>JAJJWX010001044.1:1200000-1913695 GCA_023529315.1 Papaver bracteatum
AGATGAGAATGAAAGCGAAGATGAAGAAGGAACTAACGATGATGAAGACGAAGATGAAGATAAAGATGAAAATAAATCTCAATAGTTTTGTTTTTTCTTTTTGATCTTCTCCTGTATTTCTCTCTTTCTTTCTTGCGATAATTATCTGCGAAAATTTTTAATACTCTTTCTGCAAGGTATTTGCAACTCCTGATATTTTTCAATATATAAATTCCATTTTTTTGCTTCTATCTGTCTGTTATTTATATGAATTTATCATATAATGATGAATAACAATACTAACCATTCTATGCATCATTCCCATACTTACCTCTTGTTATTAATCTGCAATATGATAAATGAATTATCGCAAATATTTCTGCGTAGAATCTGTTATATGCTTCACAGATATAATTTTGCTTGTGGTCTTATTTCGCCTTCCTAGTTAAAGGTCTTATTATGCCACTTTTATGCGACAAGATCGCAGGACATTCTTACTTTTACATGTAATAATCCCTTGATATTGCCTTATCATTTTAATTTTAATCTTTGCGACAATATGATAAATCTAAGCCACCTTGTGAGATTAATCTCTCTTTGCTTTTTAAGACTTATGACACTGCCGTCTTTGCGATGAAATCGCAGGACGTCTTTGCGATTTATATCCTCTTATTATTAATTTCATTTATTTCATATTTTGATCTTATCGCAAAAACCCATTGATCTCATCTCATCTCATCTTATCTTTTCTCTTTAGGCTTTTTGGCCAGTTACGCGGCAATATGACGGGCCTAAATATTCTTGCGAATATAAAGTCCCATGACATTGTTGTCTGTGTCACGCGACAATACGACGGTCTTAAATATTCTTGCGAATATAAAGTCCCATGACATTGCCGTCTTTTTTGATACACAACTCCCTAATGGAGGGTATCGCCCTTATCTCTCCCCCCGGTTGCCCCTTCAAGGATTATACATCGGCCATACAAGACTAGCACTTTCCCATCCGGTTCTGCCAACAACCAGCTGTTTTCGCAGTCTTGTCCTTTATGCCTTATATGGCTTATAGTTACAAGACTGCACCCTAAGTGGGGTTTTCTTCGGGCCGAACACATCATAAGCCAAGACTTTCCGTGGATGTCCAGGGTAGGTTCATCCATCCCGGGCACCCACATCTCAACCGTGTACCTCGGAGCCTTGATCATACGTTGCATTCCTTAGGAGAAACTCTCGGGCACCCAACCAGGGTATAACCTTATATAATTGGGAATCCAAGTTATCTCTCCCGGATGGATTTTCTATAATCCCAAATCTCCATGACTGGGTTCCAACAGCGGTATATCCTTTCCCATAGCTATGCAAAGAGATACCCCCCTTATGACGCACTTTAAGGACATTGCCTCTTACGGAATAGAATCCGTGAACTAAGGTGTACGCCATAAAAGTTCGTCCCATTCTTATATATTTTTAAGCGATTTTCGCCCGTCTTATGCATTTGCATTAAAAATTCTTATATATGATTCGAAATCATCATCTTTTTCTTTTAATAGAAAAATTCTTATTTTTGAGCAAAGTTTTTTTTTTTTTTTTGTTCGCAACATGATAATGTTGCACTTTTTTTCTTCTGTGATGAATGATTATTCGCAATTTCTTGATACTTTATTTATCGCAACACCTTATACTTGTTTGTTCTCCTGCGAAGAATGAAGATTTCAACTTTTTCCCATATTCGCATGATTAATCACTATTGATTCTTTTGGGACAAACTATTCTTGTAATATATCCTTTACCCGCAACTCTATATTGTCCACCATCAATTTTTCAGCTCTCTGAGTTTGCCTCCTGTTATGTTGCCAATCACGATTTCGAGCATTTCTTTCTTCGCAAGTATTAATGTCAACTTCATAACACTTTTTGCCTTCAAACCAATCACCTTTAATTATCCCAATACCATGAGGATGTGGAAACTTTATGCTTTGATGATATGTTGATGCTATGCCCAAGATCCCATGGAGCCATGGTCTTCCAATTAAGGCATTGTAAGGAGATTCTATATCAACTACACAAAACTTGATTTTTGAAGATATCTTGTTCAACAGAATTTCCATAGTAATTTCTCCTTTTGGCTTATTTGCAGTGCCATTAAAACCATAGATCTTGTAATTTGAAGGGATTAACTCATCATCTCTTCCACCCATTGTGCGATATGTATGATAAAATAAAATGTCTACCGAGCTACCAGTATCAATTAAAACTTTATCTATTGCCCAAGAATCATTTGCTGCGTCATCATCATCTTCTTCTCCTTCTTCTCTGTATTTTGGATTTATCTCTAACTTTACCACCAATGGGTTGTCATGCATCTTCCCAGGCTCTGGTATCTCTTCCCCAGTAAAAGAAATAACTTCTTTCTGCCATTCTTCTAACGGAGAAATCTTTGCAATATTCATCACCTCTCTTCCCTCTATATCCCTTGCAAATACTCTGCTTAGCACATTGTCATGGAAATCCTCTATCGTTTTCTGCGAATGTACAATTGAATTGCAAAATAGATTTTTTTTTGTAGCTCCTACTTCAATGACAAATGTTTCGGATTCTTTTGCAACATTAACTCTGCGAATTTCTGGTGCTTACGACAATTGTTGCGGTTGTAAATATCTTGCTAGAAAATGATTTAATTTCCCCTGTTCAATCATTCGCAAAATAATTCTTTTTACGTTTCTACAATTATGCACAGAGTGGCCATGAAAATGATGATAAGGACAGAACTCTTGATTTTGGTTGTTAGGATGTGGTTCTTTCCCCATGTTCCAGGGTGAGGGTATACTCTCCATCAGAATAATCGCTTCCCAAATCTTGTCTATACCGGTATTTAAAGGTGGCAATTTGATGTCTTCCCACATATTCCTCTGACCTCTTTGCTCTCTTGAATAATTCTTCCTCTGTCCACCATAAGTCTCATGCGGTTGATCAAACCTTGGGACCTTATTATTGTTATTGCGATTATAAAAATTTCTCTCCTTTTCCAATTCCTCCTGATCCCTACTCCCCATTGCTACTATCTTATGTTGATTATCAGTCTCCATTTTCTCTCGCGGGTTTTGAGAAGTACTTGCTACTGTATTAATCATCCTTGGTAACAAACTTCCATTTGATGCGGTTAAACTTGTGCCTGTGTGAATTGGATAAGACTCCATCTCATTTTTTTTTCCTCCAAAGCAATATATTCTTCTTGCAATTCTCGCAGTTCTATCATGGTAATTGTGTTTTTAACTCTGAAGACCTGGATGTATAATAGATTCGTCGCAAACATAGCATTTATGAAGGATAAGATGAGATATCTTTCATCTACTCTTCCTGCCATTTCACTACACATTTTCCTCCATCTTATTGTTAAGTGCTTTAAGCTTTCACTAACTCTCTGTTTCAATCCAAACACATCTTCAATTACAGGTCGCGTAAAGTTATTGCTGATGTATGCTCCTAAGAAAGTAGTTTGCAAATGCATGAACGAAGTTATTGTATTCTTTGGAAGACTTTCAAACCACTTCAATGCTTCGCCAGTTAAGCTTGACGCAAAATATTTGCACAAAACGACATCATGGTTCTCCCATTGTAGCATACATCGAATATAAGCTTTGATATGTTGGGCAGCACACGTAGTCCCATCAAATATACTGGTCAATCCCGGTAAATTGCATTTTGGAGGTATCCCTCCTAATTGTACCTCTTGAATAAATGGAGTTTTCGCAGCTTCTTCGATTGCCTCATCAAGTTGTCTTCTTCCTCATTCTCTTCTGTTATTTATCATTCCTCTCATTTCTGCTAATTCTCGCAAGATTCGTTCATTTCTATCAGAATTTTTCTCCATTGGCCTTTTCAACGCAGCCTCTCTTCGTCTGCATTCATGTCTTTCTTGTCTTGCGATGTTTCACGCTTCTTCTCCAACATCTTGGTTTTGCCTTCTTCTGCGATCTTCTTCTTCTTGCAAGTTAATTTGTCTTTCATTCTCTTCTCCGCGAATTTCCTCATCCCTTATTGTTTATCTTCGTTGCCTTTCTATGTCTCTGCGAATTCTATCATATTCCTTATTAAGATTATCATTATTACGATTTTACGCACGTCGTCGTTCTCGATTATCATGATTATTCTGACGCAATGCTGTTTGAATTTCTTGTTCTTCTACTTCTGCTCGCAATCTCTCTCTTTCTTCCGCTAAATGTACTTGCTCAATATAATGCCTCTCAATATCATCTTCGATTATTCTGCGATTTCTTCGAATCTCTTCATCACGTAACATTCTCCTTCTCTCTTTTTGATTTTCTCCCTCATCCTGATTATGTCTAATGTCTAAAGTTTCACCGCGTGGAATGTAACGATCATTCTCGCCAATATTTTGTATAGGGATATTTTGTCTTTTTTCTTCTCTATATGATCTTGAATTTGATCTCATGCTGCTTTTCGATCTTCTATTTTGCAACCTCAAAATTTCCATTCTTAATTCATGATTTTGCCTTGTAAGATTGGCACGTTCTTCTGCCTCTAATCTTCTTTCTTCCTGTATCCTTTGTCTCAAATCATCTACTACTTCATGCTCCTCATGAATTAGTCTTCCATCCATTTCTTGATTTCTTTCCTCTTCTTGATTTTCCGCTTCTTCTATCGAATCCGACCTCCAAGTATGCACACTTACTCTATCATAATCCACATTTCTATCTTGTGCTCGTGTGTGTTGATTCGGTGGTTGGATTGATTTTTCTGCTCCATTTCTGACTCTACTTTTTCCTGATTTGATCCTTAAAGATCCTTCCAATTCACATGTTCCTTCCCCTGCAATTCTTTTACTTCTTCTCACTGTTGTTAGTGGTTCTGATGTATTTCTTCTCCTTCTAGCCATTTCTTCAATTCTAATAATTTCTTCAAATCTTCAAGCTGTAATTTAAAATTTCTCAAATTAATTCCTCCCTGTTTCTGGGCGCCAAAATGTAGTTGCAGGAATTCCCACACTACACCCTATTAAAGAATTTATCAATATTTATGACATAACTTGAAGATTAAAGACACTTTTTCATTAATATGATCTTAAGGAATTTTACAAAGATCAAGAACACAAAATACTTGATAAAGATTTTCTCTCTCCTAAAAATCTTCCTAACCCTCAAAAATTCATCCCCCTCCTCTGGAACTATTCATTTCCTTTATATAAGCATTTACATAGTGGATTATAGCTCATGACAGCTCATTTACAGCTAAGATTCCCTTTAATTTCGGATCTAGGTTCCTGCGATAAATCGCAGGTGGCACCGCCTCAATATTTCGTAGGCTTAATCGATTCATCGCAAATTTTTCACGCTCTTATCATGTTTCTGTCGTTTTCATCCAACATGTCATTTCTTACGTCACCTTGAGACGTTTCGCAGAATATCATTGATATATCGCAGAACTGTTGCTTATTATTTATGTGTCGCAGATATATTGTTTATTTCACAAGAATATTGTTGTAACAATATTCTGATCCTACATATTGTAAATCAATACAGAATGACACAGGGACCGGCTACATGGGATGACGGGTTCACCATGTATCACCCAGATGCTCGAATGATCAAAAATACCAAAGTCTCTTGAGGACCAGTTGGTGAAATAATGGTTAAATGCTGATTTAATCACTGAAATAATGCTCGTGTGAGCGACAAATAATAAAACCGGGCATTATGAAAATATAAAGGACCGACCAAGAGGTCATGAGACCGGATCTTGGTGCGTGTGGGACCAGTGGATGGTCATTTGAGCAAACTTCCAATTGTTTGGAAAGAGTTTAAACCTAATATGAGCAGTTGAGCAAATTAGGTTAAAATCATTAAAACATGTGGGACCAGCTATTTGCAAGCCTCAGGGTCACCCTCGGTCAGTCAAGTGGATGTGCCCATGTCACCATAACGTCCGTGTTTTAGTCCTGAGAATTTTGATATTTTCTGGTGCACGTTTGAGCAACATTTGGAGAAAATATGCAAAATCCATGGTTTTGTTGAAACTGGGAAAAATACATGAGATGAGGGAAAATAAATAAAATAGGTAATTGCAAGATGTGGGACCGTCCAAGGCTAGGGAATGGCCGGCCGGTTGACAATCACGGTCCCACATATTTCCCAGTTTTATGTAATTTTATGTATTTTCTCTGATTTGAGGGAAATTCCATGAAACTGGAGAGTTTTGACAAACCTAGGAAACTTCCATAAGATGAGAGATAAAATAAAATAAGATAAAATAAGGAATGGGAGTGTGGGACCGGCAAAGGCCAAGGTATGGTCGGCCGGCCATGGGCGCGGGTCCAAAGACACTCTTCCTAATTTTATATAATTTTCATGATTTTAGGGAATTTTACATAAAATCAAAGGGATTTATTGAAAACCAAGATATTTTGTTGAAATCAGGGAGTTTTCATGAAATCATGAAATAAAACACCAAACAATAATAAAACAAGGGACGTGTGGGATCGACTAGGGCATGGCTGACCGGCTAGAGCCCGGTCCCACATGTTTTTTCCTAATTTTTTAAATATTTTCTATGATTTTAGAGAAAATACATGAAATTAGGTAATTTTAGGGAAAATTCATGAAATCAAGGAATTTTCATAATTTGAGAAAAATAATAAAATAATGGGAAACATGAGGTGTGGGACCGGCCAAGGCATGACCGGCCGGCCGGCGGTCCCATGACATCTTTCTATAATTTTATTATTTTTTGATAAAATCATGTGATTTAGATGAAAATACATGAAACTAGGTAATTTTCATGATTTTAGAGAAAATTCATAAAATCAAGGAATTTTCATAATTTGAGAGAAATAATAAAATAATGGGAAACGTGAGGTGTGGGACCGACCACGGCCAAGGCATGACCGGCTAGCCGGCGGTCCCATGACACCTTTTCCTAATTTTATTAATTTTGATGAAATCATGTGATTCAGATAATTTCTTTGAAATAAAGAAAATTTGCTCGAACGAGAGGGTTTTCATGAGATCAGGAAAATAGTAGAAATATGATAAAATATAAAATTAGCGCGGGACTAGTCACGGCATGATTGGCCGGCTGGTGAACCAAATCCCCTGACGCTTTTGCTAATATTTTATTATTATTATTTTTCTTCCCTATTTTGCATAGGTTCCTCGTTCGTTCATATTTTTTTGAAATGCTCGTTCGTGCAGTCAAAATGCTGGTCTGTGCATTATTTGCTAATTACATTTGCACCATT
This sequence comes from Papaver bracteatum, assembly GCA_023529315.1. Classification (NCBI taxonomy): domain Eukaryota; kingdom Viridiplantae; phylum Streptophyta; class Magnoliopsida; order Ranunculales; family Papaveraceae; genus Papaver; species Papaver bracteatum. Next base: position 1,207,234 of record JAJJWX010001044.1, read on the forward strand.
TTTGTCAGGGCTTATTCGATGCTCAGATGCCTGTTTCGTTGAATATTTATCACTAACCCATGGTATTCTACTGGGAAGAACCACGAATTGAAGTGACGAAATATAACGAAGAATCGTAGAATATTGCTGGATATTCAGACGATTAAAGATGGCTCATAGAATATTGCTGGATATTCAGACGATTTCAGACAATTAATTGATGGCTCTATACTAGAAGGACTTCCTGTCTAGGAGCATATGAACTTGCTGGAGTATCATATTCCTCTTGCATAGTCGGGAAAAACCTGGTTGCATCCCGAAGACGTTGTCGCTCTATACTAGCAGGCATGCTGTCTAGGAGTCATCCAATTTTTCGATTCTATATAGTATGAGATGTGCCGTGGTCTCAGCTGGGAGACTGCACATCTGCATATTCTCTGAGAGACTTTCTCCATCAGAGGTGGCATGAGCTTTCATGCATAGAGACATGAGTCTCAATACTCATCTGATTGCCGGATCCGGAGTAATTACTGAAATTGCTCAGTATTCGTGAGATGTGATGTGGTCTCAGCTGAGAGACTACACATCTATATGTACTCTGAAATACAGCCTTCTCAGTCAAAGGTTTATGGCATGATCTATCATTCTTTATTGAAATACATGAGCCTCAATACTCATCTGGTTGCAGAATCTGGATTATAGTTTTTACAATTCTACCCTTTTTCGAAAATCCACCATCTACAGGAGTGCTAACTAAATAACCATGCTAGATGATTGATTTAGTTCAAAATACTCGACGTAAAGTGCCTTACAGAACGCAACTAAGATAATCACAAAATAATGAACTTTGGTTGTCTAATGCTCAACATAAGTCACAATACGGAGTCTCACAGTAATACACAAAATATAGAACAGAGAAGCTCAATTACTGCGAAATTCACAAGGATTCATTCTATGTTTCCATCACCATTTGCATAATGACACGCAATAGACATAATCCTTGAATCACAAAAGATTTTAACCTATCTGACATCAAGAATTGACAATATAGGCTTAACTTTTGTGTTTGTCAAAAGTCTATTCATCATTTTATCAATATTTGCATATCAATTCACGAACGACTTTACTTTTGACAAAATATGGGACAATCAAGTTCACGGACGTAAACACATATCATATCAAAATATTGCAATATATGAAATCAAAAAATTAATACTGCAACCATCATCTTCTAAACAAGTTTAGAATTTAAACCAATAAATCTAAAAACAAGAAGATGAAAACATTGGATATAGCTATGTGTAATCACAATAATGTCTATTCCAAAACACTTGTTATTCTTCTAAACAAAAGAGAAACAATAGAAGATTTACTAGACAATAAGAAATAATAGTTCATTAAGAACCTCATATCTTTCAATGAAGCCATCAAAAAATGTATCGCTGATTTCCTTTATTCTCTTGACCGTAGACACACCATGTTCGTGAGTTAGAACACTAACTTTGCAATCAACCACTCGAGAAAGTTGTATATCTTTCACACAGTCTATGATAAGCTTCTTTTGATTCCGTATCAGAATGTTCTGATTAGCAAGAATTCTTGCATGACCATCTAACAGTTGGTTTATTTGCAATTGAATATTTGCAAACTCGACCCTTGAATCGTTCTAAAAACGAGTTAAATCCTTGACAGAATCATCAATCCAGGAGTTATGATCCTTTCTTCCAAGCATCTTCTTTAGAACCAGCTCCTAAATTGACTTACTTTCCTTATTATCTTCCTCCATATCAAGACGCACAATCTCTTGAGATATTGCAGAGTTCTCCATAAATTTTAGGGAAGGAATAACACAATATAGAACAAGTATATATGCATTCGTCAACGAGAGTAGAAAACTCTGGTTTTGAAAACCCTAGATACTCACAAGAGGAGGACGCGGACGTTCGTGGACTCCCAACAAAATAACTCAAACATAATTAATATACAACATACTTGAGTATTCCCCAATTATTTTCTTTGCACCTCTCAAGTTAGAAATAAGGAAGGAAATACCTGGAATCAGGTAGTCGAGTGGAAGTTAATTCCACTATGATCATCGGCAAAGAAGTTGCATATATCATCTGACCGTTTGATCTTTGTTTTATTCACCTTTCTTCGGTTGGTATTCATCCCTGAAGAATAAAGCATGGCGTTTTTAACAAATCCATCAGATGGGTTTCTCTGAGGACTAAGTCTAGGACCTCTTGCAACTGGTTCAAGAGGATCATAATAGATGGGCATCCGTTTTCTAGGCTTAGATTTACTATAAACATTCTTATAAGTACATGGAAATCTTTCCTTAGCAACACAAGAACCTATGCCAGAATGCACTTGATCCCTATGATGATTTCTAGAATATAGATCATTTTTATAAGGTTTCTGGTTTCTTGTGGGCATGTGATTCACTGCATTAGTCAACTGACTATTTGTTCCATTGACAGTGAAGAGAAGCAAATTATGAAGCTTAGAAATTTGTTTCCTTCTTGCAAAATAATGGATAGCATAGTGATTCTGTTTCCCACAAAAGGTACAGGTTCGCGGAGTAGAAGCAATAACTGGCATATGTTTAAGCTTAATACCCATATGAGAAGAATGCAAGTTATATAAACTTTTCTTGACACAATCTTCTACTGGAGACCACTTCTTCGTATTCGGAAATTTATGAGAATTGGTTACAGAAGAGTTTCTCTTCAAAACAGAGTTTTCCATTTCCAAGGAATTACACTGTTCATGGGCTAGAGTAAGAGATGCACATAGTTTTTCTTTTTCAGCACGAAATCTGTTGAGATATGATGAATGAGTCTCGAGAAAACGTTTTTCTCTAATTGAGTCCTCTTTAATAATATCCTCAAGAGCACTAATCCTTTCACGCTGGAGAGTAGTTTCTTGAAGAAGTTTCTCAATATTCTTAGAGAATAACTTTATGATGTTATAGAGATCACGAAATCGATCAAGAGACTTTTCAAATTCATCAATGAGCTGATCATGATCATTAAAATCAATGTCTTCAGTTGTATGTTTTGAAATTCTGGTGAGCTCCTTTTCAACTTCTTCCAGAGTGTCACATGCCTCATGAGAGGAAGAAATGTCATTATCACATTGAACATTCTTTCTACCTCGGAATTCGAAAGAATCAACTAAGGAATAATCCTTTGAGGTGTTTTCAAGACACTTCACAAGATTAAAAGCTTTAAGAGACATTTTGGCATGCCCACAGAGATTTCGTCCACAGACTCAGATTGCACAAACACAGACTTGCAAGGTCTTAAGCGTGTTTGCCTGCTCTGATACCAATTGCAAAAGCGTGGGTCTAACAACCTCACCCAATATTTCGATTAGCAATATGTATGGACAACTTCGAGTTGTTTTCTAGAGAATCAACTAGACTCAATCAATAGAAAATACTCAAGGAGTTATTATGTCAATCTCTCAATTTGATTTACTCAAGCAAATGTGATTCGCGAGTCTAATCAAAGAGAGATAATTGGATGGTACCAAAGACCAATATACAAGTGTCAATCAATTTAAATCAACAACCAATAAGGTCGGATATTCTAATTGATTGAACAACACACAACATGTATTATTTCAATTATATAAGAAAATAAAATGCGAAAAAGAAATAACACAGACACCAGAATTTTGTTAACGAGGAAACTGCAAATGCAGAAAAACCCCAGGACCTAGTCCAGATTAAACATACACTGTATTAAGCCGCTACAGACACTAGCCTACTCCAAATTAACTTCGGTCTGGACTGTAGTTGAAACCCAATCAATCTCACACTGATCCAAGGTATAATTATGCTTTTATGCCTCTGATCCCAGCAGGATACTGCGCACTTAATTCCCTTAGCTGATCTTACCCACAACCAAGAGTTGTTACGACCCAAAGTCGAAGACTTTAGCAAACAAATCTTTCTCACACAGAAAAGTATACAAGATAGATAAATCCGTCTCCCACGAATAAACCTATGAGTTTTGTTCCGTCTTTTGATAAATCAAGGTGAACATGAACCAATCAATAAAACTAGACTTATATTCCCGAAGAACAGCTCAGTTTTATCAATCACCTCACAATAGTCTTAATCGACGCAGCGAAAAAAAAATATTGTGGAATCACAAACGATGAGACGAAGATATTTGTGATTACTTTTATATCTTGCCTATCGGAGATAGAAATCTCAAGCCAATTATTACAATTGTACTCGTACGATATAAATAGCAAGATCAGATCTCACAACTTCAAGAAAATTCGTATCGGTCTGGATTCACAATCCCGATGAAGTCTTTAAGTCGTTAACCTGGTTTTAGAAGAAGAAAACCAAAGGTTAAAGGAGAATCGACTCAATCTTAGCAAACTAGTATCACACAGAATGTGTGGGGATTAGTTTTCCCAGTTGCTAGACTTCTCCCTTATATAGTCTTTCAAATCAGGGTTTGCAATCAATGTTAGCTTAGTAACAAAGCATTCAATATTCACCGTTAGATGAAAACTTGATTAGATACAAGCTAATATCTCTCAACCGTTAGATCGAAAACTTAGCTTGCCATACACACATGTACTTGACGATTTTGGGTTTGTGTAATCGTACCCAAACGTGTACAATAGTTAGTTCAATACTAGTCAACCAAATGGTTAGACAAATGATAACTTTCATACCAACCATATTCTTCTTCATCATAACTAGTCCAAATGACTCAAATGAACTAGTTAGAGAGTTGTTCAATTGCTATGAGATCTTATGTACTACACAAGACACAATTGAATCAAAAATGATGTGATTCACTCGAATTGATTCATGAACTATAAAGACACGGGTTGCAATAGCATTCTTTAGATAAGTTCACGAACATCGTTTTTAGACATAACCACTCAAGTTCGCGGACATGGTTCGTGGACTCAAGATAACCGGTTGGAGTTCACAAACTCCAGCAGAAATTCTCGGGTTCGAGAACTTCCGTCAGTTCGCGGACTGAGTTCGCAGACTGAAACTGAGCTACAACTCCAGCAAAAATTCTCAGGGTTCAAGAACTACACACATTCACAGACTGAGTTCGCGTACTGGGTTGACTGATCAAGTTCCGGTTTTCACTTGATCAACAAAGTTCACAAACTTCGGTTCAAGTGCTAAGGACTTATACAAATATGTGTTACCACAATAATATTTATATCCCCCAGTGGTTATATTGTCTAAAATCTCATTTTAACCATTGAAACATTCTCAGAGGACGTCATATAGTTGTTATTCACAAACTAGTTTTCGGTAGAGCAATTTAGAAAGTGATTGAATCATAACATGACTTTCGTCACTAGGAAAAGATGAACTTAGCTAAAGCGAAAGATTTACCAACACACATTTCGATAAATAGATAAGCGAGATATGCTCAGCTCGAAATGTCACATGTGTATATTCTTAGTCTATATAGTAATACGACTTTTGTCTCAAGATAGGAGATAGAGTAGTTAGACTTTTGAGTGATAGATAAGTTCAAGTCTCCACATACCTTTTAGTCGATGAAGATCCACTGGTTCTTTGAGTCATCCTTCGTATTGTATGATGATTTCCATGGAGTTCTTGAGCTCAACTACACTTTCTATCCTAGTCCGAGACCTTATCTATAGTAGAATATAAATCAAGACTTTATAGTCTCGATCACTAACATTGACAAACATGCTTGAGATAGCAACGCATGCGAGTTCGACCGAGCAATGCTCTAACACTTTGTAGTTAAGATAACCACAAGTATCAATATGATATGTTACTCCACCTTAGTTTATGCTTTACTCCTTCATTAGATATAACATTTAAGCACCATTGTCCTTTCCTTAGTGATACCAAATCACTTTTTACTCCATATATTTTTCCCCTTTTTGTCACAAAATGACAAAGGTACGAGCAAATAAAAGACAAACTGAAAGGATCTTACAAATCTAAAAGACTTGCAACCTACAAGAGTTAAGCACAAGGGTTCCACACACCATTTTAGATAACCAATATCAAAACTAAAACTACAAAGTAATTTTGTTTTGATATGTTACCAAGGAAACAATTGCCCGAAGCAATTTTCCCTAATAGTTTAGCAAATCATAAATCGACTAAGTACCTTAGTTCTTTTTCTAAACTGATTGCACAAATACAATCTCTTGTTTGATAAGACCAAAATAAAAATCAGAAATAACTTTATTTTTCTCACCAGGTTCTAATTATTCGAATCAATAACTTAGACCTTTCACTATTAAACAAGACAAGTACTAGGTTAGTTAACTAGCATTTCTTGTTAAGGAATTCGATTAGACTTGAATAACCGAACCTCCACTTTAATAAGTCTAACTAAGATCAAAATTAACTTAGTTTCTCTTATCCGGAATCGAATTGGACTAAACAATTGATCCCGAAAACCTTTTTGTTAAGCCATAAAAAAATCATACAAACCAAATAAATCAACTCGCATAATTATTTATTTATCTCAACTGGAAACAATTGAAACAAACATAGACATTATAGCACTGCAATTGCACCGAAATTTTGTAAGCCTAAACAATTGATACCAAAACATAAAGAAAGATAATAATAGTTTTCTTTAACATGAAACAATTGAGTCACACACGTACATCCATACACAAATAATGGAATAAACATCAATTGTATCGAAATTTTGTTAAGCAAAAGCAATAAATATATGCAATAAAATCAGGCTTTTCTTAAACATGAAAACGATTTACTAACGAATTTGTTACCTCAAGCTCTGCATCCTCTTCTCCTTTTCTTTGCATCTTTCTGGGGAGGAATATTACTGTGTTGTCATCCTCTTGCAAGACAAAAGAACAACAACAAAAACCAACCTTTACCATATAAAGGTTGAAAATCGGTTTTAACTAATGCGATACAAAAGTTGAAAACCCCGAAACACATATGCTTTTATGCTAAACCAAAAACGATTCAACATATTGTGACTTTTTCACATATTAGTTTCAATCAGAACCCCTTATGATCCTTTGATAAATCCTACCAACATGGGCTAGAACTTAATCCTGCTAAACCAAAAAGTCACCCAAACCATAAGGGTTCACACAATATGAGATCGAATATTAAGGTTATGAAAACCGAAATCAAACATCTCATAACATACTGTTGATGGAAGCTTTTAGTTCAGGGATAAAATTGTAAAACCCTGTATTTAATAGACCGTCACTCTGCAAAGAGACAGAGCCATGTAAAATTAATGAGTGTTCAACCTCTTCACTGGCACACTTATTGAGCAACTCAATATTTTCTCATGAAATTTACCCAGAATGGTGCATGTAGCAACAATCCCAGGTATTCTGTAAATTTTGGCACCTTGCCTATATTCACTTAATATAAGTCTCTTTGAATGCTTTTTGTGCTATGTTCCCCGACTAAACCCTTAATGTTGATATGGCATGACAATTTGTGTTCCCTCGCAGCAGAGTAGCACGAATTTCTAAATATCAAGGATAAGGTATTTGCACAAGGTATTCAATCAGAAAGCATGCTGCTCTCTGGAAATGAACTTAAAAGAACTATGTGTCAACACATAGTATTCAATCGATTACCCTGACTAATTTGCAAAAGTTAGTATTTTGCGCCTTGTGCAGTATATCAGACCTTTCTTGTCGAAATTAAGCCCAGATAAACTAGGTAATTAATCCTCCATGGATTAGTAGGCGTGAAATCTTGCCCAGAATCAAAAAACGAGAAATGAAGGAGCCGCAGAATATGAACAAAAGTAAAGGGAGGCGTGGCCATGCCTTCAGACAAACCGGCGTCATTTTCCATTGGCCACGCCCCATGCCTAACCGGCCCTATTTCCCTCGACCAATCATGTCGTTCTAAAAACTGCTACACGCACATGAGAGTTGTGGATGGGCCCATCCTGGTCGGCCCTATTTCCATCGACCAATCAGGTCACTTCAAACTTGCCACACTCATACTAGAAGTGTAGCCACGCCCATGCTTGGTCGGCCCTCTCTTTTTCGACCAATCAGGTTGCTACAAACCTGCCACACTCATATCAGAAGTGTGGCCACTCGTGTTTGGCCGGTTCTCTCTCTTGTTTGACCAATCATGTTGCTCGAAACCTTCCCAGTATTAAAAAAGAGAAGCAAAGTCACGCCAATACCAAATTGGCTTTCCCAAAGTTGCGCCAATTGGCATGCCAAACATGCCGTCATGCTACTTTACCACAGAAACATGTTGAACGTGGATACTTACCATAAATAGTGCATGAACATGCCCCGAACCGTGCACAGCCTAGGAAACCCTAATAATGGCGCCGTGACATGTCCACCCCGTGGGAATCTTGCTCATGTGATCATTTCCACATGATGGCCTGGCTATGGTTCCTTTGGCGTGGCTATGGCACCATTTGCACGAAACATCAATGTGCAATGGCCACATGCCACATGCCGCACGCCATTTACGCTAATTAGGGTTTTGGTGCACCAAACCCTAATTTAGGCAAGGTTGCTACGCCAACCAAGCCAAGTAATGTTTCCCAGAGCATTGGGATTGATGTGGAAATAGGGCCAATGTTGCCACGCCAATGTGCCAAAGTCTAGCGTCCATGGATATGCCATACGATACTTCGTGCCAGTGGCATGTGCTAACTATGCCAGCCACGCCACCATCATGGCGCACGTGCTAAATAGGATTGTGATATGCCAAACCCTAATTTAGCCAAAATGTTTCCATGCCAACTGAGTTCAGTGACTCTTCTAAGTCCTTAAGATTAACTTAGCAACATGGTCAATGTTACCAAAGTCATATCTGGGTCTAACACCAATACTCCACAACAGTTGCCACTGGCATACCACTATGCCATGGTGCCACTTTGCTATACAATAAGATATGGACATAATCAATGGACATCCCTCCTCATGAGATGCAATCTCAGCCATCTAAGTTCGCTACCGAACTGACGGACTTGTGGCAAGTTTTAGGCGACCAGCCGCTTAAATCTCGTGTCCATGGCTACCCCAGGCGCCACTTATACCACCGTGCCACTGGCATGCATGATCTATACCAGTCATGCCGCAGTGCCACTAGCATACACCAAAAACGCCATTGTGCCATTACCAAGCGCCAACAAAAGGTATCCATAATCAACGGCTACCCTTCCTCATGAGATGTAATCTCATCCATCCAAGTTCGCCACCGAACTTACGGACTTGTGGCAAGTTTTAGGCGACCAGCCAAGACGTGCCTAATAGCATCACATGTTATTTTCGTGATGCAAGACTCTTGACTTTGACTTGCCACACATAGCAACATGCTACATGTTTTCCACGAAAACACTCGAGACATCAAACGTGTCACAAACTGGGGGATACTCATCAGGGTATTTGATAAACACATTTTTGTGTCTGAATTGTCCTCAGTGTATCTATTGTTAGTTCTTGATTTTGTACTTATTATGGTGTTTTTATGTATGTGTAGGCGTTTTTGGAGAAATACACTTGTGTGGAAAAAGTTGCTCAAAAAGTGTTATTTGGACCCCCGGAGGAAAGTACTAAAGGAACCCTCTCTTTGGATAAGGGGTACCTCAGTCGGGCACCTGCTATTCGCACCCCTCTCTGGATAGGGGGCATCCATCTTCAAAGTTCAAACAAGAAAAATGGCGGGAAACTTTGTTCTCAACTGCATAATATTTTGGAATTGATTTCCACGGGATTTGGTCGGAGTTTTTATTGGTTTTGGATCTCGAATGAGCTGTCATGGTCAAACAGGGATGGCAACATGTTTTACATCAAAGAAAAAGGAAAATTTCGTGCAAACACACGAAAACAGGGGACGTATATTCTGTGAGATATTTCGAAATATTTTCTCGGGATTATTTGTTGTATTAGGCAAGTTTGCATGTATCTGAGGCATGTTTAACGTGTAAATAACATGTTTGGAGTGTTTGCATCACTGGAAAACGCGTGACAAGATGAAGATGAAGAATTATTCCCGTGTACTGGCAGGGAGTAATTGAAGATTTTCAGAGTTATTGGCGAGAGATTTCTGGTGCATGAAGAAGCTATTTAAGGTGTTGAGGAGTAATAGAGTTGAGGAGAGTTTGGGAGAGTTACAGAGCCTCAACAGAGCCGGAGAGGGAAGTTACAAAATATCTTTCTGCTGCTGCATGAGCTAAAGAATACGAAGAACATTGACCCCTATAGACAGTCGTTTATTCAACAGTGACAACGACAGAGGGTGTAGGGTCGTATCGCTACAGTAGCAGCAACAATTTATATATATCGTTATTTGTAACAGCCGAATTTGTAAAAAATACAAGTGTTACAAACCCGGTTTAATCATTATTTTCTCCATTTAATCATTTGTGAACACCATTTGAGCAATGAAATCAACTTTTGAGCGTTTCCATCAAGATGAGCTAAACCTAATCTTTGGGGCTATGGAGGAATCCGTTGTTTCGGTAAAAGTGATACATTTCTATTTTTAATTAATTATAAAAACTCTATTATGATTTTTGCATTGAACTAAAAAATGATTATATGATTTTGATTAGTTAGGTGTATTTTCTCTTGATAGAATATGCTTGCTTTAGGGTTTTGATATTGTATGCTTGGATTAACATCTATTCTTTTGAAAATCTACATGTCTAGGCAATGCTATTAGAATCAATTTGATTGTTGTGTTGCATAATTATTGTTTTATTAAATCACTAATATCGACCAATGGTGGAATCCCATCCCCAGCCTCTCCATAAATTTCCCAACAACACTTTTTAATTGAGTTTGTTATTTTTATTTATAAAAATTAAGTCTAAAATATCTCCCTTCACAAGTCTCAACGAACCTTTTACTACAACATCATTGATAAATTCACATCAATTTTTGGCGCCGTCGACACGGACTTGTCTTTAGGCTAGAGTTTTTAGATTTTTTTTTTTTTTTAGGTTTTTATTTTATTATTATTTGTTCTTCTTTACGTTTTTGTTTTTTGTCTTTTCCTTACAGAATTTGGAATTTGGAGCGAAAGAAAATTGTGCCAAAGATTTTAGTGAATACTCAAATACTTGGAGTAAAAGGAAAAGCGAAAGGAGCGAAAGAAGAAGAATTTTTTTTATTATAAAAAAGAGAAAAAAAGAAAAGAGAGTTTATTTTTTTTAGATTATATTAGGATTTCTCTATTCTTGTAATTTTCTTTTTCTTTTTCTTTTTCTTTTGAACTTTGGACTTTGGACTTGGACATTTTTACATTCTTTTATTTTTTTTAAACCCTACGGAAGGGTAGTATTAAATATTAAACTATTTGCAGAGAAGGACGGTGATTACGATATCGCCTCGGCCCCTCGGGTTCGTACATGACATATGAGTCGTGTCCCGAGTCGACTACAACGGTTCATACCCCGTCTGGTACGGGACGTAAGTTTGTCGAAACACCCGCGAATCCCCTGTAAGCGGGTTTACTATATTCCTTCGTTTGCATATATGTCGAGGAACTGAAAACGGATGCTTTGATTTCCTAGTAAATGGCAAGGACTGGCCATACAAGATAAGAGGTCAGATTTCATCACCATTCTCTTCTTTCCCGCCTTAGGAAAATGATACTTAACGCGAACCTAAGCCTTAAAATTTGGAATAGAACGAGACCGATAGGGTAACGATCTTACTAGGAAATTCATTCGAAGAATATTGGTTACTCTTTAAGCATACTTCGAAGTTCATAATGGTTTCTGTAAGTTGAATGCGTGACTGTGCCGCCTTATAATGCGGTGAGGCCTTGGGTATCAAAGCTCCACGCAGCTTCCATCGCCTCTATTTTACTTATTTAAACTCAGATTGATTCCATAGGGGTATGCTCAGATTGTAACGAATTCCCTTTCGAAGGATTAGAAGATGGTCTAGAAATAATCTAAGTGGAGCCATCATTCTTTTGGTTTGCTAGAAATCTTTAGGTTTGCTTTGGTGGAGTCAGCCTGCTGTGTGTTTGCTTAGAACCTCCCTTCCTTAGGATTTTTTTTTTTAAATTTTTTTTTTTAAATTTTTTTTTAGTGTATGCTAAAATCGCTCGAGTCCATTAGAGAGCATGCTTGGAAAAGAGATACTTTTGGTCGTTTGATTAGTGACGAGCCCAGAAGTTCTTCTTTTGTAAACAGGGAGCTCGAAGACTCTTCTTTGGAGAGCCCTGTTTTTGGAAACTTTAGTTTTGAGAATTTAAGTCTTAGTGAGGAATTCACCCCTAGGATTGTTACTGTGCCAAAAATGACAACTTTGAAAGAGTACATGTACCCAACTAGATCCAACCGGGCATCATGCATTAAATTGCCAGCCTCTATGGCTACTTATGAGTTGAATCCTGGTATTCTTCAGATGGTCCCTATATTCTTAGGAAAAGACGATGAAAACCCTTACTTTCATGTTAGGGACTTTGAAGATGTTTGTGGAACAATTAAGATTAAAGACCTTAGTGATGAATTCGTGAAACTTAGGATGTTCCCCTTTTCCTTAAGGGATAAAGCCAAGTCCTGGATGAATAACCTACCATATGGGTCTATAGAAACATGGGACCAACTTACTGATACTTTCTACTTAAAGTGGTTCCCTAAGCCTATAACCGCATATTTTAGGCAGAAAATTAGTTCTAGTATGCAACAAGAAGGAGAATACCTTTATAGGTTTTTAGAGAGATTTAATGATCTTTTGTCGCAATGTCCTCACCATGGGTTCGAAAAAATCAAACTAGTTGAAACTATGTATGAAGATTTGGACTATTCGACCAAAGCCATGGTCGAGTCTATGTGCACTGGTTTATTCACGAGTAAAAGCGTTGATGAATCATTTTCCTTCTTAGAAGATGTAGCTGAAAAATCCCAACAGTGGGAGTCTTGTGTTGAACCCCCTAAAAGACTCTTGGTCAAAAGAAGTAGCACCAATGTGGTAGATAAAACTTTGGGTCATATGCTAAGTTTGCTTCTTTGTCTAGAAGGTTAGAAGCTTTGGAAATAGGTGAGTCTAAAAATAGGTCCTTTGTTAAACCTAATGATAGAATTAGAGCCTCTCAAGTCTCTAGTTGTGGAGTCGAACCCAATAACTCGTTTTGGGAAGGTCATGTTAGTGAAGAGCAAGCCCATGCTTTCTATAACAATGCTAGGTTTGAGAACCGTCAGAAGTTTGACCCATACTCAGAGACCTACAATCCTGGTTGGAGAAACCATCCTAATTTTCTTGGTATAAGGGCCAGAATTAAGGTCAGTCTAGTAATTCTCAGCCTCCCCCAGGTTTGGATTATGCTAAGAACTCTTCAGGTCAATCCCAGTTCCAGAACCCTTCTGAGAATAGAATGACTAGCTTAGAGGAATCTCTTAGTATATTAAAAAAAGAGCCAGGATATGCTATCACAAAGCCAGGAAATGTTAATAAAGAGCCGGGTTAATTTTCAAGAGGAAACCAAACATAATTTTAAGAATAATTCCCGGTCTCTTGCTAAATTAGAACTTCAAGTCGGCCAGATAGCTAAGTATATAAGTGAGATAGAAGATGTAAGGTTCCCTAGTCATACTGATCCTAACCCCAAAGGAGTGAAATCGTACAATCATGTGAATTATATTACAACCCTTAGGAGTGGAAAGAAAGTTGACAATAAGGTAGCCATGCCTAGTGGACATACTGTAGTTCCACATTCTCCTTCACCAGAGGAACCCGTAGCTGAGGAAACTGAAATAATTTCTAAGGAGTCCCAAGAAATTCCTGATAGGACTATCTTTGTGCCTAGAGAGCCATATCCAAAGTTGTTAACCCCAACAAAAAAGGAATCGACTTTCAACGAGATAATGGAGATATTTAAGCAAGTGAACATTAATATTCCATTATTAGAAGCAATTAGACAGATGCCTGCTTATGCCAAGTTCCTTAAAGATCTTTGTACACGAAAGCGTAAGCTTAATGTCCAAAAGAAATCCTTTTTAGCTGGTCAAGTAAGTTCCATTCTTCTGAACCAAACACCCCCTAAGTATAAGGACCCTGGATGCCCCACCATATCTTGTGCGATTGTTAATCACATGGTCGATAAAGCTTTACTTGACTTAGGATCTAGTGTTAACTTACTCCCGTATCATGTATACACCCAGCTAGGTCTTGGTAAGTTGAAACCGACTAAAATGACACTACAATTAGCTGATAGGTCTGTCAAAGTACCTCGTGGTGTCATAGAGGATGTTCCGATTGAGGTTGATAAGTTTATTTATCCAATGTATTTTTTTGTTCTAGACACCCAGCCTGTTCAGGACCCAAGTGCTCAAATCCCGGTAATTTTAGGTCGTCCATTTTTTAGCCACAACTAACGATGTCATCAATTGTAGGACCGGGCTTATGAACATATCCTTTGGTAATATGACCACTGAACTAAATGTCTTTAATGTTACTAAACAGCCTTCTGAAAATGATAATTTAGAAGAAGTGAATATGATTAGCACTTTAGTTCAGGATAATTGGGATGATAATCTACTGGGAGATTCTTTGGATGAATTTGAGGAAACCATTCTCTTAGACCATATGTGTGATCAATCTTTAGAAGAAGACCTTGAGTATTTTAAATATTATACGGACCCAGAAACCCAGGCAATAGTGTTAGGTCTTTCTGAGAATAATGATGACCCTAAGTTTGGGGGTAGAGAAATAGAAGAATCTCTTGAGTATTTTAAGGACTCTGAAGATCCGGAAATTCAAGCAATAGTCATAGGATTGTCTGTGAGTAGTGAAAACCCTAAGTTTGGGGGTAGCGATGGTTCTTGTGATCGTCAAATATCCCTGATTAGAGTCCCTAACTTGGGACTCGAGCCTTGTGCGCATTAGAGGCCAGTAATTCAGATGAATCTCTTTATCAAGACACACATATGAAGCTTCATTATTTTCCCCAGATAAACCCAGTTGTCTTGACAGAAACCTTAGATGAGGATGTGCTCCTTTTATTCATTTTTCTGAACCAGTGCAGTTGCCTGATTTTGGTGTTAGCTCTATTTGGTCTTATGGACCCACAACTATTTCGGCTATTGGTGTGTGACTTTAGAAGGTGGGGATCCTTTTTGAGGTATTTTATGTCTGGCTGAAGACTTTAAACTTAGCACTCCTTGGGAGGTATCCCTTGCTCTTGCAACACGGTAATATATTTCTTCATTTCCTTCTAGTGGTAACGGTTTCTCCTTGTTCATGTTTTTAATTTCATCTTTAGAACATTGAGGACAATGCTAGAATTAAGTTTGGGGGTATGGGAGAAACATTTTAGTTGCAATTTAAATTAATAAACTCCAGAGTCTAGAAATTTATGCTTATTAAGGTCGGCACTAACCAATCTAAGTGGATGGAAACATTTTGGTTATAGGAGTTGAGGAATTAATTTGATTAGATGGAAACATCTAGAAGAGTCTATTCATAAAAGCACAAAGCTCAGGTGTTAGAAAAAAAAACATGGTAGTTTCGCCATATCCTCGTGATGGAAACATCGAAAGAATCCTGATCACTTTTTTTTTACCATTACTAGGGTGAAATAGAGTGACTGAGATACAAAAAAAAAGAAGAAAAAAAAAGAGACCAGACCACTAGACCAACCGGAATAATTACAATAAAGTCGACCACTGGTACCCTTGTATATGCCAGCTGAGTTGACCTAGAGTTAGGATTATCGACCACTGGTTCCCTTGTATATGCCAGTGTGTTGATATTAGTCCAGATCAGTATCTTAGTTCATTAGGATAGGTTCACCTTAGTCAACATCATCCACGTTTTTCTCTATATCCATCTTCTTAATCTATCCATGTTATTGGTTGACTCCGGTTTATGATGTCCAAAAACTATCTTAGTAGAGCTCTGTCACTTTATATGAATTTTAGTATGCTTGAGTGCAAACTCGTGTACATCAATTGGAATTTCGCATCAGGGTACCTCCTCCTGTAGTCAATAAGTATGACAACCATGGAGATTCTTTAGTGCCTTCCAAGGTTCTGCGTAGATAGCTAGGGTCTGGAGTAAAGGTTTTGTGGGTACACCTCTGGTAAACCCTCCGGAGACAACACTCCGCTACTAGGTCCAAGCGGTTTAACGTCTTGATTCACGCGCTAAGTGTAGTCATTTTATTTTCTAGATTAGATTTGCTCGGGACTAGCAAATAATTAGTTTGGGGGTATTTGATAGACACATTTTTGTGTCTGAATTGTCCTCAGTGTCTCTATTGTTAGTTCTTGATTTTGTACTTATTATGGTGTTTTTATGTATGTGTAGGCGTTTTTGGAGAAATACACTTGTGTGTGAAAAGTTGCTCAAAAAGTGCTATTTGGACCCCCGGAGGAAAGTACTAAAGGCACTCTCTCTTTGGATAAGGGGCACCTCAGTCAGGTACCTGCTATTCGCACCCCCTCTATGGATAGGGGGTATCCATCTTCAAAGTTCAAACAAGAAAAATGGCGGGAAACTTTGTTCTCAACTGCAGAATGTTTTGGAATTGATTTCCACGGGATTTGGTCGGAATTTTTATTGGTTTTGGATCTCGAATGAACTGTCATGGTCAAATAGGGATGGCAACATGTTTTACATCAAAGAAAAAGGAAAATTTCGTGCAAACACTCGAAAACTGGGGACGTATATTCTGTGAGATATTTCGAGATATTTTCTCGGGATTATTGGTTGTATTAGGCAAGTTTGCGTGTATCTGAGGCATGTTTAACGTGTAAACAGAATGTTTGGAGTGTTTGCATCACTGGAAAACGCGTGACAAGATGAAGATGAAGAATTATTCCTGTGTACTGGCAGGGAGTAATTGAAGATTTTCAGAGTTATTGACGAGAGATTTCTGGTGCATGAAGAAGCTATTTAAGGTGTTGATGAGTAATAGAGTTAAGGAGGAGAGTTACAAAGCCTCAACAGAGACGGAGAGGGAAGTTACAAAATATCTTTCGGCTGCTGCATGAGCTGAAGAACACGAAGAACATTGACCCCTATAGACAGTCGTTTATTCAACAGTGACAATGACAGAGGGTGTAGGGTCGTATCCCTACAGTAGCAGCAACAATTTATATATATCGTTCTTTGTAACAGCCGAATTTGTAACAAATACAAGTGTTCCATTTAATCATTTGTGAACACCATTTGAGCAATGAAATCAACTTTTGAGCGTTTCCATCAAGATGAGCTAAACCTAATCTTTGGGGCTATGGAGGAATCCGTTGTTTCGGCAAAAGTGATACATTTCTATTTTTAATTAATTATAAAAACTCTATTATGATTTTTGCATTGAACTAAAAATTGATTATATGATTTTGATTAGTTAGGTGTATTTTCTCTTGATAGAATATGCTTTCTTTAGGGTTTTGATATTGTATGCTTGGATTAACATCTATTGTTTTGAAAATCTACATGTCTAGGCAATGCTATTAGAATCAATTTGATTGTTGTGTTGCATAATTATTGTTTTATTAAATCACTAATATCGACCAATGGTGGAATCCCATCCCTAGCCTCTCCATAAATTTCCCAACAACACTTTTTAATTGAGTTTGTTATTTTTATTTATAAAAATTAAGTCTAAAATATCTCCCTTCACAAGTCTCAACGAACCTTTTACTACAACATCATTGATAAATTCACATCAGTACTGGTATGGCGGTTTATAGCGTGCGGTGTGCAATACGCCCGTTATAAAAAAGTGTCATGAAGCGGGATAATTAGTGGCGACAAGAAGTAACGGGTGTAAACGGATACACTTCCTTCAGCATGGAAGAATGGGCTTCTGACGGTTATACGTTACTTCATTCTTCCACCACTCAATCGTACGTTTTCACTTCCTATGATACCAGGGTACGTTTCAATATGACTTGTATAAATAGGCTTCACCTATTTCCACCAAATAATAAGTGTTTGGTCGGCAACAACATAGTATCCAGAAATCACCAAGAACTAATAGCTTTTCACTTTGCAAGCCAGTTCTACTTTCTGATACAAGTCATAAAACAAGCCACATCTTCAGAATTAATCATTTTGGTCTCAACATTTTATTTGCTTCCCTCCCTAAGACCAACCCTTCTCCTTCACTTTGTGACCGAAGCAAGCCTGGAATGGCCATTTCTTGGTTTAGGCCACGATTGTGCAGATGTATCTCTCGAATCAAAAGTAATCCCATGCAGTGCATTGTTTAGGGTTTAGATTCGTTTCTCATCCACACATCCAAAATTACCAAAATCAGCAGAAACAGTTTTCAATCACAAACACATACATAGCAATAATATAAAGTATTCAAGCACAGACTATGTAATCGAAAAATATCACAAGAAAAATTATAAAATAATAATTTTATTCATTAAAATGAAAGATAGTTTTATTCAAAATAGACCTTATACAACTATTGAAAGAAATCAAAAACTGATGTCTATTTCTCTTGGATTAAGTAATACATCAAATAACTTAATCTCTAGTGGTGCTCTTGTTGTTTACTGAGATTTCATCAGTTCTCAAACTTTTGAAGCATGTCTCAAGAGACTTGTCTGCAATTACTTCTTGTTTTTCAAGTTCTTCAATTAGATACTTGAGTTCAGCAAGAACACTTCTTGTTTGATCAATTCTTTCCTTGAGACAATCTTGATGTTGAACTGTCATTATGAGATTGGTTCTCAATTCTTCAAAACCTTAGATATAGTGAACCAAACTATGAGAACGAATCCACTTGGTTTCGGTTGGATCTTGAAAGTTGTAAGCCAATAGACATGACTCATCTTGAGATCCATTCGAACTATCTGAATCATAATTAGACATGATTTTTGATATGTTTTTCTTCTTCTTTCTATATTGATTTCTTGACAATCTTTAACCTTTTGATCTTCCTCCTTATTAGCCTTTGTGACACTGCGAGTTATTGGAGGCATGCTCGGTTATTTAAATAGGGATTGATCATGGTTTCAGAATACAAGCAAGAGATTGTTTCTCTTTAAGAAGAGACAACTCTTGGACCGAAGATATCAGGAAATTCTGAAAATATAAAAGAATATATTCAGTTTCCTTTGTCCGAACTTCTCATGCTGGAAGGTTTACTAAAAATCGAAGATTCTAAATAAAACCTATTTTTGGAAGATCATGTTAAACATGAACACATTTTTAGACAGACATGGATTCGCAGTCATCCATAAAATGTCACAGATTTTTCTGATAAACAAACACACATAAGAAATGTGATCTCGTTTTATTGTGCTTTTCTCATCCATAATTAAGAGCACGAAAGAGGATGAGAGTGCACAATTTCGATACAACTAAGTTGTATCGGAGTAAGCTTTTTCTAGCTTAAAGCGAGTATTAGAAACATAGTTCATGTTTTTCTTTGGGAATTTCTTCCCAAAATATTTTCTCCCAAGAAGATGATCCTTCCTTGACCCAAAAACATGATCATTAAGAGCCATTGTACTGACGTGAGAATTTTCAGTGATGGATAAATCTCTCTTAATTCTATTAATGAGATTTTCATATGATTTTCTCATTCTAAGGATTTCCTTATGATGCACATCAGCATGATTAATTATCGGAAATTCCTGATTATTTCTTTTGGCAGAGATTCTCTCTTTCCCTTTCTTCTGGAATCGTTCTTCATCAAAACAAGGATTGTTTCGATATGGGTGAGGAGGAACCTTTTTCCAAAAGTGATTATCAACTCTTTCTTCTGATTTTTTTGTGTTGACCTTATCGAGTTGTGGTGTATTCTGTCTTTCTACTGAGGAATGATCTTTCAGTTTTTTAAGACAAAAAACTTCTTTCAATACTTTTACCACCACATTTTGAAGAAGTATCAGTTTCCTGACAAGTGACTAAAAGTTGTATTCCTTAAGATCACGTTCACGTAATCGGTTCAAAGTTCTCTTTGGACAAGATTTTTCCTGATCATCAGTAGATGTAGAAGCTTTTTTTCCCATCCTCTTCTGACTTGATGTAGTTAGGTAAACTACCATCACCATGATCTATTTCGGATGTGATCAAACAAGTTTTGTTATCACAATCTCTCAAAGTCGAGCAAGGACCTTTGGTTTCTTCATCAGAAGAAATTACAACAAAATCATTAGTCAGAATCATAGGATGTGTCTCTTTATCTTGAGTAAGAGTTTTACCAAGAGCTTCTAATTTGACAGTGAGATCCATATTTTATTTGGCTACACTATCTAGTTGAATGTCTTTATCTCTATTCTCACTTTTAAAAAGATTTGACTCTGTCTTTAATATTAGCATTCTTGTAGATAGAGATTTAATGAGCTTTAGGAGTTTTATAAACTCTTTATCACCATTTTATTTTCCATCAGAGATAGACTCAGATGTACTCTTGATTTTCGTAACTCCTGGATCATGATTTAATTAAGTGGTAACATCTTCAACTTTTGAGTATTCATACTCTTGCATAACATTAACTGAATCAGTCATCGATTTAATTATTATAGTTGGATCGCACCAAACACAGATTGTTAGATTTTTTTCGTGTTTGCCTTCTTTGATACCAATTGAAAAGATGAGGGTACCCAGATATACCTCAATCTAAAACTTTCAAACCTATAAGTCCTTTCTCCGAAAGTTATTGTCTATGGACTGAGTCGAGATAATACAACTAATTTGTTAGTTAATCGTTTGTTAGTTAACCGTTTTCCTGTTTAAGGAAAGCCTGTTTATATTGCATATATTTTGCTTTTGCTTAACAAAATTTCGGCACAATTGATATGTTCCATTATTATGTATGGATGTACACTACACCATATTTTGCGTTTTGTGACACATTATTTCAGTCACGAAATGGGGTTGTGACGTTCACGGACCGTTACAACCAGGTGTGTAACAAATTTTCGTAACCAACATGTTGCCGTCACTAATATGAGGTTGTGACACATTTCGTGACACTCATGTGTCTGTCACGAATTTAAATTTCCTGACTGGTGCTAGACCGTTTCGAATTTTTTTTTTTACGGTTAGAAATACATTGACTTAGTCTACGTTGACCGACTACAATGTGCTGGTAAAATTTTAGTAACCAAGATTTTTCCGTCACTAAATTTTTACCAAGGTCACTAACATTTGACCAGGTCAACGTTGACTGACTCCTACTATCCTGGTAAAAAATTAGTGACACTTGTGTGCCGTTACGAATCCTTTTGTTACAAAAAAAAAAGTCAGTCTTTATTGACCTGGTCAATATTAATGTTTCCATCCCTTTCATTTTACCCTGCAGGTACCCTATCCCCTGGAATTGTTACAATGCAATCCAATTCCAACATTTCACATAAGAAGTCATTCAATATAATTTAACATTCATTCCAACATTCAAAAGAAGTCATTCAACCAATTTCTGTTGTGTTCATGAGCCATAACTGCTAAGTATACATAAATGCTACATGATACTTGGGTTCATGTTGAGTTTAACACATATAACTCTTTTATCACTCCATAAATGCTAAGGAAGAGAAATCTCAGATGATATGAATAAGCATATTGTGAGCATTACCTTAGCCATTTATTATTAAGCCAACAAGACTTTGTTCTTCTTCTTACGAACTGCGTCGTCTCCGGTCGCCATTGCTGCCGCCGAAAAGTAAATGCAAGACTTTCTCAGATCTCAGAAGCGTAGATAACATAAAATAATAAAGACATCACAAAATAGCAAAAAAGCATAGGCTGATGGCTGAGTTATCCACATCATTTCCAAAAAGATAGATAGACGTACCCTTCTAATCATATCGGATGTAGGCTTTTGGATGAACCACATAGCCTCCAATTCCGACTTCTTGAAAGGTCCTAGCAAACCCGTTAACTTTTATGGTCGGTGCAGTTGGCATTACTATGAGGTCCACCAACACTTTTGCATGATTTTCAGCTACAGGTGTGCCATGAGCCATACGTGCAGATTCACCAGTACAAAGTCGACCAACAACAACAGTCTCTTCATCCATGTTCAACAATGAACATTTGGATCCTTCACGGGCACCTGCTGACCGATCTAGTGATGTCTCAAATTCATGTGGAAGCGCCTGAGCAGGTGAACTATTCTGACCAGCTGAAGTAGTAGGTAAAAACGCAGAATGTGCAACATCGAAGTGGTTCGAGCAAATATATGATCCTTGTCCAGATTGGATGTCTTGCACAACCTTACATAAGGATCCAAAGCTGGTAAGTAGAATTTCCATCTTGCCATTTATCTCCTTCACCTCATGTTTGGCTTCTCCATCTTTGCACTTCAATTCAGCAACTTTGGCACGTGCAGGAGCAGAATAATCATATTGTGTACGAGAAATAGGACCGACAGCACGAACTCTTCCCCTAGAATCCTTTCCAAATGCTTTAATTAATGCATCCATTTCATCTACTGGTTCACCAGCACCTAGTTTTTCATTGATATCTTCTTGCGCCTTCTTAAGGTCATCCTGAAATGTAGTGCAGTGACACCATTGTCAGAAAACCCATATTGGGTTTTTATGTTATTTAATTTAATAGCAGCATACAGTGGTGTCTTTTCCTTAGAACATGAAGGATATAAAGGTTCTCTAGCACGCTCATAAAAATATCTTTTTTTCTTGCTACTAGTCTCCTCATGAACCCTACTGTGTACGCCAACATTCTCATCTACACTACAAGCGGGATTAACGTTCTCAGCAAAATCTTCTACATTGTCCTCAGCAAATACTTCTACATTGTCAGCTGAATTTCCTAGATCGTCTCCAATTCCTACGTTGTCAACTTCAACTCCTACATTATCACTTCTGGGTTTACCTTCATGCGACTTCTCCCCATGGAAACGCCACAATGTATAGGTGAACAGAATACCATTCTTGACCAAATGATAATCAATTTCACCTAGAGACAGAGGTACTTTACCATTCTTACAACTATTACAAGGACAAGAGAACTTAGTTCTGCCACCAGCATTTTCACGCACAAACTCTATAAATGATCTTACACCTTCTAAGTATTGAACAGAAGTACGCGCACATTTCATCCATCCTTTATCAACCATTGATACCTAAATGATATCTATGTTATTAACATTTAAGGTAAAGTAATAACTATAACTGTAATAACTAAATGATATCAATCAACCAAATAAAATAACTTAGTCCTAGTGGGTATAGGGTTGCCGAAGCCCTGTAAGTTAGCGACAGAAACATCCCCTCAAAGAAGAGAGAATGAGCTACAAGTAGCTTTTGCGAATAACCACTAGGACTGTTATCATGTTGCTTACTGAGAATCAGTCAATATCAAAACAAAACTTCCTAAATTAGGTAATTTAAACTTAAAAGACTACCTTAACATGAAACTAAAGTTCAATCCATTCATAATAGTAAAACAGAGCAACTTAAAGAATATAATAAACACGTTTCCTATCTGCGGCAACTCAAACAAAACTACAATAAGCAATATAAGTCATCTAAGCCCATACAAACTGGAATTTAGGTTGATAAGAAGAAGATGGTGTTGCTATTATAAACACACTTCAATCATCAAAAAGATACAGAACTGAGACATAAAACCCTAAAATCACAACAAAAAAAAAAAATCGAAATTAACATAAAACCCTAAAATCAGTTGATAAGAAGAAGATTTATACCTTCAAAATTCTTCAATCTTCAAGTCCTCAAAATTCTCCAAACCCTAACAAGAAAATAGAAGACAAAAATTTCAGTTAGATTTATATGAAGAAGATTAACAAAACATAACTCATATCAAACAAATCGTTTAATATTCACAGATTAAAGAATGTAAAAAATAAAAATGAAATAAAACAGATCGATTGAAAAAAAAATTGAAACATATCGTTTTAGATTCATGGATTAACACTTACACAGATCGATGATTGAAATGCGTGGAGAAGATTAAAGATATTTCTGTGATGTATCTCGGCTAAATCGATCGATGATTGAAAGTTCTCTAAACCCTAGTTTTATCGCCTGAACATACCCAGAGCAGTAGAAGACTGAAGAGAGAAGAAGGGGATAAGATTTGTGCGGTTTATTCACACTATAGGGTAAACTTGATAGAATGTACACGATTATTTCGCACGGTGCTCAGGAGGGTGTTACTGAGTGTTACTCTGCACACGGTTCTTTCGCACGATTTTTTTTCCAGCAGTTACTAATCGTGACACGGGCTGGGCCGTCACTAAACTAGTAAAAATTCGTAACCGAACACGTTGTGTCACTAAATTTTCGTAACTGAAATTTTTGGTCACAAATTCGTGACGGCTACATGTTGGTTACGAATTTTAGTTACTAATAGCTGAATATGGTGTAGTGGTATGTGTGTATGATTCAATTATTTCCGGTTAAGAAAAATTGTGTCAATTATTTGGCCTATTGTTTGGTATCTTCTTTATTGTTGGGTATCAAGTGTTTTTACTTAACAAAATTCGGTGCCATTGCGGTGCTATAATGTCTATGTTTTTTTCAATTGCTTCCGGTTAAGAAAATAATTGTGCAAGTCAATTTGTTTTAGTTTGTATGTGTTGTTTAATGCTTAAAAAAATACGAGATCATTTGTTTAGTCCAAATCGATTCCGGATAAGAGAAACTAAGTTAATTCTGATCTTAGTTAGACTTATCAAATTGGAGGATTCTGTTATTCAAGTCTAATCGAAATCCTTGACAAGAAAAACTAGTTAACTAAGATAGTTTTTGTCTTGTAAAGAGAAAGGTCTAAGTTATTGTCTGAATAATTAGAACCAGATGAGAGAAATAAAGTTAATTCTGATCTTTATTTTGGTCTTATCGAAATAAGCAATTGTATGTTGCAATCGGTTTAACAAGGGAATTAAGTTTCTTAGTCGATTTGTTAAACTGTTAGGGAAAATTGCTTTGGGAAATTATTTCCTTGATAACATATAAAAACTAAATTACTTGTAGTTTCGGTTTTAATATTGGTTATCTAAAGTGGTATGTGAAACCTTCGTGCTTAACTCTTATAGGTTGTTTACAAGTCTTTTAGATTTGTAAGATCCTTTCGGTTTGTCCTTTATTTGCTCGAACTTTAGCCATTTTGTGACAAAAAGGGGGAGAAATATATGGAGTAAACAAGTGACTTACAATCACTAATGAAAGGACAATTGTGCTTAAACGTTATATCTAACGAAAGAGTAAAGCATTGACTAAGGAGGAGAAATATATCATATTGTTGTGTAGTAATTCTGACTACAAAAAGGGAATAACAAAGATGTTCGGATTCAATATCTACCTAGCTTGCCTTTAGGGGGGGGGGGGGGGGGTAAAAGCTTTGTTATTCAAATGTCAACAACGACATTCAATGATTGAATATATGCAGGTTATTGTGTTGTTGAAACTTGGAATCAAGCGTATGTAAAATAAATTATTGTAATTTGTTTATCCATATGTAAAAATATTTTTGTCACTAAAATTGACAAAGGTGGAGATTGTTAGAGCATAGCTCGGTTGAACTCACCAAGCGTTGGTATGTCAAGTTCGGTTGTCATATTTAAATGACTCAAAACTCATCTAAAGTCGCTTGATTATATACTAGAGTCAACTTCGTTTAGGTTAGACTAGAAAGTCTAGGAATATTGAGACATACAAGTACTACTCCAAAGAGATGAAGAACATGAAGAAGATGCGAACTACAATGACAATATCATCCTTTCTCTTGAGGTTAGTAATATTGACTTGAACTGTTTTATTCCTAACGTATCTTTCAAGTCGTGCTATATTGAAAACATAATTGTGAAGTTGTATATACTGTATATTGTATGATACTCTAGTGATGTGACACGGTCATATTTGTATGATCATAGTATTAGGGAATTAGACTACGAAGTATAATGCTTATCTTTTGAACTTCGTAGATATGACATCGACATAATCTTGTATATATTGTTATGATTATGTGAATGGGTTACGGTGAATATTTCATCCTAAGAAACAATGTTTTACATTTTTTTCAAGGAATTACATTCATGAACTTATTTTATGAATCGAAGGGGAAATCGCTAGGCTTATTGGTACGAATATTGATTCTATATCTTTAGATTACCAATATGTGTGAGATGGTAGAACCGATTGTAACTTTGTTATGTATCTTGTTATAACTAATCACAATTCATGACTTATGATTTGGTATTACTAGTTTTTATTGATTGGTGTAACCGATCCTAAGTAATCACCATGAGATGGTATGATCGATATTTGTAATTGGATTGACCAATCCTAGTAATTGGTGTGACCGATCACAGAGTGTTGTGTAATCGATCATTGTAATTGGTGTAACTGATCCTGGTAAATGGCATGACCGATCACAAGCAATACCATGAGTATATGGTAACCGGCCCTGGTAATTGATGTAACCGATCATGGTAACTGATGTAACCGGTCCCGGTAACTTGTGTGACCGATCACAAGTATTTTCATATTGAGGTATAACCGACCGTAGTGATTGGTAAAACTGATTGAACCTAAGTATGTGAGTTGATGTTTGATCAATCACATAGTAATCTTGGAATACAGGTAAACCAATTCTAAACTTGTTTGGAAGTGTGGTATAACCAATTCCAAGAATGTAAATCCATGTAATTATGAATAAGGATTTACAGTGGAAAGATGTCAACATACTTTGAACACGCACAATAACTCTTATCATTTATTATTCAAATATATTCCTTAATACTCAAGGAGATCTTGTGCCGAAATAAATTTGGAATCTTTTAATTAAGGTTTTTGGTTTTATATACATTAATTACCAACAATTAAATACATATTTCTAGAGAATAAAAATTAGTAATGTGCATTTACTAATTGGAGATATTCTATTGAGAGATTTCAGAAATTTTGGACAAGCATTTATATTGGAATTAGGAAAACCGAATTTTTCTATTCATTGCATATCTTGAGAATAAATACGGTTTTGGAAATTCCTTGATGTCTAAACATCCTTGGTCTATAAATACCTAAATTTTAATTTCTAGCAAACTATCCTAAGATCCAGGCAAACTTCATCTTTTTGTTGTTTCTGGTGGAGCCGTCTAATTGGAGAGGAAAGTATCCTAATTAGGTGAAATCTCTTATAACCTCTCGTTTAAAGACTTATGCGGGATCAAGAAGCTCTACGAGTACCGTTGGTTGGAAAATAGATAATTACAGTGTTATTAGTTTTCGATTGATTTGATTGGCTAACGGTTGTTGAAAATTTGATTGCACCTAGTTTGTCAATTCTTGTGAATATTATCTTCTCATATAAGATTCACTCAAACTAGATCGAAGTATCGACGAGATCTTTAGAACTGTTTGTAGATCTAAAGACATCTTGTGATAATGCATTGTTAACAGACTCCGTTCTGTGTGTGATTGATCACAAGATATTCAAGTGGTGTTGTGCATGTGTTTATTGAAGATTAAATAATATTTGAAGACAAAAAAGATTTCTTATTAGTTCTCATATCTTTGGGTATGCACAAACATTGATTGGCTGGGATCCAACTAGAATCAGATTTATTCGATTGATTAGTTGCATGAGATCAGCATCACTTTATAGTTTCTTGTTAGAATCTATATCAATTGATTGCGAATCTAAACTTGATTACTTTGGTAGTTATTGAATAAATTTATCTAACCAGGCAAAGGAGTTTATTAGATTAAACGGCCTTTGCATATGACTTGAGATATCTTTATCTTGAAATAATCAAAAGAGTTGTTGCCAAACAGATTTGTCGTTCCTTTACTATTTGGAATATGATCCAAAGGAATTGTTCCAGTGCGTGCACTCATTGAAGTCGGAAGCGCAAGGATACTGAGGAAACTAAGTGAATTAGGTGTAGTTGCTTGGTCTCAACTATACAAAGTTGGTTTAGATTTTGTATAGCGGCTTAGTTCTGAGAGTATTCGATTCTGGATTAGGTTCCTGGGTTTTTCTGCATTTGCAATTTTCCACGTTAACAAAATCTTGCTGTGTGATTTACTTTTATTTTCTGTAATTATATTTGTCTATATAACTTAAAGTAAATTACACAAACGTTAACTCTGATATACTTGATAGTGATCCTATAGTGTTTGGTTAAGTTTGAACCTATTATCAAGTATCACACTTTGGTTGTCGTATTGTCTCAATCTCATATCCATAGACAGTCACACAAAGTGTGAATACCGATTTGTTGCATTGTATCTACTTTTTCCATAGACGATCACTTTCGGTAAGAGGATTTATAGGTGGATAAATAAAAGACTGTGCTGTATTTGGGTATGCTCGTCTTTTCATAGCTAGGTCGAGGGTAACGATTCTTGATAATGATCTTGTTCAATGCTCTATAATCAATACACATACGCCATCCTCCATCTTTCTTTGGTACAAACAACACCGCTATCCACAAGGTGAAGCACTTGGCATTATCATTCCTAATTTTAGAATTTGCTGGACTTGTTTTTTGATCTCATCAAATTCCTTTATGGATGTGCAGTAAATACCTATATTAGGTAGAGAACTCGCCCCGGTCTACATGATCTCATGCTCCACACTCCTCTTTGGTGGTAAACCCATGACATCTGAAAATAACTCTTTATATACTTCAACCTTTCTAGGTCATCTTCTTGTTGTGTAGTCAAGGCTACTAAACAAACTCTACTCAGATTCTCTACAAGAGAACGGATCACAAGAAGAATAAATTTTGTGCTAGCATTCACCAACCGCTTAGCTTGAGTGGCTGTGATCAAGCTTGCTCCCTCAAGAGGAGAATCTACATCCCGAAACATAAAACTTTCCCCATCTTTTATAAAGGTATACTTTTGTTCCCTCCTATGTAGAGTTACATCTCTATCCCATTGGTAAGGACTACCTAGTACTACCTAACAAACATCCAAAGGAACTACGTCATGTAACTTATCAATGTATGACTCATCTAGAGCAGATTTGAACATGCACTGCTATGTAACTTGTAATCCCCATTCCTTTTAAAGCCATCCTAAAGGGTATGGTTTTGGATATTTGAAAGTATTCAATCCTAACTTCTGCACCAAAGAATTTGAAAGTAAATTCTTATGACTTCCTAGGTCAATGACATCATCAACTAGTGATGTTTTGACTTGCATATTTACTGTGAAGAGTCGCTCCCTATGATCATCTTTTTAAGGTCTTTCTTTTACCCCTATCATAAGAGAGAGCTTTGAATTGGGTTGAGTTAGTCCTTGGACTTCTTTTGCAGTTTGAGCGACTAGTGATGCCTTCTTGGCTTCTTTCTTTAACAACTCTTTGGGATTTGAGGGTTCTTTACCAAACACTTGTCGATAACATAGCATGTTTGTTTGCAATAGGTTCAAGTCAAACCTTCATTGTCACTAGAATTCCCTTATTCTTTGATCCTTTCACCTTCTTTCACAGTTGTACCTCCAGATTTCCCCTTAGTATTTCCATTTGAATCATATTTCTTAATCCGGCCTTCAATAGCATTAGCTTTTATACTTTCTTCGTCAATAGTATCAACTGAAAACATCTTCAACTCCTTTCGTACATACTCATGGAACCCGGAGATATACTTCATATAGATAACATAATCTCCCTAGTCTAAATCCAAAACCATAGCATGATTCTAAAATTTTGAAGTATATTCTTGCACGGTTTGGTTGTAGGACTGCTTCAGGTTGTACCTAAAAAAGCGGGGGTCTAACAACCACACCCAATATTTCGATTAGAAATCTGTATGGACAAACTCCGAGTTACTTTCTAGAGAATCAACTAGACAGTTAGACTCAATCAATAGAAAATATCTCAAGGAGTTATTATCTCAATCTATCAATTTGATCTTTACTCAAGCAAATAGAATCTGCGAGTCTTTATCAAAGAGAGATAACTTGGATAGTACCAAAGACCAATATCCAAGTCTCAATCAATTTAAATCAACAACCAAAAAGTCGGATATTCTAATTGATTGATCAACGCACAACCTATATTATTTTAATTATATAACAAAATATAATGCGGAAAAGAAATAACACAGACACCAGAATTTTGTTAACGAGGAAACCACAAATACAGAAAAACCCCGGGACCTAGTCCAGATTAAACATACACTGTATATTGCCGCTACAGACACTAGCCTACTCTAAGCTAACTTCGGTCTGGACTGTAGTTAAACCCCAATCAACCTCACACTGATCCAAGGTACAATTATGCTCATACGCCTCTGATCCCAGCAGGATACTATGCACATTATTCCCTTAGCTAATCTCACCCACAACCAAGAATTGCTACGACCCAAAGTCGAAGAATTTAATAAACAAATCTGTATCATACAGAAAAGTCTACAAGGATAGATAAATTCGTCTCCCACGAATAAACCTATGAGTTTTGTTCCGTCTTTTGATAAATCAAGGTGAGCATGAACCAATTGATAAAACTAGACTTATATTCCCAAAAAACAGCTCAGCTTTATCAATCACCTCATAATAAACTTAATCGACGCAGCGAAGAAGATTATTGAGGAATCACAAACGATGAGACGAAGTGTTTTTGCGACTACTTTTATATCTTGCCTATCGGAGATAGAAATCTCAAGACAATTATTACAATTATACTCATACGATAGAAACAACAAGATCAGATCACACAACTACAAGAAAAGTAGTATCGGTCTGGCTTCACAATCCCAATGAAGTCTTTAAGTCGTTAACCTAGTTTTAGAAGAAGAAAATCAAAGGTTAAAGGAGAATTGACTCTAGCTTAGCAAACTAGTATCACACAGAATGTGTGGGGATTAGGTTTCCCAGTTGCTAGAGTTCTCCCTTATATAATCTTCAAATCAGGGTTTGCAATCAATGTTATCTAAGTAACAAAGCATTCAATATTCATTGTTAGATGAAAACCTGATTAGGTTCAAGCTAATATTTATCAACCGTTAGATCGAAAACATAGCTTGTTACACACACATGAAATTCACGTTTGTAGGCTTGTGAAAACCGTACCCAAACTTGTACATTAGTTGGTTCAACAATAGTTAACCAAATGGTTAGCCATATGATAACTTTCATATCAACCACATTCTTCTTCACCATAACTAGTCCAAATGACTCAAATGAACTAGTTAGAGAGTTTTTCAATTGCAAGGAAATCTCATGTACTACACAAGACACAATCTAAGCAAAAATGATGTGATTCACTCGAATCAATTAATGAACTATAAAGCCACGGTTTGCAATAACATTCCTTAGTTTATTCAGATAAGTTCACAAACATCATTTTTAGACATAACTTACTCAAGTTCGCGGACTGGGTTCGCGGACTTAAGTTCCCGGACCGAGTTCACAAACTCCACCAGAAATTCTCGGGTTCGAGAACTACACTAGTTTGTGGACTGAGTTTGTGTGTTGCTCGGTATCACTTGATCAACAAAGTTCACAAACTTTGGTTCAAGCAATAAGGACTTATACATATATGTGTTTCCACAACAATGTTTATATCCTCCAATGGTTATAATGTCTAAACTCTCATTTCAACCATTGAAACATTCTCAGAGGGCATTGTATAATTGTTATTCACAAACTTATTTTCGTCAGAGCGATTTCCAAAATGATTGAAACATAACATGACTTTCGTCACCATGTAAAGATGAACTTGGCTAAAGCAAAATATTTACCAACACATATTTCGAGAAATAGATAAGCGAGATATACTCAGCTTGAAATACCTCATGTGGTATAATCTTAGTCTATATAGTAATACGACTTTTGTCTCAAGATAGGAAATAGAGTAGATAGAATTTTGAGTGATAAATAAGTTCAAGTCTCCACATACCTTTTAGTCGATGAAGATCCACTGGTTCCTTGAGTAGTCATACGTATTGTATGTTGATTTCCATGGAGTTCTTGAACTCAACTACACTTTCTATCCTAATCTGAGACCTTAGCTATAGTATACTAGAAATCAAGACTTTATAGTTTTGATCACTAACATTGACAAACATGCTTGAGATAGCAACGCATGCGAGTTCGACCGAGCAGTTCTCTAACAATCTCCCCCTTTGTCAATTTTAGTGGCAAAACTATTAATACATATGGAATATAAAAAATATATAAATAAACTTTGTAGCTCCTATTTCACATGTTGTCTAATCTTCAACAATACTCGAAATCTTCGTCATTTACAAGTAATCCAATGATCCCAATGGTTGTAAGTTTAGTATCATCGTTGTTGAAAATCCATAGCTATAACAATAAGAAAACAAGAGTTCTCAATCATTGTTATACAGTGACATAGCATCATTACACAGCGTCAATGTCCAATTGCATCACAACTTTAACAAAAATACTATGGTGATACTTTACTCCCCCTAGTCAATACTCCTTCTCACATGGAAACCACTCCCCCTTACATAATGATCCGAAAACCATATGTATTTGTAGTGTGAACTACATATTAATTCTCCCCCTTTTTGTCAATAAAATTGGCAAAGGTACAAGAACGGGATCCTAATGAAATTTCCGTAAGAGACATTTCATGACCAAAGGTAAATGTATATTATCTTGTTTAGATGTAATCATAAAGCCGAAGCTAAATTCATTCATCAAGGAGTTTATAAAGATACAAGATAACCCCTATAATATTCCACTGCCGCACTCCCCACAAATATTTGGAAATTAAGCGCAAGTTCAAAAGAACTCTCCCCCATAAAATGTCATCCCCGAAAGAACAACAAGAGCGACCTTAATTTCAAAAGAAAATAAGGATTTCTTTGGACTCAACAAATATCATACAAGTATGAATTTGAAATCCAAAAAGAAATATTCAATCAAATTAACCGTAAACGAACTATGATTAATTTGACAAAATATGCTCAACACAAGTAAACTTATGGAGACTTAAGAAATCAATTAGATTAATCATAAGAAAACTCGCAAATAATCTAATTTCCATACTCAACCAAACTAATTAAAAAAGTAATCAATTTAATTGGTCACACTCGACATAAGAGAAATCTATGGAGCAATGACTAAGTTATCATGAATAACCAACCCAGTCAAAGAAATGCTCAAACAAAAGAAAACTTATGGAGTGCTAACTAAATAACCACACAAGATGATTAATTTAGTTTAACATGTTCAACATAAAGCACCTTACGGAACAACAACTAAGTTAATCACAAAAGTAATCAACTTTTGTTATTTTAGTGCTCAACATAAGACACTTCATGGAAAAACGCAGTATTTGCACAAAAATTGTGGATCTGAGATCGACCTTATACTGTGGAATAAACAAGGATTCATTCTATTTTCCGTCACCATTTGCACAATGAAATACAATAGACATAATCCTTAAATCACAAAAGATTTTAACCTATCTTCCATCAAAACTTGACAATGTAGGCTTAACTTTTGTGTTTGTCAAAAGTCTATTCATTCTTTTATCAATACTTGCATATCAATACACGAACGACTTTAATTTTTGACAAAATATGGGACAACAAGTTCACGGACGTAAACACATATCCCATAAAAATATTGCAATACATAAAATCATAAAGATTAATACTTCAAAAATCATCTTCCAAACAAATTTAGAATTTAAACCAATAAATCTAAAAACAAGAAGATGAAAACATTGGACACAATAATGGCTATTCCAAACACTAGTTATTCTTCTAAACAAAACAAGAAAAAGAAGATTTACTAGGCATCAAGACAAACTCGTAATGCACATATAAGACGATTTGTCGTTAGAGGGTAGAATCAATCTTTTTCGCCCGGATTTACACCAAGAATGGCTACCAAAGGCGTATAAAAAGATTTTCTTAGACAAAGAGGAACATACAAAGTCATTAACGACCATGCACCAAAGTTCACATAAAATGAATGTGAACATTCAAGAATTCCATAGTAACGTGTACTATTGCTCATTCTTGAACTTCAATCTTTGTGATTCACCAACAACATTCTTGTAAAAGCTATAAATGAGATTAGAAGAGTAGTACTCCAAGAATCCAAGTGCCCAAGTCTAAGAGAAGTAGAACAAGTGCAATGAAACGAGGCAAAATACTCAAAACAAGAGACAAGACAAATACTAATCTTAACTCATCCAAATTCAGGAATTCTTATCTATAATTTGAAGAGAATTCAAATAGGAGGAGAATGCAAAACGGATGAGTACATTCCGAGTTCGGACGAAGAAGTTACGGCCAAAACAAGTCGACCGAATATCGACGTCTATAAGCAAGTCCGCGAACTTACGGGTTTGCACACGAATTTTCAAGTCCGCGAACTTAAACTCCTGGATTTTGGTTTTAAAAGATGTTATGCATACCTGGTAGGTGTACCATCAAGACCAACATCTCGAACTACTATTTTCAAACCTTTAGAAGAATCCAGTCGAATTCTACAGCCCTACCAAACATAATATGTATGCCCCAATTCTTGTGCTTCCTTCACGTATACGTAGCAGGGCATTCCTTGGTGAGGATGCACTTACAACAAAATCAAGTTATGTTGAGGTGAACAATGTCTTGCTCACCATGGCACCAAGAAAGAGTTTCTTTCCAACAACTCTTAAATCTTGTAGTGTTGAGAAACACCCAAGGAACTGTTTTTATAAGTCTATCAAAGAACTTCAAGAGAACCCACAAAGATTTGTGTTTCTAATTTCTTGTTTTCCAACTTATAAAAAACAGTTTTTGTAGATAGTTTTTAGTACTGCGAAGGGAAAATCTTTTAAAAAGAGACGTCCTAGATTCCTCATCAAAAAAGACAATACTACTATCTTGATAGGAAGTATCAGGAATTGAGCAACGAATCAATTCATGCTTTGAGGTGATACACTCAGATGACTGAGATTTAAACTCCTCTTGTAATTCATTTAGTTTATCTCAACTAATTGGATTACGCATAGGAGGAGCATTGCTCTCACTGATTAGTAAATCAATATCAACCTCAACATGAATATTATTCATCATAACTTGATTTAGCCTGTCAAGAGATTCTTGCTCTTTCTGGAGGTATAACTCAACATCAAGAGATAAGCTCTCAAGCTTATTTTCAAGCCCTGAAAACACTTCAAGGGAATTTAAACCTGGTGGAGGTTTACATAGAATTTCTTCTACGGATTTAATTAAATCCGTCATGGAATAGAATTATGAAATCCCTGGATCTGGTGGTATTTTTATTAAAATAACACTGTTGTCCATAAAGTCAGATCGCTACAAACACAGACTTGTAAGGTCTTGAACGTGTTTGCCTGCTTTGATACCAATTGAAAAAGAGGGAGTCTAACAACCACACCTAATATTTCGATTAGCAATCTATATGGACAAACTCCGAGTTACTTTCTAGAGAATCAACTAGACAGTCAGACTCAATCAATAAAAAATATCTCAAGTAGTTATTATCTCAATATCTCAATTTGATCTTTACTCAAGCAAATATAATCTGCGAGTCTTTATCAAAGAGAAATAACTTGGATGGTACCAAAGACCAATATCCAAGTATCAATCAATTTAAATCAATAACCAAAAGGTCGGATATTCTAATTGATTGAACAACGCACAACCTGTATTATTTCAATTATATAACAAAATATAATGCGGAAAAGAAATAACACAGACACCAGAATTTTGTTAACGAGGAAACCGCAAATGCAGAATAATCCCGGGACTAGTCCAGATTGAACATACACTGTATTAAGCCGCTACAGACACTAGCCTACTCCAAGCTAACTTCGGTCTGGATTGTAGTTGAACCCCAATCAATATCACACTTATCCAAGGTACAGTTATTCTCCTACGCCTCTGATCCTAGCAGGATACTGCGCACTTGATTCCCTTAGATGATCTCACCCACAACCAAGAGTTTCTACGACCCAAAGTCGAAGACTTTAATAAACAAATCTTTATCACACAGAAAAGTATACTAGGATAGATAAATTCGTATCCTACGAATAAACCTATGAGTTTTGTTCTGTATTTTGATAAATCAAGGTGAAAAGGAACCAATTGATAAACCAAACTTATATTCCCGAAGAACATATCAGCTTTATCAATCACCTCACAATAAACTAAATCGGCGTAGCGAAGAAGATTATTGAGGAATCACAAACGATGAGACGAAGTGTTTGTGACTACTTTTATATCTTGCCTATTGGAGATAGAAATTTCAAGACAATTATTACAATTGTACTCGTACGATAGAAACAGTAAGATCAGATCACACAACTACAAGAAAAGTAGTATCGGTCTGGCTTCACAATCCCAATGAAGTCTTTAAGTCGTTAACCTAGTTTTAGAAGAAGAAAACCAAAGGTTAAAGGAGAACCAACTTAAGATTAGCAAACTAGTATCACACAGAATGTGTGGGGATTAAGTTTCCCAGTTGCTAGAGTTCTCCCTTATATATTCTTCAAATCAGGGTTTGCAATCAATGTTAGCTTAGTAACGAAGCATTCAGTATTCACCATTAAATGAAAACCTAATTAGATTCAAGCTAATATTTATCAACCGTTAGATCGAAAACATAGCTTGTTACACACACATGAAATGCACGTTTGTAGGCTTGTGAAAACCATACCCAAATTTGTACATTAGTTGGTTCAACAATAGTTAACCAAATTTTTATCCATATGATAACTTCCATATCAACCACATTGTTCTTCACCATAACTAGTCCAAATGACTCAAATGAACTAGTTAGAGAGTTGTTCAATTGCAAGGAAATATCATGTACTACACAAGACACAATCGAAGCAAAAACTATGTGATTCACTCGAATCGATTCATGAACTATAAAGCCACGGTTTGCAATAGCATTCCTTAGTTTATTAAGATAAGTTCACAAATATCGTATTTAGACATAACCTATTCAAGTTCGCGGACTGGGTTCACGGACTTAAGTTCCCAGACAGAGTTCACAAACTCCACCAGAAATTCTCGAGTTCGAGAACTACGCCAGTTCGTGGACTGGGTTCGCAGACTGAGTTTGCGTGCTGCTCCGGTCTCACTTGATCAACAAAGTTCGCAAACTTTGGTTCAAGCAATAAGGACTTATACATATATGTGTTTCCACAACAATGCTTATATCCTCCAATGGTTATAATGTCTAAACTCTCATTTCAATCATTGAAACATTCTCAGAGGGCGTTATATAGTTGTTATTCATAAACTATTTTTCGTCATAGAGATTTCCAAAATGATTGAAACATAACATGACTTTCGTCACTAGGTAAAGATGAACTTGGCTAAAGAGAAATCTTTACCAAAACATATTTTGAGAAATAGATAATCAAGATATACTCATCTCGAAATACCTCATGTGGTATAATCTTAGTCTATATAGTTATACGACTTTTGTCTCAAGATAGGAGATAAATAGACTTTTGAGTGATAGATAAGTTCAAGTCTCCACATACCTTTTAGTCGATGAAGATCCACTGGTTCCTTGAGTAGTCCTTCGCCTTGTTTGATGATTTCCAAGGAGTTCTTGAGCTCAGCTACACTTTCTATCCTAGTCTGAGACCTTAGCTATAGTAGACCAGAAATCAAGACTTTATAGTTTTGATCACTAACATTGACAAACATGCTTGAGATAGCAACGCATGCGAGTTCGACAGAGCAGTGCTCTAACAGTACCACTTGAACCTTCTCTCCTCAAGGTTGCCAACCGGATAAAATTGATTCCTTACAACTGTCTTGAATCTTTTCCACGACAATACTCCCTTACCTAGGTTTTATCTTTGATAAGCTTTCCACCAGGTTAGAGCATGGTTTTGTAGCTTCAATACCGCAAAAGCGATATTTTCCTTTGAACCATATTCAAAGAAAGAAACATAGGTCTCTCGACGTTCAATCCAATCATCCATTTTTTATACATCGAGACTCCCATCATAAAGTGGAATATCAACACGAAAATCAATCTTCAGATTCTTATCATGAAGTTTAGTTGAAGTGGAACTTTTAAGAAACTCGTTTTTCTTCTTTTCTTCGTCCTTATCTTCTTCTTCATCCTCATCCTCTTCTTCCGAAGCTTCAGGTGAAGGTGTAATCTTTTTATCCGTCTTCATATTTGGTGTATGAGAAAGAATACATTTAGTCAATTCTTCAAAGGTAGTTTGAATCGACTTCATGTCGGTTTGTAGATATTTGTGGTTCACTATGCTTATGATCATCATATGACTTCGTCATCCTTGATCCCCTTGTTCTCCTAACCTCTTATAGCTTCTCAAGTACCAAGATTTATGTAGAGAGATCTAGTAAAAACCATAAACCGCGGGGATATACCCTAGAAACTAACCTTATTCTGATACCAACTTGATATGTATGATCTCTATACCTTGGTAGCTATTATTATAGAGGCAAAATTCAGAATAATAAATGTCGAAAAACTTAGAAAACATAAGACACAAGAAAGTAATTCGAAGAAATATTTCTTCTATAGATCATGAACAAGAAAACGATTTACAATTCTCTCTTTGTTACGCTCACAATCTCTCTAAACAGTAGTTAACCCTAAATTATTTGCTAAGCTTGCCTTTAATAATAACATAGGTAAACTTTCTCTAGGTCTATGTGTTTAGTTAAAAACCAAACATCTCTATTTATAGACTTTCATCGTACTCAGCCGACAAGGTATTCTATTAGGAACTGATTTCCTAAACTAAGAGTGTTGCCTAAAACAAAACTCTTCCTAACTAGGAATTCTGCCCAAATAAGGTTTCATTCCCTAATATATGATTCTTCACTCAACTTAGCTTAAGGTTTTATAAGTTCCTAAGTGGAGTAGGGATACACATGTATTAAAACCGTACGCAAGCTTAAACAGTTTTGTGTTCTAGAACTCGGTAGCGTTTCCAAACCGGTATGCAAACCGATTCAATTATGTGAACTCTAACACTAGCAACAATCCTTGAGTTTCCAAACCGGTACGCAAACCTTAAAATTTATGTGAACTCCGGAACT
The DNA here is from genome assembly GCA_023529315.1 of Papaver bracteatum. NCBI lineage: Eukaryota > Viridiplantae > Streptophyta > Magnoliopsida > Ranunculales > Papaveraceae > Papaver > Papaver bracteatum. The sequence continues at coordinate 1,246,136 of JAJJWX010001044.1, forward strand.
TAGGTTTGGTGAAACATTTTCAAACTAGTACGTTAACCTAAAAAGTTATGTGAACTCCAGAACTCGGTTTGGGTATAAAGTTTTCAAATCGGTTTGTAAACTGTGACTGAACCGACTCACGAACTAGTATATATTTGTATTTGAAAAAGCGGGGGTCTAACAACCACTGCCAATATTTTCTTAGAAATCTGTATGGATAAACTCCAATATAATTCCAAGAGAATCAACTAGACAGTCAGACTCAATCAATGGAAATATATCCAAGAGTTGTATCTCTATTTAAAAATGTAATCAGCAAATCAAATAGATAGAAATCCGTGAGACTGATTATTATGTGAAACAACTTGAACGGTATCAAAGACCAATCTTCAAGTGTCAATCAATATAATCAACAACCAAAGGTTGGATTCTCTAATTGATTGAACTACGCACAACCTGTGATATTTCTATTATATAAGAAAATATAATATGGAAAATAAATAACACAGACACCAGAAATTTTGTTAACGAGGAAACCGCAAATGCATAAAAAATCTGGGACCAAGTCCAGATTTGAACACCACACTGTATTAAGCCGCTACAAACACTAGCCTACTACAAGCTGACTTCGGACTGGAATGTAGTTGATCCTTAATCAATATCACACTGATCAAAGTACAGTTGCGCTCCTTACATCTCTGAATCTCAGCAGGAGTCTACGCACTTGATTCCCTTAGTTGATCTCACCCACAACTAAGAGTTACTATGAACCAAAGTAGAAGACTTGATAAACAAATCTGTCTCACACATAAAAGTCTTGTATTGATAAATATGTCTCCTACAGATAAACCTATGAGTTTTGTTCCATCTTTTGATAAATCAAGGTAACATGATAAATCAAGGAATATACTAGACTTATATTCCCGAAGAACATCCTAGAAATATCAATCACCTCACAATAATCTTAATCGTATGGTATCGAAACAAGATATTGTGGAATCACAAACGATGAGACGAAGATGTTTGTGACTACTTTTTATCTTTCCTATCGGAGATTAAATCTTGAGCTAATCTTAAAGAAGATAGTACCCAATTACGATACAAGATGCAATATCAGATCACGCAACTACATAGAAAATAGTTGGGTCTAGATTCATAATCCCAATGAAGTCTTTAAGTCGTTAACCTACAGGGTTTCATGAAAAACCTAAGGTTAAAGGAGAATCAACTCTAGTCGTAACCACTATCACACAGAAGGTGTGGGGATTAGGTTTCCCAGTAGCTAGAGTTCTCCTTTATATAGTCTTCAAATCATGTTTTGCAATCAATGTTACCTTGGTAACAAAGCATTCAATAATCACCGTTAGATGAAAACCTGATTAGACTCAAGCTAATATTTTTCAACCGTTAGATCGAACTTAGTTTGTTACACATAATCGAAATATACCTTTATTTAGATATGAGTAACCGTACCTAAACGTGTACACCTTATTGGCTCAACAATAGTTAACCGAAGTTAGCCATATGAAAATTTTCATATCAACCTTATTTATCTTAACCATAACTAGTTCAAATGACTCAAATGAAACTAGTTATAGAGTTGTTCAATTATTTATATCCTCATAGAAGTATACGAGACTGTAGATGTTGGATTTTTGACAAAGGCTAAAATCGTAAACCCATAATTATACGAACCTCTGATTCAGCAATCAGACGTGAATATTGGGGCACGGGTCTCTCATCGAATCCTATGATGGAGAATTCTTTCTCTCAAAGTGCGTATATATATGTAGTCTCACAGCTGGACAATGGCATATCTCATGAGTACTGAGCACTTCAGTAATTATTTCTATCACAAGATGAATAACTCCCAAACATCTTGCTCTGCTAGTATAAAGTCTTAAATTAATTATTCCTAAATTCTTGGATTCATCCGCAGAATTTCTGAAAAATATTCAAATATTTTCGCAGATATTTCATTACGCAAACCATGGTTCTTCCCAGCAGAAATCCATGGATTAGTAATAAATATGAGATGCACGGGCATTAGAGTTACCTCCTGAAAAAGCCATATCTCAAACTTAAATTCTTGGATTCATCCGCAGAATTTCTGAAAATATTTAAATATTTTCGCTGATATTTCATTACGCAAACCATGGTTCTTCCCAGCAGAAGTCCATGGATTAGTAATAAATATTGGACACACGGGTATCAGAGCTACCACCTGAGCAAGCCAAGTCTCAAACTTAAATTCTTGGATTCATCCGCGGAATTTCTTAAAATATTCAAATATTTTCGCATATATTTCATTACGCAATCCATGGTTCTTCCCAGCAGAAATCCATGGATTAGTAATAAATATGCAACGCAAGGGCATTAGAGCTACCTTCTGAGTAATCCCTATTTCAAATGGTGCAAGTGTATTCAACAATGATACATTAAAAACCACTGCACGAACGAGTATTTCAAAATACGATGAAACGATGAACCTATGCAAAATAGGATGAAAAATAACAAATAAATAAACCAAGGCGCTGGGAGCATGGACCCACTGACCGGCCGACCGTGCCATGGTCAATCCCACGCCAGTTTCATATTTTTATCATATTTTTGTTGTTTTCTCTGAGTTTATGAAACCTTTCATTTGAACGAATATCCTTTGTTTTGAGGAAACTCCTCAATTCCATGGTGCTTCCTTCGCACAGAGGAAATAATATAAAATTAGGAAAAGCATAAGGGGGGTGACCATTGGCCAACCGGCCATGCCTTGGTCCCACACCTCATATTTCCTCATTATTTTATTATTATTGCCCTAATTTCATGAAAATTCCTTAATCTCACGATATTTCCTTGGTCCTATGAAAAATAATAAAAATTAGGGAAACCTGTGTGCACGGGCCATGGCCGGTCGGCCAAACCCTAGATGGATCACATATCCCGCTTTTATTAGCATATTTTTCATATTTTCATAATCCTATGTAAACTCCTTGATTTCATGATATTTCCTTCAAATTATGAAAATTCCTTCAAATCATGAAATAATGCATAAAATAGGGAAAACGCACGTGACCGGGCTCTGGCCGGCCAACCATGCTCCAAGCCGGTCCCACACGCCCACACATCCCTATTTTATTTATTATTATTTTTTATGTTTCCCTTATCTCATGGAAACTCCTTGATTTCAACAAAACTCTTTAATTTTGGGAAAATTCCTCCGTTTTATCATATTTTCCTAAAACCATGAAAAATATTACAAAAATTATGAAAAACGTGTGGGATAACTCCCTTTGCCGTCCGGCCATGCCTTGGCCATGACCGGTCCCATACTTCATAATTATTTCACTTTTTCATTATTTTCCTTCATCCGATGAAGTTTTGACGGTTTTATCAAAAACCCTAATTTTGTCATATTTTCTCAAATGGTCGCTCAAACGTGCACCGGAAAATATCAAAATTCTCAGGACTGAGACGCGGATGTCTCAACGATGAAAGAATGTTACCTTGACCGACCAGGGTTGGCTTTTTGGCTCGCAGTGAGCCAGTCCCACGTGTTTTCACAATTTGACCTAATTTGTATAATTGTACGTATTAGGCCCAAAACTCTCCAAATAATTTCAGAATTTTACGGAGCGATCATCATTTGATCCCGTGACCACCTAGGGTCGGTTTCATGACCCCTTGGTCGGTCCCTCACCTTTTCATAATTAATTAGGTTTTATCACCTAATGCGGAACCTAGCAGTAATTCAGTAAATGATTAAACTAGCATTTAATCATTCTTTCATTAACTCACCAACTCTTCAAAGAGGTCTTGATTTTTGCTCACGTGAGCATATGAGAATTTCATGGTTGATCCATGGTCCCATAAAGCCAGTTCTCCTTCATTACGTGGTTAATTTTCAAATAAACCATCAATCGGTCATCAATTGATCAAGTTAGGGTTTCTGAATCCAAGGATTATGATTCCAGATTCAAACACTAATAATTTTTCAACGATCTCATGATCAGTATTCTTATTAATAATGCTCGGTTCAACTACCAGTGCTTTAATTAATAATTTGTTTTTGTCACGCTGCTAATAGTTCATCAAACGAGCAACACTTGCCCAGATGAGCAATATTTACTCAAATCAAGGAATATTGGTTCAACTATCCACATTCAACAAATTATCGAGAAACACTCGCTCACCTCAATGTGAGGATTCCACCACTGTCTCAGCAGACACGTTCGATTCATGAGTTGCAGAACATTTCACAAAATCATGTTTAACTCAGCAAATACGTGGACTCATTGTCCCACGAAGTCATGAAATCAACAACTGACTAAATTAACTACGAGACATCAATCGTGTCACTTGGGGGGATATCAACTAGGGTTTTGGTCTGGAGGTCTACGGCACGTGTGTTCAAACACACGATGGAATATGAGCAAGTCGTGCAATCAGCAAAGTAGTGGGTGGAAAATTAACAAAGTCTCTGCACGATGAGTAATTGGTTTAACACGATTTCCCACCTCCCCACTCTTTGATTTCAGCAAACTGTCACACTTCTTGGGATCATGGTGTTTTCATCTTCGGCATTATATAATGTCTCTGAATCCTGATTGAAACAACAAGATTCGAAGAGTTTTGAAACATTCGAACAACAATCGTCTGAATGAGTAATTTTTCACCAAAGTTCATACATGCGCTCTTTTGTCTACAATAGCTCACAGAAATTACTCTCAATCAGGCAAGATTCTATCATTCAGAGCATTTCACGCTGAATTCATAACACACCTACAATCTCAGATCATCATTTATCTCACACATTTCTCAGCTTCCCTCCTACAGATCAACCCATCCTCTCTTGTGACCGAATTTACTCTGGAACGGCCATTGTTTTGGTTTAGGCCTGAGTACTACAAATTGGTCTCTCGAACTTAAAGCACCCCCTTCATAGCGGTGCATCTGTGTGAGGTTGAATATTTTGCTCGGTTCAAGGAATCTCCTCCGCACGGTCGTCCTAAATTCTGTAAAAACCAGCAAATCGTTTTTCCCCATCTACAGATTGGCGACCACAGTGGGAGATCATTCTCTTGGTTGCAATCTCTCATTTTCACAAGATGGTTGGTCTTAGGACTGATCCAACTACTTCAAATTAAATCCAGAATCTTTCAAACGTGAGTCCTCCTACTTCTAACGCTATGTCTGGCAGCACGGAGGATGGGAGAGTCCCAACTCTAACTGAGTTAGCACGAATTATAGATATCCACAACAGGAACATGGATCTGATGAAGGATACAATGAACCACATACTTGATTTCCTCATCAAGCTAACATCCGAGTTAGGCAAAATCTCCGCTTCGGAAGTCTCAGCACAGGGGACTGACTCATCACACGGTGACTGTCAAATCAAAAATTTCACTACCTATGAGAAGTCAGTAGACCAAGAGGTGACACAGTTGGTCTAAGGCTTATGTGAACTCTTACACTTTTCCAAGAAGCAACGAACGGACACGTTTGCTGCTCTCAACCAGATATCATCTGAGGTACCATTAGCTCCCTCATCTCCAACAGTTGAAGAAACATTCGTGATGTCTGAGTATTCAATCAACAACATCACCTATGGAGAAGAGGACCGCATGGCAGATGAAGGACATAACCGAGCCTTGTATGTAACCGGTTTTATCAAAGACTCTGAATTCAAAAGAGCTCTCGTTGATACGGGCGCTTCTACAAATATTGTCACCATGAAGACTCTCAAGGCGGCCAAGTTCCCACGGAACAAGATTGTTCGTCATCCCATCTTGATGACAAGTTTTGAAGGAAGCCAGATCCATACATATGGATATGCGTACATAGACCTGAAGGTGAGGCATATCCAATCAAAAGCCAAGTTCCACGTGATCGAGCAAGATCCTGACTATCATATGATACTCGGACGACCGTGGCTTCATGACAACAAGGTGGTTCCTTCAACATATCATCAATGCATGAAATTTCTAATAAACAACAAAATTGTTCGTATTGCAGCTTCATCATCACCTTACGCCCCAGTCTATGACGCCGAATTCCGTGAGTCTCAGAAGAACATTCTCGAACCTCCAAATAAGGTTTACAACGCTCTGCTCCCAAATTGGAAGTCCATCGAAAATGCTGGAGACAAGCTATCATCCTCAGGTGTCACGATAGCTAAGCCATCTTCTATACCAATTAAGCGCAATAAAGACCAGATTTCAACTCACGAATCTAAGTTCATCACCAGTCACGATGCGGACGGGAGAATCGTTTACCGGCACATAGATTATCAATTAACAGGGGAGAATGATGAAGTGTCTCCCCACCCCAAAGAATCATGTCAGAGTGAATCATCACTTGAAGAAGAGATTCAAGATGCTCCTCGACAATTACAAGACGACACTGACTCCACTACTGATAATCTCGAAACGATCAATATCGGAACGGAGGCCGATTCTAATTAGCTCAGCACTGTCACCAGAGGAATGGACAGAGTTAATAACACTACTGAAGGAGTATCAAGACATCTTCACATGGACATACGAAGAAATACCTGGTCTGGATGATAAACTGGTTACTCATCATCTGCATATTACACCCGGTTCCAAAGCCGTCAAACAACCGCCAAGACAGTTCAGACACGAAGTCGAAGAACAGATCATGGTTGAGGTTCAGAAATTATTAGCATTAGGGTTTATCAAACCCATTCAACATCCAACATGGCTAGAAAATGTTGTTCTCGTCAAGAAGAAGAACGGTCAAATCATATGTTACATTGATTTTAGGAATCTGAACAAATGTTGTCCAAAGGATGTCTTTCCTTTACCTAACATCGACCTGCTTGTGGATTCAACCAGCGGTCACGGTATGTTCTCATTTATGGATGGCTACAGTGGATACAACCAGATCAAGATGTACGAGCATGATGCCAACAAGACTGCATTTCGTACTCCCATTGGGAACTTCCACTACACTATGATGCATTTTGGATTAAAAAATGCCGGTGCTACCTATCAACGAGCCATGACTACTATATTCCACGACATGATGCACAAGCAAGTTGAAGACTATGTTGATGATGTCGTGGTGAAATCGAAGACTCGAGCATCTCATTTCCAAATTCTGAGACAAGTCTTTGAAAGATGTATAGAATACAAATTAAAGATGAACCCTCTGAAGTGCGCTTTTGGTGTCTCCTCCGGAAAGTTTCTAAGATTCCTGGTCACGGCAGAAGGAATCAAGGTCGATCCAGATAAGACGAAAGATATTACCACCATGCCTTCCCCGCGCACTGTGAAAGAACTCCAAAGTTTTATGGTCAAGGTAAATTATATTCGACGCTTCATTCCTGGATTAGCTCATATCATTGCTTCGTCCACCCATCTATTGAAGAAAGGAGAAAGCTTTACATGAAAGACCGTTCAACAAGAAGCATTCCAGGAAATACAGCGAATACTGTTATCACCGGATATCATGAAATCTCCAGTGCAAGGTCGACCGCTGATACTTTACACGGCATCCAGTGATGTCGCTATCGGGGCACTCCTTGCTCAAGAATACGATGAAGGCATCGAACGACCAATCTACTACTTCAGTCGTACAATGCGAGATGCTCAAATCTAATACCCAGAGGCTGAAAGAGCATGTTTGGCGTTAGTGCATGCAATCCAGAAATTCAGGCACTACTTACTATCCAATAAAGTTGTACTCGTTTCCAAGGCTGACCCTATAAAGTTTCTACTATCAAAGCTAGCCTTGATAGGAAGACCAGCAAAATGGTTACTTCAGATGTCAGAATTTGACATAGCATGTATGCCACCAAGAGAAATCAAAGGGCAGGAAGTAGCAGACTTACTCGCTGCTTTTCTAGGAGATGATGCAATAGTACTACATGAAGACATACCTGGTGAGTTTCTAGACATCTTGATCATCAAGGAAGAGACATGGCTTCTGTACTTTGACGGTTCCGCTACTCCTAGCAACGACACTGGAGGAGCAGGCATAGTGCTCGTCTCTCCATCTGGCGAGGTTTTCTCACATTCATTCAAGCTGGATTTCCACTGTACCAACAATTCAGCAAAATATGAAGCCTTCTTATTGGGATTATCCTTGGACAAGCAAGCCGGAGCAACGCATCTCGAGATAAGGGGAGATTCAAAACTACTGGTTAATCAAATGAATGGAACGTATTCCCTTAAATAAATCACACTGGCTCCCTTCAGAACTGAAGCCTAGCGGATGCTGACCTACTCCGCTGATGCAACGATCGTCCATACTGGGCGAACCAACAATAGGCATGCCGACTGCCTGGAAACTCTCGCCTCTAAGTTGAAATTTTAAGGAGAAAAAAAGACAATCACTGTGCAAAGACATGTTGTTTCATCTACATGGCTTGCTCAAGTTAAAGATATTCAAGCAGATGATTGGCGAGCACCTATTATTCATGAATTGAACAGTTATCTTTCAGAAGGGAAAGTCAGCCTCAAAGAATTGAAGAATTATTTCTTACTTCATGGAGCATTATATTATCGAAACTCGGATGGGTCTTTATCACGATGTCTTGGACCTGACGAGGCAGACGAGCAACTCAAGCGCATACATGAAGAAACCTGTGTACAGACACTGGTGGTAAAACTTTATCGAAAGCTTCAAAGAATGGGATACTATTGGCCTTCCATGGAGGTTCAATCAAGATCTCTGCAAAAGTCATGTCCTAACTGCCAGACGCCTTCCCATCACTTAGAAGTTCTAACGTCCCATCATACCGGGGACTGGAGGGAGCCTTACATTAAGTACCTTCGGGACAATGAATTGCCGCTGGAAAAGAAAGAAACAGTTAATCTCATTCAGAGAGCTAAGAGATTTGTTTTTCTCGATGGGATTTTATATCGCATAAGTTTTGGTGGAAACCTACTGAGATTCTTAGCTGGGCATGAAATCCCAACGAAATGCATGATGGAGAGCATCAAGGAAAGAAGAAATTATTTCTCCAGGTTCATGAGAATTATTACTGGCTGACCATGGAAGATGATGCAGCTGCGCACGTTCAAAGATGCCATCAATGCCAATTCCATGGTAATCTCATCCACACTCCTTGTCTCCCATTGAATTCCGTGAATAGTCCATGGCCCTTTTATAGCTGGGGACTGGACATCATCGGGAAAATCAGTCCAGCATCTTCGAAGCAGCATGAATACATCATCACTACAACCGAGTATTTCACCAAATAGGTTGAAGTTGTTCCTCTTCAAAGCATCACAGGAGTCACGATCGCAGCCTTCATCAAAGAGTACATAATATGCAGGTTCGGTGTTCCTAAACACATCTTCACTGATAATGGAACTCATTTCTCCAACAAGCATGTTACAGAATTGCTCGAAGAATATGGCATCAAACAACTTTTCTCTACACCATACTATCCTCAAGGAAATGGACAAGCAGAGAGCACCAACAAAACTTTGATCTGGATTCTCAGTCGAACAGTTCATGATAATCTCCGAACCTGGCATGAACAGTTGCCTATGGATTTATGGGCTTATCGAACCGCACCAAGGAGCTCGATTGGAACTTCACCATATTCTCTCGTCTATGGAGCTGATGCAATATTACCGGCAGAAATCAAAATTCCCTCAGCAAGGATCGCGGCATCCAGTGGAATACAATGGGATGAAGCTGAAGTGTCCAACTCAAGGATCTCTGAACTGGACATGCTCGATTCGAAGTGGGCTAAGGTGGAAAACATGTAGAAACCTACAAACAAAGAATCTCCAGATCTTACAACAAAATGGTAAGACCTCAAACATTTCAAGTAGGAGATCTGGTATTAAAGACAGCAAAGCACATTCAACGAGACATATCTGCTCCCAAGTTATCTCCAAAATGAGAAGGACCATATATGGTTATCAAGGAAGTATCTAGAGGATACTATAAAATATTGAAGGTTGATGGAGGTATAGAAGGAAATATAATCAACGACAAATGGCTCAAAGCATATTACGCCTGATCCTTAGAAAACAAATACCTTTTCATCATTCCATCATTGCAAACATTTTCAAAAATGTAATTTTCATTCCTCGAAAGAGAATTCAAATTCTCCTTTGTTCATTAAATATTTCATAAATGAGCAAAATTCATTCATACCATGATCAATTATTCCACCTAGCCAGAAATTAATTCAAAAACAACAATCATAAATGCTCACTCAGAGAAAACCGTCCAGCAACGGATAATCCCTATAAGAAACTTTGTCAAGTTTCTTCTGAAATATCTTAGTCTTTACCTTCAGATCCTCGACTGCCTTCTCAACCCTGACAGATTCCAAAGACAATAGCTTCTCATATTCTAATAAAGCATTGGTCTTGGAAATTGCATCAGCAGCCTCTGTCGCCTTATGGATCTTGATTATCTAAAGTCGACGACGAATCCAGCTCATGTTGAACCGCAATGTCTCATAGTTCGAGATCATATCATCCCATTCATGCAGCTCATGGTTTTTGACATCTCGCAAGTGCCTTTGGTTCGTCTCCTCAATAATTAGCAATAGAACAGCAATTGTGGTCAAGATAGTTGGAGGAAAGCCTTTCCATAGCTCTGTAGTAGCAATGTGGACATACTTTTTCCATATCCCGGTGTATAAAGGAGCGTGACATTTGGGAATGACAAACCCACCAACCACTTCATTGTCCGGTAAGGTATTGATTAAAGGGGCATCAAAAGGGAGTCCAGCTGTGGGATATTCATGGGCATGAACACCGTCTCCCTCTTCCACGGATCCTACAGAATCTTCACAAACTCGGTTAAGGCTATCTTCAACCTCAACTACGGTCACAGACTTTTCGCTCCTCCTTCTAGCGTCAACGACGACATGGACATCTGCCTACAACAAAACGGAGAAGTATTTAATGTCAAGGGAGCGTAGTATAATCTCAAGAGTTATGAGGTTACTTACGGATGATCCAGCCTCAGCACGAGATGACCTGTACCGCACATGAGCTCTGACAGTTTTCTTGGGCTGAGAAGAAGTGTTCTTCTGATTACCCTGCAGAAAGTTTTTCTTTAATGATCAAATCATCATCTTGATCAGGAAAAGATAAGAGGGGTGAAAACTTATTGAGATACACGCTTCTATTTCGCACTTTGACTGAGTATCATCTTGAGAAGAAATACCATTGCTCGACATAGTGGCAACATGGTATAATCACGAATTCTCTGCACGATGAAACTAACTCAGGAATGGAAGAAATATTTGCGTAGATGATAGCCTCGAAGTCTTGAAGATATACGTTAGACACGGTGGAGGTTTATCTTCTGTGGATAGTCAATTTAGTTACGAGTTTTAATGAAACCATAACATTTCAACAAAGGCAAAACTGAAGACACGGAGGAAAAACAGCTGAGATTGGCACACACGGTCAAGTTATATGGACTCATGTGTAACACGTAGTCTCTCAGGCCATGCAACACGTATCTTTCAGTTCCTTCTACAAACGGAAATCACTAAGGCGAATTGAAAGTCATGATGGATTCAAAGCACGAACAATGGTTCATTTACTCAGAGGAATTAACATTAATAGAAGCGTTTTCTCATTCAAAGGAATATTCTAAATCAGAAGAAAATTTGTTCAAATCATCGAAGAAATGTCTACTACGAAGCCTAAAGAACATTCAAGTGTTTCAAAGAAGGAAAGAAGACAAAACTACTCGTCAGACTCATTGTGAGAATCGTCATCACTGTCCTTCTTGTCATCCGAGTTGTCATCACTATCTTCTTCATTATCAGAATCAGTGTCAACGGGTCTTGAATAAGCTTCTGGATCATCATCTGAATCCGAATCTTCCTCTGATTCATCTCCAAATTGCTACATGGACCTCTGGTATTCTCTCTTATTTTTATTATTCCAGGTTCCGGGTACCTCCCATATGTCTTCTTCAGAATCATCGGCATCAGAGTCAGCAGGAAGCCCTTCCATGAGACGTTTCTCTTCAGCGCCGGATTCGATCCTTCTCACGCTGACGAGCATCTTTTGCGACATCCTAAGCTTTTCTTTTCCGGAGTTCAGCGAAAAAGACCCTCCACTCATTCAAGGGTACTCCATACTTCGGCCTCTCAGCCTGAGAGGATTTTGATTTCGATACGGAGACTTTGGAATCTTCATCAGAAGAGCTAGAGGAAGAGGAATAATTGTTGTTGTCGGACATTTTCTGGAATCAGAAGCGCAAAGGTTATCAACCTGCAAACAAATCCATCGGTAAAAATGGTAACTCTTAACTCTTACCTCTTACGCTTCCACTAACAGTAGTGAGAGTAATGCTAGAGTTAATGCTCCAAAATCGTCTGCTTCTTCGAGACCTACAAAAGACGTTCAAAACTCAGATTTTTCATAAAATCATGAACTTTTCTACTGAGTGAACATTCACCATAGAATTATGAAAATTAAAACATTATTTCATCATAAATAATTTTATCTCTAAGCAACATCGCACAAAACTCAAGTTTTGATTTTAAAGAAATAATATATATTCGCATATATGTATATAAACAAAATGTTTATTTACTCACGTAAATAAATAAATAAATATTTTCAACCTGAGCCAGTATCATAAAAATAAATTGTGGACACTCCACGGTTCAAAAAAAAATCCATGAATCTACCATGTTTTTGCAAAACCCTTTTCCTTCGTGTCGTCATAAGTCTTCAAAACGAAGGTTTATTTCAATTTTGTGAAAACTCATGCATTACACGATAAAGTTTTACATGAAATCTCATACACAAAATTTTATCAATGGACACAAGTTCATATATGCATAAAGAACAGAACTCATCTCTCGCATCATCGTTATTCTTTAAAATGAAGATTTTACTTCGGTTTTGTGAAAAATTCACTTTTTCGTGATAAAACTTTGGATCACATGAAAGCTCATCAAGATAGTTTCATCACTGAACCTACATATTCATATATGAAGGGAAATCACTCCTAAATCATAGATTATTACTAGTTTTCAAAAAATAACGATCAAACGAACAAAAGTTTCAAAAACGGAGGTTTTTGACGAAACCCACACTCATATATACACGGGTATATAATTTTATCATGAGCAATATGTGAAAAACTCATAGAACTCATGAACACCAGCAAACATTAAAAAAAAAAAATCGATACATACCTGACGACGCCAGCCGGAAATTGGCCGACGGTGGCTACGGCGACGGCGGACGGTGGTGCTCCGGCAAAATTTTCTTATCCTCTTGATGATGACGTGAAGGTGATGAGGTGATAAATCTCTGGTCGTGTGGTAAAATTAAAAAAAAGGGGAGTAATTCCTTTTATATCAAACTTAATTTCCAAAACCTAATTTTCTAACGATTTCCTTATTGGGCCCGGCCCGCGAATCCTAAACGACCAAGGTCCTGTCAACCAAATCAGTGGCCTAACACCAATTTATTCTCGTCAAACGGCATTATATCATGCTACTGGAATCATCTTTCAAGTCATGGTACGCTCATACGATCGAAATCCGGTAACATCTTAACTTACGACTGAGTTCAATTACTTGTATTGTTATGACCGGAAAATCACCATTCAATGCTGACTGAGGAACACAGCCTTCCTCACTAAGTAGGGGACTTAATGTAGATGGTGGATTTTTGACAAAGGCTAAAATCGTAAACCCATAATTATACGAACCTCTGATTCAGCAATCAGACGTGAATATTGGGGCATGGGTCTCTCATCGAATCCTCTGATGGAGAATACTTTCTCTCAGAGTGCGTATAGATATGTAGTCTCACAGCTGGACAACGACATGAGTATTGATCACTTCAGTAATTATTTCTATCACGGGATGAACAACTCCCAAACAGCTTGCTCTGCTAGTATAAAGTCTTACATTAATTATTCCTAAATTCTTGGATTCATCCGCAGAATTTCTGAAAAATATTCAAATATTTTCGCAGATATTTCATTACGCAAACCATGGTTCTTCCCAGCAGAAATCCATGGATTAGTAATAAATATGCGATGCACGGGCATCAGAGTTACCTCCTGAGCAAGCCCTGTCTCAAACTTAAATTCTTGGATTCATCCGCAGAATTTCTGAAAATATTCAAATATTTTCGCAGATATTTCATTACGCAAACCATGGTTCTTCCCAGCAGAAGTCCATGGATTAGTAATAAATATTGGGCGCACAGGCATCAGAGATACCACCTGAGCAAGCCCTGTCTCAAACTTAAATTCTTGGATTCATCCGCAGAATTTCTGAAAATATTCAAATATTTTCGTAGATATTTCATTACGCAAACCATGGTTCTTCCCAGCAGAAATCCTTGGATTAGTAATAAATATGCGATGCACGGGCATCAGAGTTACCTTCTGAGTAAGCCCCATTTCAAATGGTGTAAGTGTATTCAACAATGATACATTAACAACCACCACACGAACGAGTATTTCAAAATACGATGAAACGATGAACCTATGCAAAATAGGATAAAAAATAAATAAAAATTGACCAAGGCGCTGGGAGCATGGACTCACTGACTGGCCGACCGTTCCATGGTCAATCCCACGCCAGTTTCATATTTTTATCATATTTTTGTTGTTTTCTCTGAGTTTATGAAAACCTTTCATTTGAACAAATATCCTTTGTTTTGAGGAAACTACTCAATTCCATGGTGCTTCCTTCGCACGGAGGAAATAATATAAAATTAGGGAAAGCATGAGGGGGCGTGACCATTGGCCAACCGTCTATGCCTTGGTCCCAGCCAGTCCCACACCTCATATTTCCTCATTATTTTATTATTATTGCCCTAATTTCATGAAAACTCCTTAATCTCACGATATTTCCTTGGTCCCATGAAAAATAATAAAAATTAGGGAAACCTGTGTGCACGGGCCATGGCCGGTCGACCACACCCTAGATGGCTCACATATCCCGCTTTTATTAGCAAATTTTTTCATATTTTCATAAATCATATGAAAACTCCTTGATTTCATGATATTTCCTTCAAATTATGAAAATTCCTTCAAATCATGAAATAATGCATAAAATAGGGAAAACGCACGGGACCGGGCTCTGGCCGGCCAACCATGCTCCAAGACGGTCCCACACGTCCCTATTTTATTTTTTATTATTTTTTATGTTTCCCTCATCTCATGGAAACTCCTTGATTTCAACAAAACTCTTTAATTTTGGCAAAATTCCTTCGTTTTATCATATTTTCCTAAAATCATGAAAAGTATTACAAAAATTATGAAAAACGTGTGGGATAGCTCCCTTGGCCGGACGGACATGCCTTGGCCATGACTGGTCCCACACTTCATAATTCTTTCACTTTTTCGTTATTTTCCTTCATCCGATGAAGTTTTGACGGTTTTATCAAAAAAACCCTAATTTTGTCATATTTTCTCAAATGGTCGCTCAAACGTGCACCAGAAAATATCAAAATTCTCAGGACTGAGACACGGATGTCTCAACGACGAAAGCACGTTACCTTGACCGAACAGGGTTGGCTTTTTGGCTCGCAATGAGCCAGTCCCACGTGTTTTCACAATTTGACCTAATTTGCATAATTGCACGTATTAGGACCAAAACTCTCCAAATAATTTCAGAATTTGACGGAGCGATCATCATTTGATCCCGTGACCACCCAGGGCCGGTTTCATGACCCCTTGGTCGGTCCCTCACCTTTTCATAATTAGTTAGGTTTTATCACCTAATGTTGAACCCAGCAGTAATTCAGTAAATGATTAAACCATCATTTAATCATTCTTTCATTAACTCACCAACTCTTCAAAGAGGTCTTGGTTTTTTATCACATGAGCATATGAGAATTTCATGGTTGATCCACGGTCCCATGAAGCAAGTTCTCCTTCATTCCATGGTTAATTTTCAAATAAACCATCAATCGGTCATCAATTGATCAAGTTAGGGTTTCTGAATCCAAGGATTATGATTCCAGATTCAAGCACTAATAATTTTGCAACGATCTCATGATCAGTATTCTTATTAATTATGCTCGGTTCAACTACCAGTGCTTTAATTAATATTTTATTTTGGTCACACTGGCAATAGTTCATCAAACGAGCAACACTTTCTCAGATGAGCAATATTTACTCAAATCAAGGAATATTGGTTCAACTATCCACATTCAACAAGTTATCGAGCAACACTCGCTCACATCAAAGTGATGATTCCACCACTGTCTCAGCAGACACATTCGATTCATGAGTTGCAGACTATTTCACAAAATCATGTTTAACTCATCAAATACGTGGACTCATTGTCCCACAAAGTCATGAAATCAACAACTGACTAAATTAACCACGAGACATCAATCTTGTCACTTGGAGGGATATCAACTAGGGTTTTGGTCTGGCGGTCTACGGCACGTGTGTTCAAACACATGATGGAATGTGAGCAAGTCGTGCAATCAGTTGAAGGAATCAGCAAAGTAGTGGGTGGAAAATTAACCAAGTCTTCGCACGATGAGTAATTGGTTTAACACGATTTCCCACCTCCCCACTCTTTGATTACAGCAAACTGTCACACTTTATGGGATCATATTGTTTTTTAATCTCCGGCATTATATAATGTCTCTGAATCCTGATTGAAACAACAAGATTCGAAGAGTTTTCAAACATTCGAACAACAATCGTCTAAACGAGCAATTTCTCACCAAAGTTCATACATGCGCTCTTTTGTCTACACGAACTCACAGAAATTACTATCAATCAGGCAAGATTCAATCATTCAGAGCATTTCACGCTGAATTCATAACACACCTATAATCTCAGATCATCATTGATCTCACACATTTCTCAGCTTCCCTCCAACAGATCAACTCATCCTCTATTGTGACCGAATTTACTCCGGAACAGCCATTGTATTGGTTTAGGCGGGAGTACTATAGATTGGTCTCTCGAACTTAAAGAACCCCTTTCATAGTGGTGCATCTATGTGAGGTTGAACATTTTGCTCGGTTCAAGGAATCTCCTCCGCACGGTCGTCCTCACGCAAAAACCAGCAAATCGTTTTTCCCCATCTACAGTGACACAATTGAAGCAAAATCGATTTTGATTCTTTCGAATCAAGTTATGAATATTATAGCCACGGTTTGCAAAAGATTGCATTCCTTATTATATATATGTATTAGTTCATGAACAAACCGATTTTAGAATATCATCTACTTAGGTATGCGTACCTAAGTAGCCGGACCAAGTTTGGGTTTCGCCAGTACGCAAACTGGTACGCATACCATCCAAACTCAGCAGAAATTCCCGAACCTGAACCTTACGCTAGTACATGTACCGGTTTGCATACCAGGTTCTCGGTCTTCCTCAAACCAACTAGTACGCATACGTGTATGCATACCATGGTTCCCGGACATGGATTATATATATGCAAGTACACACAATATGTTTAAATCCATTTTTTCTAAACTTTATTTCAATCATTTGAACTTTCTTAAATGATGACAATAATTGTTTTCACTAACTATTTAGCATCACAGCGATTTTCAAGTTATTGAAATAATCAATACGAAATATTCCAAGTCTACATCAAATGACTGTATCACATAAATCATGTAAGATGTTACCAGGCGATTTTCATATGATCATCTTTTGACTTCCGTCAAGAGTATAAGATGAACTTGGTTGAAGCGAAAGCTTACCAACACATATTTCGAGAAATATGTAAGCAAAATAAAATTAGCTCAAAATATCAAATGTGCATAATAAAAGTCTATATAGCTATACAACTTTTGTCTCAAATAAGAGATAGGGTAGATAAACTTTTGAGTGATAGATGGGTTCAAGTCTCCACATACCTTTTCTTGATGAAGTTCCACAAGATCCCCTTAGTAGTTTTTCGTCTTCAATCGATGAAAGCCGTGAAGTCTAAAGCTCAACTACACTTTCTATCCTAATCCGAGACTTAGATATAAGCAGACTAGAAATCAAGACTTATAGTTTTGGAAACTAAACTTGACAACAAGCTTGAGATAGCAACGCTTGCGATTTCGAAGGAGCAGTGCTCTAACAATCTCCCATTTTGTCAATTTTAGTGACAAAAATATCAATACATATGGATTACAAAATAAATAAACTTTGTATCTTCTCATACAAGTGCTTGATCTCCTTGGTTCTTCAACATTACTCCAAATATTTGTCACTTCCAAGTACTCCAATGATTTTGAACATGTTCAACTCAGCATCATAGTTGTTGAAGATCCGTAGCTATAATAATGAGAAAACAGTTGCTCTCAATCATTGTTATACAGTATCATAGTATTATTACACAATATTAAGATTCAATTGTATCACAACTTTGACAACAATACTATCGTGATATGTATCACTTCCCCTTAGTCAATACTTTATATCACATGAAAACTACTCCCCCTTACATGCCCTTTTGATTCACAAAAGAGACACACTTTTACCTGAGTGATTAGAGAGAACAGATTTAACACCATCGTTTAGAGATTTCTTCCTTCCATGTGATGTAAATATTCCTTGATTAGAGGAAGACACAATCACTTCTTTTCCAATAGGAAGGGATTGCAATTTATCTTCTGCAACTGACTTATCAGTTAAATTCGAAGCGGTTGGTAGAGTGGACTCTTTAGAACATCCTCGAATAGAGAGTTTACTCAAAAGATGTTCAATTTCCAAGGCATCCTTTTTGAGTTTTGCCTCGAGTAAGGTTCGTGAGGAACAAACTTCAGCGTTTTCCTCGTTAAGAGCCTTTATTTTAGAGTCGCTGTCTTTTACTATATCGATAAGAGTATTGACATTGTATTTCAACCGATTGATTCTATCATTCTGGATTCTAACAAGGTTTAGAATAATTTTACTCTCCTTGGATGCTTCCTTTTTATCAACAGAGTTAGACTCGTTCGAAAAGTAATCAGGAAAACACTTGTCTGTGCAATCCCGTTTCGTTGGAACATAATGTTCATCTAAATTCGAGATAAACGAATCTTTCTCTTTAATAGATTTTATCGAAACAATTTTTTTGTCTCTGGTGATACGTTTATCAGAGATAACACTATTGTCCATAGAGTTAGATCGCTACAAACAAAGACTTATGGGGTCTTAAACGTGTTTGCCTGCTCTGATGCCAATTGAAAAAGCGGGGGTCTAAAAATCACGCCCAATATTTCCTTAGAAATTTGTATGGACAAACTCCAATATAATTCCAAGAGAATCAACTAGACAGTCAGACTCAATCAATGGAAATATAGCCAAGAGTTGTATCTCTATTTCACAATGTAATCAGCAAATCAAATAAATAGAAATCCGTGAGCCTAATTATTATGTGAAACAACTTGAACGGTACCAAAGACCAATGTTCAAGTATCTAATTGATTGAACTACGCACAACCTATGATATTTTTATTATATAACAAAATATAATACGAAAAAGAAATTACACAGATACCAGAAATTTTGTTAACGAGGAAACCGCAAACGAATAAAAACCCCGGGACCTAGTCCAGGTTTGAACACCACATTGTATTAATCCGCTACAGACGCTAGATTACTACAAGTTAACTTTGGACTGGAATGTAGTTGATCCCTAATCAATCTCACACTGATCAAGGTGAAAAGGCGGGGGTCTAACAACCTCACCCAATATTTCGATTAGCAATCTGTATGGACTAACTATAATATACTTTTAAGAGAATCATCTAGACAGACTCAATCTTAATAAAAAAAGTATGTCAAGGAGTTAATATCTCTATCTCTCGATTTGATCTATACACAAGCAAATAGAAATCTGTGAGTCTTTATCAAATACAAGAGATATAAACTTGGATGGTATCAAAAACCAATATCCAAAGAACAATCAATTTCCAATCAACAACCAAAGGTTGGATTTCACAATTGATCGATACAACGCACAACCTGTGATATTTCAATTATATAACAAAATATAATGCAGAATAGAAATAACACAGATACCAGAAATTTTGCTAACGAGGAAATCGCAAATGCAGAAAAACCCCTGGACCTAGTCCAGATTGAACACCACACTATATTTTGAAGCCACTACAGACACTAGCCTACTACGAACTAACTTCGGTATGGACTATAGTTGAACCCTAATCAATATCACATTGATTCAAGGTACACTTGTGCTCCTTACGTCTATGATCCCAACAGGATACTATGCACTTGATTCCCTCATCTGATCTCACCCACAACCAAGAGTTGCTACGACCCAAATTCGAAGACTTGAATAAACAAATTTGTATCACACAGAAAAGTATACGATAATAGATAAATTTATCTCCCACAGATAAACCTATGAGTTTTGTTCCGTCTTTTGATAAATCAAGGAACCAACCAATAACCCGAACTTCTATTCCCGAAGAATAGCCTAGAATTATTGATCACCTCACAATAATCTAAATCGTATGGTAGCGAAACTAGATATTATGGAATCAAAAATGATGATACGAAGATGTTTGTGATTTCTTTTTATCTTGCCCTATTGGAGATATAATATCAAGCCAATTATTCAATTGAAATCGTACGATAGAAAATGGCAAGATCAGACCGCTCAACTACAAGATAAGTAGTTTCGTTTGGCTTCACAATCCCAATGAAGTCTTCAAGTCGTTAATCGACAGGGTCTCGAGAAGAAACCTACGATTAAAGGAGAATCGACTCTAGCAAAAACAACTAGTATCACACAGGAGGTGTGGGGATTAGCTTTTCTAGTTTCTAGACATCTCCTTTATATAGTTTTCAAATCAAGGTTTGCAATCTAAGTTACCTTGGTAACAAAGCATTCAATATTCACCGTTAGCTGAAAAACCTGATTTATCCAAGCTAATATATTTCAACCGTTAGATCGAAAGTTAGCTTGCCACACACACAAATGAAATTATTTCATTTAGGTTTGAGTAACCATACCTAAACGTGTACATTTGGTTGGTTCACGAATAGTTAACCAATGGTTAGCCATATGAACACTTTCATATCAACCATATTCATCTTTCTCATAACTAGTTCAAATAACTCATAAGAACTAGTTAAAGAGTTATTCAATTGCAAGGAAATCTTATGTACCTATACAAGACACAATTGAAGCAAAATCGGTTTGATTCACTTGAATCAATTCATGAAAAATATAGCCACGATTTGCAAAGATTGCATTAGTTATTAATTTATTGTTTAAGTTCATGAACAACCGATTTGAGAAATATAACCAGCGTGGGTATGCGTACGGGTATGCATACTCTAGCTTTATCAGAATTGGGTTTGAAAACCCAACAGAAATTTTTGGATGAAAAACTTCTGTGGGTACGCGTACCTAAGTTGACTGGTTTGTAAGTTCGTAAAATCCAAACTCAGCAGAAATTTACGGACGTGAACTTCCGCCAATAAGCGTACGGGTACGCGTACCCAACCTGTCTCCTTCACCAATACCGCATGCACACATATGCACGCACTTTATTTTTTGGTACATGGATTTATACACTAATGTGCGAACACACTATATATGCTTATATCCATAGGTGGTTACGTAATCTTAACTCTACATTTCAATCATTGAAACATTCTTCTATAATGTTATAATAGTCGTTAGACATAAAGAATCGACTATCGTCATCAAAGCTATTTTCAAGATTGAAACGTCATCATGACTTTCGTCACGGGTAAAGATGAAACGTGGTAAAAGAGAAATCTTACCAACATATATTTCGAGAAAATATAGGAGAGTAAACTCGGCTTGAAATAGCAAATGCGTATGTATGAAAACTATCATACTTATACGGTTGTTGTCTCAATAGTAGGAGATAGATAAACTTTTGAGTGCTAGATAAGCTCAAGTCTCCACATACCTTTTTGGTCGGATGAAGTATCACCGGTTCCTAGTTCTTCGTCTTCATAAGATAATCGCCTTGGAGTCTGGAGCTCAACTATACTTAACTATCCTAGACCGAGACTTAGTCATAAGTAAACTAGAAATCAAGACGTATAATTTTGATCACTAGTACTGAAAAACATGCTTGAGATAGCAACGCATGCGAGTTCGACCGATCAATGCTCTAACAATCTCCCCCTATGTCAATTTTAATGACAAATACTATCAATATATATGGATTACAAAATAGATAAAACTTTGTAGCTTCTCGTCCACATGCTTGATCTCCTAGGTGCTTTAACTTTACTCAAAAACTTCGTCTTTTCCGTGTACTCCCATGATTCCATATATGTTCAGTTAAACATCATAGTTTTGGAAGTACCGTAGCCATAACAATGAGAAAACAAAAGCGCTCGATCATTGTTATACAGTGTCATAGTATTATTACATAGCATCAAATTTATTATATCACAACTTCGACAACAATACTATGGTGATATGTATCCCTCCACCTAAGTCAATACTTTTGTCTCAACACCCCCCCCCCCCTTACATAATGATCCGAAAACCATATGTATTTATAGTGTGAACTACATATTAATTCTCCCCCTTTTTGTCAATAAAATTGGCAAAGGTACGAAAACGGGATCCTAATGAAATTTTCACGGAGACGCTTCAAGACCAAAGAAAAGGAACATATCAACTTATTTAGATGCAATCATAAAGCCAAAGCTAAATGCATTCATCAAGGAGTTTATAAAGATACAAGATAACCCCTAAAAATTCCACAGCCGCACTCCCCACAAAGATATGGAAAATAAGCGCAAGTTCAAAAGAACTCTCCCCCATTTGATATCATTCCCGAGAGAAAAACAAGAACGACCTAACTTTTACAAGAAAAGAAGGATTTTATTGGACATCAAAATACCATAAGAAATGATTTTCTATATCCAAAATTATCAATTAAACTAACCACAAGAGAACCCATGATTAATTTAATCAGAATACACAATCAAACTAAACACAAAAGCGATCAATTTAATTGAACATGCTCGACATAAGAGAACTTACGGAGCTAAGACTATGTTAACCATAAAAGAATGATTAACTTAATCATTTTATTCTCAACACAAGAAAACTTATGGAGCATTGCAGTACACATAAAATATGGATTAGGGAAAGATCAATACTGCGACACAGACAAGGATTCATTCTATTTTCCATCACTATTTGCACAATGACATACAATAGACATAATCCTTGCAAAAAAAATATTTTAACCTATCTTCCATCAATGAATTGACATAATAGGCTTAACTTTTGTTTGTCAAAAGTTCATCGATTTTGTATCAATACTTGCATATCGACATATAAACGAGATAACTTTTGACATTGTATGGGACAATAATAGTTCACGGACACAAACACACATATCCCATAACATATTGCAATATATAAAACCATAAAGATTAATACTGCAAAAATCATCTTTCAAACAAATTTTAGAGTTTAAATAAATAAATCTAAAAACAAAAGATGAAAACGTTGGACATAGCTATGTATAATCACAATAATGGCTATTCCAAACTCTAGTTATTCTTCCTAAAACATAAGAATAAAATTCTCATAAGAAGACTTCCTAGACATAAAGAATATTTCACTTACTTTCAGAATTATTATCATAATCCATATATTCTCCAAGCTCGTCTTCAATCAGATCAATCCTTGATTCGAGATTTTCAATCTTTTCTTCCAACCTTTTGGAGGATAGAACCAGATCATTTTTCAGAGCACTCACTTGTTCCAAAATGAGATTCATGGTCAAGGAGAGCTTCTCAAACTATGATACAGATGGATTTTCATCAAAATAAACATCACGTTTGTTAGAGCACAGTTCGTTATCATATGAGTCGAAACGAATCTTCTTGGATGGAAATAGGACTGTCCACAAATCACTCTCTTTTCTTGAGAGACTAGAAGAAGACATGATAGAAAAGAGAAATGAAATGCTCAGTTCGTCAAGGAATGAGACTTATTCTTAAAGGAGAAGATATTCCATGAAGATCTTTGACCAAAAACCTAATCAAGGAAGGGTATGAGAAAATGGTTTTAAAGGAGAAACCGTTTATGAATGTTTACCAAAAGGTTTTAATCAAACCAAACAGAGACTAGAAACATCCTAAGAACAGATATACACCCCTCTTTATAGGATATGGTTCTTGTTAAAAAGGGTACAAGAACCATCTCTTTATTCTTACTACATAATAAATTCCTTCCTATCCATAATAGGATTGGGAGGTTTCCATCTCAAGGGGGTACTTATTTCTTGATTCCGTTCAGCCTTCGAGTGATCAGACTTAAGAGTTTTACTCATTCCATTTTGAACTGTTTTTAGGCCTCTGTTTGTTGATCTCTGCAGGCTACAAGTGTCCTTGTTGTTCTCTTTTGTACTTTTGATAGTACACTCGGAAGATTTCTTTTTCCTTTTTGGTTAATACGTTTTAACTGGGAAGACAATGTCTTGATTTTTTGTGCTTAAGTCATTATCCTGATTTTCATACAAGATTTTAAAGTTTTTTGAAACAATCTTGTGGTTCTCTATATCATCCCTTTCATTAGATATAGGGTTAAGAGAAGTTTGCTGAGAAGAAATAGTCGAGAAATGATAATTCTTATTAGAATCACAGTTGCGAACATTTGCAATTTCTTGTCTTAGAACAGCCAGTTGATCTTCCAAATATTCAATTATCATTAGACTTTCTTCTTTTGACAGACCAAGATTGGGTAATTTGGAGTGGACTTGACTGTTCGGAGGACACATGTGATTGTCAGCAAAAAAGTTAAATAAATTTACACATACTTCTTCCTCTGGACAGTAGTCAAGAGTAGCCATCCAATCCTTTGTTACCTTATTAACCTTCTCATTAGAATTTTTTGAAGTATGAACACTTTTGTAACACTTTAAGCAAAACTTATTTTTATGATTCTTTTCATCTTTATTATTCCCCTTATTGATTGAAATATCTTTCTTATGAGACTTTCTTTTACTCTGTCTGAGTATCTTTTTCAACTGTTGTATAAAGAATGAAAGATATGAATTAAAGTTATTCTTATTTTTTTCAATCACTTTTGGGTAGCGAGATTTCTTATCAGTTGTGGTAACAGAGTTTACTACCAAATGATGTTTCTCTCACTGTTGTTTAAGATAAAAAATCTTTAACTTCCCAACCAGAGTATTTCTGGAAAGAGTATTAAAGTTATTTCCCTCTACGATGACATGCTTCTTAGAATCGTATCTAGATGGCAGCGATCTGAGAATTTTCATCACAATGTCTTTTTCAGGAATAGTCTTACCCAATGCAAAGGATGTATTAACAATTTCAGACACTTTGTAATTAAACTCATCAAATGAATCTTCATCTGCCATACGAAGGTTTTCCCAATCAGAATTTAGGTTTGGAAGCCTGTCTTTCTTTTCACTGGTATTACCTTCGAATACGGTTTCTAAGATATCCCACGCATATTTAGACCTAGTGCAATTTGACACATGGCATTGAAGATTTGGGGTAATGTCATGTATGATGGCATTCAAACCGTCAGAGTTTTGCTTTGCATCAAGTATCTCAGCAGCATCGTATCTGCCAATATTTTTTGGAACATTAACGTTACCTACTGTAACAACGGGAACATCATAGCCATTAACAACATATACCCATGATTTAAAATCACGCGCGTGAAGAAAAGATTGCATAACAATTTTCCACCATAAGTAATTTGAGCTATCGAAGACTGGTGGTACGTTAATAGAGATAACACCTCTATCCATACAGTCAGATCACTACAAACATAGAATTTTGAGGTCTAAAACGTGTCTGCCTGCCCTGATACCAATTGAAAAAGCGGGGGTCTAATAACCTCACCCAATATTTTGATTAGCAATCTGTATAGACTAACTCTAATATACTTTTAAAAGAATCAACTAGACAGTCAGACTCAATCTTAATAAAAAGTATATCAAGGAGTTAATATCTCTATCTCTCGATTTGATCTATACTCAAGCAAATAGGAATTTGCGAGTCTTTATCAAATACAAGAGATATAAACTGGGATGGTATCAAAAACCAATATCCAAGGATCAATCAATTTCCAATCAACAATCATAGGTTGGATTTCACAATTGATCGATACAACGCACAACCTGTGATATTTCAATTTGTTTATGGGTGAAAACTATTTCTGCCGGTTTTGGTAATTTGGGGTGTGTGGATCAGAAATGAATCTAAAACCTAAACAAATGCCCTGCACGGGAGTGCTTTTGATTCGAGAGATCAATCTATATAATTCTGGCCTAAACCAAGAAATAACCATTTCAAACTTACTTCGGTCACAAAGTGAAGGAGATGGGGTTGATCTTAGGGAGGGAAGCGAAAAAGGTGTTGAGATTGTGAAGGTATTGGCTGTTTATGACTTGTATAAGAATACCAAGATAGCTTGCAATAATGTAAGCAATCATCTCTGGGTTTTTGAATACGTTGTATCAACACTTGGTTTCTGTCTGTCTTGTCCGTGTTTGAAAAATATGGAGCAGAACCTATTTATACATGTCATAGAGCATAAACCTCGTCTCTCGTGGAAAGTGGAGGAAGTGGAGTGATTGCGAAATGGGGCCGTGTTGGTGATTGCACATCTCAACCCACTCTTCCCATCATTGCTAACCGTTCATGCTTTCCTGACACGTTCTTGTGATGGCGCGTTGCGGACTGTAAATCGCCATACCAATACCCCAGTAAGTATCCCCCAATTTGTGACATGCTTTATGTCTCGATTGGGTGGATCGTGGGACCCACAGAAGGTATCATACGGTGCTAGGTTAAATAACTAAGTTATTTGGGAAACTGATATTTATGAAATATCGCGTGTATTCTATGCATGTAATGCATTGAATATATTCATCATGTATAAAATATCGTTGTTTTAAGGCTTAACGGAGTAAGTCACGATCAAGCGTCTTAAAACAGCATCACGTTTAACCATATTCGAGTGATCGTTTGGAGTCTGCATGGGCGAGCCATACTTTGGCCGATCACTCTATGTGGAAGAGTGGAGGACGGTGATCATGGGGATGCCTCATTGGTCGCTTAACTCCTAACCATGGATTCTTAACCAATCTGGTAGAGTTGGACGGACGAGATGATCTGTGACACTCATTTGCGACCATTGATGGAGTTTAGGGTCTTGAAGAGGTGCGCAAGCATCACTCTTCAGCTTGGTCGAACCAAGCATGAAAGGTGTATTAGGCAGGACCTACCGGGAATGCGTGTAGACAGCTTGCCGGTGTACAAGTCCATACCTCATTACCCCATGAAGATATAATCTAGGCCACTCAATTTGTCTGGCAAAGTTGAGTGGTTGAGATCGGTTTGCGGCAGAACTCCGTTTCCACAAAGGAATCGGGGACCGCATGTCCATGCCTAGTTTGGGCGCACGAATCGAGGCGTATATCCATGGCCGGTCTTGGACGATTAGTCAGGCGTGTAGACGGGCCCATGGTGATCGTGTTGACATGCTCATGACCTGTTAAGTCCACATCTACACCTTCCATCTATGCTTGCGAAGATGGACGCTCGTGATCGATTAACGACATATTTAATATGCTGTAAACCCTAATTAGGGTTTTGGATCGGTCGTGTGTACACGACTTCAACCTAACGGTTTGGAAGGCTATGCTCCTCCTTTGGGGAGGCCGACCATGTAGGACCCATACTGGGTCGGTGGTGAACATGGTGATACCTGACTGACGGTCCTAGGCCTGATCTAAGCCATCCAATCATTCCAGTGAAGTTGGATGGTCATGAATAATTTAAGACCCAGGGGGGGGATCGATCATGTAGGCGTGAAGGGGATTCTCCAGTGTGTAGGACAACGCTTGTCCAACCGGCCATGATACGATCTATGCTGTCCAACTATGCCGGCGAAGTTGGACAGACGCGATCTGTTTGAGATCGTCATTGGCAGTCTTGTGCGTACATGTTTTCCAAGATGCTCCAGACCAGCCCAATCATCCTATTCTAGGCTGGTGTTCGGTGGTTGTTTGGGAGGCGTGGTATGCATTCGACCGACCGGGGCATAAACGGGCCCGCTGGTGGTCATTGCGGTGATAGCCTGCTCCTGCTAAGGTTCGTCTGGGCTGGTTAAATCGTGCGGCCAACTTGCATGGTCGTGATTGTTTCTGAGACTGATATGGACAGTTCGGATTTTAAATATACTCGATTGGGCTAGTATAAAACACCGAGAGATGATTCTCTTTATTAGATAATGGTGTAGCCTGTACAGGTATTTCGTGCATGCCTCACTATTGACACTTGGATATTCAAGTTACTCTGATGAGTGTAAAAATCAGTCATCTAGCCGTACCAATAATGAGAGTTCTGCTGAGAACATCACAGGAAATACAAGGCGATTTTATGCCTTAATTAATAATCCTAAAATTCATAGAATACTTGGGGATTGTTGCTACATGCTCCATTCTAGGTGAATTAATAAAGCGGAGAAGCATTCATCACTTATCAAATAGCCTTATCCTTTGCAGAATGTCGGCACAAAAATTGGTTTTACAACTTTATACCTGAACTAAAATCCACCATCAACATTAAGTCCCATGCCTAGCACATGATGGTTTCACTATTGTGGGGTAGGCATTAGATGGTGACATATACAACATAAGAAAACAAGATGAAGGAAGTCTACCTGGAGGGATTCTGACCAATCGTGGGAAATCCTCCATGCGAGCGTGACCATGTGCCTTGGTGGGACCGGCTTCCTCCCTTAGGTGTTTGAGCTAGGAATATAATTCTTCTTCTATTGGGATTCCCCCGGCGTGGGTTCTTACACAATGCTATCCAAATCGCTCATATCCAGCTCCTCCTCCAATCCTTGATTAGGTTTTGTAAGAAAGCATGACTTGGTCAGTGTTAAATCCTCATATATCGGGTAGGCTTCGCCGCAATCGCTTTAATCTTCCTTTAGGGTTTCCTTGACATATATGTATATGTAGGGATCTTGAACCACTTTCTACAATCTTGTGATAAAATCTTCTTTGCAGAAATTCTATTTCTTCGTCATGTCAAGAAACAGTGGATCATCTTCTTCGTACCATCCAGGGTCTTCCATTAAACGTGCATGACCTGCGTCTGAGCCTCATGATAAATCCCCTGCTCGTGTTCTCCGAGTCAAGAAGATCATACTGGTTCGTCCCTCTTTCTCTTTTCTCTTTTGAGCAGTTATTTGTTCTTCATGATCAGGAAAATAATCCTCTTTTTTTGCAGAGATATCCCACGGGAACATGCATGACAGTTATTGACGGTGATGACTTGACTAGTCCTCTTCCTTCTAATTCAAACATGCATACCCCTGCGGACCTCGAAGATGCTGATCTGGGTGTCTCATCTTATGAATACCCCAATGTTGGTATTTCATTCGATATTCGCATGAAATGCTTATCCTCTAGCTATCGAGACGTCGGTGGATTCTTAGTGCAGAAGGAGTTTGTGCCTTTGTACACAAATGTATGGAGAAAGTATGTCCACATCGCAACCAGAAATGTAGTTCGGCATTGTTCATCTGCTTTGGTCACCACGGTAAACTGCCTCCTTCCGATGATTGCTGAGATGGAGAATATTTCTATCAGCAACGTTGCTGAATCAAACCTCGAAAAGAGGGAGAACATGGTATCTACCTGCGAATCCATGGAGTTCAACATGGGCTGGTTGCGACAACGTCTTGATATCATCAAGGTTGATCGAGCTGGTATCCTTATGAATGTTGTTCCTGCTACGAAAGCTATCTTGGAGGAGGAGAAAGCTCTGGCTGCGGAGTCAAAGAAGGTGGAGCAAGCGGTTCAAAGCTTGAAGAATATGACAGAGAGATACCAAACTAGGCTGAAGATGATGCTTTCAAGGAACTATAATCTGCTGGGCGGCCTCTTCTAGGCCATGCTTCCTTATTGGAAATTTTTCTTTGAACGTTCTTGATTGCATTGGTTTCTGGTGGATGGACGAAGTTTCTTTTTTATTAACGTTTTTTTTTGTTGACAATTCAAACGTGTAATGAAAATGCCTGCATTGTCATGTCACGGGAAAGTAGTGGGATAATAATCAAACATGGTATGCCTTGAGCCACTTTCCGTTAATGACTGCTTCTAACTTGCCTCCATCCACCTTAATGATTTTGTAGTAGCCGGTACTGTAAGCCTTGGTAATCGCGTAGGGACCTTCCCATTTCATAGAGAACTTTGGTGCAGACATGTCTTGCTGAATGTGCTTGGCTGTCTTCAAGACCAAATCATCTACTTTAAAAACAGGTGGCTTCACAGTCTTGTCATATTCCCTGGAGATCTTGTTTCTGTACACCTGAGAACGCTCCTCTGCCTTGCTTTTTCTGAAATCCAGAGTGTCTAACTCAGCAATTCTTGAGTTATATGCTTCAGCCTCGCTCTAGTGGACCCCGCTTGCTGCTGCAATCCTAGCTGATGGAATCCTGATTTCTGCTGGGAGAACTGCATTCTCACCCAAACAAGTGAATATGGAGAAACCCCAACGGATCTTCTAGGTGACGTCCGATACGCCCATAGCGCCATAGGCAGTGATTCGTGCCAGTCCTTGGGATTGTCATGCACCATTCGACTGAGAATCTGGATCAGCGTCTTGTTGGTGCTCTCAGCTTTTCCGTTTCCTTGAGGATAGTAAATGGTGGAGAAGACCTGTTTGATCCCATATTCTTCAAGAAGCTCTCGTACCTGTTTATTTGCAAAGGGAGTGCCATTATCGATGATGATATGCTTGGGTACACCGAACCGACAAATGATGTACTATTTAATGAAAGCTGCAATTATTTCTCCCTCTAGTTCCTCGTAGAGGGATGGCTTCAACCCATTTGGTGAAATATTCTGTCGCGGTTATGATATACTCGTGCTATTTCGATGACGGTGTATTGATCTTCCCAATAATGTCAAGCCCCCAGCTATAAAATGGCCATGGGATACTTATCGAGTGTAAAGGGGTAGAAGGTGCATGACCAGGTTCCCATAAATTTGACATCTGTGGCAGCTTTGAACAAATTCAGCCGCATCATCCTCCATGGTCGGCCAATAGTACTTCTCATTATCTGGAGAAATAGATTCCTCTTCCCTTGATGTTCCCCTTCATGCATTTCTTTTAACATGATTGGAATTTCCGCCTTGGCCAGGCTCCGTAAAAGATTCCCTCCAAAGCTTTTGCAATACATGATCCCTTCGTGAAATACAAATCGTTTCGCTTTTTGTTTCATCTTGACAAAATCCTTTTGATTTGCAGGTGTTACTCCGTCATGGAGATAGTTAATATACGGTACTCTCCAGTCCCCAGCATGACTTAAGTTGAAAACCTCCAATTGATGCGGAAATACTTGTCAATTGGAGCAAGACTTCTGAAGTAAACGAGATTGAGCCTCCATTTTCGGCCAATAA
Organism: Papaver bracteatum; assembly: GCA_023529315.1. Taxonomy (NCBI): domain Eukaryota; kingdom Viridiplantae; phylum Streptophyta; class Magnoliopsida; order Ranunculales; family Papaveraceae; genus Papaver; species Papaver bracteatum. The sequence continues at coordinate 1,277,494 of JAJJWX010001044.1, forward strand.
TATCCTAGGCATTGAAGACGACAGTAGAGCGTTACTACCAACGTTTGTCCATAAATTTCACCGTGAACGCGGTTAAGCTGCGATTGCGCCTCTTCATCTCCGAGACATCTCGATAGAGAACCATCTGGGTTTCGATGATATAGCATACCATGAAGCATGAAAAAGCTCTGCAGGATTTTGAGACTAACCTTTCCTTGAGAAAGCGAGCTGCTGAGTTATTGAATGATAGGAGTTCGCAAATCACAGGTCCTAATGTCTTCGCGTTGTGAAAGCCATGTTGATTCCATTATCCTCCTCCTTACCGTCAGAGTCTCTTCTAAGCCTTCAAACGGAAATTTGGATGCCAGCGTGGCTAAATAATCGGCATTTCTATTGTTATTGCGGCCAACATGAGTTATAGTGGCATCGGCAAAGTATTTTAATAATCTTTGCGCCTCTGATCGATACGGGGCCAGTGTCGTCTCCTTCAATGTGTACACTCCATTTATCTGATTGACCAGTAACTTAGAGTCACATCTTATCTTTAGGCGAGTGACCCCTGCTTGTTTGGCTATTGACAGTCCTATGAGAAAGGCTTCATACTCTCCTGAGTTGTTGGTACACTGAAAGTCCAACTTGAAGGAATGTGAGAAAACTTCGCCAGTTGGAGACACTAGGACCACGCCTGCCACTCTAATGCTATTGCTAGGAGTGGCGAATCCATCGAAATATAGCAGCCATGCCTCTTCTCCGACAACAAAGATCTCTGGAAATTCTCCGGGAAGATCCTCGTGTAATGCTTTAGTTCCTTCTCCAGGGAATTCCACTAGTAAATCAGCAACGGCTTGTCCTTTGATGGCTCTTGGTGATGCTCCCATTATGTCTAACTCTGAAATTTAGATAAGCCACTTGGTCGACCTTCCCATCAAGACCGGCTTCGAGAGTAAAACTTCGCAGGATCAAACTTAGATATAAGTACCACCTTGTTGGACAACAGGTAATGTCTGAACTTCCGAATGGAATAAATCAGGGCTAAACATGCTTTCTCCACCTTGGGATATCTGAGTTCAGTATCTCTTAATACTCTACTGAAATTGTATATGGGATGTTCGACTCCCTCATCATCCTCCTGTGCAAGCAAAGCCCCTACGACAGTATCGCTTAAGGCAGTGCAGAGGCACAATGGTCTTCCTTGGATAGGGGACTTCATGACCGATGGAGATGACAATATTCGTTGAATCTTCTGGAATGCTTCTTGTTGTAGTGTGGTCCAGATGAAACTTGCTCCCTTTTTCAGAAAGGGAGTGAATGAAGCAACGAGCTAGGCCAAGCCGGGTATAAAACGCCGAATGTAGTTTACCTTGCCCATGCAGCTTTGGAGCTCCTTCACAGTTCGTGGCGGTGGTATCTTGAGGATAGCTTGATTCTTGTATGGGTCTACCTTGATTCCCTTAGCGGTTACCTGGAATCCCAGAAATTTTCCTGAAGATACACCGAAAGCGCATTTCAATGGATTCATCTTCAACTTGTACTCATGGCACCTCTCGAACACGTGCCGTAGGATTCATGTGTGATCTTCCCAAGTTTTCAATTTAACTACTATATCATCCACGTAGTCTTCAACTTGCTTATGTATCATGTCGTGGAAGATTGCCGTCATAGCGCGTTGATAGGTCACACCCGTATTCTTCAAACCAAATGGCATTACAGTATAATAAAAATTTCCGAGAGGAGTTCAAAAAAATGTCTTACTTGCGTCATGCTCGTACATTCTTATCTTATTTTACCCGTTGTATCCTTCCATAAAGGAGAACATACCGTTCCCACTGGTTGCATCTACTAACATGTCGATGTTAGGTAGAGGAAAATCATCTTTGGGGAAGCATCTGTTCAAGTCTCTGAAATCCACGCAGCGTCTGATCTGCCCGTTTTTCTTTTTTACTGGAACCACATTATCCAACCAGGTCGGGTGATGAATGGGTTTAATGAATATAGCAACTTCTATATCTCAGTCTTTATCTTCTCTTCCATCTCGTGCCTGAATTTCCTCAGAGACTGTTTGATCGGCTTGGATCCAGGTATGACATGCATATGATAGGTGACCAATTTTTCATCTAAACCATGCATTTCTTCATACGTCAAAGCGAATATGTCCTTGTATTCTTTGAGAAGTTGCACAAATTTCGTGTGTTTATCTGTGGACAAGGTTGATTTGATGGAGATAGGTCTGGGTCATTCTTCATTCCTGATATTAACGACTTTGAGATCGTCAGTCTTGGAGTTGGTATCGTCCTGCAGCTGTCGTGGAGCATCCAACACCTCTTCCTGTGGATCTTTGTTGTTATAGCATTCCATTGGACGGGGAGAATGTGTAGTAGTCTCCCCTGCTAATTTCTAACAGCGGCATCGGTATACGGTCTTCCCCTTCTGATCACGGCTCGCCATAAAAGTTCGCTCTCTTTTAATATGAAGATGAGTTGCGGTTTCACCAGATGAAGAAAGATGTTCTGACATATCGTGGGGTTTAGCCTTCAATGATGCAAGTCGGTCCTCCTCCTAGATTAATGCCCACGTGGGGAGTGGGATGCAATGAACTTTGCTCGATTCATCCCGTGGAGTTTCTTTTGGCTCGAACAACTCCACTCCACATATTTGTACGTAAGGAGATAAAGACGCAGGAATACGAATGACTTCTTTATTTTGCACAGTCTTCAGGCACTGGTGATACGTTGAAGGGATAATATTATTGTCATGAAGCCACGGTCTCCCCAGTATCATGTAGTAGTCTGGATCTTTCTCTATGACTTTGAATTTCACCTTTGACTGGACAGGTCCTACAGATAAATTCAAATGAGAAACCCGTATATGTTGGTTTGGTTTCCTTCAAAGTCCGTCATTGTGGTAGGCTGTCGTACGATCTTTCTTGGGAGAACTTTGGCCGTCCTGAGTGTATTGAGGGTAATCACATTAAAAGACTCTCCTATGTCGATGAGGGACCTCTTGAACTCCGAATCCTTGATGCGCGCAGTAATGTATAGGGCCCGGTTGTGACCTTCTTCCGCCATCATGTCTTCTTCTGTAAATGTAACGTTATTCACAGACATCTCCGGTGTATTGGAGGCTTCTGGGAGTGAAGGAGTTAACTATACATCCAAGGCTATCTGGTTGATTGCAGCAAACTTCTCCACCCGCTGATTCTTCGAGAGGTGTAAAAGTTCGCATAAACTTTCCACTAGGGAAGCGGCTTCCTGGTCCACCGGCCTCTGGTTGATAGTGAAACTTTTGATTTGAGGAGACTCGTTGTGAGGATCAGTCCCCAGTGTAGAAATCTCCGTGACAGGGGAACCGCTCATATCTGATGTTATTTTGATGAGGAGATCGAGTATACAGTTTATTTCCTGTTTGATCAGGTCCATGTTCTTCGTGTGAATCTCCTACACCCGTGCTAACTCGATCAATGTTTGGATTCTTCCGGTTATACCATCAGACACACCATTAGGAGGAGGGTCACCTAAGACCAACCATTTTGAAATCAACCAATGAGGTTGGTTATTGATGGAAATGACTTCACAACCGAGAGATTAATCTCCCACTGTGGTCGCCAATTGTTTATGGGTGAAAACTATTTCTACCGATTTTGGTAGTTTGGGGTGTATGGATGAGAAATGAATCTAAACCCTAAACAAATGCATTGTACGTGAGTGATTTTGATTCGAGAGATAAATCTATACAATTATGGCCTAAACCAAGAAATGGCCATTCCAGACTTGCTTCGGTCACAAAGTGAAGGAGATGGGGTTGATCTTATGGAGGGAAGCGAAAAAGGTGTTGAGATTGTGAAGGTATTGGTTGTTTATGACTTGTATCAGAATACCAAGATGGCTTGCAATAATGTAAGAAATCAACTCCGGGTGTTTGAATACGTTGTATCAACACTTGGTTTCTGGCTGTCTTGTTTGTGTTTGGAAAATAGGGAGGATAACCTATTTATACAAGTCATAGAGCCTAACCCTCATCTCTCGTGGAAAGTGGAGGAAGTGGGGTGATGCTGAAATGGGGTCGTGTTGGTGATTGCACGATCACATATCAACCCACTTCTCCCATCATTGCTAACCGTCCATGCTTTCCTGACACGTTCTTGTGATGGCGCGTTGTACGTTGCATGATATAAACTTCCAGACCAATACCCCAGTAAGTATCCCCTAGTTTGTGACATGCTTGATGTCTCGATTGTGTGGATCATGGGACCCACAGAAGGTAGTATACAATGCTAGGTTAAATAACTAAGTTATTTGGGAAACCGATATTTATGAAATATCGCGTGTATTATATGCATGTAATGCATTGAATATATTCAGCATGTATGAAACATCGTTGTTTTAAGGCTTAACGGAGTAAGTCACGATCAAGAGTCTTAAAAAAGCATCACGTCCAACCATCTTCGAGTGATCGTTTGGAGGCTGCATGGGCGAGCCATACTTTAGACGATCACTCTTTGTGGAAGAGTGGAGGACGGTGATCGTGGGGATCCCTCATTGGTCGCTTAACTTCTAACCAGGGCTTCTTAACTAAGCTGGTAAAGTTGGACGGACGAGATGATCTGTGACGCTCATCTGCGACCGTTGATGGAGTTTAAGGTCTTGAAGAGGTGCGCAAGCATCACTTTTCAGCTTGGTCGAAACCAAGTATGGGAGGTGTATTAGACAGGACCGACCGAGAATATGTGTAGACAGCTTGCCGGTGTACACATCCATACCTCATTACCCCATGAAGATATAATCTAGGCCACTCAATTTGTCTGGCAAAGTTGAGTGGTTGAGATCAGTTTGCAGCAGAAATCTGTTGCCACAAAGGAATCGGGGACCGCACGTCCATGCCTAGTTTGGGCGCACGAATCGAGGCATCTAGCCATGGTCGGTCTTGGATGATTGGTCAGGCATGTAGACGGGACCACGGTGATCGTGTTGACATGCTCATGACATGTTAAGTCCACATCTTCACCTTCCATCTATGCTTGTGAAGATGGACGCTCGTGATTGATTATCGACACATGTAATATGCCACAAACCTAATTAGGGTTTTGGATCGGTCGTGTGTACACGACTTCAACCTAACGGTTTGGCAGGCTATGCTCCACCTTTGGGGAGGTCGTCCATGTGGGACCCACATTGGGTCGGTGGTGAACATGGTGAAACCTGACTGACGAGCAAATACTTCCTACGGCATGCCGATCAGGTACAAGTCACGCCCGTCAAATAGCCACCAAACTTCATCCAGAGTTGGACGTCCGTGCTGGTACGGAGCGGCTTGGAAGAACTCTTACGAGCAAAGGCTGCCCACGGAAGTCTCAAACCCATCATGGCCGATCATCTTCACCGCCATAATATAATGGCGCGGAGCGTCCCATCCCTGGTCACGCAAGCACCGTTATGCATACCGACGGGCCTCCTGTTTACCTACATAGCCGACCATCTCAAGACCTAGCCAGGGAGGAGCAAACGTTCACCCATAATCTGGCTGGCGTGATGCTTTAAGGGTCGCTAAGGGTCTCAAACTGATCACGACCATCCAACTTCTCCGGCATGTTTGTATGGCCTAGATCAAGCCCATGACCGTCAGTCAGGTATCGCCATGATTACCACGGTCCCAATATGGGTCCCACATGGTCGGCTTCCCCAAAGGGGGAGCTTAGCCTACCAAATTGTTAGATTGAAGTCGTGTACGCACGACCGATCCAAAATCCTAATTAGGGTTTGCTGCATATTGCATGTGTCGCTAATCGATCATGAGCGTCCGCTTTCGCCAGCTTGGATGAAGGGTCCAGGAATGGATTAAGCAGGTTCGGAGAGTATCAACATGATCCATGTGGTCCCATCTATCTTCATGTCCGACCGACCAAGACAAACCATGGCTCGATGCCTTGGTTCGCGCGCCTGAAGGTGGCATGCCACGCCCCTTTAGGAATCCTTTGCGACGCAGGATTCCTATCGCAAATCAATCTCAGCCACTCTTCTTTACCGGTAAACTTGAGTGGCCTAGATCATACCTTCGTAGGATAGTGAAGTATGGACATGGACACCATCATGTCGTCTACACACATGCCCGATCGTTCCTCTAAAAAGCACTTCCCATGCTTGGATTCGACCAAGCTGAAAGAAGGAATTTGCGTACCTCATAAACCCTAATCCGACGGTTGCAGATGAGGGTCATAAGTCATCTCATCCGTCCAACTTCGCCAGCTTGGTCGGACAACCTAATACGGGAATTAGGCTACTAATGAGGCATCACTACAATTTGGAGTGATCGGCCAAGTCAGAGGTTGCTTGTATAGCCTCCAAACGATCACTCGAAGTAGGCTGGACATGAAGCTATTTTAAGACGCTCAAACAGCGATGCTTTGTACATGCTGAATATATTCGATGCAGTACCTACATAGAATACACACGATACTTCATAAGTATCGACTTCCTAAATAACTTAGTTATTTAATCTAGCATTACATGCTACTTTCTGTGGGCCCCACGATCCACACACTCGAGATATCAATCATGTCACAAACTTGGGGATACATACTGGGGTATTGGTCTGGTTGTTTACAGCGTGCGGCGTGCAACACGCTATCACAAGAACGTGTCAGAAAGACATGGATGGTTAGTGATGATGGGAGAAGTGAGCAAGACTGATCATGTGACGCTAACACACAACTCCACTACTCCATCACTCCACTTCCTCCACTTCCCACGAGAGAGAGACGTGAATAAGGCTCAAAAGACTTGTATAAATAGGTTCTCCTCCCTATTTCCAAAAAAAGACAAGAAAGAAATCAAGTGTTAATACAATCGTATTCAAAACACCCAGAGCCTGCTTGCATTATTCGTAAGCCTACTCACCTTTCAGTTACAAGTCATAAAACAACATTTAACTTCACAATCTCAACACCTTCTTCGCTTCCCTCCCTAAGATCAACCCAATCTCCTTCACTTTGTGACCGAAACAAGTCTGGAACAGCCATTTCTTGGTTTAGGCCAGAATTGTATAGATTGATCTCTCGAATCAAAAGCACTCCCGTGCAGTGCATTTGTTTAGAAACCAGCAGAAATAGTTTTCACCCATAAATAATTGGCGACCACAGTAGGAGATTAATATCTCGGTCACAATATCAACTTCTTCAATACCCAATCCCATTGGTTGATTTCAAATAGGTTGGTCTTAGGACTCTGATGAGTGCCAAATATTGCATATTTCTATACCTTTTTATTGGCATTTAAATCATCTTTTGCGCTTTAAAATCATATATTATCCCAAATTCTGTATTTTCTTTGTTTTCAAGAATAAATACAAGTACTAATTAATTTTGTGTTTTTAGGTACTAAATAAAGCTTGGATGAATTGAGAAGACAAAAGGAGCGAAGAAATGGAGACAATGGAAGAGAGACAACAAAAGCCACCGCTGGAAAGCAGTGAAGAATATGTTTTGCACCTCATCCGCAAGTGAAGAATGTTGTTTTCACATCTCTAAACTAGAAGTGGGCTTGGTTTAGCAGCCTTGAAGAAGACTTGAGCCCAGAAGAGAGACGAAACAAGATCCAAGCCCGTTTCCATTATAAGCCATCGGATTCAATTGAGCTTCTCAGTATCCAAGGCTTATCCTCAGTGTGCATCAACATTAGCTACTCCGCTCAACACCGAAGCACCTACCTTTTTCTTCCCTTAATCGAGCAGAAATCCAAACACCTCCTTCGTACTTTCATCTTCTGCATACGCTACAAAACCTATCAGTTCTCCTTCCCCCCATCAATCAACTTCTTACCCGACCATTTCTGATCTCAGCAACCTCCCTAGCCGCCATCAATCAACCTCCTAATCTATTTCTTCCTCTATACAGTAACCCTAGAAGCTATGATTGAGAGAGACATAGCTAGGGTTATCTTCAATGGAAAAAGCTAACATCAAATCAAGGAGTTGCAGAACAGAATTGCAGAAGGGGTTTGTCGGAAAATACGATTTTAGTGAGTGGTTATTCTCTAATTTATCAATTCTAGTATTTGAGAAGAAATTGGTGTATAAATAGGTTAACTGTTGTGTGAGAAATTATCTGAGTTTAGTTGGATCAATTGCTAGCTTAATATAATTTGTGTTTTAATCATCTTAATCATGTTCTAATTCCATTTACTATGGTTTAGATGAAGCCTTAGCTCTCTGCTGTGTTATTCATGCTAATTATGTACTCTTGAATGCTTAACTGTTAAGGATAGTTTCAATCTTAGTACGTCAATGATTTGGTCTCACAGTATATGTCGGGCATCCATTGTAGTTAGGATAAAACTGTGTTGATTATGCTGCAGCTCAAGCTTTAGAGACAATTGTTAATCCCTTGACTAGTTGTGCTTAATTAGACAGTTAGTGCTCCGGATTGATACTTTAGCTGTGATTGAATTATCTATTGGTGAAACACCTTAGGTAAGTGGTAGACTTGACACTTCTCCCTTATTTGTCACAAGGACAAGATAATTTAACTAGCTGAATTTATATAGTATGAGTTAGTGGTGGATTTGACAATCCTAGTATCTCCATTCTCTGTGTTAACATTTTTATTATTACATATTTAATTTGCTGTTATTATCTTCACCAATATATTGTCGTATCAACATAAAAAAAAACCCTTTGTGTTACTTACCATTGAATCAGTTTAGTGAAACTTTTGAATCGACTCTACACCCTCCTTGTCTCTATGGGATCGACCTGTATTTTCCTCATCTGCAATAGACACTGTGCACTTGAAGTTATAATTGTAGGTATCTTTACAAGCCTACCAAGTTTTTGGCGCCGCTTCCGGGGACTCAGTGGCGGTGTAGTTTATCTTTAGTATGACTTTACTGATTGGTAGTATAACCCTGTATATAAGTGTTTAGCTGTAACTTTAATTTTTCGTTCTTCTGCATCTTCACACCATCTTTTCAGTCCACTTAGATTCTGCTTTAGTACATTCTCATACCAGAATCATAGTCTTGCAAAATAATCTCATTACTGTCTTTTTGTTTAGCATTTTATTTCATCATCACCTTTAGCACTGCTGTTGTTTCATAGTTTGGCTAATCCATTTGTATTTATATATCATGCATTTCTATAAAGCAAAAAGAAGAAAAAAATTATCTAGCCTGTTCACATGCATTTAAAGTTCTTAGCCGCATCATCGTTTAGCTAGTTTAAAGTTATCAGTATCTATAACTATCAATATTCTGCATCTCTCAAACTGATGTGCTTCTAAAATACTGGTGTCTGTTCTATCACCTTGACACTTAAACTGTTTCTGCAGGTATAAGCATTTTAGCATAAGTGAGGTTTTTGAAGTTCTGATTTCATTCTTTCTGCATCTGTAACTTTTCCATTTGTATTCAAACTCTGTGCATATTTGTTTTCAGTTCTACTTTCAGCTTATCTATCATTTTTGTAAATCTATTAGTTTGTTTGTTGTTAGACCATAAGCTGTAATTATTCATCATTGTGCATCTGTTACTCCATCTAGCTTTGTAGTATAAATTGTTCCATATCAAACCTTCTGTTATCATCTACTGAATCTTGTCAATTTTCTTTCAGTAAGTTTCCTTACATCTAGCATCATTTCATTCCATATTAGATTTTTTGTAGTTATTTATCTGTAAAGTGTTGTAGGATTGTAGTTACTCAAACTTGTTAGACATCAGTTCAACATAGTTACTTCATTAGCAATCCTTTTCTATCTTCCTGCCATCTTTAGTATAAATTCTGTAGAGTACTTACTCTGTGATATAATCTGCATCTTAGTTTTTATAAGACAGGAGAAAAGTTCATTAGGTTCATCATTTAAAAAAGATTACATAGTAGGCAAGCGAGCAACAAGCTGACCCGCAAGCTCTTTTTGAATTGCGAAACCTATCCTCTTAAAAACAAACTCTCTTGAACCGGGAGTCATGACATTACTGTGCATGACTTTCTGGACTCTCTTGAGAAGTCAAACCGCCTCAGGATCCAAAAAACCAAAAGTATCGAAAGTAAAAGGAACAAAAGCATGTCCATTATCAATGCAGGCTTTTTCATTCTTCGCTATCTTACCTGAAGCAGCTCGCAATGCTACTTGCCCAACTGTAAAGGTGCCATGCCTAATGCCAACTAGCGTAGAAACCCCAGTGAGGTCAACACATGCATGTTTTCCATTAGCCCATCCAAAAATAAGAACGTCTCCTGGTCTGAGCGTTCTTTATTACCAGTTATAGTTTTTATTCTCTCCATTACATTCCTGCATCTGTAGGCTGTGTATACATATTGGTTCAAATTTAAGTCATTGACATAACTTAGGATAATCCATCTGTTATATATTTTGCATTTTGTTCTATTCAAAGCTACTTGTCATTACAATCTGTAGCATAGTTGTTAATTTTTCTTTTGTTCATCAGCATAACTATCTGTGAATATCCATCGGTAAGTGGAGGAATCTGTAGGATCATAGTGTCAGCTATTCTCTAAAACTTTTTTAAATCTCAGTGATGGATAATTACTCTTCATATTTATGTGCTACCTGCACATATTTGAGCACTGACATCCTCTTTTGAGCAAACAGGTACCTGTGACACCTCTGTAAAAGCAAGGTGGAAAGGAAAAGGAGCAGCACAAATTGTGGAATTGCCTAAACCCGGTTTTATACCGGCGGTATCGTTCTCAACCCTTAAAATTTCTGATACTTTCCATGGTTAATTGTTCAAACTGTAGCCTCGCTTTGCAACACTGAATCTCTAAAACTGCGAAACTCCAATTGTCAACTGTCGAGAGTGTGGAATGATATAACATGTTTGCCTGCTAAAACTAGTTTCGCTTTGCATAGCTCTGCAACCCTTTTTATGCATGAATCTGTGGTATTTAAGCAATGTATTTACTAGATGAAATCTGTTATCTCTGCAAGCATATCTCAGTCACTAAAAATCGTTATATCTGTCTGTGCATGTGTGTAAATCTGTTAAAAATTGAGCACCGCCTCCCTGATCTGTGCAAGGCCACTTATCTGAGTAGTATAACAAGTAGCTGAAATTGTTGGTTATTTAAATTTGTTGGCTATGCTGAAACTTGTATGATAGTGAAAACACTGAATCCTTTGTGATTCCCATAAGAATGATTTTGTGATAGTCAAATAACATATTTACTAGTTGAATTTGTTATTTTGCTGTGCGCTTTTCAATCTTGGCATAACTCGTGTCTCTATGCTTTTGTCCCCGAATCTGATTGACATTCATCTAAGTTTTATCTCCCTGATTTGTGCATTGCCTCTTGTCTGATTTGTACGTACATATCAGTTCTGTGTGCATAGTTTGGTTCCTAGAGCCAGCTTTTGAATCTCGCAAACATTGTTTTACCTGTATTGCAATTTGCTTGTTTCTCTGGGTGTTATAACATGATTAGTATGAATGTTAGGCTATGATTGTGTCCTATAGAGACCAAACTAATCGTCTAGTTAGAATCAGTCAAGAGGATATTGTTAATATTCCCAGCTCTGAAGTAGATAGCCCTGACCAATCTGAAACAATGGGTGATGAAATTGATAAGCGCATATTTCACATATATTTAGTGTCAATTCCATGCTAGTATTTGTTGGGTTTCTTGCAAATTATTGTATGTTACGCTTGTTTTCTCTTATTTGTATCTTATTAGGGGAATCATCCAAAAAGAAGTGAATTTGCGCTTAATTGTGCAATAAAAGAAGCTAGCTACAAGTGGAGAAGGGAAAAATACCAAGAGAAACAAAGGAATTTGTTTATTACAAAATAGCGGGACCCGCTAGTCAAAATCCGAAATTATTTAATTAATGTGAATAGTGACGTTAACAATGAACATCGATGTGAACAGTGACGTGAACAGTGATGTGGGCCCATTGGAAAACAAAACAAAACCATTTTTGTTGAAAACTTTGAACGAACAAAGAAGAAGAAGGCGTGTGTGAAAGCATGAGTCGCATGGGATGTAAGCAAGATTCACGTGGGGCAAAAATTTCTCCTATAAATATAGCTCCCAACACCTCTCCATCCCACACATCTCTTCTTAAACCTCTTCCACCACTTCCTCTTAGTAGACACTTCTACACAGATAATTTGTACCGGGTTTACCCCCTTTGGGGGGAAACCAAACTAGTTTCTTATTTATTGTTTCATATATTTTTATGGGCTTTAGTAAATCCATGTGTAGCTAAATTCACTGATTAGGGATGATTTCAAGGTCCTGAAAAATGGAATTATAATTCTTATTACGAGTTTATTTTAAGTAGATTTTTCTGATCGATTGTCTCTATTATTTGTAGTGTCTAAGTTTGCTATTGGGTTATTCAACTGACCATTTGAATTAATCTGATAATAATTCTTCTACTAGTATTGGGGTTGGTGATACGTGTAATAGTCACTACAGTCCATACACAAGTAGTACATCGCAAGAGCTGACAGAGGGATTCTGTTAAGCAATTATGTATAGAGATGACACTAGTAAGCAGACCGAGCTTATGCGTCTGATGCTAGGATCAACCTAAATTCACAAAACATGATACATTCGACTGGGTTACACCTTGAGAGATTATTCATGGTGGCTCAGATGGATAGAATCTGGTAGTCAAGCGCTTCCGTATCCAGTGGCAACAGGAATTTCGGGGATAACAGAGCTTATTGTTATTCTATGGTTGGTGATAATAGAAATTCTATAAGAGGTAAACAAGTATTTTAATTAAGTTTCTGTTCAGTGGCGGTGAATGATTCCTTGATCATATTTGTTTTATTATTATCTTTTTATTTTATTTTAATCAAACCAAACCCCCTTTGTTACTTTATTTTGCTGAACTAAATAACATATCAATTACACAGCTCTCTGTGGGATCGATCTCTTACTACCGCTATATTACCAGTTAATTAGTGGAAATATTTGTAATTAATTTGTTGCGCTTATGACACGCACCAAATTTTGGCGCCGTTGCCGGGGAGCGGTTGCTAATTGATATTTTATTTTTATCTTGTTTTTATTTAAAAAAAATAAAAAATAAAAATATATATATATTGTGAGTCGTCATGTTTCCTTATGGACATAACATGCACGGAGCGCAAGACCAATCATCATATTATAGTGGTGATCAATATGGTTTTCAATATCATTCTTATGATAACTACCAACCATCCCATGGGTATAATCAAAACCAATTCTTTGGCTATGATCAATATCCTACGGAACCTTATGGATATTCTCATACATGTCAACAACCATATGACGGGCATGTAAGTGAACAATCACAAGGATGGGGGTATAGTTATTCTTCTAATCATTTATATCCTGAACTTTAGAATAAGTTTGATCAGTTTATGCTTCAGTTAAAGGCCAGTTTGTCCACCCCGGAACCCCTGAATGAAGAACCAAGTGCGGAGAACGATACAACAACCATATCTTATTACAATATATCTAACCAAACTCCTGATCGTTTTTATGATCATTCACCTATTCAAAAGGAGGATACTTGGTCTGGAAATCTTGTGGTGAGTGAAAGTACAAGTTCTGAAGAACGTCTTGACCAACTGATTCAAGCGATGGCACAACATCAACAAGCGTTGGACCAATATCCGCAGAGTAGTGATAAATCACTCCAAGAACTTCAAGAAAGTGTCCAAAACTTAAAAAGAGAATTTGATCAAATTAAAGAAGAGTGGAATAAAGAAGAAATTCAACAACAATATGATTGGGAAGAATCACATCGAGAAATTCAAAGGAATTCAGAGAAATTATACGAACAAATTGCTCAACTTAAGGAGACAAGGAGTGAGGAAGAAATTCAGCCTCAAAACCGAAACGATTCTGAAATTCCTATGGATGAAGAAGATTCTGATGAGGAGCTTGAGGAAGATGGACTTATTGCTTGGAAAAAATTCCTTAGGGAAATAGATGAGTCCACGGAAGTGTATGAGCGTTGCAACAATGATACGATTATTCCTACTCCGGATCATAATAACGATCACTCGCCTATTCAAAATGAGGAGAATGGATATGACATCAATGTTTTTATCAATGGTGTAACATACACAAGTGAGGATTTTAGGCTTTGCACCAATGAACTAGACTTTATAGGAGATGATTCTGATTCCGATGACGATGTTATTGAAGAGATGGTAATTGATAATGAAACCAAATTGATTGATTTTATGAAAGACCCAATTGAGATTGCCAAGGATTATAATGATACTGAGACTTTAGTTGAAGCAGAAACCGATGAAGAATGGCTAAGAAGTTTGATAGAGGACCACGATGCACGTGAGGTAAATAATTCGTTGCAATTCTTTAAAAATGATGAGGATCCCGTAATACAAGAGATTGTGGAAGGTTTGTCTAATCCTTTGCATATTTCTAAATCTTTTGATTCACATCACATAGGGTTGAGTATTTGTTCTTCTAAAATTTTAAAGAATTATTTTACTTCTAAATATCCACCACATGATGTGTTTGATTCTAATAGTTTCCAGGTTCGCCATGCTGAAGAACCTTTTGAAGTTCCCAAATTCTATGTTCTCTATCCACTTCCAAGTGTAGAAAGAACTAAGTGTGGGGGAAACTTCAATAAAGTGATAGCTTTAATATTCATACCTTGTGCTAATGTTTTCATGAAGCTGTTACTAGAACTGCAGATTTTTTTCTGGGAAGACTACCAGATTTTCAGATTGTTAGTGTACGGACGATGACCATAGGGTCAGGCTGAGGACGTTAAACTAAGCGCTGAATGGGAGGCAACCCATAGGTTTTGTATTTCTATTTCTATCTCTATTTTTATTTTTATTTTGTTTTTCATATCATATTTGAATTTCACACCTTATATTACTTTGGATGAATCAATTACATTGAGGACAATGTAAAGTTCAAGTATGGGGGAGTGTTTCCATATTTTGCATATAGAGTTTTTAGCCTTTTTGAGTCAAATTTTTTAAATTTTTGTATATATTTGCATAAAAAACCTTCAACTTGTAGAGATTTTAGAGTCACTAGCATACTTCTAGGTATGTTTACATAGAAAATTCTGACCGACATAACTGAACTTGGAAGTGTTAGAGAACTGCGTTCGGATTTCTTACGAATTAGAGTGTTAAATAATGGATTTAATCATGCCAGTGATGCAAATTAGGAGCAGAGAGAAATGCATTATTAGAGTTGTTGAACAATCATTAGTGGAGACTACCTATTTTCAAATCAACAGAGGCACCGGACCAAATTTTCTTTGTAGCTGACGAAAGAGCTTTCTTTTGAGTGTGTGTCACCGTACGAAAATTCCGGGTAGAATGGTGAGCTACCCAACTTCACACCATTTTCAGCACTATTTTTGATCTTTTGAGTGCTAATTTTGTCAATCATCAGGGTGACGTCTATAGATGAAAACCTCCTTCTTGTAGTTTGATTTGCAGTTAGCACCATTCTCTCTCGCCAACAACAGGTCCATAGAAACACATCATCGACAAATTGAGCGACATCAAAATATACAAGGAAACTTTAAAACGTTTAAGGTTTTTTTAAGCAACAATACAAGGAAGAGAAAATTCTATATCTAAGTATGAAGACTGATTTACAAGAGCGAAGAAAATCAAAAGATGAGAGTTATTGAAGTTTATGATACAAAGTCAATACAAGTTGTGAAGATCAAAGTGATAAAGTACTTCTTTCATGGCCATGCTAATTTTGATTTCATTTTTATTTATGTAGTTGCAATCTTTTTATAAAAAAAAAACAAAAAAACAAAAAAAACAAAAAGATTTGCATTTAGGATTTATTTCATCAATAAAGCCATGCGGAAGAAAAATCTATTAAGAAGTTTCAAGCAACAAGAAAATAGAGGAAAAGAGTTACAAATTGTCAAAGTTTTATGAAGTTCAAAAGTTTATCATCAATAGTTGAAACCGAAGACGAAGACCAAGAAGATGAAGAAGACGAGTTGAAGACTACGTTTCTATTGGATGATGTGAGAGTGGTGTTATCATCATTGCAATCAGATGTGAAGGTGGTAAGTACTCTCATCCTTGCTATAGTGGTTGATTTCCTTTCTTAGAGATCATCAGAAGAAAAAAAGATTTATTTCCCACGATTTTGTGGGGTCTCCAGAAATAATTCGGAAGGTTTCCTTCCCACCATCCAACGTGTGTAGGAGTTCTCTCTTCATTCCTACCTGCACACAGGTGAGACCCATAAAAAAGCTATCTTATTGAGTGCAATTATCATAAAATCCTTTTAAAGTGAGGCAGAAGTTGAGGCGAAATGCTTATTGGTCGCTCTCAAACACGCGTTCTCTCATTATGGTGTGATTATTTCTAACTCAAAATTTAAAGAATGAGAATATGATTCTTTGGTATTTCTAACTTCTTATTACTAGCATGCAGAAACTCTATGTCCTCATAGCTCTTTGGATGCTTGGGACGCTGGAACGTTTTGAAGTTGGAGTAGGTTTTGTGGGTATACCTCTCGTAAGCCCTCACGAGACTATAACTCGTCCACTAGGGACACCTAGGGGTTTAAAGGCTTATTGAACATGCTAAGTGCAATCGGGTCCTCAACGACAGAGATTTATTTTGTTTTAGGTTAGATAGTTTGCTCGAGGACTAGCAAAATCCAAGTGTGGGGGAATTTGATAAGCGCATATTTCACATATATTTAGTGTCAATTCCATGCTAGTATTTGTTGGGTTTCTTGAAAATTATTGTATGTTACGCTTGTTTTGTCTTATTTGTATCTTATTAGGGGAATCATTCAAAAAGAAGTGAATTTGCACTTAATTGTGCAATAAAAGAAGCTAGCTACAAGTGGAGAAGGGAAAAATACCAAGAGAAACACAGGAATTTGTTTATTACAAAATAGCGGAACCCGCTAGTCAAAATCCGAAATTATTTAATTAATGTGAATAGTGAAGTTAACAATGAACATCGATGTGAACAGTGACGCGAACAGTGATGTGGGCCCATTGGAAAACAAAAAAAAACCATTTTTGTTGAAAACTTTGAACGAACAAAGAAGAAGAAGAAGGCGTGGGTGAAAGCATGAGTCGCATGGGATGTAAGCAAGATTCACGTGGGGCAAAATTTCTCCTATAAATATAGCTCCCAACACCTCTCCATCCCATACATCTCTTCTTAAACCTCTTCCACCACTTCCTCTTTGTAGACACTTCTACACAGATAATTTGTACCGGGTTTACCCCCTTTGGGGGGAAACCAAACTAGTTTCTTATTTATTGTTTCATATATTTTTATGGGCTTTAGTAAATCCATGTGTATCTAAATTCACTGATTAGGGATGATTTCAAGGTCCTGAAAAATGGAATTATAATTCTTATTACGAGTTTATTTTAAGTAGATTTTTCTGATCGATTGTCTCTATTATTTGTAGTGTCTAAGTTTGCTATTGGGTTATTCAACTGACCATTTGAATTAATCTGATAATAATTCTTCTACTAGTATTTGGGTTGGTGATACGTGTAATAGTCACTACAGTCCATACACAAGTAGTACATCGCAAGAGCTGACAGAGGGATTCTGTTAAGCAATTATGTATAGAGATGACACTAGTAAGCAGACCGAGCTTATGCGTCTGATGCTAGGATCAACCTAAATTCACAAAACATAATACATTCGACTGGGTTACACCTTGAGAGATTATTCATGGTGGCTCAGATGGATAGAATCTGGTAGTCAAGCGCTTCCGTATCCAGTGGCAACAGGAATTTCGGGGATAACAGAGCTTATTGTTATTCTACGGTTGGTGATAATAGAAATTCTATAAGAGGTAAACAAGTATTTTAATTAAGTTTCTGTTCAGTGGCGGTGAATGATTCCTTGATCATATTTGTTTTATTATTATCTTTTTATTTTATTTTAATCAAACCAAACCCCCTTTGTTACTTTATTTTGCTGAACTAAATAACATATCAATTACACAGCTCTCTGTGGGATCGATCTCTTACTACCTCTATATTACCAGTTAATTAGTGGAAATATTTGTAATTAATTTTTTGCGCTTACGACACGCACTAGATGAAATGAACTAACCCCGTAGTCTCAAGGACTACATGTACCCAACAAGGGAAAGTCAGCCCTCTTGCATCATTCTACCAGCTGATGTTGGTCAGTTTGAATTAAAAGCAAGCATAATTCACATGTTGCCCGTGTTTAGAGGGGTTGATGCTGAAAACCCCTATCACCATGTTAGAGACTTTGAAGATATCTGTGGGACTCTGCGTTTTAACCAAATGCCGGAAGAGTACCTCAAGCTTAGATTGTTCCCTTTCTCTTTGAAAGAAAAATCCAAGTCCTGGCTTCATGCCCTACAACCACAGTCCATTAGAACATGGGACAATCTCAGAAAAGAATTTTTCAAAAAGTTTTTCCCCAACCATAAGACTGCGACAATTCGTAAAAGTCTAAATGGTTTTGTGCAATTAGAAGAAGAGACTCTAGCAAAATATTTGGAGAGATTCAATGAATTATTGCTCCAATGTCCCCACCATGGTTTTGAAAAATGGAGACTTGTGCAAATTTTGTATGAAGGCCTAGATGTCAGGACCCGAACCACAGTAGAGTCAATGTACAATGGTGCATTTATTTACAAAAGTGCTGATGAGTCTTGGACCTTCTTAATCGAAGTCGCTGAAAGGACTCAGCAGTGGGAGTTCATCCGTGAACCTATGAAGACTACCCCTGTATCTAATGTTCATAGAATTGAGTCTTACTTTGAAGGAAATGCAAAGAATGCATCTTTGTATAGGATAATAGAAGTGCTAGAGCTGCAGAAGAATGTGAAAACTAATGCCCCTACTCTCCGTGACCAAATTGAAATGGCCACTTGTGCCGCTGCCATGGTTCAGACCACTTAGTGGACAGTTTTCCAGACCTACATGCATTTCAAGATTCTAGAACCAAGCAAGCCAATGCTTTGTACCATAGGCAAGAGAACAACCCTTATTCTCAGAACTACAACCCAGGGTGGAGGAATCACCCTAACTTTTCATGGTCTAAGGGACCTGTACAAGGGGGAAAAATAAATAATAATCAAGGATATTCGTACCCTAGAAACCCCCAAGTGCAACCATACACACAATACCCTGTAGATAAAAGGCCT
Organism: Papaver bracteatum; assembly: GCA_023529315.1. Lineage (NCBI taxonomy): Eukaryota > Viridiplantae > Streptophyta > Magnoliopsida > Ranunculales > Papaveraceae > Papaver > Papaver bracteatum. The sequence goes on from JAJJWX010001044.1 coordinate 1,296,610, forward strand.
AATTTTGATGATGGTGTGAACCAAATGAATCAAAATCTTTTACAATATCAGAAAGTAAATAACCAAAGGTTTGCGTGTTTAGAACTCAAGTTGGGCCAAATTTGTGATGCATTGAATGAGATAGAAAAAGGTAAACTCCCTAGTCATCCCCATCAAAATCCAAAGAATGTATTTCAGGCAGGTACTTCAATTTGCAATGAAACTTCACATAGTCATGTGAATGCTGTCACCACTCTTCGTAGTAGTAAAGTTTTTGAAAACAATGTAGGTGTACCACAGTCGAGTGAGTCTAAGTCAGACTCACCAGTGCATATGATTCCACAGAAAACACCAGTTGTGTAAAAGGAATCTGAGCATGACAGTGACTCTGAAAATTCCACTGGTGATAATGTCCCTGCACCATCTAATGTGACTGTCGCCCCATTTCCTCAAAGATTGATGCAACAAAAAGGGAGTCACCAGTACAATGAGATGTTGGAAATGTTTAAACGAGTCAATATAAATATTTATTTTCTCGAATCAATTAAAAAGATACCTGCTTATGCTAAGTTCTTGAAAGATTTATGCACACAAAAATGGAAACAACATGTGCATAAGCGCGCTTTTCTTACTGAGCAGGTGAATTCAATCATTCAAATCAAGACCCCACCCAAGTTTAAGGACCCTGGTAGTCCAACCATCACATGCACAATAGCTGAACATACAATTGATAGAGCTGTGTTAGACTTAGGTGCAAGTGTGAACCTTCTGCCATATTCTGTGTATGAGCAATTAGGTCTTTGGGAACTGAAACCCACTCCTATGACGCTATAATTAGCGGATAGATCTGTAAGGATCCCTCGTGGTATCGTTGAAGATGTGTTAATCAAAGTTGATAAATTTTACTTCCATGTAGATTTTATTGTTCTAGACACTCATCCTGTGCAAAACCCAGACTGTCACATTCCTATCATTTTAGGACGTCCCTTTATAGCAACGTCCAATGCTATCATAAATTGTCGAAATGGAGTGTTGAATTTGTCATTTGGAAACATGACTGTGGAATTAAATGTTTTTCATGTTAGCCAACAACCTATGGATTTTGATGACAATGAATTGCATGAGGTTAACATGATTGGGAGTCTGATCCAAGACTCATTGCCTGACATCTTATCTGTGGACCCTTTGCAAGCATGTTTAGATAACTTTGACTTAGATCTTTTTGATTCTGAGTACATTAGTGAAGTTCACTCTTTGCTTGAATATGTACCACTCATGGATATTTCTAAATGGGAGGATTCTGTGGAACCACTTTCACATTCTGATTCCGAGTCTGCCCGTCTCTTGACGAAGCACCTAAGCTTGATTTGAAACCATTGCATGATACTTTGAAATATGCTTTCTTAGGCCCTTATGATACCTTGCCTATTATTATTGCATCATGTTTAGACACTTAACAGGAAAGTAAACTTTTAGGAGTGCTTAAAGAGCATAAAGAGGCATTAGGTTGGACCATCTCAGACCTTAAAGGTATAAGTCCCACAATTTGCATGCATCACATAAATCTTGAAGAAAATACTAAACCATCTAGGGAAATGCAAAGGAGACTTAACCCCAACATGAGAGATGTTGTTAAAGGTGAGACTCTAAAATTGCTTGATGAGGGTATCATATACCTAATTCCAGATAGCCAGTGGGTCAGTCTCATTCAAGTTGTGCCCAAAAAGTATGGAATTACTGTAGTTCAAAATGAAATGAACGAGATAGTCCCTACTCGTGTAACCACAGGGTGGAAAGTCTGTATTGACTATAGGAAGTTGAACACGGTAACAAAGAAAGACCACTTTCCTCTTCCTTTCATTGATAAAATGCTAGAAAGACTTTCAAGACATAGTCACTATTGTTTCTTAGATGGCTATTCGGGTTATAACCAGATTCATATAGCACTCGAAGACCAATCAAAGACCACATTTACATGTCCTTATGGTATATTTGCTTATCTTCATATGCCTTTTGGGTTGTGTAATGCACCCGCTACTTTTCAACGTTGCATGATGAGCATGTTTTCCGACATGGTAGATAAATTTCTTGAAATTTTCATGGATGATTTTTCTATCTTTGGGTCTTCATTTGATGAATGTTTGCATCATCTTACTCTTGTGTTGATTCAATGTAAAGAAAAGAATTTGGTTTTAAACTGGGAAAAATATCATTTCATGGTTAACTCTGGCATTGTCTTAGGGCATATCATTTCTGAAAAAGGTATAGAAGTAGATAAATCTAAAGTTGATCTCATTCAACACTTTCCTCAACCTCTCTCTGTGAGGTAGATAAGGTCATTCTTGGGCCATGCCGGTTTTTATCGGCGATTCATCAAAGATTTTAGTAAAATTTCAAGACCCTTGTGTAGTATTCTTGCAAAATATGTTGCATTTGTCTTTGATGATGCTTGCAAGGAAGCATGGGAGAAATTGAAAGCTCTTCTCACATCTACCCTTATAGTCAGAGCACCTGATTGGACCTTGCCATTTGAAATTATGTGTGATGCGTCTGACTATGATGTAAGAGATATTTTAGGTCAGCGAGTTGAAAAACTCCCTTATGTGATCTACTATGCTAGTAAAACAATTAATGATGCTCAAATGAATTATTCAACAACTGAGAAAGAGTTGCTATCTGTTGTGTTTCCATTGGATAAGTTTAGATCTTATTTGATAGGGTCTAAAATCATCATATATTCTGACCATGCTGCATTGAAATATCTTTTGTCTAAAAAAGATGCTAAGGCTCGTCTAATTCGATGGAGACTCTTGATACAAGAGTTCAATCTCGAAATTCGAGATAATAAAGGGTCTGAAAATGTTGTTGCTGATCACTTATCCAGGTTAAATGTTGACTCTGTTGACGAATCTTTGCTTATTAGGGAATCATTCCCTGATGAACAATTGATGCCTGTGTCTAAAATACCTTGGTTTGCTGATATTGTTAACTACCTTGTTATTGGTAGAATGCCTTTACATTGGTCTAAATAAGACCGATTTAAATTCTTGGCTGAAGTGAAACATTTATTTTGGGATGACCCGTACTTGTTTAAATACTGCCATGAACAACTCATTAGGAGATGTGTCCCCAATTCTGAACAAAGAGGTGTCATCTCTTTCTGTCATGACCATGCATGAGGAGGCCACTTTAATTCCAAGAAAACTACTGTAAAGATCTTACAGAGTGGTTTCTATTGGCCATCATTGTTCAAAGATAGTCATGCCTTTTGTATTGCTTGTGAATGATGTCAGAAATTAGGAAGTATCTCAAGAAGAAACATGATGCCCTTACAACCTATTTTGATTGTTGAATTGTTTTATGTATGGGGTATTGATTTCATGGGTCCCTTTCCTAATTCTGAAGGTAATTTGTACATTCTTGTTGCTGTGATTATATTTCTAAGTGGGTAGAAGCAATTTCCTCCAAAACAAATGACCATAAAGTAGTTCTTTCTTTTCTAAAAGAAAACATTTTCTCTCGTTTTGGAACACCTAGAGCAATAATCAATGATGGTGGTACTCATTTTTGCAATCGACCTTTTGAATCACTTATGCGCAAGTATGGAATCACTCATAAGGTAGCAACACCATACCATCCACAAACCAGTGGCCAAGTAGAAGTTTCTGTTTAAATGATGATTTTTGGGCCTATAGAACTGCATATAAAACTCCCATTGGCATGTCCCCTTATAGACTTGTGTATGGTAAAGCATGTCATCTTCCTGTAGAACTAGAACATCGTGCTTATTGGGCTGTTAAGAAATTGAACTTTGATCTTGATAAAGCTGGAACCCAAAGGAAACTTTAACTCAATGAGTTAGAAGAAAGAATAAATGATGCGTATAATAATGCCAAAATGTATAAACATAGAATGAAAGTGTTTCATGACAAGCGCATCTTGCACAAGTCTTTCACACCTGGTCAAAAAGTTTTATTGTACAACACTCGTTTGCATATTTTTCCAGGAAAATTACGTTCTCGAAGGTCAGGTCCATTCTTGGTACGTATTATTTTCCCTCATGGAGCTGTTGAAGTTGAAAATCCAGCAAACAAGAACATCTTCAAGGTCAATGGTCAAAGATTGAAACCATTTCTGGAGTATCTTCCACCATAATTTGATACCATGGACTTGGAAGACCCTGTCTATGTGGACTAAACTGGTCCACCCTTGTACATACATATGGATTAAAAGTCCATTCTCTTTCCCTTTTTCTTTATCTTTTTGCATAATTTTAATGTGTGCTAACCAAACTTTTTGTCTTGCGCTCATGATGTTTGCTTTCAAAGCATTCATCCACTTCTGGTTTAGCACCATCCTTTTTGCATCTGGTAATCTATTTCCTTTAAATCTACTCTGCAATGTTCTCCTGGTAAGTTGTTATAATTCTGCTTACATATTGAAACACTGAGGACAATGTTATATTTAGGTTTGGGGGTGTATTTTTCATATAGAGTTTTTAGTCTTTTTCACTTAAGTTTTTCAAAAAAAAATAATCAAAAATGTTTTTCAAATCTTTGTAAATATTTGCATAAAACCTCCAACTTTTAGAGATCTTAGAGTCACTAGCATGCTTCTAGCTATGTTTACATAGAGAGCCTGAACGAAATAACTGATATTGGAAGTACTAGAGAACACAATCGGGTTTCTTAGTTGTTAGAGCGTTAAAGTTGGATTTAACCATGCCGGAGGGCGAATTAGGTGTTGCAAAGATATTTGGTAGTAGAGTTGTGATCACCCTTAGTGGAGAGTACCTATTTTACATCAAGCGAGGCACCGACCTTCATTTTTGTGACTATCTAAAAAGTCCTTTTAGAGTGTGTGTCACCGTACGTCAATTCCGGGTAGGAATGGTGAGCTACCCAACTTCGCACCACTTTCAGCACTATTTTTTTGATCTCTTGAGTGCTAATTTTTTCAATCATGAGGATGACATCCAAATATGAAAACTCCTTCTTGTAGTTTGATTTGCAGTTTGCACCATTCTATCTCACTCGACAACATCAACAGATCCATAGAAACACATCATCATCAACAAGTAGCGCGATGTTAGGATATTTGAAGAAAGTTAAAATAATCCAAGGTTTACATGCAACAGTTCAAGGAAAAGAAAAAGTCTTATTCAAAAGTGAAGATACAGTACAAAAAGCAAAATCATATACACAAGTGAAGACTTATCTTACAAGAGCAAACAAAAGAAAATAAGATGAGAATTAGTGAAGTTTATGAAATCAAGACAAACCAGGTTGTGAAGAATTAAGTGATAAAGTCTTTCATCCATGGCCTTAGTAGTTTCATTATTATTTTGTTATTTTCAGATTATTAAAAAAAAAAAAAAAAAAATATATATATATATATATATATATATATATTACAGTTTGTTTTTAGTTTTGTTTAATAAACACCATGGTAAAGAAGAAGAATTCAAGAGGAAAATTCAAGCAACAAGGAAATTGAAGAAAATAATTAGAAATTGTCAAGGTTCTACGAAATTCATAAGTTCATCATCAACAAGTTAAAGACCGAAGATTGAAGACGTTTATATGGATGCTGTGAGAGTGGTGTTGATTTCCGATCGAATGTGAAGGTAAGTGAGTACTCCCATCCTTGCATAATGATTGATTTCATTTCTAAGAGATCATCATAAAAAGATTCTTATTCCCACAATTTTGTGGAGTCTCCAGAAATTATTTCGGAAGGTTTTACTTCCTACCATTCAACGTGTGCAGGATTTCTCTCTTTATTCCTGTCTGCACACATGAGAGACTAAAAAGAGGTCTTTTTGAGTACAATTATCATAAAACCCTATTGGTAAGGCAAAATTCGAGGCTTGTGATTACTCTCGAACCCAAATTCTTTCATATGGTATGGTTATTTCTCGCTCAACTCTTAAGGATGAGAGTGTGTTCTTTGGTAATTCTAACTTCGTGTTACTAGCATGCAGAAACTCTATGTCCTCATAGATCCTTGGATGCTTAGGACTCTATTACGCTCTGAAGTTGGAGAAGGTTTTGTGGGTACATCTCTGATAGGCCCTCACGAGACTGATGTTCAATTCGGATATATATTTCGTCTCCAGTTCATCCGAATCAGAAACTCGGATCTAACTCTGCAAATCCTTGAACCTGTGATGTTCAATTCTGATATAGTTCGTCTCCAGTTCATCTGAATCGGAAACTCGGGTCTAACTCTGGTAATCCTTGATCCTGTGATGTTCAATTCTGATATATTTCTTCTCCAGTTCATGCGAATCAGAAACTCGGGTCTAACTCTGGTAATCGTTGAACTGTGATGTTCAATTCTGATATATTTCGTCTCCATTTCATCCGAATCAGAAACTCAGGTATAACTCTGGTAATCCATGAACTCATGATGTTCAATTCTGATATATTTCGTCTCCAGTTCATCCGAATCTGAAACTCGGGTCTAACTCTGGTAATATTTGAACCTGTGATGTTTAATTCTGATATATTTCGTCTCCAGTTCATCCGAATCAGAAACTCGGGTCTAACTCTGGTAATATTGGAACCTGTGATGTTTAATTCTGATATATTTCGTATGTAGTTCATCCGAATCAGAAACTCGGATCTAACTCTGGTAATCCTTGAACCTGTGATGTTCAATTCTGATATATTTCGTCTCTAGTTCATCCGAATCGGAAAATCAAGTCTAACTCTGGTAATCTTTGACCTGTAATGTTCTATTCTGATATATTTCGTCTCCAGTTCATCCGAATCAGAAACTCGGGTCTAACTCTGGTAATCCTTGAACCTGTGATGTTCAATTCTGATATATTTCGTCTCCAGTTCATCCGAATCAGAAACTCGGGTCTAACTCTGGTAATCGTTGAAATGTGATGTTCAAATCGGATATATTTCGTCTATAGTTCATCCGAATCAGAAACTCGGGTCTAACTCTGGTAATCGTTGAAATGTGATGTTCAAATCGGATATATTTCGTCTATAGTTCATCTGAATCAGAAACTCGGGTCTAACTCTGGTAATCCTTGAACCTGTGATGTTCAATTATGATATATTTCGTCTCCAGTTCATCCGAATCAGAAACTCATGTCTAACTCTGGTAATATTTGAACCCGTGATGTTCAATTCTGATATATTTCATCTCTAGCTCATTTGAATCAGAAACTCGGGTCTAACTCTGGTAATATTTGAACCTGTGATGTTCAATTCTGATATATTTCGTCTCCAGTTCATCCGAATCAGAAACTCGGGTCTAACTCTGGTAATCTTTGAACTGTGATGTTCAATTTCAATATATATTTCGTCTCCAGTTCATCCGAATCAGAAACTCGGATCTAACTCTGGTAATCCTTGAACCTGTGATGTTCAATTCTGATATATTTTATCTCCATTTCATCCGAATCAGAAACTCGGGTCTAACTCTGGTAATCTTTGAACTGTGATATTCAATTCTGATATATTTAGTCTCTAGTTCATCCGAATCAGAAACTCGGGTCTAACTCTGTTACTCGTGGAACTGTGATGTTCAATTCTGATATATTTCGTCTCTAGTTCATCCAAATTAGAAACTCGAGTCTAACTATGGTAATCCTTGAACCTGTGATGTTCAATTCTGATATATTTTGTCTCCAGTTCATCCGAATCAGAAACTCAGGTCTAACTCTGGTAATATTTGAACCTTTGATGTTTAATTCTGAAATATTTCATCTCCAGTTCATCCGAATCAGAAACTCGGGTCTAACTCTAGTAATATTTGAACCTGTGATGTTCAATTCTGATATATTTCGTCTCCAGTTCATTCGAATCAGAAACTCGGGTCTCACTCTGGTAATCTTTGAACTGTGATGTTCAATTTTGATATATATATTTCGTCTCCAGTTCATCTGAATCAGAAACTCGGATCTAACTCTTGTAATCCTTGAACCTGTGATGTTCAATTCTGATATATTTCGTTTCCAGTACATCCGAATCGGAAAATCAGGTCTAACTCTGGTAATCTTTGAACTGTGATGTTCAATTCTGATATATTTCGTCTCCAGTTCATACGAATCAGAAGCTCGGGTCTAACTATGGTAATCCTTGAACCTGTGATGTTTAATTTTGATATATTTCTTCTCCATTTCATGCGAATCAAAAACTCGGGTCTAACTCTGGTAATCGTTGAACTGTGATATTCAATTCTGATATATTTCGTTTCCAGTTCATCTGAATCAGAAACTCAGGTCTAACTCTGGTAATCCTTGAACCTGTGATGTTCAATTCTGATATATTTTGTCTCTAGTTCATTCGAATCAGAAACTCAGGTCTAACTCTGGTAATCCTTGAACCGTGGTGTTCAATTCTGATATATTTCGTATCAAGTTCATCCGAATCTGAAACTCAGGTCTAATTCTTGTAATTCTTGAACCTGTGATGTTCAATTATGATTTATTTCATCTTCAATTCATCCGAATGAGGGTCAATCTTTTAAATCAGGTCATGTTTTCTTAAAATGTGCAGATTCATCCGAATCAGAAACTCGGGTAATCGTTGAACTATGATGTTCAATTCTGATATATTTCATCTCCAGTTCATCCGAATCAGAAACTTAGGTCTAACTCTGGTAATCTTTGAACCTGTGATGTTCAATTCTGATATATTTCGTCTCCAGTTCATCCGAATCAGAAACTCAGGTCTAACTCTGGTAGTCTTTATACCTGTGATATTCAATTATGATATATTTCGCCTCCAGGTCATGCGAATCAGAAACTCAGGTCTAACTCTAGTAATCTTTGAACCCGTGATGTTTAATTCTGATATATTTTGTTTCTAGTTCATCCGAATCATAAACTTAGGTCTAACTCTAGTAATCTTTGAACCCGGGATGTTTAATTCTGATATATTTCGTATTCAGTTAATTAGAACCAGAAACTCAGGTCTAACTCTAGTAATCTTTGAACCTAGGATGTTTAATTCTGATATATTTTGCCTCCAGTTCATCCGAACGAGAAACTCAGGTCAAACTCTAGTAATCTTTGAACCTGTGATGTTTAATTCTGATATATTTCGTCTCCAATTCATCCGAATGAGAAACTCGTGTCTAACTCTAGTAATCTTTGAACCTGGGATGTTCAAATCTGATAAATTTCAGCTTCAATTCATCCGAATGAGGGTCAATCTTTCAACTCAGGTCATGTTTTCTTAAAATCCGCAGATTGACTAGCGGATTGACCTAGCCCGGCCAGTAAAAAACCCCTCCCGACTTGGCTGGGTGTCTAAACTAGCCGGGCTAGGGTTGGAGAAATGTTGGTTTGTGTGAAAGCGGGTTAGCCCGGCCTGGCCCGTAAAACCATGGGTACAACCCGTAACACGCGCCCGACTTGGCTGGGTACAATATTAAGTTATGCTTAATTTCTATCGTCAGATTATATAGGATGAATCTCATTCGTTAGTTTAGGATATAAAACCAACAAACCCTAGATAAGATTTCATTTCTTTCTCTTTATCCTCGCCTATTTTTCTCCACTGTCTGTTACTCGTCTTCTCATCCATTCACTCACAACTTCAATCTCTTTCAATTTCTCAGAAAAACCCAAAATTCCCCGATTTTCAAATCCACTTCATCTATTCATCCTTCACTTTCACCAGAAATTTCTTGACATTATCAGATCTGAGAAGTGCATCAAATCTAAGAAGAGATTTTAAGTAACCTAAATCAGTTCTATTTTGCTTTAAAAAACCCTAAATCGAGCACAAATTAAAAGTAATTTTATTACAAGAAAAATCCACACACATTTCACAGATTTTGAGTAACCTAAGCTCAGGTATAAAAACCCATTTCATATCTTTTGCTTGCTGCGATTTTGTAAACCTAGAAATGGATTTTTAACTCTTTGTGTTAAATTTTCAGAAGAAGATTCACTAGAAGATTCAAGTACACCGTGATAAGTATAAACCCTAACTCTATTTCTCATTTTTTGTTTATATATAATGTCTTTACTAGTTGTGAACCCATTTTATACAAAGTAATAAATCTTCTAAATCCTAACTTTTTGATTTTCATTTTTTTGTAAATCTGTTGCTATGTGCTTCCTGTGATACAAATGATGCTGAGTTTTTTTGGTTCGAAGGATAATTGTGTAATTTTAGGGGTTGTTATGTTTAATATGTTGATTTAGTTTTTTACTTTTATGTTCACTACCATGTGTTTGATTATTCTTGTCTAACTTTCTCGATCTTCTTCACAGCTAGAAGAACCAGATCTCCGATTCATTAATTTCTCTCTTTTGGTTTCACAAGAACTTGATTTCAAATCTCAATTGTTGTTTTTTAGGTATATTTTCTCGCATCTAGGGTTTTGATTTTGCACAATTTTGGATTTTAAGTTTAATTTTTTGATATATATATATATATTTAGTTGTGTTCGTCACATTTTAAGTTTTCACATATTTAGTTTTCTTTATTTGATATGAGATCCCATGTACATACAGTTTTAGATAAGCAGCAGTAGGATAATCTGAAATACCACCTTATGTTTGGCTTGTATTCTGACTTGTTTTTCGTATTAACTAGATATCTCTTTGATTGGTTAAGTTGAGAACTATTTGCCTATAAAAGTTGTTAATGTCAGGTTATCTTTGTTAATAACGTCATTTTGGGTAATCAGTAGCTCTTAATTTCTTATTCGTACATTTGATTTGGGTAGTAGACTCTTGACATTGTTTTTATGGGTAACCCCCATTATGATTTAGACTTGGTAGTTCAAGTAAGTTGACTTAGTATACTGTATGAAATAAGGATTTCTGTATAGTCTGGAGTTTGTAGTTTGAGTATGTTTTAGATTTCATATATTGGTTAAAGGAATACACAGAAGTGTCCAGTCCTACTGCGGAGTACTATGGCTCTCCATGGTGATGCCATCAAAAACATATTTTGGTTTGTCTGTGTTATATCCTGCCAATGAAGTCAACTTAGCAAGCTTTCAAGTTTGTGTTGTATTAACAGAATGTAATTGTGAAATGTAGGTTTCAAAGATCGAATGCAAGTTAAATTATTCTGTAATGACCCGTCCCTCCACCGATACTGTCCCCACTTAGCCACTGCGGTTATCCGGTAGCGTGGGGTTTTCAACGGGAATCGTTGCGGTCATCCAGCAACAACTTCTCGGGAGGTCACCCATCCCTGGATTACTCCCGCCCGAGCACGCTTAACTATAGAGTTTTCTGCCAACTCTGGAGCCAATTGTGCGGAATAGGCCTCGGTTTAATGTAGACGTTCCTTATCTCATATGAGAGCAGTATCTGGCATACTCCCCCACCTGAGCACAAGTGAACGACCCTTAGTTGTATCCCAACTAACACCGATATTGTTCCCACTTAACCACGGCGGTTATCCAGCAGTGTGGGATTTTAAGTGGCACTACTGCGGTCATCCAGCAGCAGCTTCCCGAGAGGTCACCCGTCCTGTGACTACTCTCGGCCGAGCACGCTTAACTGAGAAGTTTTTTCCCACAACTCAGTGAAGTGTACCCATCAGGCCTCGGTGTTAGGAAATGACAAATCATTACTGATATTCCATCCGAAATCGGGGTATTACAATACCACCACCTTAAATTGGAGTCGTCCTCGACTCCGGAATATATCCAAGCCTAGATATCCGACGTTCCCTGCCCCTCATGAGACCAGTACCTGACACTCAATCCGTTCAGCGTACTCTCTCACCCTCGGCAGGTGACCCGTCGTCGGCTCTGATACCATTTGTAATGACCCGTCCCTCCACCGATACTGTCACCACTTAGCCACTGCGGTTATCCGGCAGCGTGGAGTTTTCAACAGGCATCGTTGCGGTCATCCAGCAACAACTTCCCGGGAGGTCACCCATCCCTGGATTGCTCCCGCCCGAGCACGCTTAACTATAGAGTTTTCTGCCAACTCTGGAGCCAATTGTGCTGAAAAGGCCTCGGTATAATGTAGACATTCCTTATCTCATATGAGAGCAGTATCTGGCATAATCCCCCACCCGAGCACACAAGCGAACGACCCTTAGTTGTATCCCAACTAACACAGATATTGTTCCCACTTAACCACTGCGGTTATCCAGCAGTGTGGGATTTTAAGTGGCACTACTGCGGTCATCCAGCAGCATCTTCCCGAGAGGTCACCCATCCTGTGACTACTCTCGGCCGAGCACGCTTAACTGAGAAGTTTTTTCCCACAACTCAGTCAAGTGTACCCATCAGGCCTCGGTGTTAGGAAATGACAAATCATTACTTATATTTCATTCGGCCAGCCACTGCCGAAATCGGGGTATTACAATACCACCACCTTAAATTGGAGTCGTCCTCGACTCCAGAATATATCCAAGCCCAGATCTCCGACGTTCCCTGCCCCTCATGAGACCAGTACCTGACACTCAATCCGTTCAGCGTACTCTCTCACCCTCGGCAGGTGACCCGTCGTCAGCTCTGATACCATTTGTAATGACCCGTCCCTCCACCGATATTGTCCCCACTTAGCCACTGCGGTTATCCGGCAGCGTAGGGTTTTCAACGGGCATCGTTGCGGTCATCCAGCAACAACTTCCCGGGAGATCACCCATCCATGGATTTCTCCCGCCCGAGCACGCTTAACTATAGAGTTTTCTGCCAACTCTGGAGCCAATTGTGCTGAAAAGGCCTCGGTATAATGTAGACGTTCCTTATCTCATATGAGAGCAGTATATGGCATAATCCCCCACCCGAGCACAAGCGAACGACCCTTAGTTGTATCCTAACTAACACCGATATTGTTCCCACTTAACCACTGCGGTTACCCAACAGTGTGGGATTTTAAGTGGCACTACTGCGGTCATCCAGCAACAGCTTCCCGAGAGGTCACCCATCTTGTGACTACTCTCGGCCGAGCACGCTTAACTGAGAATTTTTTTCCCACAACTCAGTCAAGTGTACCCATCAGGCCTCGGTGTTAGGAAATGACAAATCATTACTTATATTTCATTCGGCCAGCCACTGCCGAAATCGGGGTATTACAATACCACCACCTTAAATTGGAGTCGTCCTCGACTCCAGAATATATCCAAGCCCAGATCTCCGACGTTCCCGGCCCCTCATGAGACCAGTACCTGACACTTAATCCGTTCAGCGTACTCTCTCACCCTCGGCAGGTGACCCGTCGTCAGCTCTGATACCATTTGTAATGACCCGTCCCTCCACCGATATTGTCCCCACTTAGCCACTGCGGTTATCCGGCAGCGTGGGGTTTTCAACGGGCATCGTTGCGGTCATCCAGCAACAAATTCCCGGGAGGTCACCCATCCATGGATTTCTCCCGCCCGAGCACACTTAACTATAGAGTTTTCTGCCAACTCTGGAGCCAATTGTGCTGAAAAGGCCTCGGTATAATGTAGACGTTCCTTATCTCATATGAGAGCAGTATCTGGCATAATCCCCCACCCGAGCACAAGAGAATGACCCTTAGTTGTATCCCAACTAACACCGATATTGTTCCCACTTAACCACTGCGGTTATCCAGCAGTGTGGGATTTTAAGTGGCACTACTGCGGTCATCCAGCAGCAGCTTCCCGAGAGGTCACTCATCCTGTGACTACTCTCGGCCGAGCATGCTTAACTGAGAAGTTTTTTCCCACAACTCAGTCAAGTGTACCCATCAGGCCTCGGTGTTAGAAAATGACAATACCACCACCTTAAATTGGAGTCGTCCTCGACTCCAGAATATATCCAAGCCCAGATCTCCGACGTTCCCTGCCCCTCATGAGACCAGTATCTGACACTCAATCCGTTCAGCGTACTCTGTCACCCTCGTCAGGTGACCCGTCGTCGGCTCTGATACCATTTGTAATGACCCGTCCCTCTACCGCTACTGTCCCCACTTAGCCACTGCGGTTATCCGGCAGCGTGGGGTTTTCAATGGGCATCGTTGCGGTCATCCATCAACAACTTCCCGGGAGGTCACCCATCCCTGGATTTCTCCCGCCCGAGCACGCTTAACTATAGAGTTTTCTGCCAACTCTGGAGCCAATTGTGCTGAAAAGGCCTCGGTATAATGTAGACATTCCTTATCTCATATGAGAGCAGTATCTGGCATAATCCCCCACCCGAGCACAAGCGAACGACCCTTAGTTGTATCCCAACTAACACCGATATTGTTCCCACTTAACCACTGCGGTTATCCAGTAGTGTGGGATTTTAAGTGGCACTACTGCGGTCATCCAACAGCATCTTCCCGAGAGGTCACCCATCCTGTGACTACTCTTGGCCGAGCACGCTTAACTGAGAAGTTTTTTCCCACAACTCAGTCAAGTGTACCCATCAGGCCTCGGTGTTAGGAAATGACAAATCATTACTTATATTCCATTCGGCCATCCACTGCCGAAATCGGGGTATTACATATTCCAACAGAGAAAGTTCATCATAAATTGTAAGAAGTTCTCTCCATTTGCTTAGTATTGTTGTAATGCAATACGTTTCACTATGTCTGAAGCTTTTACCATGTGCATTAGGAGTGATGGGTGCTAACTTATCTAAGTTTTGTGAAAAAACAGTCTCAAGTCAAGTTTCTGCCTCAACCCCTGCCTCCAGATGACCTATGAGGTCTAGATCCTTACTTTGTTTTGAGATGTTCGTATTTGATACTATTATTTGTGCATGACAGAAGATAAATAATAACTACCATCTTTTGTCGTATACTTGGATTGTTTCCCTTCTGTACGAGAGTAAGAAATGGGGATTTAGGTTCCTTCTTAGGTGGAATTAATTCTTACAACATTGAGAGTTCAACGTATGACTTGAGTATTAATCTAAATTCGTGATAAACTATCTTATGGGTGAAAATAAGAGAATAAGCTAAGAATGTTGTTTTCATCATACATTTCTAATATGGATAAATTATTTTTGTATTGTCTCGGACTCTATTTACCTAACTTCATCACTATAACCTACGCCATATTAGTTACCCCAGAACTGTTATTTCCAAGCAAGAGTCTTACTTTTTCAGCATTATCGTGATTCATCAAGTCTTGTTTTAGCAAGACTCTTCTTTGAGTTGAGCTGATAATGTTCTTGATTTACTAGAAAGCTTGCTAACTTTGTGTTCTTTTATAGATGGTATGGAGTGAATCACCTATACAATCCGTTGAACTGAACTCTAACTGAACGCAACCACCATAACAAGGTATTGTTGTTTTGAACTACACATTGTTGCCGACAAGTTCTGGTGTTCTTCGATCAAGCTTTACATAACCAAAGGTGTGCTATTTTTTGCAGGCATATGGTTGATTCAATAGTATGGTCTTTCGGAACCACAATTCAACTCAGATAGTTACATGATGTTGTATACGTATCCTTGAAGAGATTTGCTATGCTTTCTTGTTGTTGTAGTTTATGTGATTGTAATGATGTTTTTAAGAGCTTATGCATGTATTGTTTTTTCTTAACTTTTGAGTACAGAACAAGTTACAACATGTGTACACAGAAACCTCCTCATGACTATTCTCCGCAGTTTTATGGAAAGTACAAAGAAGACTTCGATAACTACATAAATGGAACGGTGGGATAGATTTCTGCCCTACTCGTTGTGTTAAAATTATTGTCTTTCTAGTTCTTTGTATTTCATGCATATATAATAGATTGTTTGGTTTTTGTATTTGTATATAAAATCTAAAGAACTAGTAGTCATTTTAGGAGTTTTTCTATGCGAGGAAAATTACAGTCATCTTTTCTGGTTTACCGCTCTGGCATGTATAATAGATTTTCATTTTTGTATTTGTATAGAACATCTAAAGAACTAGTAATCATTTTAGGTAATTTATTTTATCTTGTGTTAGGAATTTTTCATTATATATGAGGACAATTACAATCATCTTTTCAGCTTGAAACTGGTTTATCGTTGTGGTATACAACATTACCCGGCTGTGTAAGTTTAGGAATGTCGATTCAGATTGCATTGTATCTGTTAACAGAACATACTTGAGAGATGTTGTTCTTCTTCATGCTGGTACATGAATTCACTGAGTTAAACACAACAGTCTGATATGTTTCTGCTTACTATTAATTTACTAAACTCATCTGTCTTCTATCTTGTTACTTGTATCTAAGCCCTGTTTTGACTTTTCAACTGTCCTTTGTCACAGGTGTTGCCATCTTTGAGAGAGAAGCATGACTAGTTTTTGCTGAGAGATGTTGTGAAGAAAAAGGTTTCAGAAGCCATGGCCATTTTGGAGCGAGCTGGACGCATGTTTTGAGGAGGTATTACTTATAGTCCCTAAGCAAATCTAATCTTTATTGCATTGTCTTTTTGGTTTTATCGGTTGTGAGTAATTTGTTTTTGTCGTGCTTCTTTTTTATTTTTGGTGTTATAGATTCCTTACAAGTTGCTTTCTTGTGAAAATTTTTTAGTGAACGGGACCAACCTCCACTTCAAATCAAACTTGTTGTATTTGTTCATTTCAAGGTAATAATTGCAGATTACTTGGTTATGGATTACATACTCTATTAGATGGATAGAGCTAATATGATAAGTACTACTGGTGGTGTTCTGAAGTTGCACTGATATCTCTTTAGAACTTATGTTACTCGGTAATCGGGCTCTACATCTAGTAGCATCTGTCATTAACTAATATGATGCTCAATTTTGTTTGTTGAACATGTCAGAAGTATTGAGTGTTGGCTTGATCCTTCAAATGGCGAACGCTCAGTAAGATAGTTGCTGGTCTTTGGAGCAATTGCAGTATGAAGTATTTGTGTGAAATATGTATGAAGAGATTAGAGAACTTTCTCATCTTTTGAAGTTATGGTGTAGTCAGGTAGGAATGTGGATGGTTTGCAAGCCTGTATTTCAGGTTTCATTGTATTGCAGGCCTGTGTTTCAGGATAAATTGTGTTGCAGGCCTTTAAACTAGAAGGCCAGGTCCATGAGAATGACCTGGGCTATCCATTTTTTTAATTGTAATTGAAAGAATTGTCACAGTTTTAACTGTGATCAAAACTGTGAAGATAAAAACACGTGTCATCTTCTTAATGATGTTACAAATGAGAGTAACTGTTTAATTGTTACAATAATAGTGACAAAAAGATGACAAGAATTCATAGGGAATTTGTTGCAAAAAATATTCAACACTTGTATGTGTTATTGTAACCGTAAGAAAAAGTGACACGTGGCAAAACTAAATAGTTGCCTAGCTGGTGGTGTAATACACGTGTCATCAATGAATTGTTGCAAAGTTAGAATAACAATTATATCTGTTATAATTACTGTGACAAATAAGCCACGTGTCTCTATTCTAAAATTAGGCTAACTTTTACAATTAATTAATGTAACAGTTTTTAAATGTGACTGTAACCAAATTCTGTCACGGTTAAAACTGTTACAAAAAAAGATAACGATTAATATCACAGCGTTTCTCTAACGGTGTATATGTGTGACAAAAAAAATTTGTAACAGAAATGCCCTGTGACAAAATCCGGTATTTGGTGTAGTGCCGGTTTTACCAACAACCAGTTGTTTTCGCAGCCTCTTATCCCTTTTGCCTATATGGCTTATGGTTACGAGACTGCACCCTAGGTGGGGTTTTCTTCAGGCCGAGTGCATCATAGCCAAGAATGGCCAGGTAGTTTCATACGCCCCGGGCACCCTTGGCTCAACCGTGTACCTCGGCGCCTTGGTCATATTTTGCACTCCTTAGAAGAGACCCTTGGTCGCCCAACTGTTAATATATATATAGTTAGAAATCCAAATTATCTCTCCTGGATAGGTTTCCTTTAACCTCAACATATTCATGACTCAGGTTCCAGCAGCGGTATAACCTTATCCCTGAGCCATGCAAAGAGATACCCCCTTATATGACGTACTTTAGGTCTTACATTTGCCTCTTACGAAATTTTATTCGCGAACTAGGGTGTACGCCATAAAGGTTCGTCCCATTCTATTAATCTCTGCGAAATTTTGTTCGCGCTTCTTGCGATATTTTCGCGTTTCTTTATTCTTTCATTTCTTTCATTCTCATAATATCATATCATTTGAAGCAAAGTAAATATTCAAAAGAAATTCTAAGACATTGTAATTCTGAAATCTTCGTAGTTCTGAAATTTTTGTAATTTTGCGATAGTATCGCGCTTTGTAAATTAAATCAAAAATCTTTGAGATCTTTTGAAATCTTAGAAATCTTTTTTGAAATCTTGCGATTGTATCATTTTTGTAAATTAAATCAAAAATCTTTTATTTGTGGTAAGTAAAATGTTCTAAGAAAGGGTACTTAGCTCTTATGTGAGTTGTCTTAACGTCTCGCAGCAAAAATAAGAGTGAGATATGATACTTGAACCCTTAAGATTCCTCTTGCATTTTCTCGCAACAAACCAATTGTGCTAGCCCTCTCTTGCGAATTAATCAAAGATCTTGCGAAGTAATCAAAGTTTAACTATTCGAGAGACAATTATGTCGAAATTTCGCATAACAAAAATAAACTTGCGAGAAGCAAGAATTGATCCCACGACCTGCTGCTTGCATTCATGCCTCCCAACCAACTGTGCTAGTTCTCTTGCTTACGAAATTTCTCTGCGAGATTATCATAAACTCTCTTCTGTGTTAAATATACCTGCGAAATTATCAAGGATTTCGCGAAAAAATATGCATGCATTGGGACTTGAACTCGCGACCATGAACTCATTAACTTCCCAGATCACCAACTGTGCTGCCTCTTGCTTGAAAAATAATGAAACAATGCTACGAAATTATTCATTTTCTCACCCTCTATAAAAAGACGAAAACTATGCTCGTAGGCAAATTCGAACCTCTGACCACAAGCTCACACAGATCTCTGGACCAATTGTTCAAGAACCTCTCTGCGAAATTAACGCATGACTTTTTTTCTTATTCTTTTATTCGCCAATGAAAATGAGAAGAAAATGAAAAATATGTGTCTCTACGACTTTGAACCAGTGACATCAAACTCCTTGTATTCGCTGGTGACCAATTGTGCTACTCTTCTGTCTGCGAAGGGAACGCACGATGCTATAGTTTTAATCATATCTTTGCCTATAGTAAAAATAGTAAAGGAATGCATACGGTGGGATTCGAACTCGCGAAGATAAACTCATTAATTTCGCCATTAACCATCTGTTCAAGAATTTCTTGGGGAAATATTCGAATAACATTTGTTACTTGTTCTTTTATTTTCCCCTTGGAATTTTATCTAAAATATGCGAAAATATCGCAATAAGGAAGAATCGATCCTGCGACCTACTACTTGTTTGCTCAGCCTTGAACCATTTGTGCGAATTTCAGTTTCTAATAGAAATTGCAGCGTCTGTCTCTTATCTTCTCTTCGTTCTTCCTTAATTTATTTCACAATTTGCCTCTTGCTTTTTCTCCTGAACATGAAATCTTCCACTGAAACCTTGGTTTTCTTCCTTAAATTCACCACAACAACTAATTTTTTCTCCTACTCTTTTCATGTCTTTGAATTGTTGATGATGTTTACTCCCTGAAAGTGTAATTTCTACCATGAAATTTCCATTTTTGAACCGAATTTTTTTTAGATATAGAAAAATATGAACAGTAGCAAATCTTCATGGAAATCTCTTGAACCAATCAAACTACAGGAAGGATAAATCCTTTACTCGTCCCTGTTTATAGCGCCAAAAATGTAGTTGCAGGAATTCCCACAACATACCACTTGTAATATCTTGATAATAATTTCTTGATCTAAACTCATTTGATATGAAAATGATGATTAGAATATTGAAATTGTAAATGGACACACAAATTTTTACATGGTTCAATCAATTTGATCTACATCCATGATTCTTCACTATGATCGTTTAAATTTACGTTTGATTTACATTGATAATCTCCATTAATGGTTAAAGTTATAGATCTAGATTTTGGGGAAGAAGATGATAAATAAAAATACATTCTCTCTCTGCAAAATATCTCTCTCTCTCTTACAAAAATTGTCTCCCCACCTTCTCTCTCCTGCTCTCCTCTTTATATAGGTGTTTTCATAGTGGATGACATCTCACATACAGCTCATACTTCCCCTATTTTAGGATCCCTTTCCACACTCTCGCAAGCTTTCTCCATATTCTCTCGAGCTCCCGCCTTGTTCTCGCGAGCTCCCGCCTTGTTCTCGCGAGCTCCCTCCTTATTCTAGCGAGCTCCAGCCTTGTTCTCGCGAGCTCCCGCCATGTTCTCGCGAGTTCCCGCCTTATTCTAGCGAGCTTTCTTTATAACAACCATAAAATCTTCACATCTTTCTCGTGTTTTATGCTGTCGTTGTCTATTATGTCCATTCTGTAATTAATTTGCGACATTTGCCATATGTGGTAGAAGTTTTCACAAGAGCGTTGTTGTTGCGAGATTCTGCTCCTACATTTTGCCTCTTTTTTCTTGAATAATGCTTGAAAAGCAATATTTAAGAAAAAATCTGTTGTTGTAGTAGTCTTGAAAAGTACGTACTTGCCTCTATTCTTTTGTGAAGTTCCAGATCTTTGCGAAGTAAATAAGAAGTATCAACTCTTGAAGTATACGAATTATGAAGTATCCTTGAAGAAATATAAGAAGTACTCAATCCTCAAATATAGGAAGTACCCATCCTTAAATGAAAGTCATAAGTATTGCCTCTATTCATGTGAAATTATTACTTCATTTTTGGTGAGAATTCTTGCCCATTTTGGAAATGATTCTTGCCGAGAAGGTAAAGAACATAAAATGTTTTCTTGGTAATCCATAGTTGCCTCTGTTCTTTATCTATGAAGGTAGAATCCTTGAGAAAATGTTGAATGAGCGAATTGTTTCTTTATTCTTATCTTGCCTCTGTCTCATGTTTTGTTTTCTTGTTATATTATAATCTCTTCAAGTTGCTTCAAATTTTGCGAAATAAATGAGCTGAATAACCACATTCTGTGAAATTCTGACACATTCTGCGAAATTTTGAATAATCTGTGAAATTATGAATAACCTTGCGAAATTATAAATAATCTGCGAATTTATGAATAACCCTGGGAAATTATGAATAATCCTGCGAAATTATGAATAATGTTCCTGAAATAGTGCTGCGACATTCTGAATAATTCTGCGAAATTATTCTGTAAAGTTTGGTAAAATACTTGTGCGAATATAGTGTTTATGTAATGATTATGTTATAAAATGTATTATGCGATGTTTATGTCATGAAATGCTTTTATGATGCGAGTATGATGCTTGTATGATGAGAATGCTTATCTATTGCAATGTATAGCTAATGTTTGTGTTACTTAGCTTATTTTGCCGTGCTAAAATTGATGTAGCTTTGAATTGCCTCCATTCTTCATTTCTCTGTTTTTGTATCTAGTATATGCTTTCCTCTTTGCATATTTATTGTTCTCGCAAGTTCATTTGATTGTGCCTCATCTTTCTTGCTCATTGTATCTCATTGTTTTATTGTCTCCACTGTTTATTCCTGCACTATTTGTCTCGCATAATATAATATAATTAAAATATCAAAGGTGCATCATTTTCACTATCTTAATTTCATTTCAGTATATATGTTCGCAAGCTTTTTTGCTCACATATAATCATTTTCGCAAGCTTATTTGCTTACTTTCTTATGTGGTCTTATTTTGCCTTCCTAGTTAAAGGTCTTATTTCGCCACGTTTCTTTTTTCTTTGCGACAAAATCGCAGGACATCTTTACACTTTCATGTATTGACCCATTGATCTTGTCTTATCTCTTGTATTATGACCTCAGCAGGATATTTTTCATGCGACAATATGACAGGCCTAAATATTCTTGCGAACATAAAGTCCCATGACATTGTCGTCTTGCGACAAAATCGCAGGATGTCTTCACATTTTCATGCAAAAACCCATTGATCTCGTCTTATCTTTTCTCTTGGATTTTTGCCTCTTTATATTTTTTTCACAAATATGACAAGCCTAAATTTTCTTGCGAAAATAAAGCCTCATGACATTTGCGTCTTAAGACACTTAACATCTCCCTAATGGAGGGTGCCGCCCTTATCTTCCCCCTAGTTGCCCCTTCAAGGATGCGTACATCGGACATACAAGACTAGCTCCTCCCATCCGGTTTTACCAACAACCAGTTGTTTTCGCAGCCTCTTATCCCTTTTGCCTATATGTCTTATGGTTACGAGACTGCACCCTAGGTGGGGTTTTCTTCAGGCCAAGTGCATCATAGCTAAGACTTGCCAAGAATGGCCATGGTAGTTTCATACGCCCCGGGCACCCTTGGCTCAACCGTGTACCTCGGCGCCTTGGTCATATTTTGCACTCCTTAGAAGAGACCCTTGGTCGCTCAACTGTTTATATATGTATAGTTGGAAATTCAAAGTATCTCTACTGGATAGGTTTTCTTTAACCCCAATATGATGTAATCATAATTGAGAAAAAATAACATCATCCTAAATTTTTTATAAAATAATAATGCTTATGGAGCTTTAAAATATTGATTTTAAGAAAACAATCAAAACCTTAGTTAATTTCAAATTTCGATTTTCCATTTGATGTTGTTGGAGAGAATTTTTAAGGGAATAATTAGAATATATAACCTCAATAGATAATATAGTAGCCATGATTTAGGAAAAACAACATCATTTTAGAGAAAGGTAAAAATTCGGGTTTAGTTCGTTTTGGGGGAAAAGTAAAATTAAGTTTTGTAATAGAGAAATTTGTAAGAATAATGAGAGAATAATTAGAGATAACTTGAAGTAAAATTAGTTTGGATTCAAAAAGATAAAGTTAGGGTTTATATTTTGGGTATATTAATTATATGTCCCTACTTTTAACTTCCTACAAATATATCCTTATGCAACAATAAATATGTCCCTCATTTTTTAATAGTCTTATCCATTTAATATTAGATTACCTTAATACCCTCACCCATATAATATTTTTTCTTTATTTTATAATGGAACAAATTTCTTCCACTACCACTTCACCACCACCACTAGCACCACCACCACCACCACCAACATTCAACTACCATTCCACCACCACCGTTCAACAACCACCACCTACCAACCGCCACCACCATTAATATTCCACCACCACTCCTTCGCCGCCACCATTATACCACCACTAGTATGTTGTCGTCTCCACCACAAGTTCGTCGCCGCCGCCACCACCATTAATATTCCACCACCACTCCTTCGCCGCCACCATTATACCACCACTAGTATGTTGTCGTCTCCACCACAAGTTCGTCGCCACCGCCACCACCACCACCGCCACCATCACAGCCGCCACTACCGTCGCCGCCGCCACCACCGTCGCCGCCGCTGGTTCAAATATTTTTGTATCAACAACAATAGTTAATCCAAATAAATAGAACCAACAGCAGAAGTTTATCTAGTTTAGGGGATCAACAACGATAGTTGATCCAAGAAAAAAGGATCAATAGTAGAAGTTGATCCAATTTTAGTGGATCAACAATGGAAGTTGATCCATGTAAACTTGGATCAATAATGATAGTTGATCCATGTAAAATGGAGTGAACTTGGCGTGATTCGAACACGCATCATCTGACATGGAGTCAGTCATGCTACCATTGCACCACAAGTTCAACATTGGAACAAATTTACATGATTTAAACTACAAAAGCATGAGTTCAAAGGATCAACAACAATAGTTGATCCCATATAGATGGATAAACAACCATAGTTGATCCAAAATATATAGATCAACAACCATAGTTTATCCAATATCACTACCTGCTTCAACCTAGATAACCACCATATTTCATTACCTGTAGCTTCATAAACACTAACAGCTCTAAGACCAGCTTCAAAACCAATCTCGACAACTACAACAACCGAAACCACCATTCTACTACTATTTCCATGACTAATTTCCCATTTGTACCTCTCCACCATTACCCCCACCAACAAAATCACACATCTCCAGCACCACCACCACCACCAAAACAACCAGAACCAAAATCCAACACCAATTTCATCATTCCAACCAAAACCACCATAGTTGATCCAATAAAAAATTGGGTCAACAACAGGAGTTGATCCAAAATATATGGATCAACAACCATAGTTGATCCAAAGTATATGGATCAACAACCATAGTTGAACCAATATCACTGCCTGCTTCAACCCAGATAACCATCATATTTCATTCAGCAACATGCTTCAATATATGTAACAACAACTCATACCAACAGTGCCACCAACAAAATCACACATCTCTAGCACCACCACCACCACCACCAAACAACCAAACCCAAAATCAAGGGAGCTGCAAACACCTTCT
This sequence comes from Papaver bracteatum, assembly GCA_023529315.1. Lineage (NCBI taxonomy): Eukaryota > Viridiplantae > Streptophyta > Magnoliopsida > Ranunculales > Papaveraceae > Papaver > Papaver bracteatum. Next base: position 1,320,857 of record JAJJWX010001044.1, read on the forward strand.
TCTCATATTTGAACAATATCAGCTCTCCCTTGTACCTTCTGTCAATAGTAGCATCACCATCTTCATTCTCCATTTCGAATCAACCCACTGAAAACCCTTGATGTTTCTTCCATTAATCACCAGAACTCATATCAAACCATCACAGGCAACTCCCATCTCAGTTCACCACCATTTTCATTCTTAAAACTCATAGCAGAGGCACCTTCTTCATAGTCTTGGATTCATCAATTCTTCAGAAGCTCTCGATTCCCAAATCTCTTTCCCGATCTGATTCAAACCCTCTCCAATTTCATATCTCGAATTTCATTCTCCATCTAAAACTTACAAATCAATATTGATCCAAATCTAAACCAAATTCTTACCTGAATTCACATATAAATATATCTCCTAACCTTAACAAAATTCATCTATACCCATTAATTCAACCACAATTCTTAATCTCTTTGATTATATTAATACATCACCATTTTTTTTTCTTACTTGTAATTGATCGGAGAAGAAGAAGATATTACAGTAAGCTAGGGCTAGAAACGAAGAAGAAGTACAAGATGAGGGAGCTGATTTTTCAATTGATCTTTTGGTTCAGGGTTATGCAGAGTCGTGGGGTTTGTGGAGGCGGAAGAAGACGAAGTAGAAGATGAATTAGGGGTTGGAAAGACTCGTTTCGGTAAAGTGTAAAGATATAACAATAAATTAGATGGTGACAATGGAGATGCTGCTGGTGTTGGTTGCATTCATTATGGTGGCGACGGAGATAAAGATGATGGTGGCGACGGAGATGAAAATGGTGGTGAGATCGATAGTTTTTCTCTGGATGAGAAATAAAGAAGATAAGAAGAAGTCCCTATTTTCATTAAGGTATAAAGGTTGGGGTATATTTGGAAGTCCATAAATTTTTGATGGGCCCCTGATGGGCTTATAGATAAAGAGGGACAAAATTATTATGTAATAAGGATATTTGTATAAACCATCAAAAGTAGGGACAAAAATTCAATTACCACTTATATTTTGAATTTTGGGAATAAGATTGTTAGTAAAAAAATTAAGAATTGTTTGGTAAATTTAATTTTTCGTTTTAACTTAAATTATTTGGGCTATAGTTAATAAAAATGTAGGAGCAAAATATACAAAGAACACGTGTCCAAAGATTATAGAAGAGGCATCGTTGGTTAGATACAACATGATATAGGAAATAGTTCCACTTTTCTAGACCTTATCCTAACTAGTCAGCCCTAAGGGAATTATTGTAACTTGATATACATCCCTACCCTTTATAAGGGAAAGTGAGATATGTTTGTAGGGATGGATTCTTCCTCCTCCAACAGCCGAGAGCTCTTGAGCTTGTAACACCTCCATTAATGGAGCATCAATGTAACACTCCGATCATAGTAAAACCCCGTGGATGTAGGCTTCGTTAATGGCCGAACCACGTAAAAACCCTTGCGTTCATGTTTACTTTGATGCACTTCATCTCTTCTTTGTTGAGTAGATCTTCATCTTGAGTGTTGGATTCAAAGTGGGTGTGGTTGTAGAATTTCTACATCTACATTCTGGCGCCGACTAAGGGGACCGAGAGTCTTCTGTAGCTTTTGGAAGTAGTTCCAGTAAAGTTTGTATTGATCTACTGACTACTGAGTGTTGAAGTGTGAAGGGTAAATGTGGACTTCACCAAAAGAAAGTGATTTTCAGACAACAAGCAGGCGATAAAACGAAAGGGAGAAAAGATTGGAGGTTCTGCGTGCAAAACTAGAAACGAGAATGGGGAGAACTCCAACAAAATCGATGTTCAGCGAAGAGCAAATCGAAACAGGACAAATCACCCTACTTACCTTCTCTTTTATCTTGTTCTTTAAATGATTGAGATTAAAAAGTTTCAAGTTAAAAAAATTCACAGAAAAAGTGTTTTATAAAAAAGCTAGGGTTGTTCTTGGACAAAATTTGGATTTTCCTTCAAAATCTCTACTCGATTTCTGTTTCGGTGGGGGATTCACTATCAGCAGATCTTGTTTTACAAACCCAATTAAGCGATTTTGAAAACTTCGAATAACGAAATTGGTAGTTGATTTTGGGACTTTTCTTCCTGTGACGTATGGGATTTTTCTATCTTGAATAAGATACTCACTTTTCTTGGTTATTCACTGAATTGATTTGTTATTGCAGTGACGATTGGAATGGTGTAACAGTAAAGGGAGAATCTCACAGCGGATTTCATTAGACGCAACATGAATTTCATCTCTTGTCTTCATCACCGGGAGCTGATAACAAAATTCGTGAGAACGTCAACAATCTAATCGGGTCTCATCAACTGAATTTCAAAGAAGATTCGTCACGGGACAAGCTGTTTTTGATTAGCTTGTTCAGATCAACGCCATCTGGTCAATTTTCCTCGAGTAAATTCCAGATTATAAGCTGCAATCATCATCGGGTTCGTCTATGTCAATAGAATCATCTCGGACTTGATCATTAATTGAGTCTCAGCAACTCAGCTTCGAAGGAGATTATCTTTGTCCAAATTGCAACACGATCCAATCTAGTCTCTGGTTAGCTTGTTCAAATTAGCTCATCTCACATCTATATCGAGTTTAGACTCTAAACACCACATCGGGTCTAAACACTACATCGGGTCTAAACACCACATCGGGTACTAAGTCAAATTGGGACAAATACCGGGCGACAGATCGGAGCTAGCTACATCGGACAATTTCATGCAAATCTCATCTCGGGTCAGTTCATATCGGGATAGATGCAACGCCTATCTCGGGTCAATTCATATCGGGACAGGTGAACCACATCGGACGGGGCAATCGCTTCCGATAATCTCGGACTCAGCAGTTTGGGGAGATTACAATACTCACATCGGGCACTCTGCTCGGGAGAGTTGAGTCGGATCATTCAGGAAGAGCACATCTCCATCGGGTCATTTATCTATAACAGGGAATATTCTTAATCCCTTATCTCTGATTTTACAAGTTATGGTTGTAAACAATGAATGCTATTTAGGACCTCTGCATATGAGTCTGGTAAAAGAATGATCGGCCTAGTTAAGTGCAACCCACATTAGAAAGCATGAGCAGTTCTGTTTCAAAATGTGACTCATGTTTGTCCACTATAAACCCTGGGTGCTTCATTTTTGTATTCTCGTTATGGCACGATTGAGCTTGAAAGAGCATTTGGCTTCGTAAAGAGATTTTAGTATAAATATGGGGATTGTCATTATAACCATTTATAATTAGACGGTCACAATAGCCATTTAAATCATTGAAACGCTTAATCCTTCAATGTGTTGTCACCTTACTTGGACATGTCATTTATCTTGATAATTATGTGCTATTAGAGTTGTACCTCAACCAGGACAGCTACAACAATGATATTTAGAGAGGTCATTTGATTTTTGTAACCATTGCTCACCCAATCGATGATCGCAGGTGCATAAATCCAATCCCGAGTATCGATTGTGAAGCAAAAGGACGAGCTTTAAGCGAAGACACAGACTCCAAAGGGGGGAACTATGCTCATGGAGACGAAACAATCCTCTCTAACCAAAGTTGGAGCGTGTCTTGCAGCTGATATATACTCTCAACTGTCAGCAATGAAAGATGAGTACCGTCACTCTCAAACACTTAGCTCTTTACAGCGCGTTTAACATCTCAATTCGTTTGTTACGATGTTTAAACATTTGAAGGCTAACGAACAATCCAAACTGGATCTTGTCACTGATTAACAAAACCCGCCTTCCTTGAGTTATTTCAAAACATTGAGTAGTATTTTGGCCTGATCTTAGAAGATACGGTTCATGTCGTCAGTGGTAATTCGGAGGCTGGATGTGCAATTTGGCTCAAATTTAGCTTGGGTGCTCACTTAATTGACTTGTTGTTTCAGGAAAAGGCTAAAGAGAGTAAGATTTCTTTAATTAGGCAGCGAACTTCCAGGGAAATCAGTTCAAGAAGATGCCATTATGACTGATCACTTTGCATAACCCGCCTCGGACCAAAATTACCTTTGGCCTCCTCAAGACAACCTTTTGCTCGGGACTCAACAGCTTTTAGTCACTACCCATCATTGGGAGAGGAACTATAAATACAATTAGCTTGGACTCACATAGACCTATTGCATCGTATCACCTTGAATCACCGTCTCGAACATGATCACCTCACCGTATTTAACCAGCGCCAGACCAGACAAGACAACTCAACTCCGACGATATATCGGGGGAACTTTCCAGAACCATGCAACTGGAAGGGAATAGCTACGCAACGGAGGATGACAACCTCAGGGATACGAGAGGTAGCAACACCAATCACTTGTTTGCCAAGGTCAATGGAGGTCGAATCTAGCGTATAGTGCCATAGAATTGTCGCCAACAATCGGGAATGAAAGCTAAGTATCACCTTCCTCAAATGCTTTAATTCACTCAATACAATGCATTTGATAAAATTGTCCATTATGTTACGCATATCGTTCAAATGCTAGTGAATCTTCCGATCGTATCTTATGTAAAATCCTGAAAACTTGCATAAAATTGCTTCGAAAACATCAAGTACCCGTTCTTTTGGTCTAATTTTGAAAAGAACGAATCATGTGGGAAGTAGTACCATTTTTTGACTGGATTTCAAATACGCAATTTGGCTTGAGCTTTGCTCGGGGTACTCAGTTAATTGACTGGTTATTACAGGAAGTTGTTGATTTGGGGAAACCTCTTTAATTGTATATTGGACTTACAGCAAAATCTCCTAGGAATGTCATCTGGTGAGGGGAAAGCTATCAAGCTATCTCGGAACTACTTGGTCAGGCCAGTCATCTCGGTAAACAACAATCAGTCTCATTGGGACAAAGCGGTATCTTAATCTACACCTCAATTAGACCGCATCGGAGCACATGCAATCCACTCGGGTTCCCGTATCTCGAACCAGAAAAATATGTGACCAGCGGGTATCGGGAAATCGACTTCTTCGGGTGACAACTGAGAACACTTCTCCTAACTAACGCATCCCGTCACACAAAATCTCGCAGTGAGGCCGGAGTTCTCTCATGAAAGCTTTTCGTGCATTATATTCACTGGACTGGAAATTCGAAAGGCCGATAAGGAGACTCTAATCGCCCGGGGGCTATACACAAGGGATGCACGAAAAAAAGATCCGGTTCTCCTAGGTCAACAAAGCTCGTTATGATGTACCAATCGAACTATGAACAACGATCAGTCATCTCGAGACGAAGCAGAATCCCAAGCAGCTGCACCTACTCGTGTCGATTCATATCGAGGCATATATATCGGTCATGAACATCACCTACTCGTGCTGGTTAAAATCATATGAACAGTTCAGCAAAGAACTCTGGAGCTCCAGTTCCGAGCATCCCGATCAGTTTTCGTATCACGAGAATAAAGGGCTAAGCATTTCTTAACTCAGAAACTTTGCTTTCTCAGTGTAACATGCTGCAACATCCGATCGACAGTGTAGATATAATAATCTATCTCACTTACTAGTATTGCTGAATACTTTAGCTTCCCAGGATGGTATACGACACAACTTAACATGATAATGCAAACGGGATTATACCTAATTGTTATGAGAATATGAATCATATTGTCTGGTGGTTAAATTTTCTTCGCAGTTGCTAACTTGTAACTAAGATTCATAGGGACCTTGAAGGGAATCAGGCGGGATACGACAGTAACATCATGGAAGGGGAGATTTGGCGACACTTTGAGCGACGTGTGACTGAGATATCCCACTAGTACGTAACACTGAACAGACGAGGGGCAGACGCTGCTCCGAGGATTATCACTTGAGCCACGATGTCACACCAACTACGATTAATTTCAAAAGAAACAACTTGGACATACCCTCGGTAGGTGGACGGTGAATCACCTCGGGCAACACCAGTATGGAGTCGATTACATGACGAAAACAACCGACTGCAACTTCGGGAAATATAATGAGTATGGCAACCAAGCGGGGCTGAAATTGAACGTCTACGGAACATAGTGTGCTGAGTGAAACGTACAAACGGTAAGGCGACGATACAAAGGTAATGCGACGAAACAACGGTAGGGCGACGACACAACGGTAATGCGACGACACAACGGTAATGCGACGATATAACAATAAGGCGACGATATAACAATAAGGCGATGATATACCGATGATACGACGATATAACCCGGGGGACGCCTTGGGTTATTAATGCGACTAATGGTCATTCGTACTCGGGGCAAAGCCAGTGTGGAAGTGCCGAGGTGACTTACACTCGAATGGGCATTCGTACTCGGGGCAACGCCAGTGTGGAAGTGCCGAGGTTCCTTACAGTCGCCTGGCTATTCGAACTCGGGGCAGTGGCAGTGTGAAAGTGCCGAGGTAGCCTAAGGGTTCTGGTGGTTGGAAACCAGTTCCAAAGGTTGTTTAGACGCGAGGTCTACTCAGCTAGGTGGCCTACTTACATATGAAAGGTCACCACCATCGCAAGTGGGCGTGTCCACTTGCCCGAGATTGGTTGGTCGATAACCGCTCGGGAATATCGGGCCTAGAATTAGGAATGACCAAGTACCCTACCACTAGATCAAAATGACGGTGATGAGATACCTCAATCGGGACATGGCATTGGGGACCGATGACCCTCCCTGTTGAGTGTGTTCGACAGATATGGAATATTATCTAATGCCTACTTTGAAATGATTAATATTGTTACAGAAAAACGTGTGCGTTAAGACTATGAACGGTCATGCATAAATGTGGCGGTGGATTTCACTTGTCAAGCGCAGGTGGTACTTGAATGGTTCATTCGGAAGCAACACCGATGAGGTCGCCCACAGGGGCACGAGATGTATGTCGGTGTCTGGGGCAACACAATGGCGACGATGGACATATCGGGCTATCATATCGGACGACGGACATATCGGACGTATGAAACTTGCGTAGCATGCACACACCGAAGTTCGCAAGTCATCAAATAACAGAGGCTGCAGGTACACACAACAGATGCAAAAGGGGTAACATAAACTGAGCTGAATATCGCATGGAGGCTACCTACAGGGGAACGAAAGCTAGGAAGAATAACTGTCTTGATTGATAATTGGGGAAACGACATCACGAAGCCTCCCAAGATTATGAATCAAACAAAGAGTGGCAGCAACGAACCGTATCGTATCGACATCACTGGAAGCAAACAAGGTCATGGGCAAATATACAATCTAGTGATAAGGTCGGAAAAGGAACATATGGACTTCATCGTCAGCAGCAAAACAATCTAAGTATCTCGTATCTCCAAGGCTGCAGCTCATATGGAAGATCCTTATCACATGCATTATTACGAACACGACGTTTTGCAATTGAATATTGTCGTAACAATCCCTCTGGCTATGTCGGGGCTTAGGTATTTCGTGTGCAGATCCGGACGCGTAGGGGCACAATCATTGTTTCGAGACTCCGCAAATGAATAGGGGCAAGTACGCGTACTAGGAAGGTGCAGGTGGTATTCCTTTGCGCAGTCCCTTCAACAACAATTGGGCAGTCGCAACACTACAAGAAAAATGTTTTGAAGGAGCGGCGCGAGAAAGCCTTCATTCAGTTAAAGCAAATCGAGGACACCAAGATCGTCAGCTGGTTCACAAAACGGCTAAGTATCATCTATCTCGAGAAACTGTCTATTGTGTGCACTTCAGCGGTTATTTATTGGCATAATCACGATGACTAAGGCGAGCTCGGATATTCGGAAACTCGACATACCATTTACCACTCCTCTTCATGAGCGACAGGCAAAGCTTGAGCATTGACTACCGAGGCGTGATCGTGACAACTCCGAACATGATGAGTGCACGACCAGATTGTCAAGGGTTTAGTCAGTTCAGGAATGCTTCATACACTTCAGAAAAGAAACTAGCAAGCATCTCGAAGCGAGCTCCAATAATTACCAAGGGAGATAGATAGTTCGGGGCAAAGTTCATGATCCACAACTGTTAGCAGAGATCAGCCGGTACGATCATACAGCATGACGATAACAATCAACAACCATTGAACCAAGAGTCGCCTTGTAACTTCGCATAAGAATAGGGGCAAGTATATATACTGCAGACGCAGTTTGTATTCTTCTGCTCAGTTCCTTCAGCAACAATGTAAGGCCATGAAGTCGACGACAACGTTCATCCGATGCATCACTAGGTTGAAGTTATCAACTTACCCAAACAAAGGACACACAACAGAGGCATGCACCACCAGATTTGTACCAGAAAGGGAAGACAATTAAAATCGAGGAGAGCGACTCGGCACCAGAATTTCCCAACATCGGAGCGATAGTCAGCAGCACCAAGAGAGCTTATCACCAAAGTTAGACACAATCGAATAGTCTTTTCGAATAATGGATTCTCTGTATTCAGCTGTATGGAATTCAACCCGTAGAGACACTTCACACACCATCTCGAACAAGTATCAAAGTAGATGTATCGAAGAAAACTTCCACAAGGAGAGACGCAAGCTTGAACCGAACCAGACGCACACCCTAGAATTTCAAATCAACCCAAGTATCGAGAAAAACCAGAGCCGAGTAAAGAGCCGATAAGACGCGACATCAAGCGCAATTAAAGAACCAATCGGGAAGTACAACAAGATCGGGACCGAAAACAGTGAAGCTCCTAGCCGTGAGGCGTACTACTCGGAAGCCCATATTCAACAACAGCCCGACGAAAAACCCAAGTCGCTACAAGTCGATAGTCCACTAACAGTCAGTTCGGATAACACATAGTATCAGTAAGTCAAAGCATGAAGCAAAAGCAACAACAACACAGACGTAAGACCCGAAGGATTTTCTCAAGGATTTCTCTTCGATCAAACCTCGAGAAAAGGGGCATAAATGTAGGAGCAAAATATACAAAGAACACGTGTCCAAAGATTATAGAAGAGGCATCGTTGGTTAGATACAACATGATATAGGAAATAGTTCCACTTTTCTAGACCTTATCCTAACTAGTCAGCCCTAAGGGCATTATTGTAACTTGATATACATCCCTACCCTTTATAAGGGAAAGTGAGATATGTTTGTAGGGATGGCTTCTTCCTCCTCCAACAGCCGAGAGCTCTTGAGCTTGTAACACCTCCATTAATGGAGCATCAATGTAACACTCCGATCATAGTAAAACCCCGTGGATGTAGGCTTCGTTAATGGCCGAACCACGTAAAAACCCTTGCGTTCATGTTTACTTTGATGCACTTCATCTCTTCTTTGTTGAGTAGATCTTCATCTTGAGTGTTGGATTCAAAGTGGGTGTGGTTGTAGAATTTCTACATCTACAAAAAACATGGGTTATATTTAAGAAAACGAGTCAAGAAAGTTACATTTTCTTCGTACGAGATGAGAATTTGATAGTGTCAGTTACAGACTTGCCTATTGTTAACCCTAACAAGAAAATTGACAAACTTAATTTTAGTTAATCTGGATGATTCTTTGGTTTACAATTTTACCAACATTCTACAACATCCTTTGTCTTGCCTTTGTGTGATTTTGGTTGTTCTTCACTCTAATGAGTCTAACATTCTTATAAAATTTAAAGATGAGGAAAAAAATAAATTTTAGTGTAAATGAGATTCAAATCTTAAATTTTTTGATACAACCACTAAGTGTCTGACCAACTCAGTCTTTAAGATCAAGTCCTATGAGGGCTTCACAGGGAATGATAAGACAAAAAATCGTAGTCAAAAATCCATCTTCACGAGCATCTTCTGCAGAAATGAACCACATATTTTGCAAGAATTGGTTATTGGCAGAAAAATTTACTTTAGCGATATTTAGCTTCTTGCTTTCTTAATGGTGTTTTTAATATATTCTTTAGTTGTGGGTCCTATATTTTTGATTTATTTATGAGTGGAGAAGATAATGTTCGTCTCTCTAAGAAAAAATCAATCATCTCTTTGTCCGTTCACAGCTTCACGACCGCAAGAGCCAATCTTCATTCAGAGGTTACGTGGTTTGGGTTATGAGTGGGCTATGACGCCTCTTATAAGAGCATCTCCAATATTAAAAAAAGTCTTAGTTTTAAGTTCAATATAGGTTATTAGACTCTTAATTAAACAAAGTTTCTCTCAATAGTTAAATCCTATAAAATAAAAGAATTGTTTTGGACTCACCGTTATTTAAAGTTAAGGGCAATTTTGACTGCCCCAAAAAATAATCAACTTAAACTGCCCCCATTTTATAAAACATTTATTCTACCCCCATTCTGTTTATTTAGAGGTTAGTTCACTATTTGGGCCTATTTTTTGTACATGTAAAGACCTAAATGCCCTCAACCCATCGGATAACCTTAGTTAATCTGTTGATCATCTCGATAATTTTTTGACGGTGGTAGATGTAGATTACAGATACAGAAAAGAGAAATGTGTACCTAATTTTTTACGGCAAAACTACTGTACCTAAATTTTTTTACGGCAAAACTATTGTACCTAATTTTTTTCACCAAAATATTTTTACGGCAAAACTACTGTAACTAAATTTTTTACGGCAAAACTACTGTACCTCTATTTTTACGGAAAAACTACTGTATCTAAATTTTTTTAGGCCTTGGTATTTTCCTTCAAATGATGTCACCAAAATATCCAATAAGTTGTTAGATGTTTAGATTTATGGTTGGATTTAATATTTTGATATTTTTCAGTTCTTTCCTACGTAATCTGTAAAAAAAATTAGGTACAGTAGTTTTGCCGTAAAAATAGAGGTACAGTAGTTTTGCCGTAAAAAATTTAGTTACAGTAGTTTTGCCGTAAAAATATTTTGGTGAAAAAAATTAGGTACAATAGTTTTGCCGTAAAAAAATTTAGGTACAGTAGTTTTGCCGCAAAAAATTAGGTACAGTAGTTTTGCCGTAAAAATATTTTGGTGAAAAATTTTAGGTGCAATAATTTTGCCGTAAAAAAATTTAAGTACAGTAGTTTTGCCGTAAAAATTTAGGTACACATTTCTCTTTTCTGTATCCGTAATCTATATCTACCACCGTCAAAAAATTATCGAGATGATCAACAGATTAACTAGGGTTATCCGATGGGTTGAGGGCATTTAGGTCTTTATAAGTATAAAAAGTGAGCCCAAATAGTGAACTAACCTCTAAATAAACGGAATGGGGTAGAATAAATGTTTTCTAAAATGGGGGCAGTTTAAGTGGATTATTTTTTGGGGCAGTCAAAATTTGCCTAAAGTTAAACCAACTAAAACCGCACACAACATAAGATATACACCCCACCCCACCCCCGGAAAACAGGGGCACTTGTTTTTTGGTTGGATTATGTCTGTACGGTTTTGGGAGAGTCTGGATGAACAATATATCCAGAATTTTTGAAAATAGGAGTGATAACGAAGATTACGAAAGGTGTTAAAGAAAATCTACAAATTTGTTACACCTTCATATCATATTTTTACGTATTTTTATTTGATTAATTTATAAAATAAGACTTTAATTGAATCTTTAATTAGGGGATAGTAAAACTAATTGGGGATATAAATTACTTCCCCTAACCCATAGTGTCCGCTAAGGGTGATTTTTGAGTATGAAAATACTAAAATACCCTTTGGTTAATTAAAAAATATTATGAAAAGACTATACTACCCTTTCCCCTAAAACATAAAATCAAAAATCAAATCATTTATCCTCCATTTACACTATCAATTCCGTCACTAATTAGGTTTAGGTTTGAAAAAAAATTTCTTCCATCTTCTTCATCGTTCTTCGTCCGTTATTCGTCGACGATTAATTGTCCATTCAAAAATTTCTTCATCGCATAATCTACCTGAATCATAACAATGCCTCCAAGAAAGAAATCAGATGCCCAATCGAAGTCAAAATCAGTTGCTCAACAAAAATTACAACAAAGGATTGCTTTGATTGCTCAAGAGCAAGAAGAGCAAGAACAAGAGGCTTCAGACGATCAACTTAGTACCGGCATTGATTTTTGTTTGAATATAATGCCGGTATTTGGTTACGGCATTCAAAATAGAATGAATACAATGTCGGTATTAAGTTGCGGCAATGATTTTGGTATGAATACAATGGCGTTTTCAAACCCAGAGTCATCTGAAAACTGATAGTTATGTACCGGTATTGAAATTAGGTGGAATACTATGCCGGTAGAAGGTTACGGCATTGGTTTACATTTATTCGAGTATGCCGGTAGTCAACTGATTTTTTTTCTTCAAGTTTCTGGATACTTTACATCATGTGCCGGCATAGAAATTCAAGAAACATACCATGCCGGTAGCAGTACCGGCATGCTCGAGAATTAAATAACTGTGTCGGCAGTGGACTGAAAACCAGAAAAAAATATTCAAAACAGACTGAAATTCAATTTTCTCGTAGAAAGTAACTTTTGTACCAGCATAGTTTTTTGTTTGACTACTATGCCGGTTTGGGTTTCAAAATGGGGGATATCAGGACCGGCAAAGTCGTAGTATGAATACCATGCCGGTACATAGGGTTTCGGCATTGTTTTCATACTTCTTCTATGCCGGTACAAAGGTTTTTCAGTTGAAAAAATGGCGGGTTCAAAGTAAAAAAATTATTTTTTTCAACCTCTCAGAGCTTTACATGTGTGTTGGGATGCTTGTATGCTGTGCAAGTTTACTTTCTTGTGTAGGTTCTTCAAAAAAATCTCCATGCTGGTAAAAATCATCATTCAAGGGTGTTGGTTCCACGAAAACTTGCAATTGTGAGTTGTTGTCATTAGCAGAAGATTGAGGATATGATCCTTGTTGTAGTTGAGCTAAAGATTCAGCAGCAGCAATTCTCTCTTCACAATCATCCTCCATTTTCCCCAAATAAAAGTTCCCTTTGAAAAAAATTTCCCTCCTTCTACTCTCACCTCACTCACCCAAATACAAATAAAAACACACACTAATCTTTTATCAAATAATCTTATGATTTTCCTAATTATAATTAATCACTAATCCGGATTAGTGAGGGGTAGATTAGGTATTAAAAATATTTAGGTAAGGGTGGCCCGGAATGGATATTTGGATCCCGTTTTTGTCCTTTACCTATATCCCCAAATTGCACGTTCTAAAATAAACATATAAAATTTTACATATTTTTTATTTGATTATTTTATAAAACAAGATTTATTTTATCTTTATCTACATGCAAATTTTTATATTTAAAACCAACAGTATTAGAATTAGAGCCATTTTACGAGACAAAAAGATAAAATCCTCCTAAATAAAGATTCTAAATACCATATCTCTATATGATTTTTTACACCTGTTGTTGGAGATGATCTAAGTTACATATTAGGTAAAAAATGTTCATTGGTCACATTATTTGTCTCAGTTATGGCTGCACATGGGCGGGTTTGGGTGGGTATTAGCTAAAACCAACCTCGCACTGCGGGTTTTTATTTTCATAACCAACCCCGCACCCACAAATAGCGGGCGGGTTTTGTTACCCGTCCGCTACGGGTTGGGCGGGTTTGGGTGTAGACCCGCTTAAACCCGCTTTTAAAGTTTAAATAAACTACTTACTTAAGTTCTTGATAACTTAAAAAAAACAAGCCATAAACATAACTACATAAGTCTTCATTGTTAAGCTTAAACAAGTACTAGTGTACATATTTAGAGGGTTACTAATACCACTAGGGTTTTTAAAACGACGTCTAGGATTAATGGTGCATATTTAGCGGGTTTTTTCGGGCGGGTTTGGGCGGGTATTAGCTAAAACCAACCTCGCACCCATAGACAACGGGTTTTTATTTTCATAACCAACCCCGCACCCACAACGGCGGGTTCGGATAAAAAACCCATGGATTTAGAGGGTACGGGCGGGTTTGGGTATGATGGGCGGGTCTTGTGCAGCCCTAGTCTCAATTCATATCTATTGTTCCATTTGTTTCATTGTGCTTTATGGATGATTACCTGTAGTTAGTTGGGTTCTACTTAACAATTGGTTGAGGTTAAACGAAGAAGAGTTAAAATATTATTGGGAAACATGACAATTTGTGTTATTCTTTAAAATATTAAAATATTATTGGTAAACATAATATTTTTTTGTTACTCTTTAAAAGAATCTTATTATAGGTGCTCTAAGGATTTGGTTTTAAGGGATCCTATGGATTAAAATATACTAAATGTGAATGAGGGAGACCTAATCTATAAAAAAAAAAAACACACAAAAATATCCTTTAGTTTTTAACTTAAGTCTAATATAATTAAAAACAAAAACAAAAACCAAAACCAAAACCTAAATCCAAAACAAACTGATTCTTCTTCTTCTCCATCCATCTTCTTCCTCTTCTTTCATTTTTTTCTTCTTCAATGATAATCGCAATGGTCAAATTTATTTATTTCCGGCTAGACCTACGGTAGGAGCACCGATAATAACTTTAATCAGGTACAAATTGGAAAAATCATCGTTTTTTGTTGCAAAAATACGGTAAATTTGATCAAATTAGGGATGTATAATCCAGTTTCAAAACTGCATGTCGTTTCCCAACCGCAAGTCAATTCTAAGGTTAGGAGTTCATATTTTCCTAACCGTAGAATTGAATTACGGTTTGGAAGTTTTGATTTCTGAAAAGACGAGGGTACCCAAATACACCACAATCTCTAAACTATCCACATATAAGTCCTCTTATCGAAAGTGATTGTCTATGGACAAAGTTGAGACAATACGACAAATCGGTATTCACACTTTGTGTGATCGTCTATGGATATGAGATCGAGACAATGCAACAGTCAAAGTTTGATTACTTGATAATAGGTTCGAACTTAACCAAATTTTATAGGATCACTATCAAGTAATACGAAGTTAACGTTTGTGTAATTTACTTTAAATTATAATAACAAAAATTATAATTGCGGAAAGAAAAAGTAAATGACACAGCAAGATTTTGTTAACGAGGAAATCGCAAATGCAGAAAAAAACTCGGGACCAAGTCCAGAATCGAATACTCTCATAATTAAGTCATTATACAAAATCTAAACCAACTTCGTATAGTTGAGACCAAGCAACTAAAACTAGTTCACTTAGTTTCTTTGGTATCCATGCGCTTCCGACATTCAATAAGTGCATGCTCTAGAAAAATTCCTTTGGATCGTATTCCAAATAGTAAAGGAACAACAAATCTGTTTGGTAACAACTCTATTGATTCTTTCCAAATAAAGATATCTCAAGTCATATTCAAAGGCTATTCTGTTTAAACTAATAAACTTTTTTGCCTGTTTAGATCAATCTATCCAACAACTACCGAAGTAGCAGAGTTTATATTTGCAATCAATCAATATAGAATCCAACAAGAAACTATAAAGCGATGCCGATCTCACGCAACTAATTAATCGAATAAATCTGATTCTAATTGGATCCCAGTCGATCAAGGTTTGTGTTACACAAAGATATAAGAAACCAATCAGAAATCTTCTTCGTCTTCAAATCTTCTTTAATCTTCAATTAAACCTACACAGCACCACTTGAATCTCTTGTGATCAATCACGCACATAACGGAGTCTGTCGACAATGGATTATCACAAGATGTCTTTAGATCTACAAATATTTCTAAATATCCCGTCGATACTTCGATCTAGTTTGAGTGAATATTATATCAGAAGAGAAGATTATCAAGAATAAACAAATTAGGTGCAATCAAAGTTTCAACAATCGTTAGTTAATCAAATCAATCGAAAACTAATAACATTTCAATTGTCTAGTTCCCCACCGATGGTACTCGTAGACCAACTTGATCCCACAGAAGTATTTAAACGAGCGGTTGAAAGAGATTTCACATAAATAGGGTACTTTCCTCTCCGGATAGACGGCTCCACCATAAACAACAAAAAGATGAAGTTTGCCTGGCTCTTAGGATAGTTTGCTAGAAATGCAAATTTAGGTATTTATAGACCAAGGGTGTTTGGACACCAAGGAATTTCCAAAACCGAATATTCTCAAGATATGCAATAAATGCCCAAAATCGGTTTTCATAATTCCTGGAAATGCTTTGTCCAATATTTTCTGAAATCTCTCAATAAAAAATCTCCAATTAGTAAATGCACATTAATAATTTTTATTCTCTAGAGATATGCATTTAATTGCTGGTAATTAAAGCATATAAAACTAACAACCTAAATTAAAAGATTTTTAATTTATTTCGGACATGGATTTCCTTGAGTAATTAAGGAATATCTTTGAACAATAAAAGATAAGAGTTATTGTTCGTGTTCAGTATGTTGCATCTTTTCTTTGTAAATCCTCTTTCATTTTTACAATCTTGGAATCGATTATACCACACTTCCAAACAAGTTTAGAATTGTTTCATTTGTATTCCAAGACAACTATGTGATTGATCAAGTATCAAATCATAATCATGGGTTCAGTCGGTTCTACCAATCCCAAGGGTAGGTTCTACCTCAATGTGGATTACTTGTGATCGAACACACAAGTAACCAGGATCAGTTACATCAGTTACCAGGATCGGTTATGTCAATTACCAGGATCGGTTACCATATACTCATGGTATTTCTTGTGATCGGTTACACAAGTCACTAGGATCAGTTACACCAATTACCAGGATCGGTTACATCAATTACTAGGACCGGTTACACCAATTACAAAGATTGATTACACAATTATTTTGTGATAAGTCACACCAATTACTGGGATCGGTTACACCAATTACAAATATTGATCATACCATCTCAGG
Organism: Papaver bracteatum; assembly: GCA_023529315.1. Taxonomy (NCBI): domain Eukaryota; kingdom Viridiplantae; phylum Streptophyta; class Magnoliopsida; order Ranunculales; family Papaveraceae; genus Papaver; species Papaver bracteatum. Next base: position 1,337,512 of record JAJJWX010001044.1, read on the forward strand.
TAATTCCTTAGGATCGGTTACACTAATTAATAAAAACCAGTCATACCAAATCATAAGTCAGACACTGTGATTAGTTATACCAAGATAAATAACAAGTTATGATCGGTTCTACTAACACACACATATTGGTAATCCAAAGATATGTAATGAATAACAATACCAATAAGCCTGGCGATTTCCCTTTCGATTCATAAAACAAGTACATGAATGTACTTCTTTTAAACAAATGTAAACATTGTTTCCTATGATGAAATCTTCACCTTTACCCATACACATTGTAACGGACAGGTAAATTTCCCTTCTAAATGGATTGGGTTTCAACCCATTCAGTAAGGCGAAACTCCGGTGCGTCACTCAAGGTACGGAACAATACATAGTTTTGAAAAAGAAGTAGTGATAAAATTCCAAGATCGACAGCAAAATAGGGAATGGGAAATGAATATACTCCCTAAATAAATAAAAACAAAAAAAAAAGTCGTGTACTGAGTTAGTAAGCTAGAGAGGAATACATTAGAACACTAAAAATTCGCCAACGAGAAATTATACACAAGACCATCTGGATTAGACGATTTTTAAATGAAAACGAACTAAGTAAACAATTTGGGTATGGAAGGAGTAATACATCCTCTTCAATGTTAAAACCAATTGCTAAAATAATTGATCATATATATACGTATCCATTTAGTCATAAAGTACAGGACCAAAGAGATTCTAAAGCAATGGCACATACGTGAATACGGTAGTATACAGTACATCTAAGATTAGATGGCATGAAATAGTTAACTAATTAATTTAATATCTAAGAGAGTCTTGTTAGCACAATGAAAATCATGCCCTTCTTTCATAGTAACTAATACCAGGGAGTCAAACTTCAACACAGTGCGGCACTTCAAAATATAATCATTTCTACCAAAAGAAAACAGTCGAACACATAGAAAAGCATAGGTGGGAGTCTATACACGCAGAATATATGTCCAGAACAAAGTTTAGAAAGGCAGCTATAGTGCATCAAGATAAGGCCTTAGCATTTCCCTTTAATTTACACATCAAAATGCGACAAGTATGGGTAAAAAGCCGACATTAGAACTACCCCAGAACCGTCCCCGTGATATACACATTAGACAAACAGAATACTAACTTTCAGTGCTTTCATGGCCTGCCGTAAGCTCTTCCTAGCTTACTGCTGCAAGCTCCTCTCGTACTCTGCGGAGGAAAACAAGAAAAGGGGTGAGCAATGCTCAGTAGGAGTTAATAGCGAAACAAAAAGTGCCTGCAGATAATGTAAATAAACACGAGAACAGTAGTGAGAACATTTGTAAGATATACAAGCCTTTCATAATCAAAGTGGTAATTATAATTAAGAGTTGGAAACCACAAGAAGCAACTTTACTAATTCCTTCATGGCCAGTTGCCAAAACTCTTCTAGTTCAATGGCCAGTTGCCAACTTCTCTAGTTTTAAAGGCCAGTTGCCAAACAGCCAGTTGCCAAACTAATAATTTGTATGGCCAATTGCCAAACACCTCTATTCTTAACGGCCAGTTGCCAAACTAATTATTGATACGGCCAATTGCCAATTATAATTATTCATACGGCCAGTTGCCTATGCTACCAATTCATATGGCCAGTTGCCATATCTACTAATTCATGTGGCCGGTTGCCAAGGAAAAACAATTTGATCCAACTACTGAATTGAAAGGAAAATATCCTAAAGATCAACAAAATCCAGTATGCATTTCACAATAAAAGGCAATAATTCAAGTGTCTGTAGCAGGGGATTACTAAAATCATTGAAAAACTTTGAAGCAAAAGATTTTACTTTCATAGTTGTACGCATTTAAAAATGAGCTACTAGGGTGAGTGGAAAAATTCAAACGTTTAGCAAAGGTAAAATGAATTAATGGGTATAACGTTCAGCTGTAAGGGAAAATAAATGAGATTAAAAGTAAAGCAAGTATGTTAAGAAATTCAAATCATTTCTTTACTGTCAGTGATGCTTTCAAATAATCTCTCCATGTCATTTTTGCAAACAGTTTATAGGTGAGTTTTGAAATTTAATGCAAAACTTGAATTTGGCATGAAAACAAAACTTAAATAGTTGCATACCATTTGAAATCTCAAATAGACCATTCATCACATTCCAAAAATTTCCCAGTACTAAACATGCAAGGATTAAACAAAGAGAGTATAAGGTTTCAAACCAAATTTACTGTAATGCAAGAATTTCGGTAATTAGCAAGGAATTTCTAAGTAAAATCTACCAAACTTAGGATTTCGAAAAACACCCAAATGATCGAATTTTTGATTTAAATGGGAGTAAAATGATCATGCAAGTATGGTACAGGATCATGAATTTGAAAATCTCAAACCGTGAACAACAATAAAAATCGAGAAAGAACCCCTACCTTTTTAGAAGACGAATTCAGCCGATAACGAAGACTGCATCCAACTCAAATTTGGAATTCAGAACTAAACTCGTTTTCTTCCGGAAATTGATTTGAGTAGAAAATGAGATGATAGGGAACAGGGAAAACAAAAGAGATGTTTTTTCTTTAAAACCCCAGATGGGAAAGAAAAAGAAAAGGCAATAATGCCCCTTGCTGCTCATGTATGACACGTGCATTTCATGCTCAAAGTTTCTAGTATTTTCCTTAGCACCCATTAACCATGCTCCAAAACATTACTAAGGGATAATTACAAAACACTCATGCTGGGTTGGGCCAAAGTTCAAACCCTTGTAGAAAATTTTACGGTGTTACACACATAATCACAATAGCATTCATACGATTATGTCGATGTCATATATACGAAGTTCAAAAGATAAGCGTTATACTTCGTATTCTAATTCCTTAGCACTATGATCATGTGATCATGTCTCACTACTAGAGTATAATCATTCACAGCTTCGCAGTTATGTTTTCAATATAGCACGACTTGAAAGATACGTTAGGAATGAAATAGTTCAAATTAATATTACTAACTTCAGGAGGATGGATGATGTCATCGTTGTAGCTTGTTACTTCTTCACATTCTTCGGGTCTTCGAGTAATACTTATATGTCTCATAATCCTAGACTTTCTAGTCTAACTTATACGAAGTTGTCTCTAGTACATAATCAAGCGACTCTTAGATGAGTTTTGATTCACTAAAATATGACAACCAAACTTGACATACCAATGTTTGGTGGGTTCAACCGAGCTATGCTCTAACAATCTCCCCCTTTGTCAATTTTAGTAACAAAACTCTTAATACATATGGATAAACAAATTACAAGAATTTATTAAACATATGCTTGATTCCAAGTTTCAACAACACAATAACCTGCATATGTTCAATTAATAAATGTCGTTGTTGACATTTGAATAACAAAGCTAATACTCCCCCTAAAGGTAAGATAGGTAGATTTTCAATCTGAATATCTTTGTTATTCGCCTTTTGTAGTCAAGATAACTACAACAACAATATGATATGTTGCTCCCCCTTAGTCAATGCTTTACTCTTTCGTTAGATATAACGTTTAAGCAAAATTATCCTTTCCTTAATGATTGCAAATCACTTGTTTACTCGATATATTTCTCCCCTTTTTTGTCACAAAATGACAAAGGTTCGAGAAAATAAAGGTCAAACCGAAAGGATCTTACAAATCTAAAATACTTGTACAACCTATAAGAGTTAAGCACGAAGGTTTCACATACCACTTTAGATGACCAATATCAAAACCGAAACTACAAGATTTGGTTTTAATATGTTATCAAGGAAACAATTACCCGAAGCAGTTTTCCCTAATAGTTTAACAAATTAACTAAGAAACTTAGTTCTCTTGCTAAACCTATTGTAAACATATAATCGCTTATTTCGATAAGACCAAAATAAAGATCAGAATTAACTTTATTTTTCTCATCAGGTTCCAATTATTCAAAAAATAACTTAGACCTTTCACTTTAGACAAGACAAGTACTAGATTAGTTAACTAGTATTTATTATCAAGGCATTCGATTAGACTTGAACAACTGAATCCTTCAATTTGATAAGTCTAACTGAGATCAGACTTAACTTAGGTTCTCTAATACTGAATTGAATTGGACTAAACAAGTGATCACGTATTTCGTTAAGCCATAAACAATACATACAAACCAAATAAATTGACTTGCACAATTATTTCTCTTAACCGAAAGTAATTGAAACAAACATAGACATTATAACACCGCAATTGCATCGAAATTTTGTTAAGCAAAAACACTTGATACTAAACAATAAAGAAGATATCAAATAATAAGTCAAATAAATTGACACTAGAGGTGTCAAAAAGTCCAGGCCGGCCCAAGCCTGTATAAACAGGCTAAAGACTGGCCTAGCCCGTGACTAAGTAAACCAGGCCAGGGCCAGGCTCTATAATAGGCCCAGTCCAGGCTCAAGTTTTAGGCCTCTTAGCCTGTTACGGCCAGGCCTGCTTCAGATCGGGCCTGAGTGAGCCAGTCGGGCTAGGCCTGCGACAGCATGTATAGTTAGAAATATGACCTATATAAGAGTTTAATGCTTTAAAAAATTCTCTAATGGGGTGGATCGAACTCGTGCGCATGAGCATGAGTGTAACTTTGAAAAGGGAACTGCAACCACTATTCTACAACAGTTTCTGTGTCTCCTATATTCGTATTGCGATTTATTTTTGAGGTTAATAATTACAATTTTTTTAAATTTGAACTTAGCTATTTGTTAGGGATTTTCATATATGGTAGATATAAATATAAAAATGGAAATGTATAAGATCTTTCCCAATTTAATAGGGTCCTGTTTGATTTTTTTTTTTTTTTTGATAAGGAGAATAAATTTATTGAAATTAGCCACGATTGTGATCTTTTGCCAGAAGCTCACAAAACACTGTATTAAAGTTTCCAACTGATAACATTGGCATTGCTGACTGCTTGACAAATTTGGCAACAGCATCTGCCACTTGATTATCATTGCGGCTTACATAATTAAACTCACAAACTAAAAAACTAGAGATTAAATGTTTAATCTCCTTTATTATATTCATATTCTCCCATTGAATGAGAAGAATGTTCCCATTAATGGTGTCGACTACTAGTTTTGCATCAGCTTGAATCTGTATTCTTGAAAGCTTCATCTCCTTATCCCAAGTAAGAGCTTCTTTGATAGCCATGCATTCTACTGCCTCTGGATTTAGTGCTCCATCTCCATTGCTCCCTTTGATTCCAAGACATTCACCTGTATGGTTGCGTAAAACAATGCCGGTTCCATAAATATTAGTATCCTCATCATATGAACCATCAACATTAAATTTAACAATGACATCTATTGGTAGTTTTCAGTTAGAGATATTCATGCAAGCAGCATTGATAGAGAGATTAGATTTTTCTATACAATGCATATGTGAGGCTATATGGTAATGAATTTTATGCACAGTATTATGAGGGTTTAGATATACTCCCTGAAAGACAATATCACATCTATCTTTCCACAAAACCCACATACCAACCATCAAGGTTGTCAACCATCTTGTGTCTTGTTCTGAGTCTGTAGAAGAGAACCAGCTAAGGACCCATTCTGGAACTATATTGCAGTTCTCTTTAATAGTATCTATGTTTACATTGATGCCCCTCCAAACTTCCCTGACATGCTTACAAGAAAAGATAATATGTTCCATATCCTCCATCCCATGACCACAGATGTCACAGTGTGTTTCCACTTCTGGATTGTACTGTGCTCTTCTACTTTTAGTAGCATTGATACCTCTAATGCACTTCCAGATGAAGAGCTTGACACGATTAGCTGCTTGAGTTTTCCACAGAGACTTCCAGGTTTTAGAGTTGATACTAACCCCATTAACTTGTACTTCATGTGTACCCTGAGTCAGCATTCTTTATGTACTCTTTACTGAGAAAGAACCATCTTTAGAGGGAATCCATAACATGACATCTTCCTTACTCAAATCTATGAATAAAGCTTGTATTTTTAGAGAAGTATTACCATCAAATAATCTGTTGAGAAGATTGATATCCCACTGATTAGAATTAGGCAAGTATAACTCAGCAACATCTTCATAAAATCTATAAAGATCATTAATGGGAAGGGGTGGATGATTCATGCCTGGAATCCATTTGTCCTTCCAGATTTTCGTTTTATTCCCATTATTTATCTCCATGAAGTAATTCTGCTTCACTACTTCCATACCTTTGGTAATGCCATTCCAAGTGTATGAACAGTTTTTAGTTGACATGGTTTGATGCAAAAGATTACCGTCTTTGAAGTATTTGCTTCCTAGCACTGGAGACATAATTCTACTAGAATTATTGCATATTCTCTAGGCCAACTTAGTGAGTAAGGCCAAGTTTAATTTCTCTAGATATTTAAAAGCCAAACCCCCTTGTTCTTTTGTTTTACAAACTGCTGACCAAGATATTGGATTTGAACCTTTGTTGTTGACATAACCCCAGAAAATTTTTCTCTCTATTGAAGTAAGCTGTTGAAGAAGGTTATTAGGGAGCTTGAAAGTACCCATTTGATATATAGGAACTGAGTTTAGAACATGATTGATCATGGTTCCTCTACCTGCTTGAGAAAGAGAAGTACTTGACCAAGAAGAGAATTTGCTTTGATACTTTTGAAGGATTCTTGTTTGGAATGACCAAGAATGAGTGGAGAGCCCAGGTATTTTTCCTTTGAATTCATCACCTTTACACCCATAATTTGAGTCAAGACACTAGCAACTTCAGGTTTAGTTTTCTTACTGAAATGTACTGCTGACTTTTCAAAATTAATAACTTCACCTGATTGAGTACTGAAGTGATGAAGAAGTTCAAGTAAATTATTGACTGAGGTAAAGATCAAGCAATCATCTGCAAAAAGCAAATGATTAATGGCTGGTGAAAGTGTAGCCACTTTAATACCTTTGATGGAATTGTTTTGAAGAGCACTTGTAAGATGTCTTGAAAGATATTCCATAGATAAGATAAAAAGATAAGGTGAAAGATGATCTCCTTGTCTAATTCCCCTTGTTGGAGTGAATTCTTCATAGGGTGAGCCATTAAGTAGAACAGATAAATATGTTGTACTAATGCACTGATATATCAGGTCACAAAAATCATTAGAAAAGCCAAAATATTGAAGAAATTTAATTAAGAAAGGCCACTCTAACCTGTCAAAAGATTTTGACATATCAAGTTTTAGAGCAAGCCATCCTGTTTCTCCTCTTTTCTTCTTCATAGAATGAATGATTTATTGTGCTATTACGATGTTATCACTAATGAGTCTTCCTGAGATATAAGCAACCTGGAAAGGGGAAATGATTTTCTCCATTATGGGCTTCATTCTGCTAACAATGATCTTGGATATGACTTTATAGGATGTGTTGCACAAACCAATAGGCCTGAAATCACTAGCACATGTAGCTTTTCTTCTTCTTTGGGATGAGAGAAATATAGGTCTTGTTAATTTGCTTGAGAATATGCCTAGTTTCAAAGAACCTTTTCACCATCTTGCAAACATTTTCACCAACAATATTCCACTGACTTTTATAAAAACCATCTTGAAAGCCTTCAGGACCAGGTGCACTCCAATTCTCCATGCTTTTAAGGGAAGAATGTATTTCATCGTTAGTGGGTATTCTTGTGAGATGGAGATTATCAACCTTAGATATTATTGTGGGAATAACCATATATAAACTATCATATAGACAAGGAGATGTAGTAGTGCTGATATTTTTGAAATGCTGAGTCAGATGGGCAGATATTTCCTCTCTTGTATGCAACCAAGAATTATCATAATCCTTAATTGAATCAATATTGTTTCTGGATTTTATTCTATTAACTTTGGTGTGGAAGTACTTGCTGTTTTTATCCATATCTTTTATGAAGTGTTCTCTTGATTTTTGTTGGTAAAAATCACTCATGATCTTGTGTCATTTTCTTAATTCATTGTTGACAGTAATAACTTGTTGTGATGTATCTTCATATTGAGAGTTACATTGAAATTCAGTTAGTCTCATTTGAAGCTTATCCACTTTTTGATTGACATCTCCAAAATGTTCCTTATTCCACAAAGACAACATCTTCCTTGTAATATGTAATTTATTAACAAGCTGAAAAGCATGAGAACCATGAATGATTGATTTCCAAGCGTTAGCAATAAAAACTGAGCAAGACTCATCATTAAGCCAGGTTAAAAAGAATTTAAAAGGCTTCCAACAGCTAGTTATAGAAGCATCATAGACAAGCATTATGGGCTATGATCACTACCAATTTGATTTAGATGAAATAGCTTGCTATTAGGGAAATTTAGTGACCAACTAGAGTTACCAATAGCCATGTCTATTCTAGATTTTTTGGTTCCAGTTCCTAAATTGTTATTGGTCCAAGTGTAGTCTTTACCAACATAACCTATGTCTTCTAGGCCACAATTAGCTACTATGTTGTTCACCCAACCATCTGTAGAAGAGGATGGTTCATTCCCATTATTAGCTATATGAAAGTTTAAGTCACCAAGGACAATCCAAGGATTGGTGTTCTCACAACTAATTCTTTGAATAAAGTTCCATTGATCCTTCTTTTTGGCATAGTTAGTGTGACTCTTCCTTGTATAGGTCTGTTTGAATTTTGAAACTAGATTTTTTTGAAGACTCTTCCTTGTATAGTTATTTCAATAAATACTACTCACTCCGTCTCTAAAAGATAGGCTTGTTTGGTTTTCACAAAAATTAAGAAAATCAATCATTGTAGCTACTTTTTCATGTTTTTTCCTAATATATCCTTGATCCCCACTCATTTGTTATAAGAAAGATGGGAGAGAGAAGTGGTCCCCCTTTAATATTAAGAGAGAAAAGGGAGAGAGATAAGTGGTCCCTCTATGGTTATACTAATAAAATCATAACATTTGACTTTCCACATATGGAAATAAGCCTATTTTTTTGACATACCCAAATAAGAAAACAATCATATATTTTAGAGACGGAGGCAGTATGTCATTATTTTATTTAAAGTCAGCAACAAAAAAACTTATTTATAGTAAACATGCATTGTTGATTTATTATTCTTAATTATAAGTTGCCTAATTTTTAGGATTTTTATCTCATTACCTAAAATAGAATTTTTTATTAGATAAGATTGAAATACTCTTGTATTTTCTTCACCTCACTAATGGTTATTTTTTTGTATTAGATATAATGTAATACATACATTGACGTTTAAAACACGAAGGCACTGGTGTACAAATGGTTGCAACAGATATGTTAGCATTTTCTGAGTTGTCGCAACTTTAGATGGAAAAATGCGTATGTTCACACGTGGAAGCCATCCAGAGTCATGTGTAGAGCTCCAGAAGACTTGTTCTATCCGGGTGTGTCATGTGGAGAGCACAATTTTAGCTGAGTCCTATTATGACCTAGTTGTATATGTTCTCCTTTAGGTGAAGGAGTGTAGGTTTGGCTCTGTGAGGAAGCTTAAGGAAAGGTCAGGCACGAAGAGGCGCTATGACCTGAAAGTGTTCAAACATTGACCTATTGTGGCCGTTATGCCTTGGTAGAGGCGAGCAGTACGACTAAGGTGTCATCAACCTTTTTTTTTTACTCAAAAGGGAAATATATTAGAAAAGACAATAGCACCATTAAGGCAATGGTGAAGTGCCATAGAAAAACAAAGAACAGAGCTCAAATTTTAGTAGAGCTAGTGTTACACAACGCCAAGAACTCCTTCCCAATTGTTCAGGACCTGACTGATAGAGATGTTTTCAAAAGTATTAATGTTGATAGACCATTCATAAATCAGGGTTTTGACGCTATCTAAAATCTCATCTATCGTCTTGTATTTCCCATTGAAAAATATGTTATTTCTCTCCAGCCAGACCGCCCACCATATTGCAAAGGGAATTAAATCCCAGATTTTTGCTCTTCTACCGATGTTAGAACCTTTCTTCCTGTTCCATTCCCAAAGTGTTTTCCTTGACCGACTGTTGGAAAACCCATTGAAGATCATAACCTTTCAAAAAGTATAACCATACCTTCCTTGAAGTCTGACAGTGCAGAAAAATATGATTGTTTGACTCCGCATCTTTTTTACAGAGCAGACAACCATTCACTACAATCCTTCCCTTCAGCTTATCACAAGTAGGAGACGCCTCATAACATAAGCACCAGACAAAAAAAATAACTTTTTGTGGAATTTTTGGATTCCACGGACTCCTATGAGGGAATGAAATAAGGCCATCAACTTCTAGTGCCTTGTAACAATCTGCAACAGAGAAAGAGTTACCCGTTTGCCAAGTTCTTTGATCATCACCACCATCCGGATTAATTGGTGGTAAAAGAGGAATTAGATGAGACACCTCTTCCACTTCTTCCTCTTTTAAATCCTTGCAAAATTTCAAGTCCCAACCTTCATTTGAACATAGATCTTTTATGGTAGCATCTTTCGATGTACTAATTCTAAACAAAGCAGGGAACAAATCCTTCATAGCATGTCCATTCACCCAATTGTCTTTCCAAAACACACTCTTGTTACCACTGTTGACCCTGATTGTAGAACATGATTCCACCATTTGTTTACTTTTTAAAATCCCTGTCCACAGACTTTTCCCTATGGGTTTCTTCGTAAGATTCGGATAAAAAGAATTAGCATTGCCACCAAATTTCTGGTTCACCATTTTCCTCCACAGTGCATTATCCTCCACACCATATCTCCATATCCACTTGGCGTGTAGAGCTTTATTCATAAGTCTTAGCCTCTTTATGCCCACACCTCCCCCCTCCTTTGACAGAGTAACATTCATCCAACCTACCCAGCTTTTCTTAGGTTTTGAGACTGACGACCCCCATAAAAAATGCCTCATAATCTTCTCCATCTTTTTTTCCACAGAAGCCGGTAACTGAAACAGGGACAGGAAGTATACCGGCAAACTAGACATGACACTTTGAATGAGCATCAACCTACCCCCCCCCCCCTAGATAAGTACTTTCTTTGCCACGAGTTAAGCTTCTTCTGAAATTTCTGAAGGATCACCTCCCATACACCTGCAACTTTCGATTTACTCCCTAACGGAATGCCAAGATAGTTCAACGGGAAGGACGCCAGCTGACAACCCAACACAGCAGTACAATCTGTTGCCGTATGATCCTCTCCCACCGGAACAATAGCACTTGTTGTAGTTAACTTTCAGACCTGAAATAAGCTCAAAAGCGAGTAAGATGTTTTTTAGATTCTCCACCTGATCCACCTTATCGTCCAGAAAGACTATTAAATCATCTTCAAATTGCAGATGATTAATTGCTTCAGCACCAGCGACTGGCCTAAATCCCTGAATAAGATTTAGTGAAGCAGCCTTTTTGATCAGAATATATAGAATTTCAACAACAATTATAAACATAAAAGGAGATAACGGATCTCCTTGTTTAATTCCCTTGCTACTTATGAATAGGGATGAAGCAGTCCCATTAATGCACATTGAAAATCTTGTTTCTGAGCAAATCCATTTAATCCAGTTCCTCCAAGTCACCCCAAAACCAAATCTTGATAAGGTGTAGTCCAGACATCTCCAGCTAATGCTATCAAAAGCCTTATGGATATCAACCTTTACCAGAAGACCCGGAATTTTATCCCTTTCCCTAGAGTCAATCAGCTCCGAAGCGATGAAGATTCCATCTGTGATTTGCCTACTATAAACAAATGCTCCCTGAGATTCGGAAATAATAGTTGGCATTACAACTTTCAACCTATTCGCCAGCAGTTTAGTTATGATCTTGTAAACTCCACCTATTAGGCTTATAGGTCTGAAGCTATTCATAGTGACTGCACCCTCACATTTGGGAATCAAGATAAGGTTAGTGCAATTTAGCCTCCACTCCAAAGCACCATTTTGTTGAAATTCCTTCATTACCGCCATAATATCCAGCTTGATTATATCCCAAACCGCCTTAAAGAACTCCATAGTGTACCCATCAGGGCCCGGCGATTTGTTTGAGCCAAAACCACATATTATCTTCTTTACTTCCTCCATCTCAAAAGGCTTCTCCAACATAATAGCATTCTGAACAGAAATAGATGGAACCTGCAACCCTTCAAACTTCGGTCTGTTTATAGTTTCTTCACTGAAAAAGTCTTTGTAGAACTTTTTAGCTTCTTCACCTATCTTATGTTTATCATGCGACATCTCACCATCAATGATCAAAGAGTTAATGGAGTTTACTCTCTGATTGTAAGAAGCATTCTTATGAAAAAACTTTGAATTCCTCTCCCCATCAGCCAACCAATTCCCTTTTGATCTTGCAAACCATTTTCTTGCTAAGTTTAGAGAAGTACTCTTGTGATTTGCTTTAGTAACCTCCCTTTCAATGAAGTCTTCCTGAGATAAGCCACAGATTTATTCCAAACTGTCTAGGACATCAATTTTAACCTCCAACTTATCGACCTCTTTCTGAAGAGAACCAAATACCTCCCTACCCCATTTTTTAATGAAGAACTTTAAACCTTGTAATTTTTTTGCCAATACATAGCTAGGCCTCCCATAGAAGGTTATGTTAGCCCACTAAGTTTCCATTTGATTCAAAAAATCTGGATGAGAAAGGTAGTAGTTTTCAAATCTAAAGGGAGGTTTAGATTGGTTACCTGCATTACAGTCCAAAAGGATTGGCGCATGATCTGAGATTGGCCTCCTTAATCTGTATTGAGATAAAGAGATACACCTGTCTTCCCAGTCAGCACTGAACACAAACCTATCCAACCTTCTCAGAGTAGGAGGATTCTGAGAATTGGTCCAAGTAAAAGCTCCTCCGGACATAGAAATATCCACCAAGTTGTTATAATTGATGAATTTTCTAAAAAAAAATCTATTTGTGACACAGCCCCCCGCACGATTTCTTTCTGAATGATAAAGGATTGCATTCCAGTCCCCCCCTAGACACCAAGGATCATGTAAAATAGTTCTTATGTCAAACACTTCTTGCCAAAACTGGTCATAATCAGAGTAGCTTGAAGCCCCATACACAGCCGTAAACAACCATCTGAAGTTATCGGCAGTATTTTTGAATTTCACAGTTACAGTGAACGCTCCAATCAGTTCCTCTTCTTTGGACTCAATTACTGGATTCCACATGACAAGAATGCCACCCGATCTACCCTCAGAAGGTAGATAGACATAGTCGCAACCATTATTCCCCCATAAAACCCTCACTAAGGAATCGTTAATCAATTCTTTTTTTGTTTCCTGGATTGTAACAATCGATGGGTTATTTCTTCTAATTGCATTCCTAATTGCAGTTATTTTTACATCATCACCTAACCCATTAATATTCCAAGATATGATTTTATGATCCATTTAAATCCACGGTTTCCCTAGCAATCGACTTTGAGCCATCAGGTGAAGAAGAACTAATTACCTCATTAGTAGAGTACGTCACTCCGTTATTTGGACTTAATGCTCCTCTTTGTTCTTCCAGCGACCAATCTTCATCCACTGAATCCACATCCAGCTTCTCCATCCCGTCGTAGTAATTTTGATTTTTCCGGTTTTCTAATTCAGACATCTTATGTCTAATTAGCATATTTTTACATAAGAGTCTTGATGAAGGATCATCACAGTGAATACCCATACATTTGTTGAAAGAGAAATAGAAATCCACCATTTTGTTTATGTCTTGTTCTTGTATTACCAGAGGTTCAGGAATCAAAGTGATTACTTCAATTGAATTATCCATTTTTTTTTGATGTTGATTCTTTTTGATCCAACGGACCATAACCAACATTTTCATCCAACGGATTAGATGCCTTACATTGATACTCAGCAGAGTTCATACCAAACGAGTCAGAAGCTGAGTGGTGTTTTGGAGAATTTTTATCCATCGTCGGATCTAAACCCGCACCCGACGAATTATCACTTCCACCTCCTATCTGGTTTACCCCATTCGGAATAGTAAACAACTGTACCGGGGTAGCCCTTTCATGGGCCTGCTCATTGCCCATATGATGAACTAATTCGGCCGAGTTGGTTGATTCATGGGCCTGAGCTAAGCCTGAACTTTTGTTTTTGATGTTACTCATTGGGTTCCACCTTCCCATACGGTCCGTATTTTGACCCAAATTTGAAACCTGTTTTTCATTTCGGCCAGATTGATTTACCGATTGGGAAAATTAGGCTAAGGCCCAACCCATGGATAACCCATAATGTGAGACCCTTAATTAAAAGAAGTTTAAATCTAGGCCCCAAATTATTAAAAGACTTTGATACCCTTATGCATATGGCCAAGCCCATAATTAAATAAAATTTAAATTTAGGCCCCAAATTATTAAAATATTATGTGATAATGTTCCAACCACCTCCGACCACCACAGCCAACGCCAACCACCGGCGGCAACCACCTCCGACCACCACCATAGCCACCGCCAACCACTGCCGGCGACCACCACCGCCACCGACCGCCACCAACCACCACCACTCACCACCACCTCCGGCCACATTGATATTGCAAGTGTAACCAGAAGTTACACATGTATAAAAATTACACATTCATGTTGTGTATTCAATAGTGTGTAACTTAAAGTTATACATCCATATGACATGTGTAATAAGAAGTTACACATACATATGACAAGTGTATCCACAAGTTACACATGCATATGACTTGTGTAGTCAACAGTTACACAACAGAAAAAAAAATATACAAAAAATACATCTATCACATTAATATTAATTTACAATAATAACTTTGTTTACCAACTATAGTAATCGGTTGTTACTGAACACAATAAATGAGTTAAAACACTAGAAATAAGCCATTGAAACCTATACTAGAAGTTTTGCCTTTCTTTCTTGTCTTCCTCATTCCAAAATGCTTGCATATCTGCAACGAAAGAAACATCCATGGATTAGGTTGGATGAATAAAAAGCAAGAAAAAAAAAAATATTATAGGAGAATTGTAAGTTTATAGGAAAAAGATCACAGAAAAGACACATGATAACCCATCTTAGCATGTGTAACTTGGAGTTACACATGCATCTATCATGCGTAATTGGCATGACCCATGGATATGACTTGGATACCTAGCATCTGTCTAGTGTAAAGAGGAGTTACACATGCATATAATATGTGTAACTGAGAGTTACAGATGCACCTGACTTGTGTAACTAAGAGTTACACATCCATAAAAGCTTGTGTAACTGGCATGTGTAATTTTTTGGTTACAAGGTTTGTTCATAATTGGCATGTGTAACTAGAAGATACTCATGCATCCGTCTAGTGTAATTCATAGTTAAACAAGCACATCACATGTTTAACTAGAAGTTACACATGCACATCACATGTTTAACTAGAAGTTACACATGCATCCTACTTGTGTAATGTAAATAAATGTGCAGTCTAGACATAGAATTTGAAACTAAAAACAACAAGAGAGGGATCTAAAAAAGTGTACCAGCAAGCAAAGAATTTGAGTGCATTGAATAGTTTTTTCCAGCACCACCATTGGCTCCATATCCTCCTCTAAAAGATGCACCTCCACCACCAACACCTCCTAGAATCACAAAACACAATAGAATAGTTGCACCACTTTGCAATTCCACCACCACAAATTAATGTGACACCTCCAGTTATTTCTCCACAACTCACACCACAACTCCAGTAGTACCACCACCCGCACCACCATCGGCTACAACTTTCACCATCACATAGCTACGAACAGACGAGTAAAGCACAATGAACAACTATCGATTAGATACACGTTTCATATCATACAATCATTCACATATTATATGCACATTTTAGAATGAAAAGAATGCAACCTTAATGGAAATAATGCAACATTTTCAATCAGTAACAACCATTACTATATGTAAGTAAAATCTGTGTAACCAAAAGTTACACATTCAATAAGTATGTGTAAGTAAAAGTTACACATTCAATAAGTATGTGTAACTAGAAGTTACACATCTAATTAGCATATGTAACTGGAAGTTACACATCCACTTAGCTTTTGAAATGTATAGTTTAAGAGAAAAATCATCTATGCATGGAAGATATACATCCCTAAATGCATGTGTAATCTGCAATTTCACATTCAAAATGCAAGTGTAACCATCAATTACACATCCTAATTGCATGTGTAACTAGCAGATTTCTAGCATGTGTAACTAGTAGATACACATGATTAAAGCAACACAAATTTCATCAAAAGATAGGTTCCTACCAACATAAGGTTACATACTTTTCCTATAATTCTATAGCAATTAGCATATAGGACATCTGATCTGAGTATTTCATCTTGTAGAAAAACTTAATTAGGTGTTAGCATGACCATCTGATCTGAGGAAAAACTCCAGATAGGACATCGTGATATAGCCATTACAAGATGAAATACTCAAATAACTACTGAAACCATATAATTGACAGAAAGAAAAAGTTTAACCAAATCACATTGAGACTTCTAAACAAAAAAGTGTATCTATCAAGAAAACATTGAGTATGTACTTGATGTTTCAGAGGCGAGAAAATGTGACATTATAAAATATATAAATACGAACTAGAATGTTTGGATGATGCTCACCTCATTACGCGCCTCCATGCCTTCTGGATTGTCAGCTCGAAAAAAATCAACACTCTGCGTGAACAACAACATGTTACTTTTTTTCCATTTTAGATGCTTGTGACAAAGCAAACATTTTTATCCTCATTCAGTGTTAAGAGAAATGCTTCAAGAAAGACATTTCAAATAGATAACCAGTAAAAAGAAAAGAAAAAATATACATATGACGAGAGCCCAAGCAGCATAAGAATACCTGATTTGTTCCATGCTTAAGGCGGCGATATTGTTACAGTCAAAAAACATAAAGTCACATTGACACTTATAGTCATCAGTTGAAAAGTCAAGAGCAGGAGAATATCTTTAGGAATAGGAAAAGTTACCTTTCCAACATTGAAATGTTTGGTATCATGACCCAACCAACGAAGATATCTCGTAAGTTTAGCAGCAGTGAAAGTTTTTCCTCGGGCAGGCAAACCGACCAGAACAATTGCCAAATGTCTATCCTCCTTTGGTCCAAGCATCACAGTCGGCTACGGCGGCGGCCTGCAACAGCTCAGCAGACCACGGTATGGCATTCTTCTAATAACCAGTAGACACGATATTAGTGCAAGTTCCAACATATAAGCAGCATATTTGTTTCTTAAGAAAATACTATTGTTCTTGGTGAGAAGGAAAAGGACAAAAAAACTAATTACTTCCTGATTTTCTCATAAATTTTGTACCGAAATGCTTAGAGTTATTCATATCTATTCAATCGTCAAATCAGTCAAATCAAAATGAAGTTAATAGTATCTACATCATATTATAGCGCCGAATCATTTCAAAAATCAAGATAATCGTTCATCTATGATCTATGACGAAACAGATGTGTGTGTATGAGCCACAGAGATAGAGATAAAAGATTAACGGAGAAGACTGTCTTGAATCTTAGACGAATACATTCAATCATCCACCAAAGATTAAGATGCATCGATTACTAATCTCAATTTAGATTTACAATCAGGAAAACGGATTGACATATCAATCAAATCTCAATCATGAACTCTACAAATTATTTGTGATTTTTTTTATCTCAAATCGAAGATAAAGATGAGATGATTACAAATCCAGACTCCAATTACAAATCGAATTAAAAACTTGATTAGAAATAATTGTTCTTATAGGTTTTTGAACCATAAATTGATTTTTCAAAACAAAATTAAAACTGAATCAAAAGACAAATATAGTTTAGGAGGAAAACTTATCTGATTTGTTAGATTTGTTCATGAAATTAATTTGAAAATGTTGAGATTCGATATTAATCTTCCAAATTTCCTCTCCGATTTGATTTTCTTCGTTCTCCGATTTGTTTTTCTTCTTTGATTCATATTTCTTCTTCGTTTCTGCAGAGCTACAGGGAGAAACGAAACCGAATGAAAATGAAATCTAATGAAATTAAAAGAACCGTGAAGAAGATGAAAGAAGAAATTGATGTGATGAAACAATAACTAGCTATAGAATACAAAGAATCGATTGTAACTGATAGGGAAGGAAGAAAACCCTAAGAAAATCGTTGCATCTCTGATCTGAGATTCAATCTAAAACCAAAAATGATTGACTGATTTCGTTCTTCTGTAATAAGTAAACGTCATCGGCGGAGATCGATGGAGCGAGAATCGTTCTCTTGCTCTCTGGAATCGTTTACTTCGGTTTGATGAGAGAACCCTAATTTTCTTCAGAGCAGAGGCGAGAGAGAAGTGAGAGAAAGTGAAAATGAAAATGGAAATGGAAATGAAACCTATAGCCTATTTCATTAGGTATATATAGTAAAGGGCAGTTTTGGTATTACTAATTTTCCCCAAACCCTAAACTTTATTACCAAGCCCTGAAATCTAAACTTCTGGACCTAGAAATATTAAAAAGTGAAAGTATGGAATTGATAGGGGAGGATCCATTTAGTGGGGCTTCTATATATTAAACCCATATAATAAGGGGTTCTAGTATTTTTCGCTTACCGATTTAGCTTCCGAGTTTGAGTTGAAAAGAGGATTTGCCACCCAAATTGATTTTCCGCCCTTTCCCATTGGATGCTTAGAATTTGAATTAGAAGAATCAAATTTATTATTTGACTTAGTTATTGCACCCTGTAAAGGAACCGACAAATTGAAAGCCGTAGGCTCATTGTAATCATTCCGTCCACCCATGTCTGCTTGATCGGAGAGAGAATCGAAATTACCGACAATAGCCGAACGCAGTCTCCTTCCGATCTGAAGAGGAACATCAGATTGAGTAGCCAGGGAGTGACTATCATTCTGATCTTGAGTAGGAACTGATGAAGAAGAGTTCCTTGAATGAAAATCGTTTAGCCATTCAATTGACAGCCAAATGTTGTTGAAAAGACTTGTAGCCGGAACTTTTGAAAGCTCACAAGTTACTTCTATTTTACAACAATTAAGCTTTGAGAATTTCAGCGAACTTTCGTGTATTGATTTGAGCGAACCCCAATGAGCACAAATTTTCTTCAGTGATTCCCAGTTCCAGCAGGAAAGAGGAAGACCACGAATTCCAAACCATTGAGATAAATTATTCGAATCCCCGGTGATTAAATTATCCGATTCTTCCCATCGTTTAATTTCGAGTTTCGTTTTTCCCAGCGTGATTGATATCGGAGAAATGAGATTATTGTAAGTCTCCTCAGATTTAGAAGTGAAGAATGCCTTTTTTCCGTTCATTGGTCTTAAAGAAAGTTTACCCTTCCAGTTGAAGTACTTGTTTATAGCCCGAGCAATACCAGACCAGCCATTATGAAAGTTTAACACTACACAAACCAGACCACCACTTAATTGATTCTTAATGTCCGGCACCTTAAAAGGAAGTTTAGGAAATTGTGTTACCGCCAAGTTGATGTTGTGCTGTTTTGGAAGCTCCGGTTTCAAAAAAGTCCAAAACCTTTTCCAGATTTCGCCATTTTCTCCACTTGGAATGCAGATAAAACGATGATTTGTTGATCTTGAAACTTCTGTTTTTGATATTTTAATAAAGACACCATTAGTGTTTGATAAAATCTCAATAAGAATAACCGCCTGATTGAATCTTCTCGACCATCTAACAATTGTGTTCGTGTGACCCTCCGCCGCCGCAAGTATGATGGATGAAACCCAGTCGATTGAATCAGCTGGAAAAACAACCCAATTAACTGATCCTCTAAACCTCTCTAAAATCTTTAAGTCTCCTTGGTTGCCACCACTGGCAGTGAAATCAAATGATTTTGTATTGAGAAACAGAGTTAAAGGTTTATTAAATGGAAGAACCATTTTTTTAATTTTTTTTTTCTCTGGTTGAAAAAAAGCTGTACCTCCAGATGAGTTACAAACGAAAATGGTGATAGGCTTCAACGAAGTTCATGTTTGAGGTCAAACTCCGTCGGCCAAAGTCAAGGAGAGAGAACTCTTCCATGTTAAAAAAAGGTTTTTAAGGTGTCATCAACCTATCGTTATTGTATTGCGAAAGTATCATCAATAGCAGTGCCCATTTTACCTCGAAGGAAGTGAGTAGTACGACGGAGGTGTCATTAACTAATCGTTGTTGTACTGCGAAGGTATCATCAAACTTTAGCAGTGGTCATTTCAACTCGACGGAGACTAGAAGTAGACCGAGGTGTCATCAACCTATCGTTTTCACACTGCAAAAGTATCATCAACCTTTAGCAATGGCACTCAGGGACGTTGTAGAGTGAGACTGGCGCAGTACTTATTGCCGGGAAATATAGTCGGGCTTGATAAGGCACTATAACAAGTGTATAACACTCAATGCTACAACCAAGATCCATAGTCCGTGATGACACCGAGGAATCTCCGGATGAATTGGAGCGACGAAGGTTCTTTGCTTTAAGTGATAAAGGCTCTTCGTCTTTGAGTAATTGAGGCTCTTCTTCTTCGAGTGATGAAGGCTCTTCTATCCTAACTAGGGTTATTCATATTTGAGTTAGCTTCTATTCCTTCTGAAGTCAAACTTCGTCTTGAACCTTTTCCCGGATGGAATTTTGGGTTTCATTTTGACTAAACTGTGTTTGAGTTCACTCACTTCTCTACGTGGACTGATAAATGACGGTACTCGTGAGCTTAAGTACCTCGACTGATTAGACGTTTTTGGCCAAAATGATGATTTTGACATTGGACTACAAAATGACGATTTTACCCATGACTTATAAAATGACCAATTACCCTCAGTCCAAAAGTCACCATCTACATTAAGCCCAGCGCTGAACCGTAAGTGTTGCGTGTTAAGTATACAGTAGGTGCGTACCTTTCTTGAGAAATCCTGATTACTTTTGATGAAAACGCTTTATCGATGATTTGCTGAATTATCTCCCTCCATTTTGTCAACTGCATCTCGTGAAGTCCGATTCCTGTGAGAGTCTTATTAAGAGTTAATGCTTAACCCGATCTTGATAGCCGTGAGCTAAGGAATAATTTGCGACAGCTATACGCGATCCCCTAGTGTTAACACTTCTTTATTTGCAAGTTTTTTTGTTTACTTAGGCTTGAATCTGAGCATTCCCACTTACACATTTACACGCCATTATCAAATGAAAACTAGCTGATATTTGCTTGGCGTGACGGGGTTCCACCGTGATCTAGTAACGTTCGAAACTTCACTCAATCAACAATTAAAAACCCCAATTTTGAGTTTTTTTTTTATGATGAACACCCTAATTTGGAGTCTTTATTTGTATCAAAATAGCAGCTTATTATGCAGAGGCTCCATTAGATGCAGGGGAGGATGCTAGGCATTGTCTAGGGGTGTTCCTCTATATACCCCCAGAAACACTAACGATACCCTTGATCTTCATACCCTCAAAACTTATCTACCTACCCTATCAGAACTGTTATGTTCGTCTACCCCGAGAAAAACGAAAACACAAACCTATTGTCTTCTCGATCCTTCATACGAAATTTCTTCTCTAACCGTAAACACCTAATTGTTCTAACCTAAATTTTCTTTAACCCCAACAACAACAACCAATTTCTGAAAGCCAAAGAAAATTCTGAAATTAATTATTCTTGCAGTTAAAATTTCAAAAAAAGCCCTAGATTTCGACTTGAATGATTTTCAGAAATATTTGATTTTCATCTAACTTTAATTTAGGGCTTCTTATGGGAACAAATCATGATTTTTACAGTCAAAATTGCAACTATGGCAAAAAAAAAAAAAAAAAAAAAAGAGATATTCATCTAGATCATCGAACAAAAGATCATCTATATTTATACGTACAGTAGCTATGCTCTTAGTGCTTTCATTCGTTTTATTAATGATGTTAGTTCTTGGAGTTCTTTCACTTCCTTGCCAAATAGTTAAATTTCTAAAACTAATGTTAGCCCGTAAATTAAAAATCTCAAATTTTGGTTTTAATGTCTTCACGAAGATTTGATTTTTGATATGGTTATTTTCTTCTTGGTATTATACCGATGAAGGTGACACCAGTACCTTTTTATTTTGTTTTCTTTGAAGGGAAAGTGCCGGGTAAAAGCTACAGAGAATACAAGAACTTGATGGGTTTAAGGATGGTTGAAGAAATTAGAATTATGTGAATATAGTTGAAAATTAAGGATCGTTTGAAAGAGGGGGTATCACTATCAATTTTTTGTAACGATTCAAAGAATTTCTAAGTAAACCAAATTATAACCGAAATAACTAACTAATGGGGTACCATTAGTATTTCTAAGGGGTACATAAAAGAGCGCCCTTGTCTAGGGCATTCCTGGAGCAAGCGGAAATAATTAGGGTTTAATTTCCTTAATTAAACCTCTTGTAGAAAACATGTTGACTCGGATTCCTTAATGAGTCCAACTCCCCTTTTGCTTGTCTTTTCTGATTCTTTTTTTTTTTTAATCAAACATCTACTTTTATTTAATCAAATACTCTCTTTATTTAATTAAATTCTTTTTATGTAATCTCTTCACTTAAATCAGACACTTTCATGTTTTGACTTAAATTTATTGAGAAAATTAGGCTAAGGCCCCACCCATGAATAACCCATAATATTAAGCCCCTAGTTAAAAGAGTTTTAAAATCAGGCCCCGAATTAAAAATAAATTTTAATATAGGTCGAAATGACCAGATTAACCCTTGGTATTTATATGATACGACCTACCATTTTCCTCACAACCACACACTCGACAGTTTTAGAGAGAGAGATAGAGAGAGTTGCAGAGAGAAAAAAAAAATTCAGATCCAAAAATTTGCAGAGAATTGCAGAAGAAGACGAAGAACGAAGAAGAAACCGAAGAAAGAGAGGTTTGAATCTATCTTCGATCTTCTCCGTTTCCTCTGATTTAGTTTTGAAACAGTTTTGATTCAAAACCCAAAAAATCATCAAACAGTTTCATTTTGATTCAAAACCTAAATCAACGTTATTCTTGATTCTGATTGATGAAATACTCCGACGATGAATCACTAGGTTTTTTTTTATTTTAATTTGTTAGTTTTGATTCCTGTTGTTACTAATTTGTGTGTCAAAATTTTCTGAACTAGCCATAAATCATTCTGACTGATAATTTTACGGATCGGAGAAGAAGAACAATCGATATTTAAAACCCTAGAAAGAAGAAGAAGACGAAGAACGACGAAGAAACAGAAGAAAGAGAGGTTTGAATCTACTTTGTTTTTATCTCCGATCTTCTCCTTTTGTATTTACTTCAGTGTATTTCATTTCTGAGATGTTACTGTTTGAAAACCCTAGAACTAACTCGATTTTGTTACTACATCAACTGCAGATTCAGAAACAATTTTCATTTGTGAACACTAATGGCGCAAGGAAGAAGGAATCCCACTGAAGCAGACGCATTAAGAGGTACTTAGATGTGAAATTTTTAGAGTATGTGTGTTGTTATGGTATCATGCTAGTGAAAATGCCTTTGAATGTTGAACTATACAAACAAGGCCCTGTGTAACTTTAAGTTACACATTCAAAATCTAACCACTGACTGTATTGTGGTATGTATATTGAGTGTGTAACTTGAAGTTACACATACTGTGTATGTGTAACTATATTTTACACATTGAAAATCTCAAAAATAACTTGCCAATTGATTTGTGTAACTATAAGTTACACATGGACAATCTCGTCATGAACTAAAATTGATTTGATTTTTGCTTAGTTTTATATCATGAACTAAATTTGATTTGAATTTTGCTTGTGATTATGTCATGAACTAAATCTGATCTCATGATATGCTTGTAAATTTTCATAGAAATAGAGAGTGTGTAAATAAGAGTTACACATTCAAAATCTTATAGAAATAGAGCATGGTTTGTATATTGATTGTGTAACTTATAGTTACACATTAAAAATCTCATAGAATTGAGCCTATATTTGTTACTATAAGTTACACATAAAAAGTCTCACCACTGACTTGCTAAGGGCATGTGTAACTATAAGTTACACTTTAAAAAAATCTCACCAATGACTACAATGGTTTCTTATATTGATTGACTGTGTAACTACAAGCTACACATTCAAATCTCACCACTGACTATAAGTTATATGGTGTGATTAACTTATAGTTACACAGCAAATACAGATTCATATGCATGTGTAACTTGAGGTTACACAACACATAATAGAATGGGTCAGTTTGTGTACTTGGCAAATACACATAGTTTGTGACATGATTTTGATTTTTCAGTTATAAAGGAGTGTATTTGATAAGTACACAAAATACTGACTCATGCTATTTTTGTGTGTCATGTGTACAGGAAAATTAAGGCAGTCATTGAATGCCGTCAAGGATTTGGTGAAGGTGATAAAACCGATAGGACTGAGTGACAGGTCTCAGAGATATCTTTTGAGAGTTGCTTACGGTAAGCTAGTGATGATGTACTACGATGAGTATGATCCAGCTGTACCAAGTACAAGCAAACAAATTACTACCGACAAAAGCGGCGTCTTGAAGCTTTTGAACTGCTTCGATCTGGATTGCGACACACCTTGTTCTTTCAAGCTTGGTGATGATAAGTTTATAGAGTCTACACCGGCAAAGCTGGCTGGTTTATTTCACATGCAAAGGATTGGCAGTAGAAAGGGTCAAAAGATATTAAAGAACTTTTCTCATAAGGATTTGAATGACAATGTTTTGTACAACAAGTTTTTCACCGACATTAAATCTACAACACATCAGACAATAGTGACTAAAACAAAGATTTTAGAGAAGATAAAAGAACTGATGACCAAAAGGAGCAAAAGTGGGAAAAGAAAGAAAAATGATGAGAAGGATCTGGTTTGTTTGATAGGTTTTTATCTATGTTGTGTATTATTTTTTGGCGACATAAATGCTAATGGAGTGAACGTGAAATATCTTAGTATCTTTGAAACATATGATACGGTGCTCAAGGTGTCTTGGCCTGACTTGATACACGATCACTTGTTTGAAGAAATTCATGATAATATTGATTGCTTGGCAAATGTGAAGGCTTGTGTGCAGTACTTACTGGTAAAAGCTTGTGTGTAATTTCTATTCCAGCACTTTTAGTGTTACGTTCATGATATTTTAATGTTAATAGCTTGACTAATTAAAATTTATATATGGTTGCATATATTGTTTGCTGAACATGCACCAGAAGGATCAATCCCGAAAGTAGAAAATCACGAAGAAGATATCCCGCGTGTTGGAAGGTGGGATCTATACCAGATTTCGGATTACATTTACGTAATGAGACATGTCACAGTTTTCGGTAAGTGTTTGTTGGTTTATGTTTTGTAAATTTATGGTAATATCAACATAATTTAGATGTAACTTTGATGTAATCAGAATTTTCATGTGTAGCTAGAAGTTACACATTTAAATGTGCATGTGTAACCTATAGTTACACATGCAAACATAACACCAGTGAATTTAATTTATTTGTGTAACTATAGGTTACACATATAAAATGTGCTTATGTAACTTTAAGTTACACATACAACTGAAAATTTGTATATTTAGAATGTTCAACTGTTTTTGCTAACATCTACATATGTTAATTGCAGCCAACTACTAGCTTTGTGGCTGAGTTTTCACAGCTTGAGAAGCATCTAGGTATATCAACCGTGGTACCAAGCAAGGACGACCTGCAAAGTTAGCTGAAAGCGCAGACAATTGAGAATAGCCAACTGAAACAACAACTGCAAGAAAAGCAAGCAATGTTCAAAGAAGTGTATGGAATTGCCAGAGAAGGGATATCAGAAGGGAACCTTGAAGGAACACAAGAATTCAAGATTCACAATTTTAGCTGCAGAATTATGAGAGCAATGGGTATTGAACCTTACGAAGTGACACAGGAAGAGTTCATGCAACATGAAGATGGTGGACATGGAGGTATCGAGCATGGACCTGCGAGGTGGGAGATGGTGGAGATGGAGGTACTGAGCATGGAGATGCTGAGCATGATAAAGAAGAGTCCGAGAAACAGACTGAGCAAGAGAAAGAGAAAGATGACACGCAAACTTCCTTCCATGATGAATGTAAGTAACTTGTTCATTTATAATATGCTTTAACTTCATAGTGATAATGATATATTAGTTGACATGTGTAGAGTTACCAAAATTAGACTTGGTAATTGTCGAGTACACAGATGATATGGATGTGTAATCCCTGTTTACACATGTTATATGCATGTGTAACTTCTGGTTACACTAGTTACACATGGTAGGTATCCAAGTAATATGCATGTATAGCTGTCGATTACACATGATATATACTTCTTGAAATTGTTTTAAAAAAATTTAACATCATCAATTCAATCCTTTTGCAGTTCCATGTGTCAGTCTAGCAGCTGGAAATACACCAAAAATTCTGCTGGCTCAAACTGCTGTAGAAGAGCTCAAAACGGCCCTAAGGACATACAGTTCGAGTATGAAGAGTGTCACAACATGCAAGACTCCTCCAAAGCTCAAAAGGCCTACTACAAAGGCAAAGCACACTACTTCAAGTCTTGTTGATGAGGCGCAAATAAAAGCTGGTGAAGAGACAACTGTTACAGATGATGCGCAGAAGAAATTTGCAGAATGTGGAGTTGTAGATGGGGCGAAAGAGAAATCCGCAGGTGATGATGTAACTGCAAAAGTGAACGAGGAGATACCTGCAACTGTTGGTGATGGTTTGGTTGTCACTACTTCAACTCAGCCAACATTGGGGACTTTTGAAGACAGTTTCGCTTCAACACAGTTTGAGGAATCTGCGGTGATAACTGCTACAACACCGCCAACTTCGTGTGAAATTGCTGAGACCTACAGGTTGGTGCAACTAGGATCTATCCCTGCTGACATGAATGTTGAAGATTTTGAAATGCTAAATGAAATTGTCCGCGACATCAACAAAAGCCAACATGGAACTAGAGTGATGGAGAATGCAGAAGCTAGCTCTAGCGGTAACCACCCTTCCTTGTGTAACTTAATTCTCTTTTTCCTTACTTTTCTCCGTTTGTGTTTTATTTGTAAAGCAAGTGTAACTTGAAGTTACACATGCTATGCAAGGCAAGTGTAACTTCAGGTTACACAATTATTACCATGTCCAATTTTCTTTTTGATGATTCCAAATTTTTGTTTTTTCACAGCTCAAAATCAGCTGAACTTTGACACTGATCAAATAATGGAGAATGCACAACCTAGATCAAGTTGTAAGCACTCTTACTTGTGTAAATTGTTGTGATTTTTTTTCTTCTATTCATGTTTTGTTTATAATGCAAGTGTAACTTAAGGTTACACATTGTAAAAGGCATGTGTAGCAGTATGATGCAAGTGTTGCTTTCTGTTACACATGCTATGCAAGGCAAGTGTAACTTCAGGTTACATAAGTGAAGCATGTGCGATATTTTTTTATTTTCAGGACACTTATTTTTGTTGTTGCACAGCTCAAACTCAGGAGAACATTGGTAGTGCTGGGGTAAATTTTAGCCTTGGACTTGATAACACTCCGAAACCAGTTGGAGAACTAGTCAAGGAAGCCCAGAAACGTGTTTTGAGGAACAGAACAATAGATCAAGATCATCTGAAGCAGTATGAAAGGAATCCAAAAAAGAGTAAGAAGACTGCAAATGAAAAAGCAATAGTCGATTCCATAAGAAGAAGAAAGAATGGACGCAGTTCGAAGTACAACTAGGAGCTATCCTCTTGAAGAAGATGATGGCACAATGAGAAAGGATGTCGAAGATTCTGAAGTTATTGAAAAGCTTAATGGCGATCAAAAGAAGAAAGTGCTTGAATATTTCAACACTCATCCCCAATCGTAAAAAACCTATAACCAAAACTCATGCTTTACTTTGTTGTTGCTGTTTGAATTTAGATTCGTTGTATCTTACTATTTGATTCTGTTATGCTATTTAATTGTTTCCTTGTTTCTAATATAGGCACATTGCTTGGATACTGCACAACGATGACCAGAGCCAATTCTATAATATAAGTGGAGAATTAATGCTCCAACTCGCCAAGAGAGAAGCCTACTTGGAGGCTGAGTTCATTGATTTCTACATCAGCAGGTTGCAAACAAAGATGAACTCAAACAGCAAGTATGAGAAAGCGATATTACTCTCGCCAAAAGCATACGTAAGTACTTAGAAATATTTAAAATTTTATTGCATTAATAATGTGTAGTGGGTGTTGTAAGACTATGATAACACGTTTTTTTTCATGTGTAATCTGAGGTTACAAATGCAGTTATAATGTGTAACCAGAAATTACAGGATGCGAGATATAATGTGTAACCTGAAGTTACACATACTTGTTTTTCTTTTGTAAAATCCAAGTATGTCGAATATGTAACTTGTGCTTACATAATCACTTGTGCATTTGTAACTTTTGATTTAAAATGGTTTTTTGCAGAAAGCGTACTTGGAGGATGGTGCTGAATTCAATAGATTTTGGATTCCAAGGCTTGCTAAGGAGTTTGAAAAGTACAAGGACAGTGCTGTCAGAATTTTCGCCCCAATGTGCAACAACAACACACACTTCACACTGCTGGAGTATGACTTGGGGAGCTCTGAACCTTGGTCGTACATGAACTCATAAAGTGTTAAGGAACTCAGGCGTCAACACCTAATCGATGCCAAGAAATATGCATTTGCAATAAGTAGAGAACTGTCATTGCGCTGTCATCTAGCTCTTGGGATGGATGAAAGAACCAAGTACCTCGCTTCGCCCCCACAAGGTTCCATTCCTGACTGTCTTCTATTTGTATGCAATTACATGAAGATGAGGATGAAGGGTAGATAGATGGACAAAAAATACACATCAACTATGCAGTTATGGTGGACTGACAAGGTGAACAAGATGAGAGGGAACATGCTTTACAAGATCCTTTCGGATCCATCCCGCAATCGTGTAAACAGTCGTCAGTCTTAGGAAAAGATTCTACTACTTGCAAATATGTTGTTAGCCACAAGCAGATGTTAGACTTGGAAAATATGTTGTTAGAAACTTTTAAATTTCATCAGTTGGTAGATTTTAGCAGTTCTTGGTTTTGAAAATATTTTTGGATTGAAATTCTTTGAATTAAAAACTTTTATCTTGTTAGAACTTTTACTGTTGTGTGTACAGGTTTCAGAAAGTATGCAACAGGTTAATTAACTATACATCTTAACTTGATGCAGAATGTGTAACCAGAGTTTACACATGCATCCACAAAAGTGTAACTTGTGGTTACACATGCATATATTTGAGTGTATACTCAAGTTACACAAGCCATTGATAGGACTTGCCCAGTAAATAAAAATAAAATGATACATTTATCATGTGTAACCTAATATTACACATGCATTCACAGCAGTGTAACTTCTGGTTACACATCCATATAATAATTGTTTCTAGACAACGTGTAAAGACATTAAATAGTAGAATGTATAACAAGGTCAAATGCTGAAACATAGGTTAAGTAAATCATAGTTACACATGCAATTAAGACAAAGCTAAACCCAAAAAATTAAAAAATTACAATGTGTAAGCAATAGTTACACATCCATATTTTATAAGTGTAAACCAAAGTTACACATGCATTTCCCTTCTGAATAGAAACACATTTCACCTGTAAACTCACAAAAATATAAAAACTCAATATTATAAAATATGAATGAATGATCCCTGCACATAATCAACGTTGCAGAAAAATAAAAGCGTTTGGTCCATGAAAACCAACATGAAGAAAACTAAAAAAACAAATAATCAAAGACAAATAAGAATCCGCACATCAGATCATTACTATCAGAACTAGTGAGGTGTGAACTTCCGAGGATTCTTGCAACCTGCCTTGTTGTGACCAGTTTCCTTGCAGTTGCTGCAACGAACTTTTCTCTTCACCTTTTTCTCACGTTTACTTATAATCCTCTTTCCTGGGGGTCTACCCGGTTGCTTCTTCACGGTAGGCGGGATGACAATGTCGTCTGGATGATATTCAGCAGGCCTGTTGTGGTTGGGAATCGGCTGTATGGCATGCATATAAGTCTTCCTAAAATAGTCGCTTGTAAAATACGGTGAAATGAAATCAATAGCCTCACGTTTAATCTTCTGTATGGCTGCAAGAGCATGAGCACAAGGAAAACCATATACGCGCCACCTTGAAAAAAACAAAAACAAGCACAAAATCAGTTAGTTGCACATACAAATCATAAAACAATAAAAATTAGCTAGTTACAGGTGCATATACAGGATGTGTATCTTTAAGTTACACTTGCAAAATAGATGTGTAACTAGTATTTACACATGCATATATCTAATCTGAAAAGGAAAAAAAGAGCATACAGAGAGAAGAAAAAGCATAAGAAACCAAACCTTTGACAGGTGCAAGTCTCGTGTTCGAGGTCCACCATGTGAGACCTTTCGCTAATAACTTCAAACACGGTAGGACTAGCAACCAATACTTCCCAAGCCAAACCTTCATCTTGAAGAGCCGCAAGCTTTTCCTCGCACTCAGGGGTTAATGGAGTCATCATATTAGCGCCAATTTCACGACGCTCTGCCATCAAACACATTATTTTCCTCCTAATCTGAAAAGGGAAAAAAACATATGAATACATAAAGTGACAAAACAAGAAATAAAAAGACAACAAAACAACTAAAAACACAGACACTCAATTAACCTGATCAAGAAGAGAAGATCAAGCATCTTCTTGTGAACAAGAACCCAACTATTGACCGATTCGCTAGAGTACTAGATGTTCGTCCATACCGACAACCTTTGAAATAGGCATTCGAATATGCTTCAGGTGGGATGGTCTCGATGTAATCAGCCACCCAATCACAGTTCAAGTCTCTAATCTTCTGTATGGCTTTCGCATGGTTTTCAGGTGAGAGTGCGTATGTCGCCTCTCGGAAATGGTCCATAACAAGAGAGTACCTAGGATCTGTTGCAGTGATGGGTATATTTTTTGTCAAATCATAGTAACAAAAGCTGTGGAACCCATCTGGATAGACAAGTGGAACACCCTGCAAGAGTCCTTCATGGAGATCCGAAATGAAGGTGATTGGCCTCCCATCACCAACAACTTCAGTCAAATTCCTCAAAAACCACTCCCAGTTGTCAACAGTCTCGGAATCGACTAGTGCAAAAGCAAGGGGGAAAAATCCTACAAAAAAAATTGTGCAGAATCGAAAGAATAATAAGTTCAACACAAACAGAAAACAATGTGTAAATACAAGTTACACATGCTAAAACAAATGTGTAACTTAAGGTTACAAATCCTATTTTCTTAGTTACACACTGAGTAAAGTAATGTGTAACTGAGAGTTACACATGTGTAACTCTCAGTTATTTGTCAACTGAAGTTGTTAAAAAAAAATAAAAAAAAAACATTAATAAAAACATACCTTTACCACCATTGATCCCAGTAGCTGCCATCAAGCAACCTTTGAATGTACCAGTAAGGAAAGTAGTATCCAAGTATACCATTGGACGACAAAACCGGTACCCTTTGATGCATGCAGCAAATGCGATGAAAATCCGTTGGAACTGTTTATTTTCACGTTCAAACTTTATCACGCTACCAGGGTAGGTCTCCCTTATATCATCAATATACCATACCAAGTGCGAGTAGGACTTGACATCGTCGCCGTAAATCGTCTCATAAACCTTTTCCCTAGCACTATAGGCCTGATAGTACTCCATGTTAATCCCGTAGTTGGTCTGGAAATCAGTAACAATTTGCTTGGGCTTCTTGTGAGGTTTTTTGCGAACTTCTTCCTCAATCAAAGTAGACGAGAAGCTGGTGGAGTAAGTTTGGTTCAAGTTGCGGCCACCAGCACCACAAATGTGCTCGTGGTTATAAGACCTGACCAAGAGGTTCATACAAAATATAAAGTGAAAAATTCAACCAGAAAACAATATGGTGCAAAAAACATCATGTGTAAACAAAAGTTACACATACTGTAACAAAAACATAACAAATGCTAAGCATTAGATGACATAACATGGAAAACCTACCTGAAACATTTCGTTCCTTTCATCGATAGAAGCAGCATGGAATTTCCGCCGCATTTTTCATCTGCACACTTAGCCGTGAACCTAGAACGCTCATTGTGAGTTACAATCATTTGAAAACCAGTGCGAAGACGATACTTGGTGTAAGCAACCCTGACTTTCTTAACTCCTTCAACAAACACATGACCAATCTCACCAAGAACCTTGGGCCAACCATCCGATAACAAAGGTTTTATGCAGCTTGCTTTTATCTTCCAAATACATTGCAACAGTAACATTGTTTCTGGATGAAGACATACTACTAGACTCATTAGAAATAGAAGAATCTGCCCTAGAGCTGGAGGAAGAGGCTACACGAGGAACATTTTGCAAGAAAATATCAACACTGGTCTTCTGTTTACTATTTGTGATGGATATAAGAGCTTGAAACGAAAAATCACAGTCAAGCGGGAAATCTTTCCCACTTTCTCGAAAGAAGAAAGTAATACCAAGAGGAGTAAACTGCTTCCATTCCCAGCAAACTTGTTCCTTAAACTCTTCAAGTCTGATCTCAATGTTAACACGCAGGGTAATAAAATCTGAAAAGTATCGAACAACAGCAATGCAACTAACAGCACCAGCGCAACTAACAGAATCCATGACAACCTGAAAAATATCAAAATTTTAAAACAAACACAATTCACTCGGCGGCTACGCCCCCTCGTGAGAAGTATATTCTATGCGACAAGCTAGATATGAGTAAAAGATACAGACGATACAACTATTTACACATAAACATGTTACAGGACATATATATGTAACTTCAACTTACACATGCTTAAAATACAACAGGATATATGTGTGTAAACTAAAATTACACATGCTGCAACTAAGACACATCTGCATCTTACTTAAACATGCTTAAAAATACAACATGATATATATGTGTAACCTAAAGTTACACATCCTGTAACAAAAAACAGCATGTCCAACAAATTAAAATTGAAGTTGTTCTACTGAAACAAAATTGTTTCTTCATACTCCTCTCAGTATCAACAAAAAATAAAAGATCGGACATGCAAGAAGAACAAATAATTCAAAAAAAATAAATTGAAACAGATTTGAAATTAGAACAAAATAAAATTCTTACCTAGATTTGTTATTTTCTTACTTC
Source organism: Papaver bracteatum (assembly GCA_023529315.1). Classification (NCBI taxonomy): domain Eukaryota; kingdom Viridiplantae; phylum Streptophyta; class Magnoliopsida; order Ranunculales; family Papaveraceae; genus Papaver; species Papaver bracteatum. The sequence goes on from JAJJWX010001044.1 coordinate 1,370,605, forward strand.
TGAAACAATGTTCTTACTATTCCTTTTCTTGGTATCAAACAAACCTGTGTAAGCATCAACAAAAACATACTCAGTATCAAAACCAAAAAAAAAAAGTGAAAAAACCAGATCTCAATTGTAACATTCTGACGATTTTGAATTGAAAACTAGATCAAAAATCAGTTGAATAATTCGTACCTACGTTGATTTCTCTATTCCAACCTATCTTCTTCCTCTTCTCAGACTCAATAAAATCGAAACAAAACAAAAATCATCCATCAGTAGAAGATAGAAATCAAACAATCAATCGGAAAAAGTAATGAATCAAACCTATTCGATTCAAACAGAAGAGAAAATTGATACTAACCTATTTGTTGTTCTTCAAAGCATCGTCTCAAACTCGTCAGATCTGAAATCCACTGAATAACATCAATAAATTGAGAAAAAACAACAACGAATCCTTGTTCTTCGTCTCGTCTTCAACACAGCAACATACTAACGAACTCTTGTTCTTCAATGCAGCAATTCGTGTAGAAGAAATCAACCTAATTCTTCTACTGAAGAAAAATAATCGAGAGGAGAAAAATAATCGAGAGCTAAAATTGAATTAGATTTCTGTTTCTTTTTCCGTTGTAAAACAACTATAAATCTTTGGAGGTTATTTTGGGTATTTTTAGTTTTATTAAAGAAAGTCTTTGAGTCAGCAATCCGGAAAAATTTAAAACCTGGCCCCAAAAATAAAAATTCTGGGCCTAGAAATATGAAAATGTAAAAGTATGGAGTTGAGGGTGGAAGATCCATTTTGTGGGGCTTGTATATGTTGAACCCATATAGTAGGGGGATTCTAGTATTTTTCACAAATTTATTTTGTATGCCTTTCCTTTTGAGAAGAGATGTCGTCACTTAATTTTGGAAATACAAACCATGTATAGGCTTGATTGGACATGCCTATGCCTTAACTGGCCGTCCGTTTAGGTGGAAAAATCAAGGTCCCTCGACAACTCCTCTTTTATCAACTTTTTCTTAATTTGATTCAAACTCTTTATGTAAGAACCGTATTTTAGGTACCACCCTTTTTTGGGTGACTATTGATTTTTAAGGCATCCTAACTTAAATTGTTAAGGGCAGTCCTAAAAATCATGAGATTACTAATTTGCCCCTTACCCTAATCGAAATTAACCCTAACCTAATAATTGCAATTAACTTAATCTAATATAAAAATAAAAGAATCTAACCTAGCCGCCATCTCCGATTATCACCACCACCCACCACCATCGCCCACCACCACCACCACCATCGCCCACCACCACCACCACCACCACCTCCTCCGATTATTGAGTGACTAAAGTGATAGAAGAAGAAGAAGATGGAGAAAAAAATTATTTTGAGATGGGTGAATATGGAGAAAAAACATCCTCTCGGTGCCAAAGTATGCTTGTAACTTAGTGAATGTTGCTATAAACGGCCTAAAATATCTTGAAAATCAAAATTGTAACAAAAAAATTTCAACCATGTCAACAAAGTTCGGTTTTATTATATGAAGAACATGTAACCGAACTTTATGCAAATGCAGTTCGGTTAATAAATCCAAAATCACAGGCAACCGAACCAAAGCTTTAATGGGGTTTTTGTTTGTTTGGCTAGCTGATGAAAAATCAAATGTAACCAAACTACTATGCTTGAGTTTATAGAGTTTTGTTCGGTTCAGTCGACTAGACCACGTTGTAACCGAACTTTAAACAACAGAGTTCGGTAAGTTCGCAGAATTTTGTTTTTTGCGATTAAACTGAACTCAACATTTTGCTATATAGAGAAGAGTTCGGTTTTGAAATTATTTTTGCGAGTTAACCGAACTCATTTACCTATGTTCGGTTGGTTCGCAAACTTCAACGCAATCAAGTTCCCAACCGAACTGCAGGTTAAAAGTAACCTAGTGTTAGAAGTTCAGTTGGTTCGTAAACTTCAACATATTTTGCGAATCAACCGAACTGAGCTTGTATATGCATATATGCAATTAGGCAAACGTTCGGTTAAAGTAAAAACTTTACAATTATTGCGATCCAACCGAACTGCACTTGAAAATGCATAAATGGAATTAGCCCATAGTTCGGTTAAAAGTATTTTTTTGCGAATGAACCGAACTCTGAGTTCGGTTCAGAAAGAATTAATCCGTGATAACCGAACTATTAGTTCGGCTAAGACTTTTTTTTTGCGATGTAACCGAACCTGTCTCTGGAGAAAAAAAACCTCCATTAAACCTCTATGCAACTTCCATTTTCAACTCATTTTGATACTTCTCATTTTTTCAACCAAAAACGAATGACAAACAATGAGTTTGTGAGAATATATTTGTTAATGATTTAAATTAAGATAAATATATAGAGGTGGTGGAGGTTGGTGGTGGTGGTAATCAGAGTGTTATGTACCTAGATGTACATAACAAGATCGGTTCCAGGATTTGATAATAACCTCTTTGATTTTAAGAATCAAATCCCAGAAATGAAGAAATCTGATTCAGAGAACCAGCCTGAGGAGGAAGAAAGATAAACTAATTTCTATTTCATTAATTCATAATTTCTTTTGGATAATCTCACTTACACAGGGTCACTAGCCTTATATAGCTAGGTTAGGAGGATGACTACTATTATGGCACCCATACAATTGATATGAGCTGAAAGTACTACTAATAACTAATAACCAACCCCATTATGATATGGGCACTCCACTACAATGCCGGGTACATGACATTCCACCCTCCTTGAAAACATCCTTGTCCTCAAGGATGAGAGTCAGCGCAGTTTAGTGAAGCACCAAAAGTTTGGAGAGTCAGCACAGTGGAGGGTATACTAGTGGCACACTCCAATCCACATGAGGAGCCCAGTATCCTTGACGCCATTTAAACTTCATTTTACATGAAGATATACTATCGACATCACTCATGGTAAAAAGAAAACCAATGTGAAATGAACCCCAACAGTATAAATGGACAGCAAGGTCTTGACACTTAGACCTTTGCTGGAGTTTAAAAGCCTTGAACATTGGACCCACCACTTGCATAACGATCTGAACAAGAATCTTGAATTAGAACATGTCCATGATAAGCACTTTCTTAATAAATAACAAAGTCAATCCATAACCCTTCATTGGTTGGAACTCACAACTTCGTACTTGTCTTGAAATAAATAATTCTCCTTCCAACACAGTATTTGAAGAATCTAATTTCAAAGTGCAAGTCCCGATTGAGTTTTCTCGAGTAAGTTGCTGCAAAATGTCTATGGACCTCCCTCTTGTTGAACTCCATCTTCTCGTAATACCATTTTGTATCCAAACATATAACTGAGGACCTGAGGTAAATTCCCTATTAACTCCACTACAGTGCCTCGCAATCCACGAACCAGTCAAGCACAAATACCATCTCAAGAAGACCACTACTATCAACACATTTGGAATGTCATTCACAGTGAATATGGATGTGGTTCCCACTATAGTTTCAAGAGATTTTTCCCAGTTATAGTCTCTCTTAGCTTGACATACTAAACCCACTCTATATGGTACATACGTTGATGTAATGATTCGAACAAACTGAATTCCATGATCCCCAGCAGGTAGTAATATGTATAGAAACTACGCCAGAGAGAATCCATGACAGAATATAAGGCGAGCATAACACAAAGACAACAACCCTATGCTGGCAGAATTCTCACTTCCATGTGCACCAGCGTTATCATTACCACTGTTCCATCCCACTTCTATGTAAACCTGAGCAACCCCAAGGCTCTTAGAATGAGAAGTCATTTTTTTGTCAAAGCTGAAAACTGAGAAGCGAACTGTCATTGTAACACTTCGCACACACCATAACCCAGGTGGAACTAATCCAAATTTCCACCTTAAGTATCCATAGAAGCATACGCCACCAGTAATCAAAACAAGCAACACTTTGATATTCACCACTTCCACTAGAAACTCTTCCCAACCATAACAATATTCATTACCACTGTAAAATAGAGAGCTATGTCCTTCTGGTTGCCAAGTAAATATCCAAGTGAAAGCATCACCACTTGCTATACACCACAACCCGAGATGAAGCAAGCATAATCCGATTCCCCGCTGAGAAGACACATCACACATCTTGCTGGCACGAAGATAAAGAAACATGAACTTACAGGTAAGCCTCTTTGAGAGAATCTGCAATTCACCAGCATATAGTCTTGCAACAACATAGATCTTTAGATATTTTTGTGAACCATTTCCCAGCTGCAAGATTAAAATAAAACAGAAAATCCATCTACTATGACGTAGTTGATCAAATAACTCCCTCATAGTACTAGTTTCAGTATTACCTGTCACCTGAAGTATCAATATGGACCATAGAACTGAACCATGTAACCTCTTACGATAATACTTGTAGATAACACCAGTCTCAACCCCTGTAACCCACATAAATGCAATTGAAATCTTCCTTAGCAACATCATTGGGTATCCTAGTTTGAAAACAAGTGCAATAACACATTTTCCACTGTAATTAGCCATTACCCTAGACCAAAGATACCACTTTCCGCGATCAAACAAGGAACGAGTAGCAACAAAATAAAGATAGAAACAAACCCCACCATGATCACTGTCAAGTATGCTTCTGAGCATTGCCATTTTGACCATATAGCTGTAGGACGGAGAAGAATTTTTACATTCATATACCCTTATTTTAATCACCTTAATCAACTCACAAGCGAGCTGTAAGAATTTTTTTTTTGCTCCCCTCCTACCAAGCACTTGAGCATACCATTTATGTGCCTTGTCAATGCTCACTACTCTAGCTAATAAGAGAAACAAAAATCTATTGCTCTCTGAAAATTGGGCATCCAAATTCCACTCACCACCAGATTTAGCAACATAGGCAATTCTAAGACCTAACAAATTCAGAGACTGAAATTCATACAGATACCCATGTAACTCACAAACCAAATTCTCATTGTACCTTTCCAGTAATAGAGACCCAGGAAGAAAAAACACACACTCTTTGCCACGATCAAATACTGTACCCATTTTAGGACGGTACCCCAAGTTATCTATCAGCAGAAACATCAAATTCTTATAAGAAATCCTAGAGATAACATCACACTTACCTCGGTCGAGGAGAAAAGAACAACAATCCACATAAACACCATTTGATTTGTTGTAGACAGTGTCCAATAAATCCTTCAAGTGTTCATGATTTTCGAATTTCTTCTCAAACTTGTTGAAATAAAAATCTAAGGAAGAATAATTTACTTCACCAGTCTTGACTTGATTTATGCAGGAACCATCCTTTTCTTTAGCAGCGCTAGCGGAAATTGAGTTAGTTTTCTGAGATTCAACCTTATCGATAACTTGAGAAGAAGAAGTAGGAATCGATTTAGCTTCTTCCGATGTAACAACACTGAAGTCTTCCGAATCAGAGGGTTGAGCAACAGAAGTAGGAATTAGGTCGCCAATTCCAATTGATTTAGTAGGATCGTCTTCATCCGATGACTTCGAAGTAATATTTGAAGCTACTACTGGATCTTCATGACTACAGTTTTTCTTACCAAAGTATGACTCCATTGTTGAATAGAAAAATTCTTTGGTAAGCATCGTTGATGCTAAATCATCAGGTTGCTTCTTCACTTCTACCATTTTTGCATTTACAACTCCATGAACGAATTGGTCTGCTAATGGTGGCATGTAAATTGATTCTCACCTCTTCTTGGTGAAGTTGATGAGATATTTTGTTTGTGAAAGATGATAATTTCTACTGGGTGAAGGTACATCGTTAAGTATATTTTGATATCTTCTCTTCAGATCAAGTAAATGGTTATATAGTTGAAATTTCTCCCTAACTAGATACCCAATATCCCCCATGGATCGAACGAATCTGATACTAATTGTTATGTACCTAGATGTACATAACAAGATCGGTTCCAGGATTTGATAATAACCTCTTTGATTTTAAGAATCAAAGCCCAGAAATGAAGAAATCTGATTCAGAGAACCAGCCTGAGGAGGAAGAAAGATAAACTAATTTCTAATTCATTAATTCATAATTTATTTTGGATAATCTCACTTACACAGGGTCACTAGCCTTATATAGCTAGGTTAGGAGGATGACTACTATTATGGCACCCTTACAATTGATATGAGCTGAAAGTACTGCTAATAACTAATAACCAACCCCATTATGATATGGACACTCCACTACAATGTCGGGTACATGACACAGAGGTGGTGGTGGTAATCGGTGGTTGGTGGTGGTTATAATATGAGGTGGTGGTGGTGGTAATCGGCGGCGACGGTGGTGGTAATCGGCGGTGATAGTGGTGGGAGGAGGTGGTGGTGGTGGTGGTGGTAATCGGAGGTGGTGGTGGTAATCGGCGATGGTGGGTTAATATTATTTTTTACTTAATCATTTCACTAATAATTTCACTAATCATAACCAAAACATAATCAAAAGGGTAGTTTAGGTATTAAATATATTTTTTGATAAGGGCACCCTACCCTAAAATAGACAATGGTCCCCCAATATATCATGGTCCCAAAATACGGTTCTTATGTAAAGCCCTTATGTTTAGAGTGAAAATCCATGTAACTAAACTTGGAAGCCCAAAACCGTGCACACCCCTTGGCGTAGGTGTGACCTTGGTAGTTGGTAGGCACCACTTTCCTTTTGCAAAACTATTTTCTTGTAGCAACAAAACTCTTCATTTTATCAAATATTTCCTTATTTGACATGGTTTCCTATGTGAAGTGTGAACTCATTTTGTATCAAGTGAACGGCTCTAATGACTTAGTTCGGAATTCCCAAAACTGTGTGCATAAACTCCCCCTTGTCGTGAGAAATCCTTGGTCGGTCATTCCTCTTGAAAAAATATCTCATTTCTATATGAACGTAAATATATCTACTCCTTTATGTTGTAAAATAAGAAGACAGAAAATAGAGAGAAGAATAGAGAGAGATTTCTTATTAATGTATGTGTGTTTACAAAGGTTTGAGACTTTATTTATAGAGTTTACATACTTGGTGCCCAAGTAATTGGGTCCCACTAAAGTGGACATCTACCTAATAAACTTTCGTTTATAACACTCCCCTTAGATGCCCACTGTATCTAAGCAATTGCCTCGTTAAAACCTTTGTCAGAAAAATCCAAAAGGGACAAAACCTGATCGAAGGGAAAATAGTACAATTGTGAGAAAACTTAAAACATAGTTGGACATGCATATGTTGCCTCATTAAAACCTTGACAAGGAAAAACCCAGTGGGACAAAACCTTGACGAAGGAAAAAGAGTACAACGTGATAGTCCAGCAAAATACCTTTTCCTAGGATGCCCCCCCTGATAAGTACTTCAATTAAATCTTGGATTCCAAATCTTCAAGTCGACATTCCCCAATTTCAATAAACGAATTTCTTGAATTGGGGAGATAACAATGCTTTAGTGAGAAATCTGCTAGTTTATGAAGTCTTCTTTTGTGTTAGTCTTCTAATGGTAGTGTTCTCGAGTCTTCACGCTTCTTTAAATACATTGAGGACTTGTTTCTTGGATTGCTAGCTTCTCGAAGATGATTTGCGGAAGTAGTTGATGTAATTTCTTCAACAAAGTGCCAAGATGTAGATAAATTACCATAAACTAAATTTGTGGTCATACCTTATTGGATCGGAATGACATCCAAATTACTAAGGGATTTTTATGTTGATTTGGCCTAACAAAATGCCTAGTTAATGGTGGGAATCCACCAAATAACCGAAATTTGATTCAACTCCCCCTTGGATGACCACCATGTTGAATTAATTTGGCTCACTAAAACCTTACCAGTAAAACCCAATGGGAAAATTTTTGGACAAAGGAAAAAGAGCACAATATCAACATTTTGAAAGAAAATTAAACGTCAACAAGATGTTGCCTCGTTAAAACCTTGTCAGGAAAACCACATGGGACAAAACCTGAAATGAAGGAAAAAAAGTACAACTTTTGAAGAGTTATGGATGCTAACTCAACTATATGAGTATTACAGAAAATGAGCATCAAAATCACAACTCTAGTCTATCTCAACGACGAGTTTAAGCTAGCATAATTCTAACTGCAAATTTAAGAAAGAAAAGAAATAGAATTTATGCTGCTAAAGCGTGGATTTTTGTGTTTTTAAGGACTCCTCAAGAGACCCATAAATTTGATAGCATCAACTAATTAATCCGGATTCTTGGTTTTATACCAAATTCTAAAAACACATAGAGGATTGTTCGACCTGATATAATCAAATCAGGTGGCTGCCTAAATATGTTCCCAACCACATTTCTTGTGTAAATGCAATGCGAGTCCTTCAAGGACTACCATGCCAAAAGCATCATACATGGAGAACAAAAATTTATTGAATCAATCCTTGGGTCTAATAAAAAATAGAACCCTCAAAATCGTTTTTACAACGAACATATTTCTCAGACAACACATTATGACTACACCAACCAGTAAGTAATAGGTTTGGAAATTTTAAGGTGTTAAGTCTTGGATCCAAATTTGTGTTAACCAAGAAATAATAATCCAATCTAATTTGGATTGTATGCCAACCAATCACATATGTTGATATTTCTTTGCAAAGGGGTTCGAAACCACCATATTTTTTATGTCAGTAGCTACTGTAACCGAATATTCGACAATCATATTAGCTTATCACAATTCTCAAATATATGCATATCTTGAAAAAAATCACAGAAATACTGGTACCAGCGCCCGCAGGCATTATAATATCCTCATCTTCAAGTGAGGAGATATTTTATTTGAGAAAGTGAATGTGGTTCACTCAATTGGAGCACTACCAGTAGCCTCGTATAGAGCGTTACTTGTTTGCCAGATGTGATTGGATTTTCCTCTTGAAGAGGCAAAAGCTTATTTAAAAGCAAAATGAGACATTCACGCCAATAATGACAGCCTTTATCAAATTAATTATGATGGGAGAGAAATTGATATAACTTTTAAGTTAATGAATACCAACTTCTGACAGTGTATAGTCTCCCCCTGATTATGGCGGAAGTATAATTATCTCATATACGAAAACAAGTTCGTAGAGTATTATCCGATTAGATCGAGGACATATACTTCTAATAACATCTGGATTTTAACAACACCAGTTGGACTGTAGAAAATGACTTCAAAAGTCATAAAATAAATGTCCAAATAAATAAATAAAATCGTTGTTTGTTCTACGTACAAATTTAAAATCAACCATGGATTCGTTGGTTAGAACAAGAAAAACATAAATCTCCAGTGACCTATAAGACCGACGAGATATTCATTCACCTAAGAATGAAATTATAGACACTTTATTTCATTTAAAGAAATTAAAATCAAGATAAATATAGTCACTACAAGGACTAATTAATGATTTAAGCTAACGAGTCGGGTGCGCACCCATTGACTTTGAGTGTCTAACCGTATTCCAACTACAAGTGGAACGGTCCAAAATTTCAGAGATTATTAAAAGGAAGAAAAATTAAATTTGCCTGATCAATTGGCTAAGAAAACAACTAATTTGGGAATGCCAATTTTACTCGCAGAATCCAGATAGCAAATCAATACCAAATGGTTTAAACGATATGCGAAATTCGTTTAACGATAGGGAGAAAGAAAATCGTTTTAGTCATCGCATATGGAAAAATCCACTTTGTGGTTAACGAATGGTTTCTTGTAAAAAGAAAGATAGAACCATATAGATAAATCACATGATCCTTGTATAAGGGACAAGGATACCAAATTTAATTGGCCGTAGGTTTTTCAACCATGCATGTGATCAAATGTCGACTTAGTCATCGCATAGGGAAAATCCACTTCGTGGTTGATAGATGGGCTCTTTAGAAAAAAAAATAGAAACCGATCATAAAAATCACATGATCTTCATCAAATAGACGAAGATACCAAAATTAATTGGTCGTAGGTTTTTCAACCATGCATATGATTAACTACCGTAAAGGTATCTAAATCGCGATGACACCAATTTTTGGTGATTACAGTTTCATGAAAGAAATAGAAACTATAGACCATCTTTCAATGAATTTTTTTTTTTTTTATTTCTCTATGAAAAAAATTTAGAAAAGAAAGGAAAATCAATTTTATTTTGAAAAACTGATCATCCATATCCAATAAATATAGACTATGTTTTTATAGGATTTACCAATGGATATTAGATACACCCATAAAAAATACTACAAGAATAACCATAGTTATATTCTCGTAGACCGGGTTGCGAAGATATATAATACATAAGGAAAGAATATACGATTATGCGTGTTGCACCAGTAAAAAAGAAAAGGAAAACCGGGGAAAGCATTCATCCACCGCTATCACCGTATATGCATACACTTTGGATAAATTACCCACTTATAAAACAGGGGGGGTTAGTTTAGCTATGGTTATTTCTAACCATCTACAGATGAGTAAACAGTTGTCAGAAGCTATTAAATTAATAACAAACCTTAAAACTTTGACCTAAAGAATAAAACAAAATAAAAATAACTAATAGTTGGATACTGTTGGCTGCCCCTTTTTCTTTTAAGTCGCTTCTTTTTTTCAGCATGATACATTAAGGTCACTTTTACGCTCTTGTGGAGATCATACACAAACTCTAGATTTCATAGTGTAGCACCACAACCCTATAACGAAAATCATAAAAACTTTATTAGAATCTTTAATAAATTAAAGGAAAGAAAAATCAAACCAAAAGAGAAGTTCAGGTATGGGTGTGCAGAATTTTTCCATCCGTTTATATCAGTTGGTAGAACAACGTGCGTGATAACGTGTTGTAAAAGAAGAAGACAGAAAATAGAGAGAAGAATAGAGAGATATTTCTTATTAATGTATGTGTGTTTACAAAGGTTTGGGACTCTATTTATAGAGTTTACATACTTGGTGCCCAAGTAATGGGGTCCCACTAAACTGGGCATCTACCTAATAAACTTCCATTTATAACACTTTAAACCCCTAAGTCATGCGTCGCGCGGTGAGAATACCCACCCTTGGGTGAGCGTCACCGTCCCCTTCAAAATTCTCTATTCCACTTTTTCTCAAATCTAATGAATGTAACACTAAAAAACTGTTTCGGTCCCAAAAAAACGAGAGAAACGTCGGAGAAAAAAAAAGGAAAAAATGCCGAAGAAAACAAGAAAAGAAACAAACTCTCTTTCACGCCAAAGAGAAAAAACGCAGCCAAGGTAAAACCCTAAAACACACAGTTATGTTTGATCAAGAAAAACACGATCAATAATAAATAATGATCAATCAGAATACTTAGAGCTCTGATCAATTAAAATACTTCACTATCTAAGGTAAGAATTTGTGGAAAACCCTTTTCCACTGCCGTTACTAATATACTTTTATGTGTTTTCGGTGAAGTTTTTGTTTCAGGGTTCTAGGAAGAAAAGCATAATGAAAAAGATGATGAGGAGGGATAAAAGAAAAAGGTATATAAACAGAAACCCTATAATTATATTCTTAGATTTTTTTTCCTTTCTGATTATTTATTATTGATCGTGTTTCTTTTTCTTTGTTTTCCCTTACTTAATGTATGATTATAATGGTTAAACTGTTATTCAAAGAAGTGATTTTGAGTTATTGATTTGATTATCTATTTTCAGCTACCTCATTTGGCTGAAGTGATTTTATCTGTTGTTTGAAGGGCTGTGACATAGTGTTGTTATGCTATATGTTTGTGTAGATTATACTGAATCCACAAACAGTTTTATAAGATCGCTATGAATTAAACATGGGTAGTTATTGAATTTCTTTTATATTTTAGCACCATCTATTATTTTGGTTGTTCTAAAATTATATATCCTCTGTTTTTCTTTCTAAATCTCTTAAGCCACTTTTATGTACAAAAAAGTTAGTTCAGTCTGTATTTTGTTGTTGATCAACTTTCATAGAAATATGCTAGGGTGTAATCCTGGAGGCTATCATGTCAAGTTCATTAGGTTCCTATAATATGGCTTATCTAATTGTTCATAACATAGTTTTAGCTTTGGGTTTGACGTACAATTTATGAACAATGCACAAAGTTCATATTATGTTCGATTGTAACATTGGTCTGGAAGTTATTGATCACCGTGACCTTCTCAAATAATTTGTGCAAGAAATAATTAGGATTATCTTCACTGAGTTTAGAATCTGCTGATTGGTAGCTGCAAATGGGAACACAAAACACGACCATATATCTTTCTTGGTATTTCGAATTCAGGTATATATGTTTTGAGTGTCCATGTACCATTGAATGCATAGTTAGGCCTGTTTTGAAGAGGTTATATTTTTGCTTGCATTTTATAGCGAATTGCAGACGAAAATGCATTTCAAATAAATGTCCATCTTTAAGGTACTACATGGATTTAGTTACTATAGTTTCGATCCATTAGAACGCACCGTGTGTTGCATGATAAGGGGAATTATGAGATTATATTTACAAAGACATTAATGTCTCAGCCTCAACAGTCGGTAAAGTTTTTACTGAAATGAGACCCAGAAGCTAACATGGTCGGCATTTGGCCTGGACAGACCTCTTTTGACCAATTCGTAGGAGTGGTATAATGCAATAATGCAGATTATTCCTGCACCATGGATGGCCAGATGAATGCTTCATCTAGAGATCACACCATTTTCAGAAGACAAGCAAGCAAATCTTCAGCTCTATCAGGGTGGCCACAAATCTTCTATTTACATGCAATACTGGAATGGTCTCAGAGATATGGGTAAACTAAACTTGCACATGATTATTCCAAGAGCTATACATATTGAATCTTGGCTATACTCCAAGCCACATGCTTCCTCGGTATTCTGACTTATTTTAGTACTTGGCTACCTTGCTTAACTTGGGTGTGTTATTTAACTATATGGTAAGTAGTTTTGGAATTCGAGAGAGTCTTTCATTTGCCACTAATAACGATTACGGTGATCCGATTTGTGATCAGGTATAACTCGAAGTCCATTTTTGCTAGATCTTTTTCCTAATTCTTTTTGTTAATCACTATAGAATGATACGCCGGTGTAAATAAAATGGTTAGGAATATGAGCACCGCATTGTATACGAATACTGTTAAGTTTAATCAATTCGATTTTGTAATGGTTTTCTATGTTTATATTCAGAATCAATGGTCGGACCATGGCTGCATATGTTAAAGACTGTTGACTGCCTCAGAATCTTGGTAAGCGATTATGTCTATGAAGTATGAACATTAACAGCTACAAACTAAAGATATAATTGCACTCAAGATAGTATATTCCAGAATAGTTTCTCATGAATTTGATCTCTACCTGTCAAACATTATCATTTGTATTAGACAAACACATCAATGACAACTATATCATGGTCTATATTTCTGTTTATTGAATTCCCATGAATATTACCCACTAACATTTGGAACATCATCTGATGGAATATTCAAATTGAAAGCAGGATGTGGCGCATTATGATTTCTCCTTTCGCCAGATGCAATCAAAATTGAGCTTTAGTGTAAAAGTAGATTTCATTTTCCGGAACCATGGAGGGAAATATGGGTACCTAATGACAGAATACTGAACACAAGGGTAAGACTCACCTACACAACATGCTCATTTTAGTATAATCTAATATATGCGCACCTATAATGCATTTACATGGTTAACAGGCAAGTGTTCACCAGGTTCCAAAAATCCACCAACCAACTGATATGTTAATAGATGTGACAATGCCGTAAAATAAATTGAGGAGTAGGAGAGTGGGTGAATATTGAGAAATGGTGTCATGATGGTCCAACAGAACCAGTTGGGCCTGCAAATGCACATATGTAACTGAAATGGAGAAATTGTTTGATGGTCTTGGTGTCAGGTAGCAAAAGAGCTCTAAAAAGTTTAAGGAGAAGAAATCAAGAATAAATTGAATCTACAGAGATATGATGGTAATCACCTAAATGTGTAAAATTTGCAATGTAGTGGCTTTGTTGTTTGGTTACATTTTGCAGTACTTGGAATTTAAATAACAAGGGGCAATGTAAACTGAAATCTATAGAATCAACAAAGGGCATATACTTACAAAACAAAAATGTTTGTAATAATGTAATTTTTCACGAAAAGGAATGCACTCTTCTGTTTTGTATTGTGTATTTATACTGCCTCATACGATTGTGGTGAAGAGGTTGTCAAAAATTTAATTTATCACCAGTTATCACATAAGCCATGTTCAGCAAGGGAATTATCTATATAGGAACATGCCCACCCGCAATAGTCTAACCTGCACTACAGTTCCAGCTCCAGGCTAGGTAACTACTGTGTTATGTTGTGGGATACGGTGCGTCAAATTAAGTTTCAGAACCAAGTATAGCCGTATAGGGTCTCATAAACAACAGAAAAAAAAGTTTCTCTCTCTATATTCGTCTACTTCCTTGCACAAAAAAAAAAAGTGGGAATGTTACTTATGCCCCTATTATCCATGGGTCATGCACAAATACCCTTATGGGTCTTTAATAATATCCCTGATGGCAGAATCGAAATTATGAATAGGAAAATAATTAACATAATCTCATTTTTAACCTTTACATGTTACGCTTCAATTTCTTCTTCATTTCTCACTCGAGAAAAACCAATAGAATCTCACCATCTTCATCTCTGTCGATCGCCACCACCATCTCCGTTGCCACAACACAAAGATCTATCACCGCCACCACAACCAGCACCACTACCTCTGTTACATCCGCCACTAATATCAACAAATTTTCCACGATTTGTGTTCGATTCAAAACAGTTTCAGAGATTGGTTTGATTTTTATTTTCGATTTAGTAATTTCGAGTTGAGATTCAGATTTCGGGTGGGTTTTTTATTTAAAGATTCAGATTCAGTGATTTGAGTTCGAGATTTGTTGATTATGAAACTGGTAAAGTTCAATTTTTAGGTTTAGGTTTTGAAATCCGAAGATGAGAATGGAAGATGTGGATGCTACTTCATGTCCTGATGCTGCGTTGATCGGAAATCAGAAATCTGTGCTAAGAAGATGTCGTTGTTAGAGATTAAGATGATTTCACTATTTTTGATGAATTTGAGATGGATTTGGGGGTTTTAAGAGAAAGTAGGATTTTTGTGGTTATATGTAGTTGGATCTGAAGTTGAAGAGGAATTTGAGTTTTGGTTTGTTGAGAACATTGGGTTGTAACCTAATTTGGTGGCTGAGAAATATAGATCCGAATGAAGAAGGTTTTGTTGGTGGAAGTGGAGATTCAGAGATAAAATGGTTGAACCCGTGTATATGAATGTCTAGGTTTCGAACCATGATTTTGATGCTGCCTGTTGATGGAGATTGCTCTACTATTGATAGTGGTTGAATAGGTTGCAACTGAAGACTGCATGTGCTGTTGATATGGAAAATGGTGATGGTTATTGCAGTATGAATGTGAATAGTGCTGGTGGAGTGAAGTGTGCAGTTACTGAAGCTACAGATGGCCATGGTGGTGATGCTAAGTTAGTTGACTTTAGATGAATAAATTTTAGATGTATGTTTAGGCTGATACAATTGCAGAGAATCAATGTACTACAATTGTGAGTTTGATATTGAACTGAGATGAAGGATTTGACAAGTTTGAGATGTCGATGTTGTGTGTTTATCTCATGAATGGGTTTGTGTAAGTTGCAGTTGCAAGACGATCTAGAGGCAATTGCAGGAATGGCAAGAGAAGCTGCAGAGAATGGGTTTAAGTTGAGCTGCAGAAACTGATTTTACAATGGTGGTTTGGTATTACAGGAATTGGAGTTGCATGGCTCAATGGCCTTGTATTTTTTAGAAGCAATCTTAGGAGCCGTTTTTGAAGGTGATATCAATAGTATAAGATCCAAACCTAGTACTATGAACTGCCAGGGCTTAATGGGTTGTGTGTGGTTATTATGGTAGTTTGGGTGAGGCTATGTTTGCAATGACTTGCAGAGATGTTATGTGGTTATTATGGTAGTTTGAAGGCATGTCCAACTTGTAGGATGTTTATGCTGCTGCATTCAAGGTGAGACATCTTTCTTCTCTGCATTCGCTTGTGCATATTTTCAGAAGTAGTTGCTTATTCTTGATTTTGGGGACAACTTGAGAAAGTTGCTTTCAGTTTTGAAGGCAACTTGGGCTAGTTGCCTCCATATTCGGAGGCAACTTGAGCTAGTTGCTTCCATATTCAGAGGAAACTTGAGCTAGTTGGCTCCATTTTTTGATCACCTTGTTACCATATTCCACGGGGAATTCTTATGCAATTGTCTCATTCTGTTGAAACAAAAAATAGTTAGTAGATAGTGTCAAAAAATAGTTTTGATTTATGGTATTGATCTCGTTGGATTTTGGTTTAGTGGGGGAAGTGCAGCAGAGAGATATCCGAGAGATTGAGTGGTTGCAATTCGATATGTTACTTCGTATCGACGAATCTGTGGTGTAATGGTAGCACAACTGACTATATGTCAGAAGATGTGTGTTCGAATCACACTAGGTTCACTTATTTGTGTATACTTTTTATTTTTTTGGAGACAACTTGTGCTAGTTGCCTCCATATATGGAGACAACTTGGGCTAGTTGCTTTCACTTTTATGAAAACAACTTTGTGCTAGTTGCGTGACTGTTGAAGACAACTTGAGCTAGTTGCCTCCGATGTGGACACAACTTCAACAAGTTGATTCCACATGGTGGTGGTGGAAGCGGCGCGATGGTGGTTGACGATGGTGATGGTTGTTGGCGGCGGCGGTGGTGGAAGTGGACAGTGGTGGTGTTGGTTAGCGGCGGCGGCGGTTGGCGGTGGTGGTGGACAGTGGTGGTGGTTGGCGGTGGTGGACAATGGTGGTGGTGGTGGTAGTAGTGGTGGTGGTGGTGGTGGTGGTGGTAGTAGTGGTGGTGGTGGTGGTCGGTGGTGGTGGTGGTCGGTGGTGGTGGTCGTCGGTGGTGGTGGTCGGTGGTGGGAAGCCGTGGTGGTTTGCGGTGGACAGTGGTGTGAGCATTATAGATTTTTTTTTTTTTTTGAATAGTGGTAATGGTGGTGGTTTTGTATATACACTATATATAAGAGGGTATTTTAGTAATGTATTAGGCTTAGGGGTATTTGTATAAGTTGATAAGGGTATTTTAGAAGAGGCTCTATAGTAAGGGTATTTAAATAATGTTCCCAAAAAAAAAATGATACAAACCACCATTTGCAATATGTTAGCTACAAAGAGTGCGCGGAAAATGATTGCATTATCAACATAAGTTGATTTGAATAATCCTGTAACAATTCAGCGTGTTGTCAACTAATGCTGAGTGCATACTTTTTAATTTGTATGGCATGTACTGGAAGCTATTATTGAATTTGATTAAATTGGGTGTGTGCTCAAAGCTTAAGGGTCCTACAATCAATCATTTCCGTTTGTGTATAACATCTTCCGTACCCTCAATTCTTACCCGGTATTCCACCGTACTTATGAGGATACAAGAACATAAACAGATGAATTAGGAACAAAAGGTGTTGTTGCTGAAAAGAATGTCAAGATCAAGGTGTTGTTTTGACGGATTTATTTTACACACTTCAATAATTTAACCACATCAAATTAAAAATCCTAAACATGTATCGGGACGGGATGGGGCGAGGCGAAGCCGAGCCACACCAAATTAAAAATCATAAGCATGCATCGGGACGGGATGGGATAAAGCCCCGCAACACCAAATCAACAGTGCACGACGGGGCGCGAAACCATCTCACTTTGAACCCACAATTTGGTTAAAAGAAAAAAAAATGATGGTGAATGATTTTCAGGTCTGCCCAGTGCGGAGCACGGGCATAAAATCTAGTACACTAGTACATACCTATTTTATCTCTCCTCCTTTAAACGGCTAAGTCATATAAGCTCACACGTTTCACGGTGAGTGTGACACCCATCTCAAATTAAATTAGATAAAAGATTTCAACTATAACAATTCTGGAGAAGACAAGTGTCGTAACGTTATTGTTCGAAGTTTTTTTTTTTTTAAATACCCCCTTAGTAGAGGACGTTATTGGTCCAAACCCCCTGATTTTAACGGCCTAATACTAAAACCGTTAGTAGAAACGTGGGTGTACAAGACTTATGTGTTGATTTACACCTAATTAAGAAATTACACCGGGTTTACACCAAATACTTAACTGGACGTTAAGTAACACCGTCAAGGTGGACAATACTCCCGTGAAAACAAATCCGAATCATTAACAACCTAAATCCCGATTCGCAAATCGCAATGCCTCTCAGTCTCCTATTCACCTGAGAAGAAAATCAACAAAGCAACGGCTGCTGCTGCTGTTGATTAAGATTGAGAGATTAAGAGTGAATCTGAAATTCGGATGATCTCAATGGTGTTCGATTAAATATTTAATGGTCTTATGGATGATGTTTCGATCGGTGTTTGGTGATTTAGGGTTTAAGAAGAAATTGTAGATGAAACTGAAGAGGGAATCGGAGCTGAAATTGACATGGGTTTGCCGAGATAAGGGTTATTGAGAACTGATATTGATGATTAATTTAAGAAAATTGAAGAATTTCAGAATCTAGGTTTTGGTTTTGGGAAGAGCATCTGAGACTGATTCGTGTTTGTTTCCTAGCCTTCAAACGCCGTCAACAAATCAAGATGTGCAACAACATCATCCTTCTGAGATTTTCTATTGATTTGATTTCCTGTTGATTTCTTTTTAATTTTTCTTTATACTCCAGGTAATTATAATTTTTCTTTAATTTTTCTTAATTTTCTATTGATTTTTTAATTTTATACTCCAGGTAATTATAATTTTTCTTTAATTTTCTTAATTTGCTATTGATTTTTTAATTTTATGCTTCTTAATTCGAGTTTTCATTCAGTTTTTGGTATATCTAATTTATCAAAGGCTAAAAATCATAGGGATTTTGCAGGTTTTAGAGAATCAATCACTTAAAGAAGATAAAGATGTATCTTAAGGACTACATGAATGACAATGGTTACACTATCAAGGTTAATAAACTCAACTCTAATTTGTAGTCCATGAAGTATGGGTTTTGTTTCTGTATTTTGATTTATAAAAGAATATATGCCAATCAATTTTCTCTGTCTGAAAGCACGTAAGAGTTTGGAAATTTGAATTTCTAAAAAAATGTTATGCCAATCAAATTTTGCTGTCAGAGATGGCCTAAGGGTTTTAAATTTCATAGTGTATGCTAGGTGAATGATACGGTGGGAATATTATCATTTTTTGGATGGAAAAATGCAAAAATTAAGTACATGTCCTTCATATACAGGTTCAGGAAGCATGGTTTCCTTATTCTGGAACATTGCTTAACTTGAGATTTCAGATGAGGATGGGATCACAGAATACTTCATATAATGAAGAACCAAGGATTGAAACGAGCAGCTTTGTGGAGAAGTGTACTGTTGAGACCAGTAAGGTTGAGAATAATAGGTCTAGCAAGAAAGATCCCATCGGAATTCCTATAACTGAGTGAAATACACGATTGGCCTAAATTTGGAGGAAATGAAGATTCTTCAGAAGTAAAATTGAATGGTGCTAACAGTAAGGCTGGAAAATGCAGACAGAAGCAAACCTCACTGCAGTTCCATGAAACTGGCGAGGCTCCAAGCAAGTTTGCCTCCGAGAGATTAAAAAATCATCTGGGGATACCCACCAAAAAAGAGAAACCGCTGTCGTGTTCTGGAGATAAAGAAGAGTTATTCGCACACTTAAATCAACCCGTAGCTGAAGGTAATACTTTGAAGATATCTGAAGGTCTAGCGAAGCTTGAAAACTACAGTAAGACTCACTCAAGACAATCTACTACCTGCGGGTATCTGATAGGTGTGTAAAAACACCTCTCTAAGTATCGATTGGTATTGCTTTCTTGGCTAGTTTTCGTGTGAAATTGTATTATTATCTTTCTTTTTATATTTTACGGGAATTTTGGAGCTTATTCCCGAAAAGAACAAGAATCGTCCAATTCGCCAAAAGAGAGACGGAATTATGAAATCTACCGGGCAGTAGTTCGAGCCATGGGTTTGCTGGCTTTGTTCTAAGGGTCAGAAGATGGATTACGAAGTTAACTTGGGTCGTTTACATGGAGTTTTAACGATGGCAGTAACGCTGTGATACTCAAGTTGGAGCGATGATGAGAAAGCGAAGCTGTAAGAGTTGCAGATATGGAGGTTATGAGGTGTGTCGATGGCATTTGGGGATGCATGGCATTGTGCTGCTGCTTCTGGACAGTTGGTTGCAGTTAGTGCCGGATATGAATGGCTGGTATTGTCGATGGTGATTGTTATACATGGAGTTGGTGGTTCGTTGGCTGCATCGGACCGAGGAGATATTCTGAGGTCGAGTGATGCTCTTGCAGTGCTGCTGTATTATTTGGTTGCTGATCAAGCACCAAGTCAGAAAGGTAATAACTGCTGGTTCGAAATACAGGGTATTTGGCAGATGAGAACACGAAAGAGATTGTTGTTTCCATGGTCACGACAGTGAACTAATGATTGCTGCCATTGAGTGATGATGTTGTTAATGGTAACGGAGCTGAGATACTTGTATCAGTGATGATAGCCGTGACTGAGAACTGAATTGGAGGATGAAGTCAGGGAAAGAACATCGTTATGATGGCAGCTGAGCTCGAGCCATAATGGAAGAGAATAGGTGGTTTGTTGTGTTTAACGTCACTGGCAGAGAGGATAAAAGGCGAGTCTGCAATGGACTGGGATGGAAATGGGCAGTAAAGAGCATGCGCTGTATGGCATGCATGGTACATATGGAAGCTACTGTATACGGAAGTATGTTGCTTATAGAGGATGGTGATCGGTGGTTGAATGGCAGTAACGTAGCGATGCAACAAGATATAGGAGGTTGGACAGGAAACTGCTGGTGATCGGGACAGAACTGGCTGCAGTGATCTATGGAGACTGGGTTAAATTGAATAGGGTGGAGAGTGAAGTTGTGGTTTACTATTGACAGCAGTGACAAGGAAGAGTAAGAGAAACAGTGTATGACGGAGTCGAGCTGTGAGCTGCTGTTGTCGAATGATGGAATGGAAGCAGCGAGAGTTGGAGTCTGGTGGTGTTACTGACGAGAATTGAGCTATAGTATTTATCGAGACAGCGATGAGACGTACTCTTTTTATCTTGGAGCTGCAAACAAATGATAAAGATTAAGTGAGAAGATGGAATAGCGCTGTGGTGGAGTTGAGTCTTGACTTGCTGCTATGATGCAAGGACATCAGAATGCATGGACGTGAATGGGTCTGTTGGGTGAGCAAAACCAGGAAGATGGTTTGAACGGAACATTGTAGTGGCTGGACTAAATGGGCTAAGACTGACAAGCCAACAACGAAACAATAGGCTCAGGCGTTTGGGCTGAGATGAAATTTAATCAGCTGGGCTTCTGCAGCTGTAGTGTAAGCCCAATAGGCTTTTGAGCCAAAATATTTACACGACTTTGATGAGCAGCCTTTGCCGTGGCTCAGTTTGAGCAGCCTTGGACGTGTGGAAAGACTTTTGAAACCCAGTTTGACCGGGCGTTATGCACGGGACACTTTAAGGAGGTGCACTTACCTATTTTTGCTAGGTTTTCTAGTTTCTTCAAGAGGAGGTTCACTTTCCTATTTTTGCTAGGTTTTCTAGTTTCTTCAGGAGGAGGTTACAAAACTCTATATATAGAGAACCCTAGGCACAATTTTATATCTTCTTTACACATATATTCTTTTCACCGTTTTTCTCCCCCTTAGGGGGGAACTATCTCTTTTCTATATTCTTTTTATTGTAAGGATGAATTCAAAGTTCTAATTGTGAAGCTCAATTATTTGCAAGTTTGTTTCAAGTTTTTAAATTGATTCATTGTGGATTGTTTTTACCATATCGAAGGTTTATGAGTGGTTCTTAGATTGGTTTGGGTGCGCAACTAGATTAGTTTATTAATCATTCTAATGCTAGTAGAGAGGTGAGTCGACCCGTAATTGTCTCTTATCTCCTACACAAGTAGAAATCGCAAGACCTTACGGAGGGATTCTGTGGAGCAATTGCGAGTAAAGACAACACCAAGAAGTGGACCGAAAGCGTCATCGAGTTTAACTTTGGGATCAAACCTAAATTCACAAATCTTAATGCATTCTGGGAATTACATTTTGTAGTCGAGCGCTTCCGTGTCAAGGTGTTTCTTTTGAATAGAATCTGGTAGTCGAGCGCTTCCGCATCCGGTGATATAAGGAGTTTTGGGGATTGCTAAGCGTACCTACTTTCCTACGGTTGGTGACAATTGTTTCTAACAAGAGATAAACGGGTACAATGTTGAGTTAACGGTTAGTAACTGCGAAGGATTTCTTCAATATCTTTATCTTTTTATCCTTCTTTTATATTTTCGCCGATTTAGATAACATAACAATTGCATTACTCTTCGTGGGAACGATCTCTTACTACCGCTATATTATATTTAATTAGTGGGAAATATTTTTTTATTTTGTTGAGTAAACGTTGTTCACCAGTATCTGGCCAAGGATATAAATGCCACCCAGATTCCTGTTAAAAAGGATCCTTCGAGTCAGGCTGCTGCAAATGCTATTAAAGAAGCCAAGGATCTTAAACACACGGCTGATCGACTTATGGTATCCTCTACTCAACTTCTCAAACTATATTGTTTATCTCTTAAGCTTCATATAAACCTTCAATGGATGTTCTCAGTTTGACTCTTTTTTTTAATGATTGGTTATCATTTATAGAAACTTGGTCAAGAGCTTCAAAGTGCTTAAATATACTTCCAGGTGTGTTTGAAATTTCTTCATGGTTCCTCACTTTTAGAACATTGCAACACTGAGAGCACCAAACGCGGAGATATGGATTATATGATAGAAATGTATAGCAGTACCGCGAAACTGTGGGAGTAAGTACTTTTTTTTTTTTTGACAGCAGAAACCAATTTATTCAAATAAGAAAAAAGAAGGAGGGGGGCTAAGCCTTACCTCGAGGAACAAGGAAAAGAGAAGAAAAGGGAAAAAAGAAGCAACACAAACGAAATCCTAAAATTACATATTACAAAACCAATATAATGGTAGAACCGAGTTATCTATATCACAATTCCGCTTTATAAAATTCGGCGCATTTAACCACCAACAAGAATCCACCGTCGCTCCATGCTTAGCCATCCTATCTGCCACTGAGTTTCTTTCCCGATAGACATGAGTACAAATCAACTGAATAGTGTTAGAAAACACCAAGCAGTTGTTCCAGTGAGTCGCTAATTGCCAAGGTACTAGATCAGGCTTTTTGATAGCTTGAAGGACAAACATAGAGTCGCATTCCAGCCACAACATACGGATACCACTTGAATGCTCCAAACGCAAAGCGTAAATAACACCCCACAACTCAGCTATCACGGCATTTCTGATACCCAAGTTCTGCGCTAGACATCCCTGCGCCCTTCCGTTCTCATCACGGAAGACTACGCCACAGCCAGACGGACCCGGGTTACCGATAGAGCAGCCATCGGTTTTTGCCTTAAGCCAACCC
Source organism: Papaver bracteatum (assembly GCA_023529315.1). Taxonomy (NCBI): domain Eukaryota; kingdom Viridiplantae; phylum Streptophyta; class Magnoliopsida; order Ranunculales; family Papaveraceae; genus Papaver; species Papaver bracteatum. The sequence goes on from JAJJWX010001044.1 coordinate 1,394,077, forward strand.
CTAGCCGGAGACTGCCATTTGACCACTACCGCTTTCGGCATTTTGGGAGGAAACCTTTTTATTCTCAGGCCATCCAAGATCAGCTTGTCTTCAGAAGTATAGAAAGAGTAGCCTCCCCCATTTTTTCCGGACTCAGCGATGAGTATATTCAACTGATTAAGAGCTTGATCGTAGGGGATTTCTTGCTGCTCGAACCTCAGGCTATTACGACTGAACCATATAATCCAAATACAGCTCACTGCAGCAATCCAAAGCAGATTTTTTGTCTGCGAGCAACCAGCGAAACGTCTGATGGAAGCGAAAACTGAGTGCATATCAGAACAATCCAGCCTATGACGGAACAAAATCATTATCCAATTCCAGATCTCAGTGGCAAAATTACAAGCAAAGAACAGATGTTGTTGAGTTTCGCAGCAGCTTGGAATGGGGCACAAGTTGCAGCAGTTAACCGTGTCACCCCTATAGAACTAAACATTATCGTATGTTGCAATTATGTTGTGTAAAATTTTCCACACCGTGCACGCACGATGCGGAGGAATCCTTATCGACCATAAATCTTTGAAATCTGCCTGCTCCACTTCTTTTGGCCTGTGAAACTCATAAGCAATTTTCATGGTTATCTCTCCCGAAGTACTACCTTTCCACACCTATCGGTCTTCCATATACAACGCAAAAGGAGTTTCATTTATTATCTGCTGAATGTTACCTTCCAGTTCCGGCATGTAATCAGGAATCCGCCACCTACCCTCCTCTATAAAATCTGCTAATGAGTTCTGAATGTTCGCACTGTCTAGTTCCAGATAGTCTGCAATGGAAATCTCCATGCCAATGTACCAGATGTCATTCCAGAAGTCAATATTATTTCCATTTCCCACAAGCCAAAGCAAGTTTTCCTTAATTATATTCAATTTCTCCTTGAAACCGTGCCAAATCGAAGACTTTTTATAAGATGCCCTAGCAAAGCGAACCTTTACGAAGCTTCCAAAATCCGAATTAGTCGTCATGAGCTTCCATGTCAGTTTCATTAAGGCCGCATCATTCAGACTCTTTAAAGACTTAATCCCTAGGCCTCCTTCAGTTGTAGGAAGACACAACTTATCTCAAGCAACTGTGTTGTGATGCAAACTGTTTATATCTCCGGACCAAATAAAACTGCGAACCCATCTTTCCAGCTCCTCTATGCAAGAAATGGGCCACTTGTATATGTGGAAGCTATACAGTGCAGAGCTAGCAATAACAGACTTAACAAGCTCCACTTGACCCATCATAGACAGAGATTTACCTTTCCAAGTCGCAAATTTCAGCTTTATACTATCCAAAGTAGCCCGAAGGTGAATTGATATCGGCTTACCACGAAAAATTGGGACGCCCAGGTAATGGAACGGGAGGTTGCCCATAGGGATGTTATACGAAGCAGCAACATGAGAGACTCTGTTCTGAGCATGAGCACTACAGTAAATATTGCACTTGGCTGCACTAATTTTCTGACCCGAGTTCTGACCATACATCTCAAAGATATTCATTATAGCCCTAATATCTCTTTTCGTACCTCTACAGAAGACCATTATATCATCCGCATACAACACATGAGAAGGAAAAACAGTACCTCTAGGAGAAGAAATGTGATTAATCTCCCCCCGTCTGAAAGCAGTAGAAATAGCGTTACTCAGAACCTCTTTAGCCAATCAGAAAAGGATTGGCGACAGTGGATCCCCCTGACGCACGCCTCTTTCGCAATTGAAGTAACCCATAGCTTTACCATTTATTACCACTGAAAAAGTAGCGGAATGCAGGATAAAACTAATCCACTGAATCACCTTGTCGCAGAAACCATACCTTTTAAGACTCCTCAAAAGAAAATTCCAGTTAAGAGTGTCAAAAGCTTTACGAATATCAAATTTCATGGCAATTTTACCTCCAAAGCACCTGTGATCTAGCAAGTTTATCGCCTCTGACGTAGTTCCAATGCAGTCGAATATGTTTATTCCTTTCAGAAAAGCTCGCTGATGAGGCGAGATTATTTTCAACGCAATTGGGCCTAACCGATTCGCTAAGATTTTACCAATAATTTTGAAGTGAAAGTTGCTGAGAGAAATTAGACGAAATTTCTCAATCACGTCAGCTCCCGGCTCTTTCGGCATGATGATAATATTACTTGGGTTTGCATTCGGCATTATCCAGACATTATTAAAAAAGAATTGCACATAATATGTTACCTCCGTACCTACTATATCCCAGAATTTAGTGAAGAAGATTCCACCAAAACCATCCGGCCCCGGAGCGCCATTCACATTCATATCTTCTACCGCCGCTTTGATTTCCAGCTTGTCCGGCATTGCGGTGAGAGCCACGTTGTCCTCCAAAGAAACCTTACTTTGAATATTCTGCTCAATGTACTCAGTTGAAGGATTCACATTATCAGTATCGTATAAGTTCTGAAAGTACGAAATTACATGATTTGAAATTTCCTCATGAGAGGTCAGCAGCTTATTATTCTCCTTCAGGTGCGTTACTTTGTTAGTGGCAGCTCTAATCTTCACATACTTGTGGAAAAACTTCGTACAAGCATCTCCATCCTTTACCGAGTTTATCCTAGACTTGTCTCTCCAGAAATCCTACTGAACTTTGAGGGAATCCACAAGCTTGTTCGAAGCAGTTACCTCTGTGAAGTGCAGCTCATCAGAGTACCCCTCCTCCATGATCCGTCTCTGGATATTATCGAGATCCTCAGTAGATTTTGTAACATTCAGCTGGATTTCACCAAAAATTTCTTTGTTCCACCGCTTTAGAACTAACTTCAGAGCTTTTAACTTTTGCATTAGCACATACATTGGGCAACCAAAGAATTGATGCTGCGAAGTTTTCTCCACCACCTCTCTCAGCCCTGGATGATTCAACCAAGCACTTTGAAATTTAAACGAAGAAGCGAATGATTTGTCACCCTTGTACGCCTCTAGCAGCAGAGGATAATGGTCTGATTTTACCCTCGCCAATGTGCTATAAACCGTCGAGTTCCACGAGCCCAACCAGTTGTCATTGCACATTTCTCGATCTAGACGGATCTCCGTGTTGTGTCTTCCCCTTAGACCATTAGTCCAGGTGAACTGAGCGCCCCTCGTATCTAGATGATGAATGTCATTGAGCTTCGAGAAGGCTAAGAAGTCATCGCAGGAAATACCTTTCGGAGGAGGCCCTCTCGATTTCTCGTGAGTACCCAGCACTGTATTGAAATCCCCAATTATACACCACGGGCACGCCACGTTATTCATCAAATCAGTTAGCTGGAGCCAGAGGTTTCTACGCGTGATGTAAGAAGTGGAAGCATACACCCCTACCATGAAGTACTCCATGTTACCTAGAGTAGATCTGCAAGAGATCATCTGCACCGAGTTGGAAACCACATCAACCTTCATGTAATTAGCACAAAGACACCACAAGTTCGACCTCTGAGCACCTCTATCATTCAGGACCACTAACTTCAAATTCAGATTAGACCAGTAGTTCATAGGAACTGAGGAAAAAGCAATCCATGGTTCTGCAATGAAAACCAAGTCCGGGCAAAATTTACGACAATAAATGTAAAAGATTAGTTGCGTATCAGCGTTGCAAAAGCCCCGCACATTCCAGTAAAGTGTTTACATTGGGAAGGGATTCCAGTAAAATTTAGACTGAGATTCAGCCAACTTTTTTTTCTTTTCCTTCTTTTTTTGAGATTTAGACATCACAGCTTCAAAATCCACCTCCTTAGCATCTTCAACCGCATCTTTATCGACAACTACCTTAGCATCACCACGAGCTTTAACACTGACAGAATTCCACTGGGCAGCTGCATCTGCATCAGCCTTAGCCCCTGCATTAGTATCCTCATCCGAATCATCTAAAGTCTCAACAGTGACAGCGTCATCCTCCTGTTGATTGGTCACTGCCGCATCTTTAACCATGTCTATGCTATTCTCATTAATAGTTCCTTCTTTAGTCGGCTCTTTAGTCACATCATAATTAATCACCTCATTGTTATCCTCCGCCGATTCCGAATCCCTAGTAGCCACATTATCCGCACTCATCATAGACAAGGTGTTTCCGTGGTCTTTCAGCCATGTATCCCTTGAGCTTACGAGTCCGTTAACAACCAGCTGTGGTGTCGTCATAGCATCTATTTTTTTCCCCTCCTCATTTTGTTTTTTTACCTTTATTTTTTTCGGAGCATAGTTGTTTTTTATCTGGATTGTAGCTTCCTTATTCAACTCAGCAGCATCTATCTGCATTTGTTGTTTCTTATTGCATAATCCTTCCTCATGACCTATCATTTTGCAAAATTGACAATAGGAAGGCCTTTTTTCATAAGTAACCTTAGCATTGAAAAAGTAATTGTTTCTCTCCACTCGTATCTCCTCTATTTGTTTTTGTGATATATCAATCTCCACTAAGACTCTAGCATATAAACCAAAGCTACTTGATATGGTTGATCTGTCAACATATAATGGATCACCTATCGCACTTGAGATTTCAAAAAGTTTTTTTGATCTCCAATATTCATAGCTTAAACCATATATTCTAATCCAAACCCGGGCAAGAGATTGAATTTGTTTATGAGAATTAAAATCAGGGATCCATTTCCTAAAATGAATAATACCTAGCTTTATATTGCATGGCCCTGCAGATCGGACATACGCAACATATTCTTCACAAGAGAAATTGAATAAGAAGAAACCTTTGCCTAGAGTAGAGATAACCCAAGGTTTAATGTTCCATGTAATGGTCAGCCTTTGATGTATCTCCGCCATGTTCAACGGAGACGAGCCCTTAGGCAGCACCAGCCTGCCAATTAAGCAATTCTTGCAGTCTTTCACTCCTTTTTGGTATTCATCCTCTGAGATACGGATCGAAACATCCGATCCATTGAAGCACGGTTTTTCCAGGTTCGAAGAATCAAAGTCAATTTGAAATACGAAACAACATCGGCATACGATTTGTCATTTGCCTTATCAAGATCTGCTGAATTTGTTCCCTTCTCAAGGATCTTCCCCTTGTTCTCCTTACTTTTTTTAGTACTCGATTCATCCAAGCAACCCCAGGAACAGATCACACTAGATGTAGCGGTCACTATTTCCTGAATTGAATTAATAATCTTGAGTTATTCACTAATCATTGGATTTAATTCTTGATTGTTATTAAGAGTAAGCTGAGATCAAATACGTTCCCAGAATCGAGAACTCTGAGATTCTGATTTTCTCCGATCCAATCGCCGAGCTATCGCCGATTTGCAGAAAGAGTGACCCTGACCGACCTCGGGAGTAAGTACTTGACACTTAAACTGTAGTTTAAATATAATGGCTCCACTACATTTCCATTCATGCATTCGTGCTTAATTTATGTATACAATGAACTAGAGCTTTATCTTCTAAAAACTCTTTTCAGCTAATTTTGGAGGTTTTGGGTACTCACAATGGTTTCCAAATGATATTGGTATAAAATATATTGATTATCATGTGCTTGATATAACCTGTCTACTATCGTGCCAATGCTAGCTTATTGTTCATATTGATTTGATACAAAGATCTTGACGAGTTTTAATTTTAAGCATATGCAGGTATTGCAAATCGTGATGGTTCCATTGAAGAAATTACAAGGAGCGACAAATAGGACATATTTACATTACAAGTGTGAACAAAGTTACTCCACAAGTGATTTATGGCCATCCAATTTTTCATGTGTCTGATGTTCTAGCCAAGAAAGTGTCCACTTCAGACCCCAAGTAAAGGCTAATAACTTTCCAAGATCTTGGTAACTATAAATGCATTTGAAATCAGTATTTAATTTATTTGCATTGTTCCCAGCTTAGACTTCCATACCAAAATTGACGGTTGGGTTCAAGTCAAGATATCCAAACTTTGCTTTGAAAAAGATGGTAATGTATCAAACTAACTAACACTTGATAATCTTATTAAACAGGTCGAAGCATAATATACAGAGCTAAAAATTGTGCTTGGGTACAAATTGGGTTACTGCAATTGGGTTGGTGTAACCCTGATCGATTTGGTTCGTTTTCCCCACCAATGGCCTTGATTGAATATTGAATTCAGACTCAAATACGATGGGGCCTTTAAAGGATTTGATTTTATTTCTGCATATGTTGTTGTGATAATTTACAAAAGTTTCTACTTTGTGTATCGATAAAAGATTGATTGGTCATGATATCGTGGAGCCTTTTTGTTTATAGGTGAAAATAGTTTCTGCTGATTTTGGTAATTACGTGTGTGAAGGTGAGAAACTGTTTAAACCCTAAACAATGTACTTCAAGGGAGTACTTTAGATTAGAGAGATCAATCTGTACAAGTCCGGCCTAAACCAAGAAATGGTCGTTCCAGATTTGCTTCGGTCACAAAGAGGAGGAGAATGTGTTGGTTTTGGGGAGGGAAGCAAGGAGAGTGGTGAGACCGGAATAGTTGATTCTGGAAGAGCAGTTGGGTTTCTACGACTTATTTTCAGAAAACGTAGGAGATCTCACGAGGAGAGATAAGTAAGTATTTCTGAGTGCTGTATTGTCCGAATAAACTTGTTGTTCAAAGGGAAATATGTAAGACCTATTTATACAAGTCGAGGTAGAAACGTACCCTAGTCTCATTAGGGAGTGGGGAAGTAAATGGTAAGATGTGGTAACCGTATGCATGGACTTGATGTTCCATAAAGTGTTTAACGCATGAAACTGTTAACGTTATGGAATTAATGTTCCATAAGGTTGTTAACTCACAGCTTATGTCCCATGAGCGTTTCCCACATAACTCCCGTATTTACTAGGTGCCTCACCCTTATGACACTTACTTATGAAGGGCATAGTGTACTACGCACGCTGTAGACCACCAAACCAATACCCAAAGAGAATCCCCCAGTTTGTTTTGATGTCTCAAATGTTTTTGAAAAATATATAACACGTTGTTGTGGCTTGGCAAGTCGAGATCGGGGAAATTGCTAGCCTGGTGACCTTCGACGGTCGAGATGTTGCATCTTGAGAGGAGGGGGCAACCGTTGATCGGGGAACTTGCTAGCCTGGGCGCACGGCGTGACTAACTTGGGCTAGGCGTGGTTTTGTCTTGGCATGTGGGGCCAAGGGGCAGTCATGGGCGCATGGCGTGACTATATTGGTCTAGGTGCGGTTTTGGCTTGGCATATGGGGCCAAGGGGAAGCCATGGGCCTATGACGTGACTAGCTTGGGCTAGGCGCGTGACCAAGCTAGGGTTTTGTTCCAGAGGTCGTGAGGGGACCTTAGACGACCAGGATTTTCTTTTGGGACTGAAGTGCAACCGTTGATTGTTGCACGCCTTCACTTTGGTAGCCGCATGGGGAAGGCCGGCATGGTGGCACGGCATGAAGGGCCATGGAGAGACGTGTTTGGCATGGCACGGCCGACGTGGCTAGCTTTTTCTAGGTGCGTGACCAAGCTAGGGTTTTGGGCCAAAGGTCTTCAGGGGACCTTAGAAGGCCAGGATTTTCTCCTAGGATTGAAGGGCAACCGTTGATTTTTGCACGCCTTCACTTTGGTAGCCACATGGGGAAGGCCAGCATGGTGGCGCGGAATGAGGGGCCATGGCGAGACGTGTTTGGCATGGCGCGTCCGGCATGGCTAGCTTTGGCTAAGTACGTGACCAAGCTAGGGTTTTGGGCCAAAGGTCGTGAGGGGACCTTAGACGGCCAGTATTTTCTCCTAATATTGAAGGGAAACAGTTGATTGTTGCACGACTTCACTTTGGTAGCCGCATGGGGAAGGCCAGCATAGTGGCGTGACATGAGGGGCCATGGCGTGACGTGTTTGGCATGTCGCGGTCGGTGTGGCTGGCATGATTTGCCTTTGGCACAGAGATTCGGCTAGCATGGTTAGCATGCCTTGGCGCGGTTGGTGTGGCTGGCATGATTTTCCATTGGCACAGAGGTACGGCTAGCATGGTTGGCATGCCTTGGCGCGGTCGGTGTGGATGACATGATTGTCCATTGGAACAAAGGTGCGGCTAGCATGGTTGGCATGCCTTTGCGCGGTTGGTGTGGCTGGCATGATTTGTCATTGGCACATAGGTGCGGCTAGCATGGTTGGTATGCCTTGGTGCGGTTAGTGTGGCTCGCATGATTTGTCATTGGCACTGAGGTGCGGATAGCATGGTTGGCATGCCTTGGCGCAGTTGGTGTGGCTGGCATGATTTTCCATTGTCACAGAGGTACGGATAGCATGGTTGGCATGCCTTGGCGCGGTCGGTGTGGATGACATGATTTTCCATTGGCACAAAGGTTCGGCTAGCATGGTTGGCATGCCTGGGCGCGGTTGGTGTGGCTGGCATGATTTGCCATTGGCACATAGGTGCGGCTAGCATGGTTGGCATGCCTTGGTACGGTTAGTGTGGCTGGCATGATTTTTCATTGGCACAGAGGTGCGGCTAGCATGGTTGGCATGCCTTGGCGTGGTTGGTGTGGCTGTCATGATTTGCTATTGGCACAGAGGTACGGCTAGCATGGTTGGCATGCCTTGGCGCGGTTAGTGTGGCTGACATGATTTTCCATTGGCACAGAGGTGCGGCTAGCATGGTTGGAATGCCTTGGCGCGGTCGGTGTGATTGGCATGATTTTCCATTGACACAGAGGTGTGGCTAGAATGGTTGGCATGCCTTGGCGCGGTTAGTGTGTCTGGCATGATTTTCCATTGGCACACATGGGAATTAGGGTTTGGCTCGTCGTAACCCTAATTTGAAAAAATACCCCGGTAATTATTTAGAGACACATTAAAGGCTTTTCAATAAATGCGCTTAGTCAATGTTTTATCACTTAAATATTGTGACGTCACTATCTGCTAGGGTTTAGTGTTTTACGATTTTAACCATAAGCTAAAAACCACCATCAACATTAAGTCCCCTGCTTATCTCGGAACAGGTGCCTTGTTGTGAGGTAAGCATATGATGGTGACAGACGAGGAGGGAATCGAGATGTAAATCATTGCAAATATGTTCAGGAGAATCCGACTAACCTTTTGAGTGGTGAAGAGAGTTTTGGATTTCCGTGTTGGCGGCCCTGTATAAGTTATACTTGGAATGCAGACTGTGGAGTTGTGAGATGAAAGTTATCGGCTTGGTCTGGTCGTACATCTCTAAGGCAAAGGGGGCGTGGTCTTGGAAGGCGAAGCAAGTGGATGGCTTGGATCGAGGGGCCAAGAAGTGACGTGGTCCTGGCCGCGGCAATGGCATGGTGGAACGTGCAGGGGAGGCTAGGTATTAAGGTGCTGCAAGTGACGCATAATGATGACGCGTTACAGAGTTGCAGGCCATGTCAGAGTTCCGCCGTAATGGCGCATTACGAAACCATAATAGCGGTATACTGTATAGACCGTTAAGTGTCGAGAATGACATGACCCTACAGGGCCAATGAAGCACAAGAGTGGCGCTACATTGTAAAGACATTTGGCTAATGAATGAAGCTTATTGTCCGACACAATGAAGCTTCATTAAGGAGAAGGCAAGATGAAGCCAAAGTGACAGATGCAACATGTGATGTTGGCATTAAGGCATATCCGTGGAATTGAGTTGGCCCAAACTCAAGGATGATGCAAGAGTGTAGAATAGATCAAGAGTTGGTCTATGGAATTAGTTTAAGGCTGGCCAAAGCTTGAACAATGCAAAAAAGTTGGCAATGCAAGAGTTTCATTGCTATTGTCAAGCTAATTGGCGAAGTGAAGCATATGTGACGCATGAGTAACTAGAGTGAGCTTAAGGAGTTGGCCTCGACAAGTAAATCCTAAAGAGTTTCCGTGCATTAACTTAGAGTAATAAAAATGTAGGGACAAGAGGGTTGTACGTTGGCACAAGGCAGAATCCAGTAGGCCAAGACAAGTGGCGCAATAAGGCTCCAGTGACGGTTACAAGTTGGTTACGAGCTTCACAAGCATGCCAATGATGCGTGATGAAGAGGAGCGGTTATAAAGGAGTTTATAATCGTGGGAGAAGAGTTTTAACTGCCAAGAGAACAGGTGTTGGACGATTGGCGCAAGTTAAAGGAAAACTGGCCAGTTGGCATAGTAGTTGGCGGTTATGAAACTGCTCCCCGAGACAAATGGCTGTCTCTAGCGTGTGTAACGGTTATGCACGGTTTGGCCAAGCAAAGCTGCTGTATAAATAGTCCTAAGGCATGGGAAATTCGGCAGCCTAGCCTGTGTGAGTGAAAACTAACATATGTGAGAGTGTAGATTGCATATGTGAGTAGGAGAGTTTTTTGTAAGACTTAGACTTGGTTCAGGGAGTGAACAAGTCTGTGTAAGTCCCCAAGTGGGAAATTTTTGTATTTCTTCCCTTTGATGCAATAAAAAGAGTTGATTGTGTCATGTTCTAAGTGTTCTTAGTTGGCTGATTGTTGTTGGTAAAGTATGGCATGAATTGAGTGCATTATGGGGTGCATTTGATGAGCTTAGAGAAGAGAAAGAAGGCTATAAAAGACTTCCGCTGATTGACCTGATGTGTTGGATGTTTGCATAGGTGCAAACTTATAAGGCTGAAGTGCAAGTGGGTGAAGTTCGATTCACAAGACCATTGTGCTGCCGGGTTACACTTTCGCAGAAAATTCTTGGTGAGTTTGAAGGTGTGACACTAGGCATGGTGGGACTGCGATGATGGAGCGAGGTCTTTGTAAGGTAAACGCCCGTGGACGATAAGGTCATGACAGTGGATCAGGCGGCTTGGCTTAGTGTGGCCTTGGAAAGACGAGACATACACGGACAGCTAGGTGTGGTGGGGCCGCGGAAATGGAGCGGATGGCTTGGCTGGGTGCGGCTATGGTAGGGCGCGGCTCGGTGAGGTGAGGCGTGCATGGACGACTAGGCGTAGTGGGGCCAAGGCATGGTGTGAATGGTCTTGGGCATGGAAATTTTCCTTTGCGGGACTGGTTTCTTCTTTTCCTTCCTTGGCTCAAAAATAGGGAACCCTTTCCTTGTTCTAACTCCCAAGCACCATGTCTATAAAAGGGGGCCGAGGAGATTTGTCTGACCTTTTTCGAGATGTAAGTAGAATCCGCAATCCTTGCATCCGGTAACTTTGCACTAATCCCAGTATGACTAGGTGTCTTTGGGGCCAGGCTTTGGAAGGGAAGCGCTTGCAAGGGAAACGCTTGCAAGGGAAACGCTTGCGGTTTAGGGTTTGACACGCCGAAACCCTAATTAGCGCCCTTTACTAGAATCTCTGTAGAATCCGCATACGAAATCGTAATTTGATGGACCGCCCCTTTATCAGACACGAAACAGAATTATGTATCTCCCTACGCGGGAATATTTAGGTTTCGAGCTCGCTAGGGAGGTGAAAACGTCCTGACAGTGAAAATCAGGAAGAAGTCAAGAGGGATGTTGCAGGCCCGGGGTGGCATAGTCGCGCGCCAGTCACCTATTCCCGTTCATGGAGTAAGAAGGAATATTCATTCTGTTTAAGCTCTAAAAACGCCCGTATGAAATGAGGTATCGACCCCAACTCTCAGAGCCTTGACGGTTTGTGAACTTAGGAGGGTTGATGATTTCCTTTTCTTTCTATTTTGTTAAAGAAGTCCCTGATCTTCATGTGTGATGAAATTGGATTGCTGATTTCCTTCTACCGGGCGTTCAAGGGAAACGCGAGCCCCTTCATCTATAAAGGCATGTCCTGCTGAAGTCCCTGCGTCAGATGTTAAAAGTATTCCTTTGTCCGCTCCCTCTTGGGTTGACATGACTCTTATGGTGGCCACTCCGTCATTGTCTTGAGGAAGTAGGTATGTTCTTCCGAGTTATAAATGATGAGTGCCAAATAGTGCATATTTCTACACCTTTTTATTGGCATTTAACTCATCTTTTGCGCTTTAAAATCATATATTATCCCAGATTCTGTATTTCCTTTGTTTTGAAGAATAAATACTTGTACTAATTAATTTTGTGTTTTTAAGTACTAAATAAAGCTTGGAAGAATTGAAGAGCCAAAAGAGCAGAAAATTGGACCGTTCGATCGATTCTAGGAGCTGCATCCAAATTAGAAGCGTCCGCCTCACACCAAAGTTTGTCTACACCCTTCATACACTTGGTCTAGCCAAACACTCCTTCCATGTTCTACCCCACACCCCACCATCATATAAACATTCTCACCCATTGTTTATTTGAATTTTAATTAAAATAAAATAAGTAGTGGGAGGAAAGGACATTAGTTAGTAAAGAAAGAAGAAGTGGGGAGAAAGAGAAAGAGAAGACGTATAAGAAGAAGAGAAGAAAAAGAAAGAAGAAATAGAGGACGTTGGGAAGAGGCAAAAGTTGAAAGAGGAGCTCGTGGGGAGAAAAGAAGACGTGGGGAAGGACAGCTACACAGCTCGAGGTGGAGACAGAGTAAAGAAGCCAGCAGCGCGTGGAATGAAGAACTGACTGCGTTGGAAAAGAGAACAAGGTGGGAGGCGAATAGATATTAGCTCGTGGGAAGAGACAAACTGACAGCAGCGTGGTTAGACTGCAGCAAGGTGTGAGGAACAAACATCAAGTGAATGGGCAAATGACGAACGTGGGGATCGAGAAGCTGACAAAAGTCATGGAAAGAATACAAAGCTACAGTTCGTGAGTGTGAGAAGACAGTAGCAGCAGAGCGTGGGAGGAGAACACGCGGGGTCGGAACACGAGCACGTGAAGGAATTTGTAGCAGTAATGATGGCAGTTGGTGAATTCGTGGGCAACAGCACATTATCATACACGCTTGGGAAATATGTCAGGCATCTTCCTATATAAATATGTCCGAACATCTTCTCCAAGGGGGGGGGGGGAAAAATTAGGAGATAGCATAATTTTTATCAGTGCAATACCATTTCGATTTTCATCATGTTCTAAAATTCTCTGCTAGAGTTTAGATGAAACTCTAGCCTACTGATATGTCACCAATACTTTGTGAGTTATTCTTGAATGTTTGAAATTGTTTAAGATATAATTTAATCCAAGTTTGTCAACATTTTGCTCTCACAATGTATGCCATGTATCCATTGTAGTTAGAATATCACTATGTTAATTATGCTGCAACTCATGCTAAAAAAATATTATTGATCCTTTGATTAGTTGTGCTTTAACTAGACAGTTAATGCTTTGGAGAAATATTTTAGTTGTGATTAAGTTATCCATTGGAGAAACACCTTAGATACAAGTTAAACTTGAATCTGATATAAGGACAAGAATAACATCATAAGTTAAGTGCATATTGTAGGTTAGTAGTGGATTTGAAAGCTCTAGTATCCATATTCTTCGTGTTTACACCTTGTGTTATTTGCATCTTTTACTTCTATTTACTTTTATTATTTCAGTCACTTGAAAATCATCTCGTCGTATCGACAAAACAAACTCCTTTGGTTACTTTTATTTGAATCAGTTTAGTAATATTTTGGAATCACTTCTACACCCACCGAGTCTCTGTGGGATCGACCTGTATTTGCCATGTCTACATTAGACGCTGTGCACTTGCAGTTTATACATAGTAGTAGGTACTTTTCCGAGCCTACCAAGTTTTTGGCGCCGTTGCCGGGGACTAGTTGGCAGTGTAGTTGCTTCTTTAGCTTCACTTTACTGATTTCATTGTACACAGTTCACTGTAGAAAGCAGACTGTTCACTGTACAAAGAACACAGAATACTGTTCACTGTACACGATACACAGAGCACGGTACACAGCCGTTGTTTACTGTACGGAAGGAAATTTTACTGTAGCAAAGGAACTGTTCACTGTACACTCTTGTTATTTTTGTTCTTCTTTGCGTTTTTGTTGTTTTTGTCCTTTCCTTGCAGAATTTGGAACGATAGAAAATTTACCAAAGCTTTTGGTAAATATTTAAAAGACTTGAGAGTAAAGGCGAATCTAAAGGAGGCGGAAGAAGAAGATTTTTCTTACATAAAAAAAAAAAAGAGTTTATTTTATTTATTTATTTTTAGATTGTATTAGGATTTATACTTGTAATTTTCTTTTTCTTTTGCATTTTATCTTCTTGGACTTTGGACATTCTATTTTTATTTTTAAACCCTACGGAAGGGTAGTATTTAAATATCAAACTGTTTGCAGAGAAGGACGGTGATTACAATATCACCTCGGCCCCTCGGGTTCGTTCATGACATAGGAGTCGTGGCCCGAGTCGACAACAACGGTTCATCCCCCGTCTGGTACGGGAGGTAAATTTGTCGAAACACTCGTGAATCCCATGTTAGCGAGTTACTGTATTCCTTCGTCTGCATATATGTTGAGGACTTGAATACGGCTGCTTTTATTTTCCTAGTAAAGGGCAAGAACTGGCCATATAAGATAAGGGTTCGGATTTCATCACCGTTCTCTTCTTGCCCGCCTTAGGAAAACGATACCTAAACGTGAACCTAAGCTTTAAAATTTGAAATAGAACAAGACCTATAAGGTAACGAGCTTAGTAGGAAAGTCGTTCGGAAAATATTGGTTACTCTTTAAGCATACTTCGAAGTTCATGATAGTTTCTGTAAATTGAATGCGTGACTGCGCCGCCTTGTGATACGGTGAGGCCTTGGGTATCAAAGCTCCAGCAGCTTCCCTCGCCTCTATTCAATATACTTTAACTCAGATTGATTCCAGAAGGGTTTGCTTAGATTGTAACGAATTTCCTTTCAAAGTATTAGAAGCTGGTCTAGAAAACAATCTAAGTGGAGCCATCATGCTTTTTGTTTGCTAGAAATCAGTAGGTTTACTATGGTGGAGTCATCCTTGTTTGTGATTGAATAGAACTCCCCTTCCTTGTTTGTGGTATTCTATATTTATTTTATTTTTATTTCTTCTTTTAAAAAAAAAAAAAAAAACGACTAGTTATGGATGTATGAGTGGTTAGCATGCTTGATGTGCTAGCTGGGCTATGATTGTGTCTTTTAGAGACCAAACAAACCGACTAGTTAGAATTCCCCAAGCAGATATAGTCGACATACCTAGTCCTGAAGTAGAAAGCCCCGACCAATCTGAGACAATGGGTGATAACATAAACCCGCCCCGTAGTCTCAAGGACTACATGTACCCAACGAGGACAAGCCAGTCCTCGTGCATTGTCTTACCAGCTGCTGTCGGACAATTTGAGCTAAAGGCAAGTATCCTTAATATGTTGCCTAAGTTTAGAGGGGTTGATGCTGAAAATCCCTACCACCACGTGAGAGAATTTGAGGAAATTTGTGGGACTCTTCAGATCAACCAAATGACGGATGAGTCCCTCAAACTGAGACTATTTCCTTTTCTTTGAAAGAAAAAGCAAAGTCTTGGCTGTGTGCTTTGCAGCCACAGTCAATTAATTCATGGGATGGACTTACAAAAGAGTTTTTCAGAAAGTTTTTCCCCAATCATAAGACTACGACCATTCGTCAAAGTCTGAATAGTTTTGTGCAATTAGATGATGAGACTCTAGCAAAATATTTGGAGAGATTCAACGAATTATTGCTCCAATGTCCCCATCATGGTTTTGAAAAATGGAGACTTGTGCAAATTTTATATGAAGGCCTAGATGTCAGGACCCGAACTACAGTTGAGGCAATGTGCAATGGTCTGTTTATTGACAAAAGTGCTGATGAATCTTGGGATTTCTTAATCGAAGTCGCTAAAAAGACTCAGCAGTGGGAGTCCATCCGTGCACCTAAAGAGACTACCCGTGTAGCTAATTTTCACAGAATTGAGTCCGAATTTGAGGGAAATGCAAAGATGGCATCTATGGCTAGGAGAATAAAAGAGCTAGAGCTACAGAAGAATGTAAAACCTAATGCTCATACTCTCCGTAACCAAATTGAAATGGCCACTTGTGCCGCGTGCCATGGTTCAGACCACTTAGTGGATACTTGTCCAGACCTCCATGCATTTCAAGAGTCTAAAACCGAGCAAGCCAATGCTTTGTACAATAGGCAAGAGAATAATCTGTACTCTCAAACCTATAACCCAGGGTGGAGGAATCACCCTAACTTTTCATGGTCTAAAGGGCCCGTCCAAGGGGGAACATCAAATAACAACCAAGGATACTCATATCCTAGAAACCCCCAAGTACAACCACACACTCAAGACCTGTAGAGAAAAAGCCTAGTTTTGAAGACAGTTTCAGTCTGTTGACCCAAAATCTTGTACAACTTCAAAAGACAACCGACCAACGTTTCACGAATCTAGAACTTAAAATGGGTCAGATATGTGATGCTTTGAGTGAGAGAGAGAGGGGCAAGCTCCCTAGTCAGCCCCAACAAAATCCAAAGAATGTATTTCAGGCAAGTACTTCAACTTGCAATAAAACTTCACATAGTCCTGTAAATGCTATCACCACTCTTCGTAGTGGTAAAGCTATTGAAAACAATGTAGGTGTACCACAGTCGAGTGAGTCTAGGTCAGACTCACCGGTGCATACAACTCCACAGAAAACACCTATTGTGGAAAAGGAATCTGAGCATGATACTGACTCTAAGAATTCCACTGATGCTAATGTCCCTGCACCATCTCATGTACCTGTTGCTCCATTTCCTCAAAGATTAGAGCAACAGAAGAAAGGTACCCAATATAATGAGATGTTGGAGATGTTTAAACGAGTCAATATAAACATTCCTTTCCTCGAAGCAATTAAGCAGATACCTGCCTATGCAAAATTTTTGAAGGACCTATGCACACAAAAGCGAAAGCTTCACGTGCATAAACGTGCCTTTCTCACTGAGCAGGTAAGTTCAATTATTCAAAACAAAACACCACCTAAGTATAAATACCCAGGTAGTCCAACTATCACATGCACTTTAGGCAAGCATACAATAGATAGGGCTTTATTAGACTTAGGTGCAAGTGTGAATCTTCCGCCATACTGTGTATGTGCAGTTAGGTCTTGGGAGTCAAACCCACTCTGTTACGCTACAATTAGCAGACAGTGTCCGTAAAAATCCCTCGGGGTATTGTGGAGGATGTATTGATAAAGGTTGATAAATTTTATTTCCCCGTGGACTTCATTGTGCTGGATACTCAACTGTGCAAAACCCAGATTGTCACATTCTGTTATTTTGGGACGTCCTTTCCTGGCTACGTCCAATGCTATCATAAACTGTCGTAATGGAGTGTTGAAATTATCTTTTGGTAACATGACTGTGGAACTGAATGTCTTTCGTGTAAATCAACAACCCATAGATTGTGATGATGATGAATTGCATGAGATTAACATGATTGAGAGTCTGATTCAAGACTCATTGCCTGATATTTTATCTGTGGATCCTTTGCAAGCATGTCTAGATAACTTCGAATTAGATCTCTTCGATTCTAAGTACATTAGTGAAGTTCAATCTTTGCTTGAATCTGTGCCACCCATGGACATTGCTAAATGGAAATCTGCTGTAGAACCACTTCCACTCTCTGATTCCAAATCTTCCCCATCTCCTGTTGAACCACCTAAACTTGATTTGAAACCCTTGCCCGATACATTGAAATATGCTTTCTTAGGTCCTTCTGATACTTTGCATGTGATTATTGCATCATGTTTAGACACAGAGCAAGAAAATAAACTTTTAGAAGTACTTAAAGAGCATAAGGAGGCCTTAGGTTGGTCCATATCAGACCTTAAAGGTATAAGTCCCACACTTTGCATGCATCACATAAATCTGGAAGAAAACACTAAACCAACCAGGGAAATGCAAAGAAGACTTAACCCAAACATGAGAGATGTTGTTAAGGGTGATATTCTGAAATTGCTTGATGCGGGTATCATATACCCAGTTCCTGATAGCAAGTGGGTCAGTCCCATTCAAGTAGTACCCAAAAAGTCTGGAATTACTGTAGTTCCAAATGAAAAGAATGAACTTGTACCCACCCGTGTGACCACAGGGTGGCGAGTTTGTATTGATTACAGAAAATTGAACACGGCAACAAAGAAAGACCATTTTCCCCTTCCCTTCATTGATCAAATGCTAGAAAGGTTGTCGAGACATAGGTACTATTGTTTTTTAGATGGCTATTCAGGCTACAACCAAATTCACATAGCACCCGAAGACCAACATAAGACTACTTTTACTTGTCCGTATGGAACATTTGCTTATCGTCGTATGCCTTTTGGGTTGTGTAATGCACCCGCTACTTTTAAACGTTGCATGATGAGCATATTCTCCGACATGATAGACGAGTTTCTTGAAATTTTCATGGATGACTTTTCTGTCTTTGGGTCTTCTTTTGATGAATGTTTGCATTATCTTACTCGTGTGCTGATTAGATGTAAAGAAAAGAATTTGGTTTTGAATTGGGAAAAATGTCATTTCATGGTTAACTCGGGCATTGTTCTAGGGCATATCATCTCGGAAAAAGGAATAGAAGTAGATAAATCCAAGGTTGATATCATTCAACACTTACCTCAACCTCGTTCTGTGAGGGACATAAGATCATTCTTAGGCCATGCCGGTTTTTACCGCCGATTCATCAAAGACTTTAGTAAAATTTCAAGACCTTTGTGTAATCTTCTTGCAAAAGATGTTGCATTTGTCTTTGATGATGCATGTAAGGAAGCATGGGAGCAATTGAAGGCTCTGCTTACATCTGCCCCTATAGTCAGACCACCCGACTGGACCTTGCCATTTGAACTTATGTGTGATGCATCTGACTATGCTGTAGGAGATGTTTTAGGTCAGCGAGTAGACAAACTCCCTTATGTGATCTACTATGCTAGTAAAACACTTAATGACGCGCAAATGAATTATTCAACAACTGAGAAAGAGTTACTAGCTGTTGTGTTTGCATTGGATAAGTTTAGATCTTATTTGATAGGGTCTAAAATCATCATATATTCTGACCATGCTGCGTTGAAATATTTTTTATCTAAAAAAGATGCTAAAGCTCGTCTAATTCGATGGATACTCTTGTTACAAGAGTTCAACCTCGAAATTCGAGATAAGAAAGGGTCGGAGAATGTTGTAGCTGATCACTTATCTAGGTTGAATGCTGAATCTGCTGATGAATCAGTGCTTATTAGAGAATCATTCCCTGATGAGCAATTAATGCTTGTATCTGAAATGCCTTGGTTTGCGGATATCGTGAACTACCTTGCTACAGGTAGAATGCCCTCTCATTGGTCTAAGCAAGACCGTTATAAATTCTTGGCGGAAGTTAAACACTTCCTTTGGGATGACCCATACCTGTTCAAGTACTGCCAGGATCAAATTATTAGGAAATGCGTCCCAAATTCTGAACAAAGGGATGTCATCTCTTTTTGTCATGACCAAGCTTGTGGAGGCCACTTTAGTGCCAAGAAAACTGCTGCAAAGATCTTGCAGAGTGGTTTTTACTGGCCAACATTGTTCAAAGATAGCCATGCTTTTTGCGTTGCTTGTGACCAATGTCAGAAATTAGGAAGCATATCTAAAAGAAACATGATGCCCTTACAACCCATTTTGATTGTTGAGCTGTTTGATGTGTGGGGTATTGATTTCATGGGTCCATTTCCTAACTCTGAAGGTAAGTTGTACATTCTTGTTGCTGTTGATTATGTATCTAAGTGGGTAGAAGCCATTGCATCCAAAACAAATGATCATAAAGTTGTTCTTTCTTTTCTTAAAGAAAACATTTTCTCTCGCTTTGGAACACCTAGAGCAATAATCAGTGATGGAGTTAGTCATTTTTGCAATAGACCCTTTGAATCACTTGTGCGCAAGTACGGAATCACTCATAAGGTAGCAACACCTTATCATCCTCAGACCAGTGGCCAAGTAGAAGTTTCTAATAGGGAAATTAAGCGTATCCTCGAAAAGACTGTTAATCCTTCTAGGAAAGATTGGTCTTTACGTTTAAATGATGCTTTGTGGGCCTATAGAACTGCATACAAGACTCCCATTGGCATGTCCCCTTACAGACTTGTGTACGGTAAAGCTTGTCATCTTCCGGTTGAGTTAGAGAATCGGGCATATTGGGCTATAAAGAAACTCAACTTTGATCTTGATAAGGCAGGTACACAAAGGAAACTCCAACTCAATGAGTTGGAAGAACTTAGAAATGATGCATATGATAGTGCAAAGATGTACAAAGATAGGATGAAGGTATCCCATGACAAGCACATTTTGCGCAAGTCATTCACTCCAGGCCAGAAAGTTTTATTGTACAACACTCGTTTGCATTTGTTTCCGTGAAAGTTACGTTCTCGATGGTCAGGTCCATTCTTAGTACGCATCGTTTTTCCGCATGGAGCTGTTGAAATCGGAAACCCATCGACCAAAAATATCTTCAAGGTCAATGGTCGAGATTGAAACCATTTTCGGAGCCTCTTCCACTGAAGTTGAGACCGTAGACTTGGAAGACCCCGTCTATGTGGACTAAGCTAGTCCACCCGTGTACATACATATGGCTTAATAGTCCAGTATCTTTCCCTTTTCTTTTTATTTTTGCATAGTGTTTATGTGTGCTAACCAAACTTTTTGTATTGTGCTCATAATGTTTGCTTTCAAAGCATTCACTCAATTATGGTTAGCACCAACCTTTTTGCATCTGGTAATCTCTTTCCTTCAAATCTTCTCTGCCGTGTTCTCTTGATATGTGTTCTTATCATCCTTTGAAACATTGAGGACAATGTTAGATTTAGGTTTGGGAGTGTGTTTTTCATATAGAGTTTTTAGTTTTCTAAAAAAAAAAAAAAAAAAAAAAAAAAAAAAAAAAACCTTTGTAAATATTTGCATAAAACCTCCAACTTTTAGAGATCTTAGAGTCACTAGTATGCTTCTAGATATGTTTACATAGAGAGTCTGACCGAAATAGCTGAACTTGGAAGTGCCGGAGAACACAATCGGGTTTTTTAGGTTATTAAAGCGTTAAAGTTGGATTTAGCCATGCCGGAGGGCGAATTAGGTGCTGTAAAGAAATTCGGTAGTAGAATTGTGATCACCCATAGTGGAGACTACCCATTTTTACATCAAGCGAGGCACCGACCTTCAATTTGTGACTTTCTAAAAAATCTTTTAGAGTGTGTGTCACCGTACGTCAATTCCGGGTAGGAATGGTGAGCTACCCAACTTCGCACCACTTTCAGCACTATTTTTGATCCCTTGAGTGCTAATTTTGTCAATCATGAGGGTGACGTCTAAAGATGAAAACTCCTTCTTGTAGTTCGATGAGAAATTAGCATCACTCTCTCTCAACAACATCAACAAATCCATAGAAACACATCATCAACGAGCATAGCAGCGTCAGAATTAGTCCAAGGTTTACATGCAACAATACAGTACAAAGAGCAGAATTCTATACAATATACAAATTTGAAGAGGTATTTTACAAAAGAACAGAAAATAAGATGGGAATTAGTGAAGTTTATGAAATCAAGACAATACAAGTTGTAAAGAATTGAGTGATAAAGTCCTTCATCCATGGAGTTAGTAGTTTCGTTATTTTCATATTATTGTAAAAAAAAAAAAAAAAAAAAAAAAACGAAATTCAGAAAAATCATATATAAAAAATCAGAAAAATCAAAAAATCAAAATAAAAAAAATAAAAAAAAAATATTTTGTAGTTTATTTTCTTAGTTTAGTTTTGATACCACTATGGTAAAGAAGAAGAATTCAAGAAGAAAATTCCAAGCAACAAGGAAATTGAAGAGAAAAGTTACAATTTGTCAAATTTTTGAAGTTCAGAAGTTCATCATCAATAGTTGAAGACCGAAGAAATTGAAGACATTTCTATGGATGCTGTGAGAGTGGTGTTGATTGCCGATCGGATGTGAAGGTAAGTGAGTACTCCCATCCTTGCTAATGGTTGATTTCCTTTCTTAGAGATCATCAGAAAAAGATTCTTTTTGTCCACAATGTTGTGGAGTCTCCAGAAATTATTTCGGAAGGTTCTCCTTCCCACCATCAAAGTGTGCAGGATTTCTCTCTTTATTCCTGTCTGCACACATGAGAGACTAAAAAAGCGGTCTTTTTGAGTGCAATTATCATAAAACCCTATTAGGTGAGGCAGAAGTCGAGGCTTGTGATTATTCTCGAACCCGAATTCTTTCATATGGTATGGTTATTTCTCGCTCAACTCTTAAGGATGAGAATGCGTTCTTTGGTAGTTCTAACTTCGTGTTACTAGCATGCAGAAACTCTAAGTCCTCATAGCTCCTTGGATGCTTGGGACTCTGTTACGCTCTGAAATTGGAGAAGGTTTTGTGGGTACATCTCTGATAGGCCCTCACGAGACTACAACTCGTCCACTAGGGACACCTAGGGGTTTAAAGGCTTAGTGCATACGCTAAATACATTCGAGAGACCAGCGACAGTGCTATAGCTAGGATTTCTTAATTTCTGTTTCACTTGAGGACAAGTAAAATTCAGGTTTGGGGGTATTTGATGAGTGCCAAATAGTGCATATTTCTACACCTTTTTATTGGCATTTAACTCATCTTTTGCGCTTTAAAATCATATATTATCCCAGATTCTGTATTTCCTTTGTTTTGAAGAATAAATACTTGTACTAATTAATTTTGTGTTTTTAAGTACTAAATAAAGCTTGGAAGAATTGAAGAGCCAAAAGAGCAGAAAATTGGACCGTTCGATCGATTCTAGGAGCTGCATCCAAATTAGAAGCGTCCGCCTCACACCAAAGTTTGTCTACACCCTTCATACACTTGGTCTAGCCAAACACTCCTTCCATGTTCTACCCCACACCCCACCATCATATAAACATTCTCACCCATTGTTTATTTGAATTTTAATTAAAATAAAATAAGTAGTGGGAGGAAAGGACATTAGTTAGTAAAGAAAGAAGAAGTGGGGAGAAAGAGAAGAAAAAGAAAGAAGAAAGAGAGGACGTTGGGAAGAGGCAAAAGTTGAAAGAGGAGCTCGTGGGGAGAAAAGAAGACGTGGGGAAGGACAGCTACACAGCTCGAGGTGGAGACAGAGTAAAGAAGCCATCAGCGCGTGGAATGAAGAACTGACTGCGTTGGAAAAGAGAACAAGGTGGGAGGCGAATAGATATTAGCTCGTGGGAAGAGACAAAAACTGACAGCAGCGTGGTTAGACTGCAGCAAGGTGTGAGGAACAAACATCAAGTGAATGGGCAGCTGACGAACGTGGGACTGAGGAGCTGACAAAAGTCATGGAAAGAATACAAAGCTACAGTTCGTGAGTGTGAGAAGACAGTAGCAGCAGAGCGTGGGAGGAGAACACGCGGGGTCGGAAAACGAGCACGTGAAGGAATTTGTAGCAGTAATGATGGCAGTTGGTGAATTCGTGGGCAACAGCACATTATCATACACGCTTGGGAAATATGTCAGGCATCTTCCTATATAAATATGTCCGAACATCTTCTCCAGGGGGGGTCGGCAAAAATTAGGAGATAGCATAATTTTTATCAGTGCAATACCATTTCGATTTTCATCATGTTCTAAAATTCTCTGCTAGAGTTTAGATGAAACTCTAGCCTACTGATATGTCACCAATACTTTGTGAGTTATTCTTGAATGTTTGAAATTGTTTAAGATATAATTTAATCCAAGTTTGTCAACATTTTGCTCTCACAATGTATGCCATGTATCCATTGTAGTTAGAATATCACTATGTTAATTATGCTGCAACTCATGCTAAAAAATATTATTGATCCTTTGATTAGTTGTGCTTTAACTAGACAGTTAATGCTTTGGAGAAATATTTTAGTTGTGATTAAGTTATCCATTGGAGAAACACCTTAGATACAAGTTAAACTTGAATCTGATATAAGGACAAGAATAACATCATAAGTTAAGTGCATATTTTAGGTTAGTAGTGGATTTGAAAGCTCTAGTATCCATATTCTTCGTGTTTACACCTTGTGTTATTTGCATCTTTTACTTCTATTTACTTTTATTATTTCAGTCACTTGAAAATCATCTCGTCGTATCGACAAAACAAACTCCTTTGGTTACTTTTATTTGAATCAGTTTAGTAATATTTTGGAATCACTTCTACACCCACCGAGTCTCTGTGGGATCGACCTGTATTTGCCCTGTCTACATTAGATGATGTGCACTTGCAGTTTATACATAGTAGTAGGTACTTTTCTGAGCCTACCAATAAACACGTATGTATGAGCCTTACGAGAACCTTTGTCTTTCCACCTCAAAAAGGAGGTCTGCTTCTTCCGGATCTTCCAGTATCTTGCCCTGATGGTGGAGTAGCAGCGTCTCTGGTGATGGTTGGATCTGTCATACTTGAAGAAACGTTAGGGTGATGGAAGCGGCTCTGGTTCTGGTGATCATAGGTGTATCGTGCAGCGATGGTGCAGTTTTAATCACAAAGTGCTGGAGCCATGGCGCTATTTCGGAGGGTGAGGATGGCGCTGCTTTGGCTAGTTGTGGAGCCGGGAAGATGGTGCTGGAAGGGAGCAAGATGTTAGCACTTGAAGGATGCAGTCTGTTAGCGCAGGGTGCGGTATCGCGGCTCGCATACGCGTGCGGCATGTGCGTCTGGTAAGCGTGTCTGGTAAGCACGCCTGGCAAGCGCGTCTGGCTTGCGCGTCTGTCATTGGATTCGACATGGCGCAGACTGTTGACTGGGCATGGCACAGACTGTTGGCTTGACACAACGCTGGCTTGGTATGGTGTGGACTTGTTCTTGTGGGCCCAGTTTTCTCTTTCCAGACGTAGCTCAAACAAGAAATCCTTTCGTTATTCAAATTCCAAGAAGTGTTATGCTTATGAAAGGGGTTGGCTCCCATTTTTACCTCGTATCTTTGTTATCACGTCCTGGTGTTAGCGGTAGCGCGATAATGATAAAACGGGCAAGCATATTCCATCTATGTACTCCAGCGTTTATCTTTTAATTTGTCTTATTGTTTTCTTGTGCTGGTGCAAACCATAGCCATAGGTATGCCTTCCATAAATCTGTAAAAATATTTTTCTTCTGAACTGGTGTAATCCCTAGCCATGGGTACGCCTTTCATAAACTTGTGGAAATACTTCATCATAAACAATTCTTCGAATGTCACCGTAGTAACGTGTGACAGGTAATCATTGTTGTGCAAAGTAGGCACATATGGGTAGGTGACTTTTTTTTGAAAGGCAAACAAAGCGCATGGTTTATGGTTTTTGATTTTCTGGTTTTCTCGAGTTAGTAGATAAATGCTACCTTGACGGTTTTGGATTATATATTTTTTTTGAATGAAATATTTAGAATTGAACTGTCTTTGGCTATGAATGAAAGTGAGGCAGACACCCCAGGAAAACCATGGAACCGTGTGTTGGTAGATGACATGGGATAAAACATGACTATAGGTTTTATCAGAACTTGAAAAAACAAACCACGTATTTTTGTCTAGATAAGACTTACTCGGTTTCTCAGGTCTTCTGATGAAAAGTAGACCTTCCGGGTGTAGGACCAAGATTTACGAGAAACACGGCCGTGGGAAGTCCCCAGTCTTCCAAGTCGTTGCTGAGTTGTCTGGTAACTGCGCCGTTAATCCCTGGGCGGATCGTTTTGCTTTTAGCCTCTGGGAAGTCCCCAGTCATCCCTTGTCGTGTCATGACTGATAATCGAGCCACCGGGTACCTGGGTCAGAGTGGATCATCTTCCTATACTATCTTGACGATTGGGTCGAAGAACGATACCAATGGTCAAAAATTGACGTTGTAACCGAAAGATCGAACCTACCGCTGTGGTCGCCAATTGTTTATAGGTGAAAATAGTTTCTGCTGATTTTGGTAATTGCGGGTGTGAAGGTGAGAAATTGTTTAAACCCTAAATAATGTACTGCAAGGGAGTACTTTAGATTCGAGAGATCAATCTGTACAAGTACGGCCTAAACCAAGAAATGGCAGTTCCAGACTTGCTTCGGTCACAAAGAGGAGGAGAATGGGTTGGTTTTGGGGAAGGAAGCAAGGAGAGTGGTGAGACCAGAATAGTTGACTCTGGAAGAGCATTTGGGTTTCTACGACTTGTTATCAGAAAAGGTAAGAGAGCTCATGAGGAGAGCTAAGTAAGTATTTCTGAGTGTTGTCTTGTCCGGATGAACTTGTTGTTCAAAGGGAAATAGGTAAGACCTATTTATAAAAGTCGAGGTAGAAATGTACCCTTGTCTTATTAAGGAGTGGGGAAGTCAATGGGAGGAGGTGGTAACCATATGCATGGACTTGATGTTCCATAAAGTGGTTAACGCATGAAACTAGTTTTCATGAAACTGTTAACGTTATGGAATTGATGTTCCATAAGGTTGTTGACTCACGGATTTATGTCCCAAGAACGTTTCCCACATAACTTCCGTATTTACTAGGCGCCTCACCCTTATGACACTTCCTTATGAAGGGCATAGTGTACGCCGCACGCTGTAGACCACCAAACCAATACCCAAAGAGAATCCCCCAGTTTGTGTTGATGTCTCGAATGTTTTTGGAAAATATGTAACATGTTGTTGTGGCTTGGCAAGTCGATCTCGGGGAACTTGCTAGCCTGGTGACCTTCGGCGGTCGAGATGTTTCATCTTGAGAGGAGGGGCAACTGTTGATCGTTGCACGCCTTCGTTTTGGTAGCCGTGTAGTGAGGTCCAACAGGGTGGCACGTCTAGGGTGTGTTTAGACTTGGCATGATGGTCCAAGGGTTCACCATAGGCATATGGCATGGCTAGGGCCAACGCAAGGGTGCTTGACTAGTCGTGACGTGACTATCACGGCTAGGGCCAAGGAAAAGTGTGTTTTGGAATGACGCGGCTAGCTTGGCTAGGTTTGGTTTGGCTTGGCATGTGGGGCCAATGGGTATTCATGGGCGCACGGCGTGACTAACTTGGGCTAGGCGTGGTTTTGTCTTGGCATGTGGGGCCAAGGGGCAGTCATGGGCGCATGGCTGACTAGCTTGGGCTAGGTGCGGTTTTGGCTTGGCATGTGGGGCCAATGGGTAGTCATGGGCGCATGACGTGACTAGCTTGGGCTAGGCGCGTGACCAAGCTAAGTTTTTGTGCCAAAGGTCGTGAGGGGACTTTAGACGGCCAGGATTTGCTCCTGGGATTGAAGGGAAACCGTTGATTATTGCACGCCTTTACTTTGGTAGCCGCATGGGGAAGGCCAGCATGGTGGCGCGACATGAGGGGCCATGGCGAGACGTGTTGGGCATGGCGCGGCCGGCGCGGATAGCTTTGGCTAGGTGCGTGACCAAGCTAGGGTTTTGGGCCAAAGGTCGTGAGGGGACCTTAGATGGCCAGAATTTGCTCCTGGGATTGAAGGGAAACCGTTGATTGTTGCACGCCTTCACTTTGGTAGCCGTATGGGGAAGTCCGGCATGGTGGCGCGGCATGAGGGGCCATGACGAAACGTGTTTGGCATGGCGCGACCGGCATGGCTAGGTGCATGACCAAGCTAGGGTTTTTGGCCAAAGGTCGTGATGGGACCTTAGACGGCCAGGATTTACTCCTGGGATTAAAGGGAAACCGTTGATTGTTCCACGCCTTCACTTTAGTAGCCGCATGGGGAAGGCCAGCATGGTGGTGCAACATGAGGGGCCATGACGAGACGTGTTTGGCATGGCGTGGCTAGCTTTGGATAGGTGCGTGACCAAGCTAGGGTTTTGGGCCAAAGGTCATGAGGGGTCCTTAAAAGGCCAGGATTTGCTCCTGGGATTGAAGGGAAAACGTCGATTGTTACATGCCTTCACTTTGGTAGTCGCATGGGGAAGGCAAGCATGGTGGCACGGCATGAGGGGCCATGGCGAGACGTGTTTTGCATGGCACGTTCGATGTGGCTGGCATGATTTTCCATTGGCACAGAGGTGCGGCTAGCATGGTTGGCATGCCTTGGTGCGGTTGGTATGGTTGGCATGATTTTCCATTAGCACAGAGGTGCGGCTAGCATGGTTGGCATGCCTTGGCGCGGTTGGTGTGGCTGGCATGATTTGCCATTGGCACAGAGGTACGGCTATCATGGTTGGCATGCCTTGGCGTCGTTAGTGTGGCTAGCATGATTTTCTATTGGCACATAAGTGAGGCTAGCATGGTTTGTGTAGCGCCCCCTAAGCTAACAACTGACTAAACCAAGAATTTAACTAAATAAAGAGGCACTAACGAATCTAAATCAAACATTTAAACTATAAGAAAGAAGTTCTAAACAAAGATTAACCCGAATCTAAAACCACTCTGTAATAAATACAAGAACTCCTCTCATGTAATATATATACAATAGTGATTTGGTTTACAAAGATTATACAACAAAGTATACCTATCAGAATATATAAACAATATAACGAAGTTAACTTCTCGAAGCTTTCGCTGTGCAACTCTGCTCTGTCACTGAAACTGAAATGGGGAATAATTAACATTTAACTTCTAAGTAATCATATGCAGATTTGGAAAACATTACATGTTTTCCCAAACATTAGAAGATAACAAAGCCACTGAAATAAACAATCATGTATATGGACCTAAACTCCTCCTTTAGATTTCTGCGGTGACATTTACACACCTTATAATTTCTGTGGTGACATTTACACACCGAAAAATAAAGACAAGTTAGTCTGTGGTGATTAATATACTCACCCGTAATATTGATGCCCATTTCCACACCTATTATTAATATTGTGGTGTATCGCCCTAGCCATAAATTCTGAAGGAGCAGTATCCAATATATCACAGATGGAAATTCTCATTTCCCAAAGACAATCATAAAGATAAACAAAGCATGAAATAAATGAATAGACAATGCATGAGTTTATAAAATAAAGACTTTCATAAAAGAAATAACAATGATTACAAAACTGTTAAATGCATTCCCACACCTTTTTGATGACAAGCCATGCCTACCTCGAGATCCAAGATCCACTGGTACATTCTTTGAATCGATCGTTGTTAATAGAATTTAACTGATAATCACACAAGCACTCTAAGAGTTTATCCAAAAGGCTCACAGAAGAATCATACAATTCTATCTAATGGTTCTAAGCCCATTATGGTATCTTATTATCTATCTTTAGTATAACTAAGAGTTTACTAATCAAATTAGATTGATTTTATAGTCCGTAGGTAAGTCTTATGAATTTCTACAACTTTGTAGAAAGAACCGGATGTTAATTCGGACCACAAGAGGTTCAAACATCTAATTAAGAAAACTGTACCTAAGCCCAAATTTATTAAACAAGCCCATTACACAAGGCCTGGTCCAACTGGTCAATCTAACAGTCACTGACAGTCCACGTCTAAAGTCAGTTCAACGGTCCAAGTCAAGGTCAAGGGTTAACTCGGTCAAGGTCCACTGAGTCAAGTCGGGTCAAAGGTCAAGGTAAGTCAAACTGGTCTAAGGTCAGGTCAAGGGTCAAGGTCCACTGAGTCAAACAGATTCAACTCGGTTACAGGTTAACTCGACTCAGTCAGAAGAACTGAGTCAGACAATACAAACCAGTCAGACATCTGACTGGGATGACTAACAGTTTAATTCTATTGCAGAACAAGTTCAACTCTAATTCTTATAATCTGAACTTATTGATTAACAAAACAACTACAAATCAAATACAGTAAATAAACTTCAAATTCTATTTACAAACACAAATTGTGTCTACATGCAATTCAGCAGTTCCAAGCTTTACAGCAACACCAACATCAACTCTATAAACACCACCAATTTAACTACAGCCACCTGCAGGTCTAACCATTACACCACTTCAACTGAGCTTGTAATTCAATCACACTGCCACTTCAATTGAGACCATACTCAATCCAATAACCACAGTTATTCATGCCCATTTCTTGAAATCACTCATTCATACAAATCATAACAATAACAACAGCAACACCTTCCTTAAACTCAATTTCAGATACACACAAATTCAACCCAAATAACACTGCACTTCAGTTACCCATTCTAACACAAAACCTTAGTAATTCATAAACCACTATAGTACCAATTCTACCAACCATTCACTCTACCAGTACATACACTAACACCAATTCCCTTGTCCAGTTCATCGCATTGACTTCATAAACAATCACATGAACCCAGTAACACCAGCTCATATAACTTCCCACAAGCTCAGACCCAAACTTCATGAGTTAGCAATAATCAACCCAAGAGATGATTCCTATTTAGTTCTCCTCATCACCACACAGGACAGCTCAACATAACCCAACAACTCAGACCAACAACAACATCTCATTAGCTGAAACTAAGTACAATTCTAATTATCCTTCTCCACCATCCCAGCCTTCAGATAGCCACCACACCCCCTATTCAGCACAACCAGCACCACCAACATAAATTCATCAACGGCAACTATCATAGTTTACTACTAATTCAGTTCATCATCACTACAACAGTTCCCTGGCAATTCAATCCCCTAGCACTTGCAGTCACAATCACATTAACAAAACCATTCCCAGTTCATTCCTTAGCTGTCTAAACCATTACCTTCATCCCCTGTAACTTATACTCCAACTATAACTTCTCAACTTCACATAAAAACCAAATAGTCTTCATCTTCTTCCTAAGCAACTTTAATCACCTTCATAATCATCTTAATCATCACTCGAACCAAACTCAAATTCAATCCTCTAAGAAACACTAACTCTAATTCAAATAACTCAGAAATTAAAATTAAGCCCTACAAGATCATCTATACTTCAATCAAACACACACCCATCTATCAACTAACAATTTATAACAAAATCATAAAGTATATTCAATCAAACCCATACAATTAAATCCACAGATTCAAGAACCATAATTACCTGATTTACGATTCATCCCTGAATTCACTTGAGAACTTCAAATAAACACCATCCCTCGTAATCTTCTTTTGTTACTAGTCTAATTAACCCATCGATTCACCTTCGAATTCGAAATCAAACCCAAAACCCTAATTCTCTTCAATCTCGAATTAAAACTTCAAACATCACTAAAACTCCAATTAAACCACTACCCAGTTGTTCTTTATCCTTCAACAACATTATATCATCATCGAATCCACACAAATCCTAATTCCAGTAACCCTATCTTCATTAATCCATCGATATAACAGCTTCAGAACCTAGACTAACATCAATGCCACCATCGAACCTTCTTTGATGATAAACTAACAACATCACCAATCGATTTACTCAAATAATTTTCTCAGAGTCGCCGGAGGCGAGAGAAGAAGGAAAGAAAAGAAGAAAGAAGAAAGAAGAAGAATAAGAAAGAAAGAAGGAAAGATGAGTTTATCTGTTCGATCTGGGGATAAGACCCACGATAAATGATAATGGCACCCTAAATTTGATATGGGCAGCCAGGCGGCTAACTTGTCCTTCAAACAGAATTGATGATATCTTCCCCGTCCGATATCCGAATGGCACGATCGAGTAGTCTATTCCGCGTAACATTTCGATATGAATCTAACGATACTAGTTTCGTATCTAAATCGTTGTTAGATTAAATTCTAATAATTAACGTTCGTGTTAAATTAATCGAGTTATTATCAGTTAAATCGACACTTAACTGGTATAATAGCGTTGACGATCTTGAGGGTCACCACAGTTTGCATGCCTTGGCGCGGTTGGTGTGTCTGACATAATTTTCCATTGGCACAGAGGTGCAGCTAGCATGGTTGGCATGCCTTGGCGCGGTTAGTGTGGCTGGCATGATTTTCTATTAGCACAGAGGTGCGTCTATCATGGTTGGCATGCCTTGGCGCGATCGGTGTGGCTGTCATGATTTGTCATTGGCACAGAGGTACGGCTAGCATGGTTGGCATGCCTTGGCGCGGTTGGTGTGGATGGCATGATTTTCCATTGGCACAGAGGTGCGGCTAGCATGGTTGGCATGCCTTGGCGCGGTTAGTGTGGCTGGCATGATTTTCCATTGGCACACGTGGGAATTAGGGTTTGGCTTTTCGTAACCCTAATTTGAAAAAATACCCCGTTAATTATTTAGAGACACATTAAAGGATTTTCAATAAATGCGCTTAGTAAATGCTTTATCACTTAAATGTTGTGACGTCACTGTCTGCTAGGGTTTAGTGTTTTACGATTTTAACCCTAAGCTAAAAACCACCATTAACACTTTTATAGTATGTGAATAACTTACCTTGCACTAGCCACAATTCATGTCATCTAGAAATATGAATTCCAAGGATAACAATTCCTGAATTTCCAGTTAGAGACATGGCAAATGTAAATTCTCGGATCCTCCACAAGAGAGAAACACTTGCATTGCTCATCTTCTTTCATTTCTTATGCAACTTAACTTGCATTGCTCATTTTCTTTTCATTTCTTATGAAACTTAATTGTATATGTGCAAAGCCACACCAAATTTAAGGTTTACTGAATTTCCCCGCCATACCGAACCCAAGGTTTACTGTATTAAAATCACATAACAACAAAATCAAAAGTGCATTCGCCTCGCCACACCAAATCAAAAATATACGATGGGGAGAGGCTAAAGCACATCACACCGAATGAAAAATCCTAAGCACGAAGGGGCGAGGTGAATCGAGCTGCACCAAATCAAAAATCCTAAACATGCGTCAGGACGGGGCGAGACAAAGCGGTTTTTGGGTCCACCCGGTATGTAGCACGGGCACAAAATCTAGTTTTGTTTAATGCCCTTTTTTGTCTTCGTGAACATTCTAGAGTAGTGACTCATTTTTTGTTTAGTTGGAGCGGTTGACACGCTTTCGTCTTACGAATAACATTCGATTTGGCCAGTCGGTAACTGAATAAGTTGATGGAAGCTCTTTACTTGAGACCAGAAGGGTTGGCAATGCCTTTGATGTCTAAAACCTTTTGGTAAGTTTTTTCTTCCATACTGCTTCATCTCTTATGCTTATGACCACTTAGAAGTTCCAAATAGGTAAGGATACGAATGACTAAATCCTGTCCCATTTAGAAAACTTCATATAAGAGACCTTCCAAGAGAATTTCCACAGAATCTTCATACATGCTCTGTCTTGAATGGTTGACCCTCAATTACGAAAGGTAAAAGCACGATCTCCCTCGTGCTAGAATAACATATAATTTGGAATCTATAGTGAAATACATGTGAACATTTGTTATCAGGATTCCCGTGTAAATTTCAGGAATTTTTTCGGACCGTGCATATTTTGGCGGTCGGTTGTCAGCCAAGAAAAATTATTCACAAGTTCTCGACTTCACAAACATAAACATTTGTATAGTAATAAGAGCAAGTTCATTTCTCAGGGAGATATGGGTTGTCAATTTATTTTGATTACTTATATAAACTGAGGGATTTTGTTTATGATTATAGCTAAATAATAATAAATAAAATAAAATAATATGAACATCAGAGATAAAGAATACTGGTTAGATTTTTCATCTTCCATCTTCCAACATGTTATTAACCGAATCAATATCAACATTTATTTTCTCTCAATATCAATAACCCTAGAGTGTCATATCGCAGTCTTACTCCGACAAAACTCCTATTGCCATCAAAGGAGCAAGCGACACTCTTTGAATCCTTTTCACTAAATAACTTGGCGCAAGAACTACTCAAGTTTAACCCGATGAAAGCCCTAATATTTATGAGTTGAGGTTATTCTAAGCAATCCGAAACAATAACCACAAGGATTTAACCTAGGTTACTCTTCTACATATAATTGCATGGAAACATCCCGTCGTTAACAACTATATTATGCTACTTCTAACAAGGATTATTCGACAATTCAGGATCTCAAACCCTAGTTTCAATGGAAATGATGCATGCTCATTTAATTTGCAACCTAAATAAACTAGCAATCAATCATACATCGCGTTATAAGCGGTAGAACATAAACAATACTAACAAATTTCTAATGAATGAGAACGAATACTTCAATTGAATAACATGTTTTCCAACTTAGGACTACATTTTTAACCAATAAGAAATGTTTAGTTACTCATGGATTTCTTAAAACCCATAAAAAATAATAAACAAAAAAATGAAAGCAAACCCTAGTTGTAGAGAAATCTCTGGCTCCAAAGCTCCCCCTTGTCTCCACTTCTTGGGTGAACCAAAGGTCTGTTTGGAAGCTTGGATATGAAAAACGTTGTCCAGGTTAGGGTATTCCTTGGTTTATCCAAGACTATCGTGGCAATGGTTATTTTAAATGGTGTTTGTTTTCCACGTAAGGTTAATGTAGTATGTTTTTTGTCAACAGACCTGTATACAAGCAAAATTAATTAACTAAAAAATAAATAAAAACTAAATCATATAAATTTATGGTTTTGAGCATAAGAAAAATTTAAATAAAAAAAGTAGTTATTAAAATAACTGTCTAACCCTTTAAAGGATTAAGGTATTCCAGGTTTTACATGGAATACAAAAACCCCACCTTTTTAGCATCCTAAAATCTATGTAGGATACACTATTCTTATCTTGACATGGAATAAGTACCCACACAAACACAATATACGGTTGTTTAAGGGATAACCCAACCTAGGTTAGGATATCAAGGCTGCCAAGCATGACCTACTGATCTAATATATCTTCAAATAGAAGTCTTAAATAGGGTTCCGCCCATGCAAAAATCCCGGTCAAAATAAGTCTCAAATTTGTCAAAGTCGCATCAAAAGATCACCTCTCACAATCCTGGTCGTCAAAGAGAAACTGTGACAGCCAATGGGTTACGTGCAAATACAGTCAAGTCCATCCCATTAACTTTTGGCTCATCAGTTTGCTATTGTCGGCAACAGTCCATTCCTTTTATTTCCCTCGGAGAAATTCTTCTCGACCCTGTGATTACCTACGGTGGTACAACCTCACCGTATCCTTCCCTGTGTTTATCAGCGGTGGGGAAAACCACACCGTATGCTAGCTCAAATGATATTTTCTACGGTTGGAAGTTGCAACCGTAAGTGAACCTGACTTTACATACGGTGGAGTTTTTCATCCGTATCTCTCTTGTGATTTTTCGTTATTCTTTTCTTCCAATTCTTAATTGCCAAGAACTCTCCCCAATCCCCAACCTTATAACTCCCTGGCCATGTT
Organism: Papaver bracteatum; assembly: GCA_023529315.1. Classification (NCBI taxonomy): domain Eukaryota; kingdom Viridiplantae; phylum Streptophyta; class Magnoliopsida; order Ranunculales; family Papaveraceae; genus Papaver; species Papaver bracteatum. Next base: position 1,428,940 of record JAJJWX010001044.1, read on the forward strand.
TCATTCTTTCTTCACTCGAGCTTTTCCATCTGAACCCCAGTACCAAACTTAGACAAACTTAAACCTATTAAACCCGATCCAACTTCTCAGAACTTCTCCCATTCACCGTAAAATTTCAGTACAGCCATCACCAACTAACCAGAACAACAACAACCATTCATCATCTCTGCTCCACATCGTAATCACTATCTCATATCCATCACAGACGTCTCAATACCAACAACACCAAGACCCCACAACGTCATGATTCTTCATTAATCATTTATTTTCACCTTACACATGGTCTAACAGGCAATCCAACGATGATCTCATTAGAGCTAGGCATGATTGGGTTACGGGGAATGGTCTGTGGTTTGATCATTATGGTAATGCGAAAGTATTCCATATTGACTCCACATGGTCAGATCACATCCCAATCATTTTGGAGACTAATCTAAGTCCCAAAATTGTTTTAAACCATATAGATACTTTAAATGTTGGAGTAGTGGCCCAACTTGTAAAGACCTTATTAAGAAGGCCTATACTACTAATATTAGGGGATCTTCTGCTTTTAAAATGACTAATTGTTTACGAAATGTGAAACATGAACTTAAGTTGTGGAATATTTCACATTTTGGCAATGTAGATTATAAGGTTCAACAATTAAATGATTAGCTTCATACTCTGAATAATCAACCACATATTACTCAGATTATGGATGCCATCAAACAAGTTGAACATGATCTTGATCACTAGCAGAAAGTCCAGGAGGATTTCTATGCTCAAAATTCTAGAACTGAATACATAAAAATCTATGATAGAAACACTAGTTTTTATCATACTTCTATGAACAGGAAAAGACACTTCAACCACATAGAATCCTTGAAAATGGGTGATGGCCAATGGTCTAATGACAGACAACAACTCGAAGAATTATTGGTGAACCACTTCAGTAATATAAGTACTAGTACCAATCCTCTTAGAAATAGAGAGTTTCTAAACTGTATTACTCCCTGTATTTCAGATGAGGATAATGCTAGTCTATTAAAACCAATTTATCTAGATGAAATTAGAGAAACTATCAAAAGTATGAAATCCTGGACCGCCCCAGGACTGGATGGTTTTCCTCCGGGATTCTACAAAGAAAATTTAGAGATTCTTGAACACGATGTTTGGAATACTACTAAAGCTTTCTTTGAAAGTAATCATATTTTAAAAGAAATGAATCATACTTTTTTATCTCTAATTCCTAAGAAAAATAACCCTTCATCCCATGTTGACTTTAGGCCCATATCTCTGTGCAACACTAACTACAAAATCATATCTAAGTTATTAGTTAACATGATGAAGCCATTACTCATCAAAATCATATATCCTTTTCAGGAAGCTTTTGTGCCAAATAGGAATATTCATGATAATGTTATAATTGCTCATGAAATAGTCCATACAATGAAAAGGACAAAAGCTAAAAGTGGCATCATGGGTCTTAAACTTGACATGTCTAAGGCCTTTGATAGGGTTGAGTGGTCCTTTTTAATTGATGTTATTAAATGCTTTGGGTTCTCGAGTCATTGGTGTTATTTAATTTCGCAATGCATAAGTACTACTAGCATTTTAAATCTTCTAAATGGTTCCCCTTGCACCGCCTTATAGACCATCTAGGGGTCTGAGACAAGGAGATCCCTTGTCTACATACCTATTTATATTGTGCATGGAATCATTCTCCGGATACTTATTGTATTGTGAGAGTAGACACAAGATTCATGGGGTTAAAGTCACTAATGATGCCCCTAGTGTGTCTCACCTCTTATTTGTTGATGACTGTCTGTTGTTTTCTAAAGCAGCACACTATGAAGCTCAAAATATGGTTGAAGCAATCAATGTGTTTACCTCTGTCTCTGGACAGATAATAAACTTTAAAAAATCTGGATGCTTTTTTAGTAAAAAAGTTCATCCAGAAAAATGTGTCTCTCTGATTAGAACCATTAATGTTAAGAAGATAGACCTAAATGGCAAATATTTAGGTATCCCTCTTTTCATTAACAGAAACAAAACCAAATCTTTTGCTTATCTTGTGGAACATCATAACAACAGGGTAGCAAATTGGAAAGGCAAACATTTTACCCAAGCAGGTAGTTCAGTAATGGTTCAAAATGTACTAAGTTCTTCATCTGTTTACCATATGAACTCCTTATTTATTCCTGATAACATTATATATCAAATGGAAAGATCCCAAAGGGACTTTTGGTGGGGTAAAAAGAATTAAGGGGGTATTTATATAAAACAGTGGACGATAGAAATTGTGTGCTCTTGTACATCTTTTGCGACTTTTACTCGCTTTAAATGCTCCTAGCTTCTTCATGTAATGTCGGAATGACTTCATTTTTTCACCGCTGCCTTCGACTTTTCGTCATCTTCAAAGTGATGCAAAGAAATCTCAGATTCGAATAAGTTTCACTTCCTTTTGGTTAAGATAACCCCAAACACCTAACAAACCCAAAAACAAACAAAATCAAAGCATAATGATACAAAAACAACCAATAAAGCTCTGGTGTTCTTTATGTTCCTGGCCTAGCTCAAAATTTACTAAATGTTGGACAACTTATAAGAAAAGGGTACTCACTACATTTAGAAGACGTAGAATGCACAATTTATGATAAAATTAATAAGCAATTGGTGGAAAAAGTAAAATGTCAGAAAATTTTGTCTTTCCTCTATCTATGCCATCAATTTGAAATTGTGCATTTGAGTACCTAACTAGTGTAACACTGCATCTATCATTTGGAAAATGAGCCATATTTACTAGCTTCTCTGTCCAACCGATGCACCCTTTTAATATGTCATAGGAAAAAACTGGATGAACATTTTCACCTTAAGTGGGACCCAATTGTTTACTCATTATCACCGGTTGATATATCTTCATATATTAGTGAAAAACTTCTCGCTGAAAGGTAGAATCTCAATTCTTCTTATACTTTAGCTCATTACCCACTTTCCAAACACGCTTTTGATTGAAATAGGGGCACACTAGTAGTCTTTAATTAGTATTGTTTGTGATCCTTTCTCTTTGGCTAGTGTAGACCCTTCCGCTTTTAGCTAACATCCTTGATAACTTATTTCGCATCATTTATACTTCTTAAAACCCTAATTAGCAAGGTATTAGTATCATGAGCCCTTGGGTATTGACTGAACGCCTCTTCATGACCTATTACACCTCAATACCATGGGTTGTCTGTGTTAGAGAACTGCTCGGTCAAACTCGCAAGTGTTGCTATCTCAAGCTTGTTTGCAAGTTTAGTGATCAAAACTATAAGTTTTGATTTCTTGTCTAGTTATAGATATGTCTCAGACTATGATAGATTATGTAGTTGAGATTTAGACTTCATGGCGTTCATCAATTGAAGATGAAGAACTACTAAGGAGAGCTTGTGGAACTTCATCAACTAAAGGTATGTGGAGACTGAAACTCATCTATCACTCAGAAATTTTGTTTCCACTCTAGCTCCTATATTGAGACAAAAATCGTATAGCTATATAGTATTCGATTATACACATTTGATATTTCGAGCTGAGTTTAAATCGCTTACATATTTTTCCAAATATGTGTTGGTAATCTTTAGTTTTAACCAAGTTCATCTTATATTCTTGACGAAAGTCAAAAGATGATCATATGAAAATCACCTTGTAACATCTCATTTGATGTAGACTCGGAATGTTTCGTATTGATTATGTCAATCACTTGAAAATAGCTTTGATGTTAATAGTTTGTGAAAACAACTATTGTCATCCTCTAAGAATGTTTCAATGATTGAAATAGAGTTTAGAACACTTAACCATAATTGGATTATAGACATAGAATACGTACTTCCATATATGTTGATCCAAGACCGGTATAGTATGCATACCCCCGTATGCGTACTGGCGAGGTCAGGTAAAGTCCGGGAGCCTTGGTATGCGTACCCATATGCGTACAACTCAGTTGAAGTCCGGGAACCTTTGTATGCATACCCGTACGCGTACTGAATTCAACTGATATTTTGGATGTATGATATTATATGTACCCGTTCGCAAACTGTCGTACACAATCCAAGTATAGTTATTTAAGTATGCGTACCCATTTGCATTCTTGAGTGGGTTAAGTTCTAGAATCGGTTGTGCCATGAACTAATACATTTACATAATAAGGAATGAAATATTTTGTAAACCATGGCTATAATTTTCATGAATTGATTCGAGTGAGTCAAACCGATTTGGCGCTTTAATTGTGTCTTGTATACTTCGTGAGAATATAAACAATTGAACGACTCTATAACTAGTTTCATTTGAGTAATTTGAACTAGATGTGGTTAAGATGAATAAGGTTGATATGAAAGTGTTCATATGGATAACTTCGGATAACTATTGTTGAGCCAACCTAGTGTACATGTTTAGGTACGGTTACCCATATCTAAATGAATGTACAATTCATTTGTGTGTAACAAGCTAAGACCATCTAACGGTGAAGAGATATTTCTTTGGTTTCAAGAAAACTTAGCTTGGCTCTTAGATCAGGTTTTATCTAACGGTGAATATTGATTGCTTTGTTCTAAAGCTATTGAACCCTAGCAACTGGGAAACCTAATCCCCATACTTCATGTGTGATACTATTTGCGACTAGAGTCAGTTATCATTTAACCTTAAGTTTATTCCAAAACCCTTCATTGGCATTGTGTAGCCAGGCCCAACTATTTTCTCTGTAGCTGCGTGTTCTGATCTTACTTATACTATCGTGATTGAGTATTATCTTTTTTAAGATTTGCTTGAGATTTATCTCCGATAGGTAAGATTAAAAGAAGTCACTAACATCTTCGTCTCATCATTTGTGATTCTACAATATCTTGGTTTGCTTCCATACGATTAATATTTTTGTGAGGTGATTGATAATACTTGGTTGTTCTTCGGGAATATAAGTTCGGCTTATCAATTGGTTCCTATGCACCTTGATTTATCATAAGATGGAACAAAACTCATAGGTATTTCTGTGAGAGACAGATTTATCTATATCAATAGACTTTTTGTGTGAGACAGATTGGTTTATCAAGTCTTGGAATTTGGGTCGTACAAACTCTTAGTTGTGGGTAAGATAAGCTAAGGGAATCAAGTGCGTAAAATCCTGCTGGGGTTCAGAGACGTAAGGAGCGCAAATGTACCTTGATCAGTGTGAGATTACTTAGGGCTCAACTACATTCCAGTCCGAAGTTCATTGGTAGTAGGTTAGTGTTTGTAGCGTCTTAATATAGTGTGGTGTTCAAATCTAGACTAGGTCCCGGGGGTTTTCTGCATTTGCGGTTTCGTCGTTAACAAAATTTCTGGTGTCTATGTTATTTCTTTTCCGCACTATATTTTGTTATATAATAGAAATATCACAGGTTGTGCGTTAAGTTCAATCGGTTATTTAATTCGACCTTTGGGTTGTTGATTGAATTGATTGACACTTGGATATTGGTTTGTGAAAATCCAAGTTATTTCTCTTATTCAATCGGGCTCGCAAATTCCTATTTGTTTGATTGCAGATTAAATTGATAAATTGAGATATAGATCTTTGATATACTTTTCTAAAGATTGAGTCTGACTGTCTAGTTGATTCTCTTGAAAGTATATTGGAGTTAATCCATTCAGATTTCCGAACGAAATATTGGGTGTGGTTGTTAGACCCTCGCTTTTTCAATTGGTATTAGAGCATGCAAACACGTTTAAGACCTCATAAGTGTATGTTTATGTTTATAGCGATCTGAATTTGGACGATAATATATGTGACAACGCATCACCAGTTCAGAAACATTCTGACTTGGTCCAAAGTCTTGTTTTTCCTGAGAAATCTCTCACATCTTCTCCATCATCTAAATATGTGTATAACTGGGAAGCACGCCTAGATGAATAGTTGGATGAACTTTTTGATGAAAGTGATTCAGAAGAGGGACAACATGTTGATGAGGAAGTCTCACAGTACATCAAGCTTTTCGATTATCTCCTAAAGAAAAAGAAGTCAACATCTTGTTTGGCTGAGTTTCTGACTCCTCTCTGTCTAGAAAACAGAAAAATGAGAAAACTCTTTAAGGGGTATGATTGTGGTTATAGTTTATTGCAATCTCTTCTTAAAGATCGCGAGGAAGATGTACGTTCAAAAGATTCTGAATGTAAAACTCTTTTCGTCGAAATCTCTTTGTATTGAAAGAAAGACTTGCAGTTACCGAAGAAAGGTATGACTATCAACAAACTTGTTTCAATGACAAAGAGAAAGTTTTTCTCTCCCGAGAAAAAGAATTGAAGACTGACCTTTTTGCTGCTCTTGATAAGGTTAAATCTCTCGAAGAAAATATGAAAAGATTCAATTCTATATTTACAAAATTATCTTCCATGCTGGGAGCATGTAAAGAATATCATGATACACGTGGTCTGGGATATATAGGTATATACGCTCCAAGTACTTGTAAGATCAATTTTGTTCATGTTAAAAACCTTTCTCAAACTGAAAATATCACTGGTAGTGAAAGTGTTAAACCTCTTTCAGCAGCAAATGTCTCTAGTTGTCAATTTTCAAGGAATGCTCATTTGAGAACAGTTAATTATATTCCGCTCCATTGTTATTATTGTGGAAAAAAGGGTCACATTGAAAGAAGATGTCATTGTCGCTTATGGAATGAAAAACTTCATAACATTCTTGTCTAGGTGTCTAAAGAAGTAATCAAACCTGCTTCTCAATGTATAGTTATAAATTCATCTCACAATCAGGAAAAGTGATGTGATGGGCCAATTCCTGATTATAAATGTAACACAACTTCTGCTAACAATCATAAAACGAACAATGTTATATGGATGACTAAAAATTATGAAAGACCTGTGAAGAGAAAACGTTTTCGAAGAAAGAAAAATCTTCAAACTCATCTCTTTCCCTCAAAGATGATATTTCTCCCAAAATGGGTGTTCTTGATTATTTTCCCACCAATAATCGTGTTTCCGAACTCAAGACCAGTATCAACAGTCTCAAGCGCAAGATCTGAAGGCGAGAAAAGTAGCAGCTTCAGGTAACTCATGTCCTTCTCCTTTTAATTCTTTTGAAGATTCTCATAAAGCTTCTATTTTCTGTCAAGAAAGTGAAAAGAAAAATATCAATACCCTTGATTAGCTTCATGCTCATCAAATCACAACTTGACCATTTCCTTATGTGTATCCTCTTTGAGACCATGAGAAGATACACATAACTCTCAAGAAGATGTTCCTTTCTTGACAAATGGTATGTCTTATGTTTTGTCCCTGAACTCCGGACAGTTGTTGTGTTTTGTCCGTCCGTCCGTCTGGTTTTTTTTTTTAATATTTTTATTCCTTAATGAAAGTTGATTTCCAACTTTGTGTTGTACTCTTTATGAGCCAAAGTTTCATGTCTTTTGTTCAGAGCTCCATTGGTTCCATGGTCTTTGATTTTTGGGTCATAACCATTAAATTTGTGCACCCAACCCGTTACCAAACGCTTACAAGTAACCCTATTGTGAAAACTAAAAGTATATATTAAGGATTCCTTTTGATATATACTCGTTCAGTAACATCAAGACTTTTCCTGGAATTATGGTGTGCACAATGGAAGGATGTAAAAAAGAAGACAAATTTGATGATGCCAATGTTTTTGAACTTCACGAAGAACCCATCTCCATAATTTTCTTTCAAGCAATTAATCATGAAAAAGATCTTCCAGTCCAAATGTCTCTTCAATTGGTTGGAAATCTTCTTCAATATTTTGAGGTCGTATGTGAACAACTTGAAATTGCATCAAGGAACCTTGCTTTTTTGAAAATCGAACTTAAGAGAGAATCTGATGAACTCTCCCTTGTCTGTTCTCTAGTTGCTGATCGTGTTTAAGTTTTTCTTCGAGTTGTCTGATTTTCTATGTTTTTGTCTTGGAAACTTCTTATGAGAATTTATTCTTGTGTTTTTAAGAAGAATAACTAGAGTTTGGAATAGAAAGTATTGTGAGTACACATAGCTATTGCCAACGATTTTCATCTTGCAATGTTTTTAAATTTATTTATTTAAATTCTAAAGTTTATTTGGAAGATGTTTTTGCAGTATTAATCTTTATGGTTTTATATATTGCAACTTGTTATGGGATATGTGTGTTTGCGTCCGTGAACTATGATTGTCCCATATATGCTCAAAAGTTAAGTCTATTATATGTCATTATCCAAATAATTGATGGAAGATAGGATGACCTTTTTCTTACAAAGATTAAGTCTATTACATGTCTCTATGCAAATAGTGATAAATGATAGAATGAATCTTTGATTACTCCGATGTATTGGTCTTTCCCTGATCCACATCTTTGTAAATGTACTTTGTTGCTCCGTAAGTTTTCTTATGTTGAGCATGGCCAATTGAATTGATCATTTCCTTTGTGGTTAATTCAATTGAGATTTTTTTTTGATACAGATTCATATTTCATGTGATTTGATTATGTCCAAATAAATCCTTATTTTCTTGTAAAAGTAAGGTCGCTCTTGTTGTTCTTTCGGTAATGACATTTTATGGGGGAGAGTTCTTAATTGAACTAGTGCTTAATTGCCATATCTTTGTGGGGAGTGCGGCTGTGGAATATTATATGAGTTTTCTTGTATCTTTATAAGCTCCTTGATGAATACACTAAGTTTCAACTTTGTGAAATCATCGAAACAAAGTTGATATGTTCTCTTTTGGTCATGAAGTATCTCTATGAAAATTTCATTAGGATCCCACTAGTTTTCGAACCTTTGCCAATTTATATTGGCAAATGGGGGAGAATTAATGTGTAGTTCACACTACAAATACATATGGTTTACGAATCATTATATAGGGGGGAGTAGTTATCATTATGAGGTGAAGTATTGACTAGGGGGGGGGGTGATACATATTAACATAGTATTGTTGTCAAAGTTGTGATACAATTGTACTTTGATACTGTGTAATAATACTATGACACTGTATAAAAATGATTGAGAGAAACTGTTTTCTCATTTTTATGGCTATGGATCTTCAACAACTATGATGCTGAGTTGAACACGTTCAGAATCACTGGAGTACTTGGAAGTGACAAATATTTCGAGTAATGTTGAAGAACCAAGGAGATCAAGCATTTGGATAAGAAGCTACAAATTTTATTTATTTTGTAATCCATATGTATTTATAGTTTTGTCACTAAAATTGAAAAAGGGGAAGATTATTAGAGCACTGCTCGGTCAAACTCACAGGCTTTTCTATCTCAAGCTTGTCTGTCAAGTTTAGAGATCAAAACTATATGTTTTGATTTTTAGTATACTTATAGCTATGTCTCGGACTAGGATGGATTGTGTAGTTGAACTGTATAATTCACGAAGTTAATCAATTGAAGACGAAGAACTACTAAGGAGAGCTTGTGGAACTTCATCAACTAAAGGTATGTGGAGACTAAAACTCATCTATCACTAGGAAAGTCTATTTCTATTCTATCTCTTATATTGAGACAAAAGTCGTATATCTATGTAGTATTCGATTATACACATTTGATATTTAGAGTTGAGTTTAACTCACTTACATATTTCTCGACATACGTGTTGGTAAGCTTTCGCTTTAACCAAGTTCATCTTATATTCTTGACGAAAGTCAAAAGATGATCATATGAAAATCGCCTTGTAACATCTCATTTGATGTAGAGTCGGAATGTTTCATATTGATTATGTCAATCACTTAAAAATAGCTTTGATGTTAATAGATTATGAAAACAACTATTTTCATCCTCTAAGAATGTTTCAATGATTGAAATAGAGTTTAGAACACTTAACCATAATTGGATTATAGACATAGTATGCATACTTGCATATATGTTGATCCCAGACCGGTATAGTATGCATACCCGTATGCGTACTGGTGAGGTCATGTAAAGTCCGGGAGCCTTGGTATGCGTACCCGTACGCATATTGGCGAACTCAGTTGAAGTCTGGGAACTATTGTTTGCGTACTCGTACGCGTACTGAATTCAACTGATCGATGGTTTGGATGTGTGATAGTATGCGTACCCTTTCGCGTACTATCTGACACAGTCCAAGCCTGACTACTTAAGTATGCGTACCCGTTTGCATACTTGAGTGGGTTAAGTTCTAGAATCGGTTGTGCCATGAACTAATACATTTACACAATAAGGAATGCAATCTTTTGCAAACTGTGGCTATAATGTTCCTGAATTGATTCGTGTGAATCAAACTGATTTTGTGCTTCAATTGTATCTTGTATACTTCTACGAGAATATAAACAGTTGAACAACTCTATAACTAGTTTCATTTGAGTCATTTGAACTAGTTGTGGTATTGTTGAGCCAACCTACTGTACATGTTTAGGTACGGTTACCCATATCTAAATGAAGGTACATTTCATTTATGTGTAACAAGCTAAGACCATCTAACGGTGGAGAGATATTTCTTTAGTTTCAAGAAAACTTATCTTGGCTCTTAGATCAGGTTTCATTTAACGGTGATTATGGATTGCTTTGTTCCAAAGCTATCAAAGCCTGATTTGAAGACTATATAAGATAGAACTCTAGAAACTGGGAAACCTAATCCCCACACCTCATTTGTGATATTAGTTGCGACTAGAGTCAATTCTCCTTTAACTTAGGTTTATTCCAAAATCTTGTAGGTTAACGACTTAAAGACTTCATTGGGATTATGAAGCCAGACCCAACTATTTTCTCTGTGGTTGTGTGTTCTGATCTTACTTATACTATCGTGATTGAGTATTATCTTTTCTAATATTTTCTTGAGATTTATCTCCGATAGGTAAGATTAAAAGAAGTCACAATCATCTTCGTCTTATCGTTTGTGATTCCACAATATCTTGTTTCTCTTCCATACGATTAAGATTATTGTAAGGTGATTGATAATACTTGGACGTTCTTCGGAAATATAAGTCAGGTTTATCAATTGGTTCTTGTGGACCTTGATTTATCATAAGACGGAACAAAAATCATAGGTATTTATGTGGGAGACAGATTTATGTATATCAATAGACTTATCTACGTGAGGCAGATTGGTTTATCAAGTCTTCTAATTTGGGTCGTAGCAACTCTTAGTTGTGGATGATATCAACTAAGGGAATCAAGTGCGTAGAATCATGCTGGGGTTCAGAGACGTAAGGAGCGCAATTGTACCTTGACCAATGTGAGATTGGTTAGGGCTCAACTACATTCCAGTCTGAAGTTCATTGTGTAGATGGTGGATTTTCGACAAAGGCTAAAATCGTAAACCCATAATTATACGAACCTTTGATCCAGCAATCAGACGTGAGTACTGAGACACGGGTCTCTCATCGAATCCTCTAACTGAGAATACTTTCTCTCAGAGTACATTTAGATATGTGGTCTCACGGCTAGACAACAACATATCTCATGAATACTGAACACTTCAGTAATTATTTCTATATAGTATCACGAGATGGACGGCTCCTAGACAGCTTGCTATGCTAGTATAGAGCGATAACGTCTTCAGGATATAAACAACGAGTTTACCCTGACTATATAAATGATATGAAGCTCCATCAAGCTCATATCGGAATAATTAATGCTCCTTGACAGCTTGCTCTGCTAGTATAGATCCATAAGTTAATTATTCCCAAATTCTAAGATTCATCCACAGAATTTCCGAAAATATTAAAATATTTTCGCAGATATTTCATTACTGCAAACCATGGTTCTTCCCAGCAGAAATCCATGGGTTAGTAATAAATATTCAACACACGGGCGTCTAAGATACCTCTGAGTAAGCCCTGTCTCAAACCTAAATTCTTGGATTCATCCACAGAATTTCCGAAAATATTCAAATATTTTCGCAGATATTTCATTACTGCAAACCATGGTTCTTCCTAGCAAAAATCCATGAGTTAGTAATAAATATTCAACACACGGGCGCCTGAGCTACCTCTGAGTAAGCCCCGATTTAAATGGTGAAAGTGTACTCAACGACGATGCACTAGCAGTCACCGCACGAACGAGTATTTCAAAATATGATGAGACGATGAACCTATGCAAAATAGAAAAGAAAATAATAAATAATTAAAAATTGACCAAGGCGCTGGGAGCATGGGCCAACTGACCGGCCGACCGTGTCGTGGTCAATCCCATGCCAGTTTCATATTTTTATCATATTTTTTGTTATTTTCCTTGAGTTCATGAAAATTCTTTCATTTGAACAAATATCCTTCGTTTTGAGGAAACTCCCCAGTTTCATGGTGTTCCTTTCACACCAAAGAAATAATATAAAATTAGGGAAGAATATTGTGGGGCGTGACCATTTTCCAACCGGCCCCACACCTCATGGTTCCTCATTATTTTATTATTATTTCCTTAATTTCATAAAAACTCCTTAATCTCATGATATTTCCTTGGTCCCATGAAATATAATATAAAATTAGGAAAACCCGTGTGCACTGGACATAACCGGTCGACCAAACCCTAGATGGCCTCACACGTCCTTGTTTATTATTATATTTTTCATGTTTTCATAATCCCATGAAATTCCTTGATTTCATGATATTTCCTTCAAATCATGAAATAATACATAAAATTAGGGAAAACGCACAGGACCGGTCCCTGGCCGGCCAACCATGCTCCAAGCCGGTTCCACATGCCCAAACGTCCCTTATTTTATTATTATTATTTTTTATGTTTCCTTCATCTCATGGAAACTCCTTGATTTGAACAAAACTCTTTAATTTTAGCAAAACTCCTTGATTTTATCATATTTCCTTAAAATCATGAAAATATTATGAAAATGTTGGAAAACCGTGTGGGATTGGCACCTTGGCCGGCCAGTCATGCCTTGGCCATGGCTGGTCCCACACTTCATAATTCTTTCACTTTTTTGTTATTTTTCCTTCATCTCATGAAGTTTTGACAATTTTATCAAAAAACCCTGGTTTCTTCGTATTTTCTAAAATGATTGCTCAAACGCACATCTAAAAATATCAAAATTCTCAGAACTGAGATATGAACGCTTTGGGGACATGAGAATGTTACCTTGACCATCCAAGGTTGGCTCTTTGGCTCTCAATGAGCCGGTCTTACATATGTTCACAATTTGACCTAATTTGCGCAATTGCACGTATTAGGTCCAAAACTCTTCCAAATGACTTGGAACTTCATGGGATGATCAACACTTGATCCTGTGACCACCCAGTGACCCCTTGGTTGGTCCTACACTTTCATAATTAATTAGGTTTTATCACCTAATACTGAACCCAACAGTAATTCGAATTAATGATTAAACCAACATTTAATCATTCTTTCATCAACAAGTCATCAACTCTTCAAGAGGTCTTGATGTTTGCTCACGTGAGCATATGGGTGTTACATGATTGACCCACGGTCTCATAAAACCAATCCTTCCTTCGTTCCATGGTTCAATTCCTAACAAACCATGAAGTGGTCATCAATTGATCAAATTAGGGTTTCTGAGTCCAAGGATTATAATTCCAAATTCAAACACTAATAAATTTATGATGATCTCATGATCAATATTCTTATTAATTATACTCGGTTCAATTACTAGTATTTTAATTAATATTTTATTTTGGTCACGCTGCCAATAATTCATCAGATGAGCAACACTTGCTCAGATAAGAAATACTTGCTCAAATCAGAGAATATTGGTTCAACTATCAATATTCAGAAAATCATCGAATGAGCAATACTTGCTCGCCTAAACTCTCAACGTGAGGATCATGCCCATGTTCAATCCATGAGTTTCAAAATATTTTACAAAATCATGTACAACTCAGTAAATACATGGACTCATCGTCCCATGATATCACGAAGTCAGCAACTGACTAAACTAACCACGAGATGTCAATCGTGTCACTTGGGGGGATATCAACTAGGGTTTTGGTCTTCCGGTCTACGTCATATGTATTCAAACACACGATGGAATGTGAGCAAGTCGTTCAATCAGTTGAAGGAGTTAACAAAGTAATGGATGGAAAATCAACCAAGTCTCCGCACGATGAGCAACTGGTTTCAAACACGATTTACGCTTCCCCACTCTCTGATTCCATAAAATTTCACACTTTATGGGATCATGGTGTCTACAATTCCAGCAATATAAATAAGTCTCTGAATCATGATTGAAATAACAAGAACAACAATGTCAACAACGACGAGAATCTCACGTCTCATTGACACCACGGGATCATCAACTCATCAATTGAGCAATTACTCTCAACTAAGCAATTTCAATCATTCAGAACTTATCATATTCAGAATTCACAACACACCTACAATCTTTGATTACCATTGATTCCACACATTTCTCAGCTTCCCTCCTACAGATTAACCCATCCTCTCTTGTGACCGAATTTACTCTGGAACAGCCATTGTATTGGTTTAGGCTGGGGTACTACAGATTGATCTCTCGAATTCAAAGCACTCTCTTCTTGCAGTGCATCTATGTGAGGTTGAGAATTTCGCTTGGTTCAAGGAGTCTCCTTCGTACGGTCGTCTCCTCAATTCCATAAAAACTAGCAAATCGTTTTCCCCATCTACACATTGGTAGTAGGTTAGTGTCTGTAACGGCATAATACAATGTGGTGTTAAAAGCTGGACTAGGTTCCGGGGTTTTTATACATTTGCGGTTTCCTCGTTAACAAAATATATAGTGTCCGTGTTATTTATTTTCCGCATTATATTGTGTTATATAATAGAAATATCACAATTTATGTGTTCAGTTCAATCAGTTATTTAATCCGGCCTTTGGATTGTTGATTGAATTGATTGACACTTGGATATTGGTTTATGATACCGTCCAAGTTATTTATCTTATTCAATCGGGCTCGCAAATTCCTATTTGTTTGATTGCGGATTGAATTAAGTCTGACTTTCTAGTTGATTCTCTTGAAAGTATATTGGAGTTAATCCATTCATATTTCCGAACAAAATATTGGGTGTGGTTGTTAGACCATCGCTTTTTCAGTATGTCTCTTATATATCCCGAATTATTTCGTTATTGACTTCTTGGATTGCTCCGACTTATCTTTCTCTTATAGGCCTTACGATATATCCTTCTTACGGATAATTATTTGGTGATGATATAAGTCTCGGTCGCATCCCTAATACTGAACAGTCCCTTAGCATCCGTAACCCACGTGTTGAGGCGTATTCTGTAAAATTTAAGGCTGACCTTTCTCACGAGTACATGGCTATAGGGGATTACTTTATTGTCTTCATTCTTGATTCCATCTATGGGCGTTCACTTGTGTGTAATTTTAGTGTTGCAACGGAACTAATTCCCTTGTACACTATCATATGAGAGAAATAATGGCCACATAGCTACTCTGGAGGTCGTCACATACTCTAATACCCCATTTATCATAACTATTGGTAATTTTTTGATGGCTCATAATGCCAGGAAGGATATGTCATAGGATAAGGTTACCCATGTCGACCCATCACACTAAAGATTGGTGACTACTTGTGAGAACCTCCTCTTTAGAGTGGACTGGCTTCGTCAGTGGTTTGATTATAGATGGGAATGATATTGTACATTGCAAGAACTAGGGCTTCCGAATGCATCTGAGAAACCCTAAGTTGAGGTATGACTTCATGAACGTCCTTGTATAGAGGAGAGACCTTAAAGTGGTCCTAGTATGTGTCAGACCTGACTCGTATACGTCTAGTAGAGGAGAAAGACCATGATGAGTTTGTGTTTGATGCAAACCCTATCTTATTTCGTTGCACATGTAAATAGAAGAAAAACCTTAGTTGAATTCATAGTAGAAAATCTTGTCTTGTGCAACCTTTACTATGGACGCTATAAAAACTTCTTTCGACATCTGGTTTTAGCGATCAGACCCAACTTTTGAAGCTAAGAGACACGCGTTTCATATCCAACAGATAATTGGGATATAAAGCTTCTTTGGTCAGTGATAAGTATATGTACACGAGAATTTAAACTCATATGAAATCTAGAGATATTTCAGCAGCAATACATTCTAGTTTGTCGACCATATCTCTTAGACCATGCATCAGCACCTAGCCCTTTGAAAATGTTGTAGATGATGCATGGGCGAATCTTTTTAGTTAAGGTAGCGTCGTCTGATTATCAACTTATTATTCCCAATTTTTTAAGCTAGTTGGTCGAAGTGTAAAGCATGTCTGGGTAGAGGAGAAGTTACATACTCGTTTTGACCCAACGCAATCCCTAGTGAATGTTAAGTGCATATTTTGAATATATTTAGTGTCGAATCCATGCTAGTAATTGCTATATATTCTTGCGAATTATTGTATATTACGTTTGTTTTCTTGTATTTGTCTTTCATTAGGTGAATCATTCGAAAATAAGTGAAAATAGCTATAAATTGAAGTCTATAATTAGAGAAGGTCCAAAGACCAAGTGGAACTCATTCAAATCTAAGAATCATTTATATCATCTCGACGAGGACGAAAAGGCGAAGCGAAGGGCGAAAGAACGGGGTCAATCCAACTTCGTATGAAGACGTTATGGCGGAAAAGAGAAGTTAAGGTTGTCGGTTTCGTAGAACTAACAACTGAACAGTTCTACTAAAGGAACCTCTCCGTCAGATCAGGGCACCATCATCTTCTCCATCGACTTTAACAGGGAAAAAACTAAATACTGGACGGTGACTTATGTGGCCGTTGGAACGAAGGAAGATACTTTGGAAGTGGATTTTGGATGTTCCCATTGCCAGCGAATGATGAAAGAGATAATGTGGTTACGATGGAGCTATAAACTGAGATATAATGGTGTTGTGGTGACGAGCTTGGTGTTGGGATTTAAAGTCAGATAAGACTCGGGTGTTTTCTGTCAGTGGAGCTCGAGTTGACACTGTACATGGATGCTCGTGACCAAGAGAAGCTTGATGATGAGTTCAGGTTTCTACCAACGTGAAAAGGTGATGGAGAACGAGATACTGAAGTTCGAGTTAATATGAAACCAGGGAGTTATGGTTAACGGAGAAGGTTGTTGTTGTCGCTGGATGGAGATGGAGTCTGGATTATCTACTACTTGGTGTTGTTCCGGTGATTGAGAGAAGATCAAACAAAGATGCAAGGTAGATGATAGTGACTGGAAATATCGATGGGGCATGGCAGTTGACGACAGGGCCGGCCCTGAGATTTGGATGCCCCGAAGCAGAGGCAAAATAGTTTCCCCATCCCAATAATCCATGCGGTCGATAAGATCAACTTTAGCATAGAAACTTCTTTCTGTTGAGGAATTTGTGACTGCAATGGCAAGCAATATCATGGACATCATCCTCCCGTTGAGATTATTCATATTATTATCAGCTACCATCATTCTCATGGCCATTGATACCATTATCAACAACATCTTCATTGTCATTGTCATTCTCGAAACACTGTACACACAAAAGAAACGTAATACCAACTAAAAATCAAAAGACTAGATTCCGAATTAATCACAGAATATAAATGATAATCATTGTTATGATTTGAATTGGGGGTTCAGTTTTACATAAAGTGGGGACGGTGGCTAAAGGGGAGGTGGTGTAGGGTAAGAAGCTGAAACCAGAAGAAAGACAGGCGATGAAATTTCTACAGAATCCGAGGGAAAAGATGGGTGTCTGAAACATATACGAGACTTTTTATATATTTAAATCTATGCCATTAAAGTGATTCTTTATTACAATATACTCCCAAAACTCTTAATAATAAGTCATTTTTTATTATTTTTTATTACGATTTAATCCTTCATTTTCATTTTTAACACCACACCACCCTAGACGAAAAAACAAATTTTGTTGCCCCTTGTTTGGTGCTGCCCCAAAGTCAACCTTCGTTGACCTTCCCTCGGGGCCGACCCTGGTTGACGATGAAGGTGATCGGGATTGAGATTTTGTGACTGGGAAATGATCGAAGAAGGAAGAGAATGGAGTTGTATCGTTTTTGGATATATCCAGTGAACGAGTTTCTGCATTATTGATCATAGTTGATTGGATATATCAGCGAGCAAGATATGTTGGTGTTGCTGTTATTGGTGAACGATTAATAGGTTGAGTCTGTGATGAAAACAAAGATGGTCGTAAAAGGCTACTCGAGAGAGAAAGCAGAGGTAACTCATGGAGAGTTGAGCTATGGATGATGTGGAGTGATGGTGATAGCTGCTGTTATTATATCGCTGGAGCATTTTATGATGATGGAGCTCGACAGAGTTTGCTGATAGTTTGAGAAAGAAGAGGTGTTCGAGTTAAGGAGTTAACCGAGAAACTTAGAGAGGAATTCAGACAAGTTTACGGCTAGAAATCTTAGCCGTGATAGAAAGAAAAATATTTCAAAAAGTTCCAGGAGAACTTACGGATAGAAAATTCCTGGCCGTGATGAAATAAGAAGACAATAGGTTGCCAGTCCCATGGAACTGACAATACAAAAATATATTTGGGCTGGACTTGGGATGAATTTAATGTTCTAGCGTGAAGCTTTATTATTATACAAGTTTTTTATGAGTTTTAATCATCTTATCGTTTGTTTTCACCACATCTAAAGTTTATGAGTGATTCTTAGATTGATTTGGGATGCATACTAGATTAGTCTATTAATTGTTCTATTGCTAGTATTGGGTTAGGAGATAAGTAATCGTCGAATAATTCATACACAAGTAGAAATCGCGAGACCTTGTAGAGGGATTCTGTGGAGCAATCGTGTGTGAAGACAACACTAGTAAGTGGACCTTGCGCTAAGAGTCTAACTGCTGGGATCAACCTAAGTTCACATAACTTAAAGCTTCTGCTGGGTTACATCTTGAGTGCGCTACTACTTGGTGGTTCGGTTGGATAGAATTTCATATGCGAGCGCTTCAGTATGAAGATACATAAGGAACTTTGGGGATAGCAATGCGCCAGCTGCTTTCCTACGGTTGGTGATGAATGGTTCTAACGAATATAGATAAGTATACTACTGAGTCAACGTTTGGTAACGGAGAAGGACTCCTTGATCATCTTTCTTTTATTTGTTATTCTCTTTTTATTTATTTTATAAACCAACCCTATTTTTACTTTGTTTTGCTATCTAAATAACATATCAATTACAGTGCTCTTCGTGGGAACGATCTCTTACTACCGCTATATTACCAGTTAATTAGTGGGAAATATCTTAATTAATTTATTGTGGTTACGACACGCATCAGTGAATCTCATGCAAATGTATGGAGTATAGAGAGGACTTTAACATGTTTTGTGATTGGTATTGGCCCCGATACATGTGTCTTTAGCAGAAATTCCTAAAATTAGTTTGTAAACCCTAGTGTGGGTGTGTGATAGGTGAGTTCTTCTCTTTTAGCGAAAAAATTCCTTTTGATTCTGAATCTTCATGCTTTTAATTTGGATAAATACTCAGTTCTCATATAATTATAACCAGACCCAAGATGTAGTTGTGATCAAAGTGTAGATGGTGAATGTTAGGAACTTGAAGAGATTGAAGAGAGGCAAGATATCAATTTCTGAAATCATAGGTGTGTGTATCTGCTTATTTCCGTGGGGATGAGTTTCAGTCCACAGGTGGCAATGACTTGCAAGTCATGATTTAGCTTCCGTACGAGAATTTGATACTTTGGTCATACCCCAATAATCTTCACTTGCTATAGTGGCTCATTTTGATATTGGAGGTAAGGCTCTTCGCCTGATCCGTTTTTAGTTATAGGCCGAGAAGCATGTCTCCTAGTAATTCTAGAAGTAGTATCCTAATCCTAGAAAGAAAACTTAAGAGTCCTATTTTTAGAAGATTACAAACATATGAGAGTTTTCAAACCTAGAATGACTAGAATATAGAAGTAGTTCTACCTATAAATAGGGTGCAAGAGAGTACCTGTAGGGGGAAGAGATAACACAATAAAGAAGAAAAAGAAGAAAAAAAGGTACAACTCCTAGGGCGGAAATTGCCTTGAAGGAAAATGTTGTAAAACTATTTCACTTGAGCAATAAAACTAAGGTTCGAATTATTTGTTATTTTATTCTACTTGTTTAGATATTCTCTATCTATCATATTTGGGTCCAGAAATTGATCAGTGGTATCAGAGCCAGAATGTAAGTAAGCAATATTTATGGAGATGTATCGAAAGGCTTCGATCCAATGGTAATAGAGTATTATCAGTAGATCCTAATGTTGATAGAAGAAATAAATCTATGCTTTTTGAGATGAAGAATCAACCCTACAAAATAGAGCAGTCAAGAGCCGAAGAAGGCGAGATTGTGAAAATTGTCTACAAAGAGGGTAGAACTAATCATGTATTTGCAAACAAAAACAACCAATATTATGAGAATTAAAAAACTAATCGACACTCTAAATAAAGATGTTGGAAATTGCATTCGGAGTTGAGACCATCATGATGGAAAGACCGCCGGCAAGCTATCACAATCATCTATAATAAAGAAAAGAAGAAACGACTTTTGGCTACACAAACAAACCAAACACTTGGTAAATGCTAGTCAAAAAATTAGCCTATTCGCGGTTCGACCAGTTGTCAAAGAACCTAGTGAATTGGTTTGTGGAAATTCTGGACAGTGCGCTAAAACCGAAAAGAACGATCTGCAACAGTTGTTAGAAGGGTTTGAAGACACCCTGCAACAGCCGCAGAAGTCACCACCAAAACAACGCGTGGAACCTGGAATCCAACTACTTGACGAGCAAAATAAGATGTCATCATTACAAGTTGTGCAGGTCTTAGCTCAAGTAAAGTAGCAGATTCTTATCAAGAAGACACATATGACTAGAAATCGTAGAACAAGTATTGTTTCAATAATATCTTAATAGGAAAATTTTGAAGCATGCAAAGTGATCCTCAAGAGTGCAGCTGCATGCTAAAGTTCCGTGCATCTTAACTCAATGCTTTTAAGGGACCAAAAGCCTCCTGATGTGGGAGGTCTGATCCGTTTTTAGGTATGGTCCAATAAGCATATCTCCTAGTAATTCTATAAGTAGTTTCCTAATCCTAGAAAGAAAACTTAGGAGTCCTATTTTTAGAATATTACAAACATAGGAGAGTTTTCAAACCTAGAATGACTAGAATATAGAATTAGTGCTACCTATAAATATTGTGAAAGAGAGTACCTGTAGGGGGGCGGAGAAAACACAAAGAAAAAGAAAAAGAAGAAGAAAAAGGGTACAACTCCTAGGGCAGAGATTACCTTGAAGGAAAGCGTTGTAAAACTATTTCACTTGAGAAATAAAACTAAGGTTCGAATTGTAATTTTTTTTTTATTTTATTCTACTTGTTTAGCTATTCTCTATCTATCATATTTGGGTCCAGAAATTAATCATCGCCAATCCCCGGCTTGAAGTATGACTAAGGTTTCAAGTTGATGTGGAGGTGCTTATTGGTTGAAGTGAGTCCTAAACACTGAATAGATCTTTGGGGAGACATTTCTTGACCGTTTATATATAGTAGAGTTTTTCCTTGATTAACTATTTGAATTTCACATGCTTAGGCTAGATGAGCCTTGTATAGGCAACTGTGGATTCTTTCCTTATTGCCTAGTTTATGAGAAACGGGGACTCCTCGCCTCAAAGTGGTGTGATTAAGAATATTCTCCTTGAATAGGTGCAATGAAGGATCTTCACCTCAAAGTGGGGCTAGGGAAACTCTTTTCCACTGAGTGATATGAGCTTTTTAAGAAACAATCACTGAGTCCGTGCAAGCTAGATGTATCTTTTCCACATAGAATGATGGAGTCTTATTCATGATTAAAACGGTTCACTGGTTTTTAGGAAAGTGAAGAATCGAGCGTGTTGTCTAGACTCCTCAACCGAGCAAACTGCTTAACCTCACACAGATGCACTTCAAAGGGAATTCTTAGATTCGAGAGATCAATCTGTAGGACTCTGGCTTAAACCAAGTCAATGGTCGTTCCAGAGTCAATTCGGCCGCAAAGAGGGAGATGGGTTGATTTGTAGGAGGGAAGTTGATAATTGTATGGGATCAATGATGACCAAGGATTGTGAATGTGTTGAAGATTTCTGCAATAATTTGTGAACTGTTGAGTTCGAATAAGTTCTGATGGATTGATAAATTCTTGAGAGTAGTTACTCGAGAAATTCTGTGTCGATGATTGTTGATAGATAGTGATCATCCGTTATCCTTTCAATCATGGATTCAGAGACTTATTTATATTGTCAGAGTTGTGAACACCTTGATCCTTTTAAGTGTGACGGTTTCATGAGTGGAAGAGTGGGAAAGCGTAAAATCATGGTAAAGTCAGTTCCATGTTGTTTGGAGACTTGACGGATCGTGCACCCACTACTTTGCTAAATCCTTCAACCATTTACACAGCTTGCGCACATTTCTCTTCGTAGATGAATCCACGTGATGTAGGCCGCCATACCAAAACCCTAGTTGTTATCCTCCAATTTGACGTGATTGATGTCTTACGAATCGTGGAGTCTGTATGACAGGCGTGTATTTGGTTTGTCAGTTGTTGATTGATTAGACAATGAGCCTAAGTTTTGTTGAATCAAGCATGTTTGACAAATGCTCATCGATTCATGAATGTTAATGTTGTTTGTCTGAGAAAATGTTGTAAATTAGATGAGTTGTTGAATATTGATGAGTTACTGAATATATGTGGATTATTCGAGCAACTAAACAAGTATTGCTTGATTCGACGAAATACTAATAAACTACTGAATATTGATAGTTGGATCAATATTTGAGAAACTGAGCAAGTATTGCTCAATTCAACGAATTACTGAATATTGAGAATTTGACGAGCAACTGAGCAAGTATTGGTCAATTCGACAAAATACTTGAATATTGATAATTTGACGTGCAATTGAGCAAATATTTCTCAATTCGACAAATTACTGATACATTACTAAATATTGATAGCTGGATCAATATTTGAGCAACTGAGCAAGTGTTGCTCAATTTGACAAAATATTTATTGGTGACGTGACCCAATAAAATATTAAAATATTGATATATTACCAAATATTATATGATTAATTCAGATGCTGGTTGCTGAATCAATATAAAATTATTAGTGTTTGAATCTTGCTCAGAATGATGATTCGTAGAACATTTATTCGAAACCCTAATTTCATATCATAGTTGATGAATCGCTGAAAATTGGTCATGAGTGATTGAGGGACCGACCACATGGGATGATGGGCGTCCATGTTGGACCCAGTGCTCGAGTGAGCATACATCAGGGTTCTCAGTTTGAGCGTTGGTGAAATAATGATGATTAAGTGCCGGTTTCATCATTTATTGAAATATTGCTGGGTTCAGCATTAGGTGATAAAACTTAGGTATGAAAGATGGGGACCGACCAAGAGAGCATGGGAATAGCTCTTGGTAGTCACAGGACTGGCTGTTGGTCGTTTGAGCAATCCCCAGGTTGGTTGAAGAGAGTCTGGGCCCAATATGAGAAATTGAGCAAATTAAGTCAGAATTATGAAAATGTGTGGGACCGGCTTTGTGCAAGCCCTAGGGATGACTCTGGTAGGTCATAAAGGCATGCACGTGTTTCCGTGGTGTCAGTGTCTCCGTAATGAGAGTTTCAGTATTTTCTGATGTCCATTCGAGCGACATTGTGAATTTTCAGAAGAGTTTCATCTTGACTGAAATTCTTGATTTTTGTTGGAATGAGCATGTATGCTCAATTGATTAATATTTAAAATTTCCATGAGGGGCTAGCCGGTCGTGTGACCATGTTGGCTTTTGGTTTTTCATGATTCGAGCAAAATTTGAGAAGACGTGACGAAATCATGATTTTTGCTCAAACCAAGGAATTTCATGAATTTAGGAAAATAATAATTATGAAAGACTAGGGATTGCAAGGTGTGGGACCGGCCACGGCTAGGGCATGGCCGACCGGCTATGTTGCCCGGTCCCACAATATTTTCCTAATTTTGTATTATTATTTTCATGAAACCATGATGTTATGGAGAATCCATGAGTTTTTGTTGAAACGGAGGAGTTTCATGAAATTAGGGAAATAATAATTATAAAAGGCTAGGGATTGTAAGGCGTGGGACCAGCCACGGCTAAGCATGGCCGGCCGGCTATGTTGCCCGGTCCCACAACACTTTCCCTATTTTATAATATTATTTTTCATGAATCCGTGAAGTTATGGAGAATTCATGAGTTTTGTTGAAACAGTGGAGTTTCATGAGTTTATGGAATAATAATTATAAAAATCTAGGGATTATGAGGTGTGGGACCGGTCACAGCTCGGACATGGCCGCCGGCTAGGTTGTCCGGTCCCGCACACCTTTCCCTATTTTATAATAATATTTCATGAATCCATGAAGTATGAGGAATTCATGAGTTTTGCACAAACAAGGAAAGTTGCTAAATTGAAGGAGTTTTTCACGAGTTCATAAAAAATAACAAAATAGGGCAAAATAATGGAAGAGGCATGGGACCGTCCACGACTAGGGCATGGCCGGTCGGCCGGTGGGCCCGGCCCCTGGGCGCCTCTTATTACTTTATTATTATTTGTTGCTTTCTCCCATTTTGCGTAGGATTCCTCATCTGTCCATATTTTTGGATGCTCGTTTGTGCATCCGGGTGCTCAGTCGTGCATCATTGTCGAGTACACTTACACCATTTTTGTGGGGCTTACTTAGTGATGATCCAGATGCCCGATGGTTGAGTATTTATTGCTAATTCATGAAATTCAGTACAGAATAATTCATGAAACGGAACAATAAAATGAGTAGTTATTTATTATCAATTCATAGGATCAGCTGTGGATTCGACCATGAACTCAGAATAATAAAACATGCATTACTATTCCATGGGATTATGGATTCGACCATAGAATCAGAGTAATTGTTATTTCCATTCCATGGGATCAGGTCGTGGATTCGACCATGGAATATGAGCAATTGTTATTGTCATTCCATGGGATCAGGCTGTGGATTCGACCATGGAATAGGAGAAATAATAGATTATTATGGGAATTCAGTGGTGAATGTCATGATAGAATTAATCTAATACATAAAATATATTAGCCATTTAAAGCGTCACATCCATTCTGAATGATGCATAGTCAGGGAGTCACGGGTGTTGTTTACGACCTGAAGGCGTTACTGCTCTCAATTTACGGAGAACCGACTGAATCTATGCGCGGTCTCTCCACATAGTCAGGGAACGGTGAGTGTCACCGATGTCATGAAGGCGTCCATCACCCAACTATTCTTCTATGTGGAGAGGGGTCTATCTCCTGCTGTTAGGGAACAGTGAGTGTCACCGACGTCCTGAAGACGTTAAGCTCTCAATCTACGGAGAATCACCCAATTATGTTATTCTGCATAGAGGGAATGATGAAATGCTAGGGATAGAATCGCTCAGCTAGTGGGGATTTTCGAAAACATATTCATCATGGATTCGTAAAATATGAATCGTTGCATGCCTGAAAGCCGTGTCGAAACATGCCTCTTGATTTTACAGTTTTTCCCTTTGTTGAAAATTCACTATCAACAACATTCACCTTTAGGTGAAGAATTGTAGGGACGACTTTGTGGGGAGGCTTAAGGCAAGGTCGGGCTCAAAGATGCATTGTGTCCTGAAGGACGTTGACCTATTATAGTTGTTTTACCTCAGCGAAGGAGAGCCGTACGACTGCGGTGTCATCTGTTAGAGCATTGCTCGGTCGAACTCGCAAGTTTTGCTATCTCAAACTTGTTGTCAATGTTAGATGCACAAAAATATATCTTGATTTCTAGTCTACTTAAGTCAAGTCTCGGACTAGGATTAGAGAAGTTGAATATCATACATCACTGAATAATCCTCGAAGGTTTAATATTGAAGATCAAACGAAGATATTTGGAGAACTTCATCAACAAAGAGGTATCTGACGAATGAACCATTCTATTTAATCTCAAGTATTACCCATTATATCTATATGGGACTACGTCGTATGACATCTAATATATAGTGCAAAGTAGAATTTTTGAGTCAAGCTTGTCTTATGAAACATCTCGAAATATGATTCACGCAATGGATGTTCATAGGTGCTTCACAATCTTAGTTAAAAATAATTTATTGTTCAATATTTATGGATCATTTGGAAATTTCCCATGCAATGGGAATGTTTCGAACAACAAAAAGAGAGTTTTCAAAACTAATGAAGTACCATGAATATTTGAGTTTCTGGAATATATGTATGTATGCATACCCAGTACGCGTACCATGGTATTCTGAACTCGTGAATGGGGAGAGGTACGCATACCCAGTACTGGTACCTCAAGAGCCTGAGTTCGTCAATTACTATAGGGTACACATACCTGGTACGCGTACCTTGGCCATCTAAATTCATGATGTGGTTCGTAGGTACGCGTACCATCGCATACCTACCCAGTGCGAATTAGCAAATGCTCATGAACCATTTCATAAATGCGTTTAGCATTGCTACAACTCTCGTGGACACCTCTAAAACATCTTTGGTCACTAAAACACCTTGTGTATGTGCATCATGATTCAAGTCTTAAGTGTTTAAATGAACACGATATTTCTTACTAGTTCTAAAGGCATATTTGTCCATGAAATATCATAATACGCGGTTTTGGCATTCAGCCATAATATATGTTCTTTTATGTAGTTTCAACACAAACTTCTCACATGCTTACATGAACTCTTAACAAGAGTTTCATCTAAATTGAGAAAGTGTTTGCTTGAATCTCAAGTTACTTTTGCTTGAATTATAAGCAACCCTAGTCTTGAAAGTCTATAAATAGGGAGACTCGAACCACCAGGAAATTCAGTCTCTGGCACTTCTGTGTTCTAGTTCTTTCTAGAGTCATCCTCTATGTACCTAGGTTTCCTCTGAGAAACATAATAGGTTTAAGACTTAAAGACTTCACTTAGTGGATCCAGATTTTGCTCATTTTATTATTGAGGTTTTAGTAATCTCTTTCACGTGCGAGATAGATAGAAATCGCAAAGTTCTCTTCGTCTCGATTTTGTGATTCCTCAAGATAGATATTGGAAACTCTTCTTTATTAAACAGTTCACGATTGTTCTTAAGAGGTAATTACTAATCCATTCTTAACAACTTACTAAGTGTAAGTGTTCCATATTTGTGAGGTTTGCTAGCTTCGTCTGTTGCAAACAGATTTCCAAGCCTTGATCTATTGTTAAGGGAAATCAAATAGGCTAATCTGTTAAAGACAGATTGGTATCAAAAGTCTTCATTTAGACTGGAGCGAGTCTTAGCATGTAAAGGACGTCAGCTAAGGGAATCAATTGCGTAAAGCATTGCAAGGTTCAAGAGACGTAATCCAATTACAAGGAATTTCTTAGAGTGCCATGCATGTTGTTCATGTGCCAAGAGCATGGACCATGTAGCTGATTTGTTCGGCAAAACAGGCTAGAGTTAGCAGTAATACTATTTTTTGGATGTAAATCCATTAGTATGGCTTCGAATTCTCATTAGAGAGCAACTTATCATTATAGTTTGATTGATTGAATAAAATTTTCTTTCTTGTTAAAAAAAAAAAAGAAAAAGAAAAAGAAAAACTGGCCGGTGTTATCTTAAGTCCGAAATCAAACTGTGTTGGAATCTATTTGAATAGATAGTTACAAATATGGAGAAAATTCAGTTAGAAAAATAAGCAAAACTAGATGCAGAGTCAAAATGTCTAAAACAAGCCTCAAATGCCTAGTCTCTAGGAGTTCTTAAGGTATAGAAAGGTCAAATGATGTTAGAAAATTGTTTCATCTTTTTTCTCTCTTACTTCTTCTGTGATTCTCTTCATCTATAATTCTCATGTTTTAATTTTCCCCCCACAAAACAATAACACTAAATATAAACAATCTCCCTCCTAAAACTTCTCTCAACCACAACACTCAAAATCCTCCACCATCACCCTTCATTTTCCTCTCACCACCCCCTACATTTTCCTCAAACTTTCTCACAAAGACATCTGCTTCCTCTTGTCCCCCAACCTTTTTGCGAGGAAGCAGATCACAATCCCAATCTTTCTACCCATGGCTCTATCTTTACCACCTTTACAATTTTTCTTTGTCATATTCCTTGTCTCTTCCTCCTTACATTTTCTTCCTTCTGAATCCAAACTCAGCAAGGACTATTACGCAAAATCATGCCCAAAATTTGAATCCATCATCCAAGATGTCATCACAACCAAACAAATCAACAGCCCCACCAGCGCGGGTGCCACCTTACGTCTCTTCTTCCATGACTGCATGGTTGAAGGTTGTGACGGTTCTGTACTTATCGCATCCAATGCCTTCAACAAAGCTGAACGTGACGCTGACATCAATCTTTCCCTCCCTGGAGACGCTTTTGATGTCGTTGTTCGTGCCAAAACTGCTCTTGAGCTTGCCTGTCCAGGTGTTGTTTCTTGTTCTGACATTCTTGCTCTGGCTGCCAGAGATCTTGTAATCATGGTTGGTGGTCCATACTACAATGTCCGTCTGGGTCGTAAAGATGGATTTGTATCACAAGCTTCCCGTGTCCCAGCTAATTTGCCTAAATCTGAAATGTCAATGGATGAAATCATCAAACTGTTCCATGCAAAGGGATTCTCTATCCAAGAAATGGTAGCTCTTACTGGTGCACACACAATTGGTTTCTCCCATTGTAAAGAATTTGCCGATAGACTCTTCAGCCACAGCAAGACATCTCAAGTTGATCCTGACTTGAACCCCAAATTCGCCGATGGATTGAAGAAAGTTTGTGGTTCATACAAGACCAACCCAACTATGTCTGCTTTCAACGACGTGATTACACCGAACAAATTCGATAACATGTACTATCAGAATCTACAAAGAGGTTTGGGATTATTAGCTTCTGATAATGCGTTGATTAAAGACCCAAGGACTAAAAACTTTGCTATATTGTATGCAACAAATCAGACTGCATTCTTTGAGGCATTCTCTCATGCAATGGAGAAACTTAGTGTGTTGGGCATCAAGACTGGACACAAGGGAGAGGTTCGACACCGATGTGATGCCTTCAACTCCATTAAGGCTTAAACAAAGTATAAATTATTGTTATTCAGATATGAGTCAGAATGTTGATTGCTTATATTCAGATATGGGATTAGTTAAGATGATAAAATGGGTGTGAATGATTTCTATTCAAACAAAATCAGAACCCCTTTTTTTTTCTGTTCTTTTGGTTTAAATTTGAGTGGGAAGTTTTACCAGTGTATTTTATATAAGCATTCTTTTCATGTTATTTGTTGTATGTAATTTGAGTAATTTACTAAAACAAAATTGAATAAATTGTATTGATCTTGTAATTTGATTTTAACTGTTTACACCTGTGGTGGAGATCCCCGGTGGAACGTGCAGTGAGTTGATGACAGCCCCTTTTTCCATAATGAATTCATTTTCTTTTGCTCATGCATTCTGGAATCCAAGGAACAAAATATTAGTTTGGGATACTAAATAAAATCATACTGTTTTTCATTTGATTCTTTGGAAAAATTAACAAGAACTGAAACAGGAGGAAAAAGAATGACAGCAATGTCTTTGCAGTGCTAGAGTTACAAAAATAGGATCTATCCATCCATTAGCATCTTCGTTCTTCGTCTCTAAGTTAAAGAGAAATGGAACAGATGGAAAACAAATGATGGTGACATCTGAGCGGCGTAAATTTTTAGCAAGGTTTCCTCTTATCCAGCTTGATGTTGATATTATACCATTTCTTTTTCTTAATCCTATCCTTCATCGTGCTAGGTTTCTTCTCTCTAGATGGAGTGTCTTCTTCATGTTCCTCTTCTTCTTTCTCTTCTTTCTCTTCTTCCTCATCCTCTTCTCTTTCCTCCTCTTTCGAACTCTTGAAGGAATCCTTGAAGGAATGTCTCATCTTTCTACTACTTGAGCTCCGTTTTAGGGCTGGACCATTTGTATATGAAGCATGAATTGCATTCCTCTGTTTGAGAAGCTCATCTATCTGAAGGGAAGAAATACATAAAGGTGTCAAACAATGAAATTAGGTCACAAGAGCTATGAGCAATATGAACTCACAGACTGCATTTCTTGTGCATATCTACTTGTCATCTCGGTGAATTGAGCCAAGACCTGTTAATTCCACGAATCAGTATAAGCTGTTAAGGATACCATATCTAATTATTTCAACAGGGAACAGTATGTTTGAAGTAAATTTCAAACCTCTCGGTACTCTTTCTCAAACTTTGAGAGTTCTACCCTCTTACTTAAGATTTGAGTTTCCACATCCCTAAGTTGTCCTTTTTCTTCTGAAAATGGTGCAGCACAAGCAACTTCTATTGTATAGCTAGCACTTTTGAAAAAGTTGTCGCCTAGAAATACATTAATATCCATCAGTGAAAGTATGGGAAGGGAAATTTGGGCATATGAGATTTGCATGTCGAGGAAAAGTAACATGTTTTACTGAGTTAACAAGGCATAAGACTCACCGTAAACAGCAAATACATGGGTGCCTGCTTTTAGCTCAGTTAATTCACATGGCTGGAATCCATCCAATTTTCTGAAAAAGGTGGCATCAGGATCTTTTGCAGATCCCACCTATTGTTACATTCATCAATTAAAAATCAAAGGATGGAACAAAGAAGAGAGAACAAATAGCCTTCTTTAAACTAAATTTCAAAATAATTTACAGTGTCGACTCACGGAGCTTGCAGTTTGTTCTAATCTGTACACAGGGAAGCCAAGAAAATACATCCCTGCAGATGTAACTTTTCCTGTTTTCGCACTGTCCTCCTACACCAGGAAATTATGCAATTATTATAATATTAACCGAAAGATGCATTTTGCCAAGCAAGTTTTTGCAAACCGCATACTCCAATTCCAAAGAATAAGAACCTCTATAAAGTTTTAAAGCACCTGAAGTACAAGGCTCAATCCACCATTCTCTTCCTGCTCAAAGTACAGCAGCTGCATAAAATCATTCAAAGGGATTATTACAGCATACACTGTATGACTGTAAAGAAATCAAAATACAAGCTAGCTGGCATGAAAACCAAACTGCAGCAGGCAGACAACAATTTCTGGAGCACCTTACAAGAAGTTCTCCAACAAGACAAGATTAACACTTAACACATACCTTGAATTTGCTTTTATCTTGTGATTGCACTCTACAAACTAACCCAGCTTGTGCTTCCCATTCTGTAATCGTTACAGAATAGAAGTGTGCGCATTGTTTCTCTACCTGTAAATAGATGACAAAAGTTTAAGAGCTAAAGAAAAAGATTTTAAGAAAGAAAAAAAAGAAAAAAAGAACCAGAAAATAGAAACCTAACCTTCTTATTGAAAGGTTGCCCCAGGTCAAGTGGACGAACTGTAACCTCACCATTCAGTGCCTCTTCAAGGATAGTTGCAGACACAGTAGTCTTGATAGGAACTCCAAGCTTACTATATAGCACAAATAAGAAGTGAGAATCAAATTCTTGTATCATTCATAGTCCAGGTCTCCATGGAAACAGTAATCTCTCCACAAGTGTACTCTCTTCACAAGTAACCTTACCTGAAAAGTGCGGCAAACATGGTATTAACAGCTCCTAAACTTGAAAGATCGACCTCCAATTCTTGACTTTCTGATTCCACGGCCTATATAAAATCCATTATATAATCAACTTTGAATTCCTACTTAATGCATAAGGGAAAATGAATCAAGAACCATTACTGACTCAGACAAAGCTTCCACACAAATCCTAGGACACCGATATTATCAAAACTATACTTGGCACATACTATCTGTGCATGTAAATAACTTACTTCAAAACCAGCAGAATCATACTGCCGCCTTTTGTCTGGATCAGATAGAATGTTATAGGAAAACGTAACCTCCTTAAAAGTATCGGCTGCTTTAGGATCATTAGCGTTTTTGTCTGGATGATACCTAAATATTTCAATAAACAACACATCCAACACAACACAAAACAATGAGGAAGCCGAACACTCATCAAGCACACAGCAAAGACAACAACAAACAAAACCCGAGTTCAAAAAGCCTAACGTTAAGAGTTAATTCTGAATCCCTAAAATTTTAAACCTAAAAATCTGAAACCTTATTCACGCAAAACAAACAAGAAAAAAGAACATACTTGAGAGCCATTTTTCGGTAAGCGGATTTAATTTCTTGATCTGTAGAGTTTCTAGAGATACCAAGAACTTCATAAGGATCTCTTCTTTGTTGTTGCTTTCCAACTTCATCTTTCTTTTCCCCACTCTTCTTAGAGTGAGTCGACATTCTTTCTTCTTCTTTTTTTCTTCACACCCCAAATCTCGAATTTTCAAAAGCAAAAATCCAACCTTTATGTCTTTATAACAAATTTCTTCACAAATCCTTCAAACCCTTTGTTGACTTCTCTTTCTTACTCCAAATTCTACCATTAATAATTAATTTGTAGAGAGATACCTTCAAAATCCAGTTTCCAAATTTCAAAAATACTAGAGTGGAAATTTATGGATAGATTTAATTGGTAGTTTATATAGAAAAAAGGGTTTGTAACTGTAAGAATCTATCTATTACACGCAACAAAGGACGTACCTTTTTTAATTAACTTAGTCATACATTCCTTTGGAGTAGTCAGTGAGTGGTATAAGAACAGTCTCCATTTTTTGTTTCTTCTTACTACCACTGTTTATACACACTGTGTATGTATGTATAAAGTGAAAACCTAAAAGAGAAACACAAATTTAAATTTTTTACAAGATCAAGAGAAAAATGGCGCATTTGTAGGCTTTATTTATTTGTTTTCTTTTTCCTTTCTATAGAGATTCTCTATAATCAATAGCTAGTCAACAGCTCATGGGAGGTAAAAAAACTCCAGGGCCAGATGGTTTTACTAGTCTATTCTACCAAAAACACTGGGATATAGTGGGTGAAGCTGTGGTTGATATGACCCAAACCTGTTTTAGAACTGGTCATATTGCCAAAGTTTTCAACCATACCAACATAGCTCTCATCCCCAAAGTCCCCTTGGCTGAGCTGGTCAACCAATACAGACCCATTGGATTATGCAACTTTATTTACAAAATTCTCTCCAAAACTCTTGCTAACAGGCTCAAACCCTTTATGAATAACATTATATCCCAAAATCAAAGTGCCTTCATACGAAAGAGGAGTATTTCTGATAATATTCTTCTTGCCAATGAAGCCATATATTCTGTCAATCATAATGACAAAGTGGAGGGCACTGCTGCTATTAAACTTGATATGTCTAAGGCCTGTGATAAATTGGAATGGGATTTTCTAGAAAAAGTCCTGAGGAAAATGGGTTTAGCTGAGAACTGGATTAACACATAAATCAGTGTGTGTCTACTGTTTCTTATTCTGTTCTTCTTAATGGTAGTCCTACTGGCTTTTTTCAACCTGAGAGAGGTCTTAGGCAAGGGGATCCTTTATCCCCTTACCTTTGCATTATCTGTGTTGAGGCTCTATCTTCTTATATAGATAGTCTCCAAAGAAATGGTTCTCTTAAAGGTATCAAAATTTGTAAAAATGCCCCTGAGATGACTCGTCTCCTTTTTGCTGATGACTATGTTATGTTTTCTTCTGATACTACTGAAAATTTCAATGTTATAAAGAGTTATCTTCAAAAGTATTGTCTTGCTTCTGGTCAGGAAATAAATTTTGAAAAGTCTGGTATTCTTTTTAGCAAAAAAATCCCTGAACATAGGAAAGCCATTTTAGCCAATATTTTGGATATCCAAAGCAGGGATTTGGGGGAGAAATATCTGGGTACCCCCACTGTTTTTCAATCTTCTAAAATTCAAACCCATATGAGCATTTTACAAGTTGTGGATGCCAGAATAAATGTCTGGCTTCACAAAACTTCTTTCTCAGGCTGCCAAAACTACTGTGGTAAAACACATTGGCCAAGCTATCCCTCTCTATCAAATGGGAGCTTTTCTAATCCCTAAGCACCTTTGTAGACAGATGGATGCCCATCTCTGCAAGTTTTGGTGGGGAGAATCTTTAGATCCAAAATATAAAAAGCTTCATCTTTTGGGGTGGGATACTCTTTTCTCCCCTAAATCTGAAGGTGGTATGGGTTTTAGAAAAGCTGAGCAAAATAATCTGGCTATGCTAGCTAGAAATGCCTGGAAAATCATTGAAAATCCTGACTATATGTTAGCAAAAATTCTAAAAGTTAGGTATTTTCCTAAGACTGATTTTCTCAATGCCAAATGTCCACCCAATTGTTCTTGGACTTGGAAATGTCTTCACGCTATAAAAGAGTTGATCAAACCCTTTGTTTCCTGGATTGTAGGAGATGGTAAATTTATCAACCCTTGATGTGATAAATGGATACCAAGTTTAGGGTCTGCTACTCCTAATTCTCTTACTCCTCAAAATCCCAGCTTAACTGTTGATTATTTCATTGACAATAATACTAGAACTTGGATTGTTTCTAGACTCACTACTCATTTTGATGATGCTTCTGTTAAGAAGATTATCACAATTCCCTTAAGCAGCTTTGCACTCCTGACAAGAGGGCTTGGGACCTTTCGAAGAATGGGAAATTTTCTTCTAATTCTGCTTATTTGGGGATCAGAGGCTCTTACCCCTCTCCATATAAGACTCTTTGGTTACATATCTGGAAAATTAGAGTACCTTACATAATTCAACTTTTTCTTTAGAAAGCTGCTAAAAATGCCTTACCAGCTAGAACTGTTCTCCATACCAGAATGCCCATGCATTCTGTTGATTGTACCAGGTGTAAGGATCCTCTTGAAACTATTATGCATACTTTGATCATGTGTCCTTTTTCCTCAAAAGTTTGGTATCTGTCTAAGTTTTGTATAAATATTGATTTATTTACTCAAAAAACCTTTCAGCAGTGGCTTGTTTTCTGGTTGCTGGACAATAACTCTAGATTACCTGACGAGGATGCTCTTTGTTGCTATTTTATGGCTATCTGGACTAGTAGAAATAAATTAGTCTTCCAAAACTTGTCTGAAACTCATTAGTCTGTCTTAGAAAGAGCTAAAGTTATGCTCCTAACTAGAAAGAATCTTGTTGTAGCCACTCTTTCTAGTCATGTTGGTCTGAATCATAAATGGATGCCCCCTATGGTTGGATGGATCAAATGTAACACTAATGGATCCTTTGATGACATCTATGGAGATAATGGTGCAGAGATCACACTAGCAAAGCTTTCCTATGTGCTGCCTTGGTCTTTGAAGTCTTGTCAGCTGAAGAAGCCGAAGCTAGAGCTATCTGGGGAGTACTCAAGAAAGCTGTGGAACAGAAGATTACTCATATCATTGTTGAAAGTGATGCAAAAAAATTGGTGGAACAATTCTCCTTAGGTTCCTTTGATGGTGATTCTAGGACATATGTTATCTTTAAAGATATTCATTACTTTGCTTCTAGCTTAATTGCTTGTATTTTTACTTTTCAACCTAAAACCCGTAACTCTGTTGCCCATGAGTTAGCTCTATGGGCAAAACAGAAAAAAAAAACTTCTATGTTCTAGTTTATGCCTCCTACGGGATGGACTCGCCCCTCGTAATATAATTCATAATTTATATAATATTGTTGATGGTGATTTTTAGTTTAGAGCGAAAACTGTAAAAGTCTGTTTACCTAACCCGGCATCAGAAGCAGTAGACCTTGATATGTCTATATAATATATCAAAATCTGATGAGTGTCTACGTCTCTCTTCATATTAAATTGAAACGCATGCTCCTAGATGAATTGTTCACTAGTATAGATCCTAATGAGTATTTAAGCTCCTAGCTTCATTATTCACTAATGTCGGGGCCTGCTACATAATAAGCTCCTAGCTGCATTATTCACTAATGCCGAAGCCTGCTGAGTATCTATTATATGCTATGTTCCCCAGCTGAACTCTTGATATTGACATGACATGACAATTAATGTTCGCTCGCGATTGAGCAACATGAATTTCCCGAAGTGTCTGGATTAAGAACTGCATGAAAGTACTCAATTGGAGGTATGAAATTTCGCTGATCTCTGAGAATAAAATTAATGATTTTGTGTCAACACACAAAATTCACCAAATTTGATTAATTTTGTGTCAGCTCGCAAAATTCAATTTTTAACCTAATTTTACCAATTTACAAAAATTAGGTTATTGCGCATGCATAATATCTCGATCCCTATTGGTCGAGACTAAACCTAGGCAAACTAGGAAATTGGTCCATCATGGAACTAGTAGTAGCAGAATCCTACTAAAAGTTGGAAAACAAGAAATAAAGGGAAACTGCAGCACATAAAAGCCGCAGCAAAAGGAGCGCAGTCGCACCGCTTAACCGGACGGTTTGCCCTAGCCGGCACCTCTCATGGATGACCATACCCTACCTTTATGCATTTCGGCCCCTCTTTCCCACTGGCCAATCAATTGCTCCAAAGCCGCAGCTTGCACTTTTAATTAAACATGGAAGTTGGTTGGTCGACGTGCTTAGTTTCTTAAGAAATTGAATCTAGACTGTCTATGCCAGTCTTAAAACGATCACGACCATCCAACTTGGACGGCCGATTTATTAAGCTTAGCCTCCTCCTGGCGTGGCCAAACAAGCTACACGACATTCACTGGTGGGCCCACTTATGTTCTAGCCAATTGGAGCTCTCCTAACCTGCAGGTAGCATCCATGATCGCTAGCCAAAGTTGGCTAGTCACGCTGTTGAAAAAAGGTATTAAACGAGTTAAGACTGGCCATGATAGTCTCAAATCCATCGGGGTCGTCCAACTTAGCCAGCCTAATTGAATGGCTTAGATTTTATTTTTTACAGCCAATGAAGTGCTAGTATGATCATCAGCGACTCGGCTTTAGCCCTGGCCAATCACATTTCCCATAAACTTCCTGCAACACATCAAATCGACCACCTAAAATAGGTTGGTCACACGGATTTAAAAGCCTTGAATTCAACTAATGGCAGCACGCAACTGTCACAAAACGATCTCAGCCGTCCAACTTGGCCATCCAAATTGACCGGCCTAGATCTAATTCTGGGCGACCAATAAGATGCCGTCATGACCTCCGGCCGCCCATCTTCCATGAGGACTAATCAAATCATCCTTAATATACCCAAGCATCTCCTGGCGGATGACCGAAGATGGCTGGTCATGCCTATTTTAAGACATTGAGTTTTGCGGCTAACTAAAACGGGCTCTGAACAATGATGCTTCATGAACATCGATTATTTTGTCCTGCTTGCTTAAAAGCGATGCTTTATGAGCATCAAATACAAGATATATTTTATGAAAATCGATTTCACAAATAGTTTAATTATTTAACCTAAAAGCATCGCATGCTATTTTTATGGCAAGTCTCACGACTTAACCTATCAGATATGACTGCCTGCCGCCTAGCTTGCGCGTGATTGGTCAAAATAATTAGGTCTTGCAAGTAAGACTCACTCAGCAACTACCATGTAGGACTTGGTCCATTCCTCATGTAACTTGCTACATATTCTCTACAAAATACTGGAGACATCAAACATGTCACAAACTGGGGGATGTTCATCAGGGTATTGGTCTGGCGGTTTACAATGTGCGGCGTGAAACACGCCCATTAAGAGAAAGTGTCAGGAAAGGCATACAGTTAGTGGCTGTAGTTGCAGGAATTCCCACAACACACCCCTTGTAATATATTGATAATAATTTCTTGATCTAAACTCATTTGATATGAAAGTGATGATTAAAATACTAAAATTGTAAATAGACACACAGATTTTTTACATGGTTCGATCAATTTAATATACATCCATGATTCTTCACTATGATTGTTTATATTTACATTTGATTTACGTTGATAATCTCCATTAATGGAGTTCTAGATCTAGTTTTGGGGAATAAGACGATAAAGAAAAATACATTTTCTCTCTAAAAATACCTCTCTACAAAATATCTCTCTCTCTCTTACTAAAATTATCTCTCCCTCCTTATCTCTCCTGCTCTTCTCTTTATATAGGTGTTTACATAATGGATGACAGCTCACACTTCCCCTATTTTAGGATCCCTTTCCACACTCTCGCAAGCTTTCTCCATATTATCTCGAGCTCCTGCCTTGTTCTAGCGAGCTCCCGCTTCATTCTCGCGAGCTCCGCTTCATTCTCCCGAGATTTCTCTACGACCGTAAAATCTTCACATCTTTCTCGTGTTTTATGCTGTCGTTGTCTATTACATCATTAATTTGCGATATTTGCAATGTGTTGTTGAAGAGCTCGCAGAAATGTCGTTATAAATTTCACAAGAGTATTGCTGTGGCGATATTCTGATCCTACATCTTGCCTCTTTTTTCTTGAATATTGCTTGAAAAGCAATCTTTAAGAAAAAAATCTGTTGTTGTAGTAGTCTTTGATCTTTGCTGATGATGGAACGAGCGAAAGAATATTGGACTTGAAAAGTACGTACTTGCCTCTATTCTTTTGTGAAGTTCCAGATCTTTGCGAAGTAAATAAGAAGTATCAACTCTTGAAGTATGCGAAGTATGAAGTATCCTTGAATAAATATAGGAAGTACTCAATCCTCAAAATATAAGAAGTATCCGTCCTTGAATGAAAGTCATAAGTATTGCCTCTATTCACGCGAAATTATTACTTGATTTTTGGTGAAAATTCTTGTCCATTTTGGAAATGATTCTTTCCGAGTAGATAAAGAACATAAAATATTTTCTTGGTAATCCATTAAGATGTAGGATCAGAATATCGCTTGTAGTTGCAGGAAATCCTACACTACACCCTTGATAAGAATTTACAATAATTAACACATATTTGAAGATTAAAAACAACACTTTATTATTTGATTCTCAGAAATGTTTACAAGAAATGGAAGAAATCAAGAATACAACCGCTATCTTGAATTTTCTCTCTCCTCAAGACTTTCTCAACACTCAAAAATACATCATCCTCCCTCTGAATCTACTGGGTCTCTTTATATAGGGTAGTTACATAGTGGATGACAGCTAAGTTGTCCTTTAATTTCGGATCTGACTCGCGATATTGGCGCAGTAGTTATAATGTCAATTCTCGCAAGCGTTGTAACCATCGCAGAACAATCATGCTCTTCTCGTGTTTCTTCATTCATCAGCTATTTCGTCACTCTTTGAATTATCTTGTGATACTCGCAAAGTGTTGTTGAAGAACTCGCGGTGGTGTTCGCAGAAATGTTGTTAATCTCAGAGTAATATCATGGCGATATTCTGGTCCTACATCGCCATGATATTATTCTTGCGAGATTAACAACACTTCTGCAAACACCATCGCGAGTTCTTCAACAACACTTTGCGAGTATCATAAGATAATTTAAAGAGTGGCGTAATAGATGACGAATCAAGAAACACGAGAAGAGCATGATTGTCCTGCGATGGTTACAACGCTTGCGAGAATTGACATTATAACTACTGCGATAATATCGCAAGTCAGATATGAAATTAAAGGATAGCTTAGCTGTCATCCACTATGTAACTACCCTATATAAAGAGACCCAGTAGATTCAGAGAGGGGAGGATGTATTTTTTGAGTGTTGAGAAAGTCTTGAAGAGAGAGAAAATTCAAGAGAGCGGTTGTATTCTTGATTTCTCCCATTTCTTGTAAACATTTTCTGAGAATTAAATAAGAAAGTGTTGTTTTTAATCTTCCAATATGTGTTAATTACAGTAAATTCTTATCAAGGGTGTAGTGTAGGTTTTCCTGCAACTACATTTTGGCGTTAGAAACAGGGACTGAATTAACAAAAATCATAGAAAACGCGAGGTAGAAGATGAGAGTTATTCAAGATTAAGAAGATAATTGAACAAATCAGTGAAATAGTTGAATGAAAAATGATCAGAGCCAAAGATAATTGTATAAAATTGGAGTGTGGTATGGTAACAAGAACAATGATCGACAAATTTCATGAAAAAATTAAAGGGAAGATACATAAATGAGATTTTGAAGGAAAGAAAATTATGACGGTGGAGAAAATATCATCATTGAAGGAATGGGAAAAATAGAAAATCACATTTACAGCAGCAGAAATACTAGCAGAAAATTTGAATCATACATCTCCTTTGGTAATTACGGTATCCGTTATACAAATAAAGAAGGAAAAATCAACAAGATCTGCAAAAGAGTGGGATGTAAACAGAATTTTGGTGGATGCAGGAAGTTCTGTAGATATAATATTTTATCATGCATTTAAGAAAATGGGATATAGAGATGAAGAATGTCTTGTTCAACATATCATATTCATGGCTTTGGAAAATCTTTAACAAAACCTAAAGGCGAAATAGTGGTACGAATTCCGCTAGGAAAGATTGAAACACAAGTAACATTATGTGTGGTAGATATGGAATCGCCATATAACATGATACTGGGAAGACCATGGATACATGCAATCAAGGTTGTATCATCAACATTGCATCAAATTTCTTATGCCCAATGGAATTGGAGAAATTAGATGAGATATTGATCTTGCGAAGATGTGTTATCAAACTGAAGTAAGAAATTATGAAGAGCGTCCAAAGCAGCGAAAAGCTCGTAGAAAAATGGCGAAAGAAATAAAGAAAGAAGAAGAATTTAAAGTTTACATGATAAGAGCAAAAGAAGGAAAAGAAATACCCAGTGAAATCTCGCAAGAAGGAGATGAACTCGTGAGAGTTGTGAAAACCTCAACACCAATGGGAGAGCATGAAGCCAGCTACACCACAGCAGAACCAACAAAAGTAGTAAATATTGAAAGTAAAGAAGAACCTAAGATGCTGAAAATTGGAACGAAGATGGATACAGATGAAGAAGAGCAAACCGTAAACCTCTTGCGAGAGTATAAAGACATCTTAGCATGGAATATGGATGAGATGCCTGGAATAGACCCATCAGTTGCATGTCATAAGGTAGAAATTAACAAGGAGGTAAGACCATTTAAACAAAGGATAAGAAAAATCGCAACAACATACCATTACCAAATAGAAGAAAAATTACAGAAGATGCTTGATGCGGGAATTATAAGGAAGGCAAAGTACCCGGAATGGATTGCAAATATGGTGGTGGTTCCAAAGAAGAATAAAGGGATAAGAATTTGTCTAGATTTTACTGACTTAAACAAAGCTTGTCCTAAAGATAGATTTTCATTACCAGATATTCCTCAAATGGTCGAATCAGCAGCGGTAAATGATAGAATATCTTCATTAGATGGGTATAAAGGATATAATCAGATTCCTCCCGCTGAAGAAGATCAAGAGCACACCGCATTCTTTGCCCCAAGAGGATTGTACTGTTATACAAAGATGCCCTTTGGTTTACGAAATGCTGGTGCAACATATCAAAGAATAGCGGAAAAAGTGTTTGCAAAATGGATCCATAAAACATTAGAGGTATATGTAGATGACATGTTAGTAAAAAGTAAAAAATCTAAAAACCATGTGCAAGACTTAAAGGAGATTTTCGATTAAATGCGATATTTTAACATCAAGGTGAATCCCGAAAAATGTACTTTTGGAGTAGCTTCAGGAAAAAAATTGGGGTACATTGTGTCAAAGGAAGGAACACAAGTTGACCCAGATAAAGTACAAGCAATTCGTGACATGCCAACACCAGCAACAGTAAAAGATATGCAGAAGTTGAACGGGCTCTTAGCCTCGCTAGGAAGATTTATCTCGCGATCTTCAGATAAATGCAAGCATTTCTTCAACATACTTAAGAAGGGTACAAAATTCAAGTGGACAGATGAATGTGATAAGGCTTTTCAAGGAGTTAAAGAATATTTAATGAACATATCTATCTTACAGAAACTAGAGCCCGGAGAAGAATTATTGATTGCGACAACTTCGCACGCGTTAAGTGCAGTATTACTGCGAGTGGACGTAGGAATAGAAAAACCAATTTATTACATCAGCAAAACATTTAATATTGCAGAGAAAAATTACTCAAAGATTGAGAAGTTAATTCTGGCATTGGTTAATGCAACCTTTAAACTTCGCATCTATTATCAAGCACATAAAATAAAAGTATTAACAAATGTACCAATTGAGTCAGTAATGAAGAATTAAAAAAGATCAGGCAGGGTTGAGAGATGGAATGCACAAGTAGGGCACTTTGAAATCAAATAAGAAATCCTATCCTCGCCAAAATCACAAGTTGTAATAGATTTTTTAGCAGAATTTGCTCTAGAAGATGATGAAGCTGTAGAAGAAATGATGGACATAGAAGAAAAACATGGAGACCCAAAAGATCTATTAAAAGAACCCAATATGTGGGAAATATTGGTGGATGGATCATCAAATGGGGAAGGTAATGGAATTGGAGTTGTCTTTATTTCGCCAGAAGGAGAAAAAATGGCTTTTTCATTTCGTCTGGAATTCACGTCCACTAATAATGAGATGGAGTATGAAGCGGTGGTGCATGCGTTAAAATTCGCAATAGAAATGAAGTTGGAAAATGCTAGAATTACTAGTGTCTCGCAATTGGTTATTCGCCAGGTAAAAGGAGAATACACAACAAATGAACCATCTTTGAAGAAATACAAGAAACTTGTTGAAGAATTGTCTGCGAGAATTCCAAAAATAAAATGGAGACATATATGAAGAAAAGATAACAGACTCGCAGATGCTTTTGCTTTCATATCTAGCATGATGATAAATCCAGCTGCAAGATGCATAAAAATTCAGACACTTGTATCACCCTCAATCAATAAGGAAGGACAAAATGAAGCAGATATGATGATGATTGAAGATGTTGAAGAAGAACCAAAAGGCAATATTGCAGATTGGCGAACAGAACTTCATGCATATTTGGCAAGAGGAGAAACACCAAAAAATATATTAGAAACACATAAACTAAAAAACCGAGCAACAAATTATGAATTAAGAGATGGAGTATTATATCGTAAATCTTTTAATGGACCATCGCTAAGATGCTTGACAAGGGAAGAAGGACAAAAGGTGTTAAAGATGTTGCATAGTGGAGACGCTGGTAATCACAGTGGGGGAAGATCTTTGGCATACAGAACAAAAATGCAAGGTTATTATTGGCCATACATGCATGAGGACGCGAAGCAACTTTCAAAACGATGTGAAGATTATCAGCGATATGGAAAGAAAATACATGCACCAGGGGCACCATTATCATCCTCATCCAGTGTGTGGCCTTTTAGAAAATGGGGGTTGGATATTGTGGGACCATTTGTACCGGGATCTGGACAAACAATATATTTAATTATCGCTACAGATTATTTCAAAAAATGAGGAGAAGTAAAAGAAGTGAAACACATCTGCGACAAAGACATTTTTACATTCATATTTGAAAATATAATTTGCAGATTTGGGATTCCTGCACAGTTGGTATCTGATAATGGAAAACAGTTTGAAGGACAGAATATCGAATTGTTACTTAATGCATTTAAGATTAAATGTGGAAAATCAACACCACTATATCCACAGGCCAACGGATAGGCAGAAGCAACAAATAAGACAATTGTAGATATCTGAAAAAGAAATTAGAAGGACACCACAGGGCATAGTGCGAACAAGTACATAATGCAATATGGGCTTACAATACAACTAGACGGGAATCTACCGGAATGTCACCTTTTTGTTTGACATATGGGGTTGA
The DNA here is from genome assembly GCA_023529315.1 of Papaver bracteatum. Lineage (NCBI taxonomy): Eukaryota > Viridiplantae > Streptophyta > Magnoliopsida > Ranunculales > Papaveraceae > Papaver > Papaver bracteatum. The sequence continues at coordinate 1,472,429 of JAJJWX010001044.1, forward strand.
GGATGTGTTACCAACAGAAGTTGATATTCCTACAACAAAAAGAGAAGTTTGGGAGAAGAATCTTAGTGCAGGTATGATTCTAAATAAACTTGATGAGTTAGAAGAGAAGAGAGAAAAATCCCTACAACATATGGAAAATTATCAGCGGAGATTAGCTCGCGAGTATAACAAACGTGTCAAAATACGTGAGTTCCAACCAGGTGATTTTGTGTTGCGAGAAACACCAATGTATCGGCGAGAAAATGGTGGAAAGCTAGCGAGAAAATGGGATGGACCATATATCATTAAAGAGATAGTTGGAACTGGGGCATACAAATTAATGGATCCAGAAGGTAGAGATGTTGGTCAAAGACTTGATAGACCATGGAATAGATTATATCTTAAAAGATATTATCAATAACAAATTATGCGAGATGCTGGTATATTATATGATGAAACGGATAATATATTTTTCTTTCTCTATCGCAACTGCGAGATTCTTCAAATGATAGAGCAAATAAGAAACGCGAAAATATCGCAAGAAACGCGAATAAAATTTCGCAGAGACAGAAGAATGGGACGAACCTTTATGGCGTACACCCTAGTTCGCGAATAAAATTTTGAAAGAGGAAAATGTAAGACCTAAAGTGTGTCATATAAGGGGGTATCTCTTTACATGGCTCAGGGATAAGGTTATACCGCTGCTGGAACCTGAGTCATGGAGATGTTAGGGTTAAAGAAAACCTATCCGGGGGAGGTACCTTGGATTTCCAACTGTATAAGGTTATACCCTGGTTGGAAGACCGAGGGTCTCTTCTAAGAAGTGTAGATTATGACCAAGGCGCCGAGGTACACGGTTGATCCAAGGGTGCCTGGGGCGTACGAAACTACCCTGGCCATTCTTGGCAAGTCTTGGCTATGATGCACTCGGCCCTAAGAAAACCCCACTTAGGGTGCAGTCTTGTAATTATAAGCCATATAGGCATAAAGGACAAAAGGATGCGAAAACATATGGTTGTTGTTAAGACCGGATGGGAGGAGCTAGTCTTGTATGGCCGATGTACCCTCCTTGAAGGGGCAAACAGGGGGAAGATAAGGGCGGAACCCTCCATTAGGGAGCTGATAAGTGTCTAAAGACGGCAATGTCATGGGGCTTTATGATCGCAAGAACATTTAGGCATGTCATATTGTCACATGACAAATATTATACAGAGGCAAAAATCCATGAGAAAAAGTTAAGATGAGATCAATGGGTTTTTACATGAAAGTGTAAAGACGTCCTGCGATTTCATCGCAAGAAGGCAATGTCATAAGGCTTTGTTCTCGCAAGGAGCTTAGACTTGTCATATTGTCACAGAGAAATCGACAAAATACGGATAAGGCAAGATCAACAGGTTTTTACATGCAAATGTAAAGACGTCCTGCGATTTTGACGCAGACACAACAAATTGGCAAGACAAGACCTTTAACTAAGAAGGCAAAATAATACCAACAGAATAATCCCAAACATTAACTATTTTCTTTTAAGAATGCAGGAAAGATTTGTTCATCACAGAAGAGATGATGGGAAACAAGAATCCATCAGAATTTCTCAGAAAAATTATTCAGAATCACACAACAGGATTATTCATAATTTCGCAGTACTATACATAATTTCGCTAGTACTATTCGCAACACAGTTCGCAAGGAGAAAATGCAGGAAACACTTGTTCATCACAAGAAAGATAATGAGGGGCAAGTATGGGAGTTGATAAATAAAATATCATTATCTTCCTTGAGAATATTCAAAATAACAGAAATAAAATTGAATCCCAAAGTTGCATAAAGATACATTACTCGCAAGAAAGAGGAGGAAAAAGAAAACAAAAACAAAACTCAAGCTTCAATATTGGTCTCGCCATTAGTCTCGCCAGCTTCATTCTTCTTGTCAATATTCTTCGCGTCACAATCAGCTTGAGTTTCTTCTTCATCTAAATTTTCACCAGTAATTGCTTCACCACCAGTAGCTACTTCTTTAGAAGGACTTTTTTCTTCTTCTGTTGGGTCTTCTTCTTGAGAGACATCTTCTTCACCACTTTCATAGATTAGATCATCATAAATGGGAAGAGGAATTTTATCATCATCTACTTCTAGAGGCTCAACGGATACATGAGGGAGAGACTGGGATATCAGAATGTCATTCATAAGAACTTCTGCACTAAGATGAACCTTGTGAAGGAAACCTTTATCACGATTTCTAATCTCCATATTTTTGAAGTATTCAAGGTAGTCATATCTCCTCTCTGCACGATCGCGAGATTGAACAAGATTGGCGGTGAGCACTCCATTTTCTTTGCGAACTTTAGCCAGTTTTTCAGTCAAATCAGAAATGGTAGAATGAAGGCTTTTTCAGATTCTGCGAGAAACATAAATTGACAAGAAAATATTCAGATGAAAATCTCGCAAGAAATATAGCAGAGAAATTAAATATAAAAATCAACAATTAAGGCAGTCAAAATGACTACCTTCTTTTTGAGAAGTTAAGTTTTGAATTAGTGTTAAGAAACAATTCTCCCATTGGTTCATGGAATCATCAAAATTATCTCCAACTATACCCTTAAGGCGAGATTTTATAATTTCTTCTTTGGAGAGGAGATAAGTATTTTCTTTTGCTAATAAGGAGTAAAATTCTTCTAATTGAGAATATTGATCTTGGAGTTTACTGTCCTTTAAACTTAGAGTTAACCTGCCTTTGATAAGTTTATCTTTCTCAGCGGCAAAAGATTCAGTTACTTCCTTGAGTTCATCTTTTAATGAACGAAGAGATTTCTCTTGGTCGTTACACACTTTCTGAAGAATATTTATTTTTTGCGAGGAGATTGCCATCTTGTTTAAAAATCTACGTTTCTCCTGAGACAAAGTTTTATTTTCATCTGATAAAGATTACATCGCCAAGTTAGCTTAGGTTAACAAATATGAGAGGCGGGTAACTTCGCTACTTAACAGATTTTTCCTTTGCGCCAATTGATCGTTCTCATTGGTAAGATTATCTATTTGATCGATCGAGTATGTGTAAAGATTATCTAATATATTACATTGATCCATCCAAGAATCTCTCTCAACACGGTCTTTTTCAGCGACAGACTCAAATTGAAATATATTTACTAATCGTTTCTGATTTAAAGCTAAATAGTCAAACCAAATATTTTAAAGGAATTTGAGTACAGAAAAGATGAAAATCTACTAGAACGGAAAAATTAGAGGCAGAGATAGAAGAACTATACCTTTTAACACCTTTTTTTTATCGCGAATATTTTCGCAATCTAGTAAAGAGTTGCGAAGCTTGTGATCAAGAATATCACATTCTGAAGTTTTGGCTTGGAGATTTCTCTTTAGAGCTTCAACTTCATTTTCTAAAGACGCTCGCGAAGCAGTTCGATCAGAACCAAAATATTTGATTAAAGTCTCGCAGATATCATATTTGAAAGGGTCAGTAGAAGATTTCCTGGCATCATCTAAAATGTCAAACAAAACTTTAAAAGCAGCATCAACCCCTGCTGATGCTTCTTTAGATGAGGGAAGAGGTGCAGAGGGTGAAGTGGTAATGATGGAAAGTTGGAGATTTGAGTCATTTGCGATGGTTGCATCACCAGAAGGTGGAGTGTCTGGAAAAGTAACGGTTGGAAGTAAAATAAGATAGGAAGAAGCTTTGTTCATAACAGTTTTGGGAGTCTCATTCATTGGAAGATTAATGGCATTGGGGGTATTGATAATGATATTCTCGCAAATAGATGATAGAGGTTCCATCTGCGATGTAGTAGAAACAAATTTTGAACATGAAAATTTGGGAATAGTAATATCAATCTCAAGAGCCTTGGCTTTGCGATATTTCTTGCGAGGTTTAACAACATTTTCATCACCCTGCGAGTAATAATATATATAAGAAACAGAGGCAACAATATTGTTATTAAGAAAACAAATGTTTCTTCCTACCTTATGACTCGCAGACTTCCTTTTCTTTTCAATGAGTTTTTGTTGTGAATCTTCGAGAAGATTAGGGTTTTGGTCGACAAACTGGGTGTTGGATGTAGTTCCACTGAAAAGAAAACATAGTATGGGAGTTATATATAATCAAGCAAAAAAGATCAAATAAGGTGAATAAATATGATTTAGACAAGAAAAATCGAGTTTAATAACGTCAGAAGAACACATACCTTGGAGATTCCATTGAAGCAACAACATATGAATTTGCAGAAGAAGAAAGTTGCTGGTAGAAAAAATTTGCAGAGAATGAAGAGGTGAAGAAGACGAAGAAGTAAAAGAAGAAAAAATATTTCTTTGATAGGTTCTCTCTTTTATAGACAGAAGGATGGTAACCGGGTAATAAAATATTAACCGGTAAAAAGAGGAATATTCGACACGTGTAGGAGGTAACACTTAATTTACGGAGTTTTGTTGATCATAGAAGATGAAACGATGAATAGTTGCGGCATTTTATTTCTCATGATCTTTCCTCCTTCGCATAAAAGACATGAGAAGAGGCAAGATGTAGGACCAGAATATCGCCATGATATTACTCTTGCGAGATTAACAACACTTCTGCGAACACCATCGCGAGTTCTTCAACAACACTTTACGAGTATCACAAGATAATTTAAAGAGTGACGTAATAGCTAACGAATGAAGAAACACGAGAAGAGAATGATTGTCCTGCGATAGTTACAACGCTTGCGAGAATTGACATTATAACTACTGAGATAATATCGCAAGTCAGATCCGAAATTAAAGGACAGATTAGCTGTCATCCACTATGCAACTACCCTATATAAAGAGACCCAGTAGATTCAGAGAGCGGAGGATGTATTTTTTGAGTCTTGAGAAAGTCTTGAAGAGAGAGAAAATTCAAGAGAGCGGTTGTATTCTTGATTTCTCCCATTTATTGTAAACATTTCTGAGAATCAAATAAGAAAGTGTTGTTTTTAATCTTTCAATATGTGTTAATTACTGTAAATTCTTATAAACGGTGTAATGTAGGTTTTCCTGCAACTACATTTTTGATGTAGGATCAGAATATCGCCACATCAATACTCTTGTAAAATTTATAACGACATTTCTGCGATCTCTTCAACAACACATTGCAAATGTCGCAAATTAATGATGTAATAGACAACGACAGCATAAAACACGAGAAAGATGTGAAGATTTTATGGTCGTAGAGAAATCTCGCGAGAATGAAGCGGGAGCTCGCTAGAACAAGGCATGAGCTCGAGAGAATACGGAGAAAGCTTGCGAGAGTGTGGAAAGGGATCCTAAAATAGGGGAAGTGTGAGCTGTCATCCATTATGTAAACACCTATATAAAGAGAAAAGCAGGAGGGAGAGACAATTTTAGTAAGAGAGAGAGATATTTTGCAGAGAGGTATTTTTAGAGAGAAAATGTATTTTTCTTTATCATCTTCTTCCCCAAAACTAGATCTAGAACTCCATTAATGGAGATTATCAACGTAAATCAAAAGTAAATTTAAACAATCATAGTGAAGAATCATGGATGTAGATCAAATTGATAGAACCATGTAAAAATCTGTATGTCTATTTATAATTTTAGTATTTTAATCATCACTTTCATATCAAATGAGTTTAGATCAAGATATTACAAGGGGTGTGTTGTGGGAATTCCTGCAAATACATTTTGGCGCTAGAAACAGTACATGCTTGCTGGATTGAAGTAAATCCAAAGAAATTAAGAGAAAAGAACGATGTAGGACATGCAACACAATTTAAGAGAAATGTATACAAGAGAAAGAGAAGCAGAAATGTTGGGAAGCAGGAGCAGATTTGAAGAAATTTCGATGAAGTCATTAACTGTGTACAACTTTCTATATCTGCAAAATATTGAGAAGTTATATTCTCAGTGGAGGTTCAAATCATATTCTCAGTGGATGTTCAATTTATCAAGGGTAAAAATTGAAGATTCTGCTAAAGTTTACTGATCTCCTACAAACAAACATTAGCAGCACATGAAAGAATATGACAGCATCAGGGTATAAGAACATCAGAGAAAAAAGAAAACAAATATTTTGCGCAAGAGAAGACCAAACTCGATTCATTCCTGTTAAAGTGAATAAAACCCAATTTTATTCGCAGATGTACAATTCAGAATGGTGGGATTGAATATCTTCCCAAACACAAGTCCAAAAGAGAAATTACAAGGCAATTAAAAGCATCTCATAACTTCAAGGGAGAAAACAAGCAAAGACATGCTACGTATCAAATCCAGTGAAGAAGAGAAACCAGCCAAGAAGAAAAGCAATCAGCGAAGAGATAGCTTCCACAAGTTCACAGCGCGAAGAAATGGAGTATGAGTTGTGATAGAATCCAGTAGTGAAGCTGGAATAGAAGTTTCTCTTAGCTTTTAATGTTATCGGTGGAAGACATTTGGCTTGGCTCATGGAACCAATCATTATCTCGCTGGGATTGCTATGAAATATCAACGGACAGCGAAGAAGAAAAACACGGTAGTCAAATTTACTTCATCCAATTTCAGAAGAAATCACTTCATCAATCAATCCACATCCCAGCTCAGTTCGAATCAATAATTAGTTTGCAATAATTCATTTCGTCATCAACTCCAGCAAAGCAATCAATGAAACTGCGAGCAACACAACCAAAGCAAGAAAGAGGATCAACCATACAACCACCTTGTCATCAGCAGGCATCGTCATCAATGAGTAACAGATTCTCAGTGAACCAAACAACAAGCAATGAAAATTCATTTTAAGTTAAATGCAAGATCAAAGGATCAAAAACCGACAAATAATTTATCCTATGCAGTTCATACACGTGAAACTTGCAATTCAACTTCGATGCCTAATAGCAATATTATCGACTGTCTGCGAGGGAGTAGGGATAAGAAACAAAGAAGAATCAGATAGCGAGTAGAACTGAGGGCTTATCGTTCTTGAAGTGTCACATGTAAGGAACCAGCAGAGAAGAAAGCAGCCACACACAATTATTTCAAGCAAATAGTACTATGAAGAAAGGTAGCAGATGAGAGCAAGAAAATAAAAGGATGAATATTCATCCCGCACATGAATTAACAGAGAATATACTGAATCATTCTTACCGTTAGCAAGCAGAGAGATTACGAAGAACAACAAGAATTCATTCTTACCGTTAGCAGCAAAGAAACTTGTGGATTAATTACTTAGTCAAGAAGCATACGAAGCTTACCATCAGTTCAGTTATCAGTTCGCAGAATTCATTACCTGCGAAGTTAATAATTCCTGCGAAGAGGTCGAAGATAAAACATCTGGCAAAGATCAAAATTCATCAAACGAAGAAATTCGCAGAAACGAGGATTCACAAACCAGCGAACAGACTAGCGAAGAATAGTTTCTGCGAGATACTTGGAAAGGCTCAGTTCACGAAGGAAAAAAAACCCATTCCTATCAGTGACCACCAAAGAATAGCAGTTACATCACCCTTCCGAACTGACGAAAATTAGGTAACACAATTCATTTCATGGGCCATGAAAAACACAATCAAAAGGGGAGTACCTATATCCTCACATCTCTGATTCTAAAGTTAATATATTGAATGATATTAATATTTAGAGTTCTCAGGAAGTCATGTTTAATAGTTAAAATTCACAGGGAAACTACAATCAAAGAAAAACGATGAAGAATCCAACAACAGAAGCACGATGAGTACCCAATAACGAAGAGGATACTGGGGTAGTCTACCTCATCAACAATAACATTTCAGGTGTATAAGAGTAGCCATATAATAATCAACAAAGTGCAAGAAATCCAATGGGTCAAAACTCATCAAGCAAAGATTATACATCATACAAAAGAACAAGACAGAACAACAACAAGAGTTCAAAAGGAACGTGAGTTACAAGGTGCATGCGAAAAAAAAAAAAGTTAACATGCAAACAATTAAGGATTGATGGACAAGTACAATTAAGAAAGTTCAATCCACTATAATAGCGTCAATAAGCTACAATAAGACTATTATGTCGCAGCAACAACAAAGTCACGGCAGCTCCAGTTATAAAATTTTGTAGCATACGCGAAGATAAGATTCCCTCTGCGAAGAAAACCACGGTTCATAGGGTTGGCACATCACATCGGTTAGCAACTTAGGTACGCTTCAAATATGCACTAAAGTAAAAGCACCAAAGACACACATGGCAAATAAAAACTAAGGCGTAAAGGTTTTAAGGGAGAAAACATGGGAACTATTCTAACATGACCAATAACAAGAAGAAATTCGCAGGTAATTTAGATTTTATCAAAAATATCAATGAAAGGACGATAGAAAGAAGGCTAAGGCAATCAACAGTATCCCAAAGTGATGATGAGGTGATTCATTAGAACTAAAAAGAACAGAAAAGCAAAGAAAATAAGATTTAGATGTAAACAAAGATTCTCTACATCGCAAACAGCAACAGAGGCAATCTACATGACTAAAGGAAGAAGAATAATACTTAAAGATGTGATTGAATATACAGGCGAAGGAGGAAGCAACACACGAATAAATAAAATACCAACGAAGAAGAGAAGTTACGGGGAGAAAAAGAACTTCACACTAAGAAGTTAAAGGGAAAAGTTACTTGCGTACGTTTTAAAACCTAGAAACTACAAGGGTGATAACAAGATGATAAGTGGTGCGAAGCTTACTACGACAGCACAAACAAGAATTTGCACAGTTGGTCTGGATGGTAGACTACAAGTGTAAGGTCGCGGGTTCAAGTCCCTCTCTTCCCACAGAATTTTTTGACTTGCAAAGATTTATACCGTAAACATTTCATTCTCAGGCATTTACCATGCAAACAATTGCAGCATGAACGAACATCTCGCAGAAATGTTGATTATTTCGCAGAAATAAAACTATTTCGCAGATGTTGATTTAAGATTTTTACTTCACAAATGTTTTCTTCCCAAATAAGCGTGAAGTTACCGGCAAGCCCAGTTCGTCCAAGCCCATTAAATTTCACCCAATAGTAAACAAAATATCAAGGCTGAAGATTGTACAATTGTGAATTTCTATTACAATTAGTTGGTCATAGGCATGAATTTGGTATTTCATTACTTCGCAAGATCTTTGATTATTTCGCAAAGAATGAAGAAAAGAATGATTATTTCGCAAATAATGAATGAATGAAAGAAATGACAGAAATGAAAGAATGAATGAAAGAATAAAGAAACGCGAATAAAATTTCGCAGAGACATAAGAATGGGACAAACCTTTATGGAATAAACCCTAGTTCGCGAATAAAATTTCGCATGAGGCAAATGTAAGACCTAAAGTGTGTCATATAAGGGGTTATCTCTTTGCATGGCTCAGGGATAAGGTTATACCGCTGCTGGAATCTGAGTCATGGAGATGTTGGGGTTAAAGAAAACATATCCAGGAGAGGTACCTTGGATTTCCAACTATATAAGGTTATACCCTGGTTGGACGACCGAGGATTTCTCCTAAGGAGTGCAGAGTATGATCAAGGCGCCGAGGTACACGGTTGAGTCAAGAGTGCCCGGGGCGTACGAAACTACCCTGGCCATTCTTGGAAAGTCTTGACTACAATGCATTCGGCCCAAAGAAAACCCCACTTAGGGTGCAGTCTCGTAAATATAAGCCATATAGGCATAAAGGATAAGAGGCTGTGAAAACAACTGGTTGTTGTTAAGACCGGATGGGAGGAGCTAGTCTTGTATGGCCGATGTGCCCTCCTTGAAGGGGCAACCAGGGGGAAGATAAGTGTGGCACCCTCCATTAGGGAGCTGATAAGTGTCTTAAGACGGCTGTAGTTGCAGGAAATCCTACACTACACCCTTGTTACTAATTTATGATAATCAACTCAAATTTGAAGATTAAAACGACACTTTACTCTTTAATTTTCAGAAATGTTACAAGGAATGTAAGAACTCAAGAATACAACATTTCTCTTGGAGTTTCTCTCTCCTCAAGACTCTCTCAACTCTCAACTCTGAATCTAGTGAAACCCTTTATATAGGGAATTACACAATGGGTGACAGCTAAGCTGTCCTTTATTTTAGGATTTATTCTGCGATATTCTCGCAACAGCTATAACGTCAAATCTCGCAAGCGTTGTAGTCATCGCAGATTAGTCATGCTCTTCCCATGTCTCTTCAATCGTCAACTATTACATCGTTCTTTAAACTATTTTGTGACATTCGCAAAGTGTTGTTAAAGAGCTTGCGGTGATGCTCGCTGGGAAGTGTTGTTAATCTCGCAGAGAAGTGTTGTAGCGATATTCTGGTCCTACATATTGCCTCTTCTCATGTCTTTTCAACGAAGAAGAGAAGATCATGAGAATTTTAAAATGCCACAACTCCTTATCTTTTCAGATTTCTCTATTCTGACACGTTTCTGTATCCTTTGCCAGCTGTTTTCACGTATTCTCTCTTCAAATAAATTTTTGACACGTCCTCTTTAACCGCTGCGATCCGACCTTTCATGTCTTTTCTTTGCATTTAGTGCATTCATATTCTTCGAGAAATCTCTTCTTCTATAAATACTCCTTTCATTCTTTTCTTTTCCTCTCTTACTTTATTCTTCTTTCTCTCCGTAACTTCTCTGCAAGTTTACTATTCTTCCGTAAATTGCGCGTCTGTTATCGCTGTGATTTCTTTCTTATTTTTCAACCTTTTTCTTCATTCCCATACTTAATAAATGGTTGCTGCTGGGGCTAAAAATTTGGATGCTTTTGGTGAGATGCGAGAAAAACTCAAAAGTAAAGGTTTTACTTTGTTTACAATTCCAGATCAAAGCCCTAAATCCAAGCTTTCCATCAAATTATTTTCTGATCATCAATGTTCTCGCGAGAAAGTTATAGTATCGCTAGGTCAACTTGAAGCTGGTCTTCCCATTCCTCTCTATGACCCGGATCTTCCCTTATTTTATAAAATAATTTCTCATGAGAAGTTCTCGCGAGCAGTATATCAATTGGGTGGAGATTGTATTCGATTACTACTTGAATATGCTTCTCGTGGTGCCAATAAAGGATCTCGCTACCCTTATACTGCGAAAAATCCTCAATTCAAGGATGTTCCAATCATTCCCGCGATGTATATTGTGGATAATGTTTTCATCAACTATGGCATAATCCCCATGAAGAGAGATTGCACTTGTTGGGGTGTCCGCTTGCAAAAGAAAGATAAGATTGCTGAAGATAAAGCTCTTATGTTAGATATTGATTGGCATACAAATAACAATCAAGGTCCTCGCCATTCTAGCGATGACAAGTGGTTTATTTTTCCTCTAATTTTAGAGGGTCCATATATTTATGGCACTCATGCCTTGCCTGCAAATCTCGTGGAATACCAACCATGGGTGTTCTATTGGCTTAAGAAATATAAAGAAGTATGTCCTCCTTAGTTCTTCGCACAACAAGTTATTTTTATTATTTTTCTTTGATTTTCATATCTTTAAGCTCTCGCTGATTATGCATGTTTATTAGATTAAGAGATTGAAGGCCAACTATGAGAAGTTTAGGAAACCTGCTACTCATTCAGCTCTTCAATTACTCACAGATGAAGTAAGAAATATTTCTTTATAAATCTTAATAATATATTGTTGCCCCTATTTCTTATCTTCATCTGTGCTCGCAGGTAATCGAAGAATTAGAACCAATGGAACCAAGAACCAAGGTGAAATCTTCAATTGATCGCAAGGGTAAATCTACTGCTCCTCCCAAAGGGAAGTCTACTTCCCCTCGCAGTGAGGAGTTTGATGATCCTCCCTTAAAGAAAAGAAATATCCAACTCTCTTCTTCTTCAACTCCTCAATCTATTCCAGGGAATTCAAGTGTTGATTTTGATAAGGACAACAATGATGATGATTTTGATGATGACAATGACATTCCTTCCATGAAATATTCTTCCTCTTCTGAGTCTTCAATGGCTCAATTATCCAAGACTTTTGGCGATATTACTCATGGTATCGCTAATAATTATGGAGATGAAGTTCTTAATGGGACATCCCAGGCTCTCTCCAAAGTCTGCGATGCTCCCATATTGGTAGGTAATGATTCTCTCCAAGGAATCTCAAGATCGCTGACTCTCAGTCTCTTAGATTCTCTTGGTACCCTAGTATGTTTTCATTTCTTCAACCTGTTTATGTATTTATTCCATCGCCAAGCCTTAACTTATATTATTCTCTCGCAGGTTGGAAGAGCTTCCTTCGATGTTGCCTCTGATTTAGAAAAAAGGCGTGCATTTTCTCAAAAAAAAATGTTGTTCTTCGCCAAAAGAATGAAGAACTTAAATCTGAATTCACTATTCTTCACGAGAAGAATGAACAAATGGAAGATAAACTTGCTAAACTTCGCGAGAAGAATAAAGAACTTGAGAATAATCTTTCTCAACAATTGCTCAAAGTATCCAATCTTGATATTGTTAACAAACAACTCTTAGGTATGATAACCTTCTTCTTTTCCTTTATAATTTTATGTTTCACTATTCTTTCTTACTTGATTTATCATTCTCGCAGACATTTATGGTCTTACTGATGAGGCTTTAACCATTCGCTCTTTTCCTGAACCAATAGACAATGATACTCTTCTAGAACTTCTTAATAATTCTTTAAATAACCCCTCCAATATTAATTCTCTTTCCATAGATAAACTCAGATCTAAGTTTCGCCTTTTAGAAATTGACTACATATCTTGTTTAGATATAACTCACAGATTCAAACAACTTTATCAAAATTCCAAAGTTGAGATTAAAACTTTAAAGGTCAAGAACAAATATCTTTCAAAAGACAAATACCGTATATCTAGACAAGGGGCTGAAACCTTAGCAAATTTCCATAAGACCATTCTTGAAGTTCAAATTGAAAGGGATGGGCTTATCCGTGAGAAGGAAGGTTTTATTGAAAGAGAAAACCAAATTCGTTCCCGTCTTCTTACAAATGATGATGTGGAGTTTGCTTGGGCTGCGAAAGTTCATGACAATGCCAGAACTAATTTAGGTGTAGATGTTAGTCTTCATGTTGAACACGCGGCTTTAATTAAAGACATGATTTATGAAAGAGAAGGTTGTTAGTCATCCTTCCTTATTAATTTCTTGTTTCTATTGTTCTTCCTTGCAAAATTTTCAACTTGTTGTTACATACTTGCAGGAGCTGAAAAGAGATATCTTGAAAGAATTTGGGAACTTGAAACTGACAAGAGTCAAATCGCAAGTAGTCTTACTGCTCGCAACGAGAAATATTCACGACTGAAAGACCAACTAAGGATTACTACCATGAACTTTAGTACCATTCTTATTGATGTTCGCAATAAATCCATTAAACTGGTTTGCAATGATCACGACATTCCTCATTCTACATATCCTGATCTTGCAAAGGAAATTCCAGCAAAAACTCCAAACCTTGTTATTTTCGATAGTGAAGCTAAGGAATCTGATGATGAAGATAATAATGATAATGAAGAAAAATCTAGCGAGGGGGAGAAATCTGATGAAGATGATGGTGATGGGTCTAATTAGTTATGTTTCTTCTTTTTGTCTTCCTTGTAATTTTTGTATACTTATTTCCTTCTTCCTGCAATATTGCTGCGAGTTTCTCCAATCTTGTAAATTTCCTTGTATAAATTTCTTTTGCTTCCATCTGTATGAATTAGAAAACAACTCTTTTTCTGCAACATAATTAATCAACATAATTATTACCCTTTAACTATCTGCATAAATGTGTCATAAGAATGTCTATGCAATTTTATCATAAATGTGTCATAATAATGTCTATGCAATTTTATCATATAATGATGAATAATAATTTCATCGTTCTGTGCATTCCCATACTTGCCTCTATTATTCATCTGCAATATGAAAAAATTGAGTAGAGATTAGATAGATGTTGCCTAAATATCTGCGATAATATTGCTAGCAACAGTTGCATTTTTTATTTTATTTTTGCGTAAATATCGCAAACCTCATAATTTTTGCGTCACTATCGCAATCATTTAATCTTGTGGTCTTATTATGCCTTCCTAGTTAAAGGTCTTATTTTGCCACATTTTTCTTTCTGCGACAAAATCGCAGGATGTCTTTACATTTGCATGTATTGACCCATTGATTTTGTCTTATCCATATTTTTTCAACATCTCTGCGACAATATGATAAGTTTAAACTCTCTTGCGAAAATTAAACCTTATGACATTGCCGTCTTGCGATGAAATCGCAGGACGTCTTTACATTTTCATGTAAAAACCCATTGATCTCATCTTAAATTTTTTCTTATGGCTTGTTGCCTCTGTATAATTTTTGTCACGCGATAATATGACATGCCTAAATTTTCTTGCGATCATAAAGCCCCATGACATTTCCGTCTTTAGACACTTATCAGCTCCCTAATGGAGGGTGCCGCCCTTATCTTCCCCTGATTGCCCCTTCAAGGAGGGCACATCGTCCATACAAGACTAGCTCCTCCCAACCGGATTTACCAACAACCAGTTGTTTTCGCAGCCTCTTGTCCTTTATGCCTATATGGCTTATAGTTACAAGACTGCACCCTAAGTGGGGTTTTCTTCAGGCCAAGTGCATCATATCCAAGACTTACCAAGAATGGCCAGGGTAGTTTCGTACGCCCCCAGGCACCCTTGGCTCAACCGTGTACCTCGGCGCCTTGGTCATACTATGCACTTCTTAGAAGAGATTCTCAGTTGTCCAACCAGGATATAACCTTATATAGTTGGAAATCCAAGATATCTCTCCTGGATAGGTTTTCTTTAACCCCAACATCTGCATGACTCAGGTTCTAGCAGCGGTATAACCTTATCCCTGAGTCATGTAAAGAGATACCCCCTTATATGACGCACTATTAGGTCTTACATTTACCTCTTGCAAAATTGTATCCACAGACTAGGGTGTACGCCATAAAGGTTCGTCCCATTCTATTAATCTCTGCGAAATTTTATTCGCGCTTCTCGTGAGTATTATAACTCTGATAAAATTTCACTTCTTTGATCTTCTTTCTTCTTGTAAAATTTTGCAATTCTTTGAAACAGAGTACTCTTTTCAATTACATTTTCTTCAAACAAATCATTCATAAGCTTCTCTAAATTTCATCATTTTACCTTTCTACTTACTACTTTCTATTGCTGCCTTCTTATTGCGCTTTGCTATTTTCTCTTCATTTGCGAGCCGCTCGCCTCCAACCATTAATTTGTCACTTATTTGATCTCGCAGCATTTCATCTTCTCGATGTTCTATTGCATCAACCATTAATTTGTCACCTCTTTGTTTCTGTTTGATGTTGTGTGTCCAACTTCTATTCCTCGCGGATCTTTCCTTACGAATTTCCATGTCAATTTCATAAAATTTCTTGCTTTCTCCCCAATCTCCTTTAATGACGCCAACTCCCTTTGGATGTGGAAACTTGATGCATTGATGATAAGTTGATGCCACACCTAATATTCCATGTAACCATGGTCTGACAATCAAAGCATTATAAGGTGATTCAATGTCAACAACACAGAATAAGATTATAGAAGATATTCCCTTTAATGGAATTCGCATTGTAATCTCCCCTTTGGGCTTGTTAGCAGTACCATTAAAACCATAGATTTTATATGTTGATGGTATTAGATCTTCGTCTCTTCCACCCATGGTTTTGTAGGTATGATAGAATAAGATGTCAACTGAACTCCCTGTGTCTATTAGAACTCTGTTGATGGCCCAAGAATCTTCATTTTCATCATCATTTGCTTCATCTTCTTCTTCTATCTGCTTTGGATTTATCTCTAACCTAACCACCAATGGGTTGTCATGCATCTCGCCAGGCTCTGGTACTTCTTGTTCAGTGAAAGAAATAGTTTTTTTCTGCCATTCTTTTAATGGCGAGGCTCTCGCAATATTCATTATCTCTCTTCCATCTGTGTCTCTCGCGAAGACTCTGCTTAGAACATTATCATGGAAATCCTCAATAGTTCTGTATGAATGTACAATGGAATTACAAAACAAATTCTTTGCTTTAGCCCCAACTTCTATTACGAATGTTTCTGCTCCTTTTATAGTATTCACTCTGCGAATTTTTGGTGCTGGAGGCAATCGCTGAGACTGTGGATGTCCTACTAGAAAGTGATTTAACTTTCCTTGGTCAATCATCCTTAAAATTATTCTTTTTACATTCCTGCAATAATTTACTGTGTGACCATGAAAGTGATGGTAAGGACAAAATTCTTGACTTCGATTATTTGGATGTGGCTCTTTTCCCATATTCCATGGTGATGGTATGTTTTCCATCAGAATGATAGCTTCCCAAATTTTTTCTATACTAGCATTTAGAGGTGGCATCTTAATTTCTTCCCATATTATCTTCTGATTACCTTGACCTCTAAAATTGTTTTGCCTCTGACCACCATATGTTTCTTGTGGTTGATCAAGTCTTTGGACTTTGTTATTTCCTCCGAGATTGTAATAATTCTTCTCCCTTTCATACTCTTTGTAGGAGCAGAATCTCGCAATAACAACGCTCTTGCAAGGATTTCTGCCACACATGGCAATTGTCGCAAATAATTATAAGAAATGACGAAATATGTGAAGATTTTATCATTACTCGCAAGAATAAGATGATAGTTCGCAAGAAATGTAGCAAGAAGGAAGAATTCTGTGAGACATGGAGAGACTTGATGGAAATGTAACAGAAACTTGAGAGAAATTAAGAAAGCTTGCGAAAGATATTACCGCAGAACTCAGATCCGAAATTAAGGGAAAGCTTAGCTGTAAATGAGCTGTCATCCACTATGTAATTACCTATATAAAGAAGAGAGCAGGATATAGAAAGGGGGAGATAATTTTATGAAGAGAGAGAAAGATATTTTGCAGAGAGAGAGTTTTAGAGAGAGAAAATGTATTTTCTTTATCATCTTCTTCCCCAAAACTAGATCTAGAATTCTTCCAAGAACTCCATTAATGGAGATTGTAAATGTAAATTGATGTAGCTACAAATTATCATAGTGAAGAACCGTGGATGTAGATCACATTGATCGAACCACGTAAAAAATCTTGGTGTCCATTTATAATTTTAGTATTTTTATCACCATTTTTATATTTAGATCTAGAAATTGTTATCAAGATATGATAGGGGTGTGTTGTAGGTTTTCCTGCAATTACATTTTGGCGCTAGAAACAGGGACTGCTAATCGTTGGATAGAAGAAGATTCAAAGAAATTAATTATTGAGAAGTTGGATCTGTAAAATTCAGGGAGAACGGAGTAATACAAACAGTAGATGAAGGGAAAGAGAGGCTGACAAACAGTAGCAGATCTAAATCGCATTAAGTATTTTAGTTTTCAGGAGAGAAGTTGGCTACTGATGTTGATGTCCTACGGGAATCTATGAACTTTAAAGGAAGAAATGGAGATGAAGAAAAAGTAGAAAAGAGAAACCAACCAAAGTCTTCATCAACAAATCAGGACAAATCTTTACCCTATTTCTTTTATACTTTGTTCGTACGTTTAGATCAGGGAATGTTAAAGAAATTTTTTGAAAAAGAATTCTTTAAAAACAATCCTCTTTTCCTACAGAAATTAGATTATTCACTAACATATTAGTCTGAAATCAATTGCAATTGCAGATACATCACCAGCGAGTCTTTGATGATAAACCTGTTTAATGAGTTTCGAAAATATAGATTATTGCGATTTAAAAATGAGTCGAAGATTTTTCAGCTATGATTTTCACATTTCATTTACGCATTAGCTTAAAGCTTTTCTAATTTTCCCATCTGATCATTGTTTTGATACTTGCGAGGACAAAAATTCGCAGGATAGACTTGTTAGTGATAAACGAATCATCATTATAATGTAAAAAAGAAGAGCACGTGCAGTTCAACGCCATATAGAAACATCAAAATTAATAATGAAAATAACTACTTGCGAAATAATCAAAATAAGGCAGCAAAGAAAAATAAGTACGGTCATTACCTGGCGAACAAAAGAGATTCTGCGGTGTTGGTTTTCGCCTCATCAGGTAACTAAAGAAGCAGAATTTCTTAGAAAGGAGCATAGAAGACAATGAAGATATCAATCCATTAGATATGGCGGAGAGGGAGCTGCGACAATTTATGAACAACGAAGAAACCTGGTACAAAGAAGAACAGTTACGCAGGAGTTTATAATTGAGAACCAATGGATATCTAAAATGATGAGTACTCACAGGGGCAGCGATGCTTCGCAGCAAAATTTTACATCTTGCGATCCATTAGACATGCTTCATATTTTCAGCCCACAACTCAAAATGAAATGGAGTTTCTACTTTCTATGGTCCGTCCTTGGGTGAACTGACAATAAATTTGAAGAAAGAGGGGTTGTTAAGCATTTGCTTCTGATATTTTCTCATGCGTAACTTTGATCAGTTCTTGAGAGTGGAATACTAGACTATAGTACTTGTTATGGGGATAGAGGAGAACAAAGATTTGTTGAAAGGGGTTGATTGGAAGAATGTAGGTGGTGATGTGACTGACGCTAGTTCTGTTTGCTATACCGAGACAAGTTCCGAGTATTATTTTCTCCTCGAAGACCTTTATCGGTTATCCTTCCTTTCTATGAGGCACGTATTCTTTGCGGGAATTGGTACTGGGATGTTGATTGAAGACTGGATTAATAAGAAAATTAAAGAAAGAAGACAAATTCTCACCACCCATTAATTCTTACAACACGGAATTTTGGGAAAGTTAACTAGCGAACCATTAAGTCTAGCGAAGTTAACTCGCAACAGAGAGGAATGAGATAACTTGCTTTCCTTGACTCTAATGATATCACGCAGGTGTTAACTCGCAGGATATCATAATTCAGAAGGTGAAGTAAAAGAAAGACGCACACGGAGAAGAAGAAGAGCGAGAAAAGACAAAGTTTGTGTAAAGAGCTATTACATTAGGATATATTTTGCGAAGCTTACTACCTTAACACAAACAGCGGTTCGCAAAGGTGGTTTGAGTTGTAGAAAACAAGATATAGGCCACGGGTTCGAGTCTTCATAATCACGTAGAATTTTTTGTTTTTTCTCGCAAATGTTTACATCCTAAGCATTTCCTTCGCAGAAGTTCACCATGCAGACATTTGCAGCATGAACCAATATTTCCTAAAAACCAAGGCTTCAGTTTACTTCGCAGATTACTTCGCAGATATCTTCTTTTAAAATACCCGCCTTAAGTAACCAGCAAGACCAATTCACTTAAGCCCATTAAAAGTAAGCCAAGCTATTTCATGCAGACAATTGAGTAGCGAGCAAGTGAAATCCAATTTCCGCAGGATGCTTTTATTTCACATAAGAAGAATTCGCCAAGAATGGTTATAGGCAGGAATTTGGTATTTCATTACTTCGCAAGATCTTTCGTTCTCTCGCAAGAAGAAAATGGGAGATTACTTCGCAAACATATTTCGCAAAAAATGGTTAGAAATGTTGGTTTGGCCCAACATTATACAAGAGGCAGATCAAGAGTTAATTTTGCAAGACTTCATTTTTCATTTCTTATCAATTTTCAAGCAAATCATATACTTCCCAAGAGACAACAGCAAGCCGCAAAAGATAAGTACCATTTCCTTGAATATTTTATCTATGATTTTTGCGAGAAAGATTTTTGATTTTATTTATCAAAAGCGATATATAATCGCAAGATTTCTAAAATTTCTAAGATTTCAAAATATTTCAAAGATTTTTTAGATTGCGATACAATCGCAAGATTCAAAAAAAAGAATTCATCGCAAAAATTTAAAGATCTCAAAATTTTTCAAAGATTTCAAAGTTACAAAAAAAAAAATTAAATTAAATTAAATTAAATTAATATATTTCTATAAAACATTTTTGATTTAAAGACGCGATATAATCACAAGATTTCAAAGAAGATTTCTAAGATTTCAAAATATTTTACAGAGAATTTACTTCAAAAATGATATTATGAGAATGAAAGAAGAAATGACAGAAATGAAAGAATGAATGAAAAAATGCGAATAAAATTTCGCAAGAGAGAAATGCAAATGCATAATACGGGCGCAAATCGCCTAAAAACACATAAGAATGGGACGAACCTTTATGGCGTACACCTTAGTTCTCGAATTCTATTCCGTAAGAGGCAATGTCCTTAAAGTGCGTCATAAGGGGGTATCTCTTTGCATGACTATGGTAAAGGCTATACTACTGCTGGAACCTAGTCATGGAGATTTTGGATTATAGAAAGTCCATCCAGGAGAGATAACTTGGATTCCCAGCTTTATAAGGTTATACCCTGGTTGGGCGCCCGAGAGTTTATCCTAAGGAATGCAAAGTATGATCAAGGCGCCAAGGTACACGGTTGAGCTGTGGGTTCCCGGGACGGATGAACCTACCCTGGCCATCCATGGCAAGTCTTGGCTTACGATGTGTTCGGCCCGAAGAAAACCCCTCTAGGGTGTAGTCTCGTAACTATAATCCATATAGGCATAAAGGATAAGAGGCTACGAAAACGACTGGTTGTTTCTAGAACCGGATGGGAGGAGCTAGTCTTGTATGGAAGAAGTACGTCTCCTTGAAGGGGCAACCAGGGGGGGAGATAAGGGTGATACCCTCCATTAGGGAGCTGTGTATCAAAAAAGACGGCAATGTCATGGGACTTTATATTCGCAAGAATATATAGGCCCGTCATATTGTCGCGTGACACAGACGGAAATGTCATGGGACTTTATATTCGCAAGAATATTTAGGCCCGTCATATTGTCGCGTAACAGGCCAAAAAGCCTTAAGAGAAATGTTAAGATGAGATCAATGGGTTTTTTCGATAATACTAATGTTAATATGAGATCAAGGATAAGAGGAGGTGAGATCAATGTTAAGAGGATATAAATCGCAAAGACGTCCTGCGATTTCATCGCAAAGACGGCAATGTCATAAGTCTTAAAGAGCAAGGAGAAAGATTAATCTCACAAGATGGCTTAGACTTATCATATTGTCGCAGAGATCAAAATAAATGATAAGACAAGATCAATGGATTATTACATGAAAATGTAAGAATGTCCTGCGATCTTGTCGCAGACAAGTGGCATAATAAGACCTTTAACTAGGAAGGCAAAATAAGACCACAAGAGAGGTTATACCTACAAGCGTATAACAGATTGCTAACGACTTTATATTAGTCTTATTTCATTTATCATATTGCAGATCAATAACAAGAGGCAAGTATGGGAATGCATAGAATGGAAATTACAATTTGTCGCAGAAAATAGTCGCAAGAAAGAAAGAGAGAAGTACACAAGTTTTACAAAAAGAAGATCCAAAATAGAAAATAAGACCACTAGAGAGAACGCAAGTAAACTTGCGAAGATTATTATATTGCAGGAATAAACGGTGGAGAAAATAACAATGAGATACAATGAGCCAGAAAAATGAGGCACAAGAGAATAAACTTGCGAGAATAAAGAGAAATGCTCACACTAGAGAAAAAGTCAAAGAAATGGAGAATGGAGGCAATTTAAAGCTACATCAATTTTACCGCGGCAAAATGAGATAAGTAACCCAAACATTAGCTATACATTACAATAGATAAGCATTCTCATCATACTTGCATCATAAAAGCATTGCATAAGCATTTCATGGCATAAGCATCGCATACACATTTCATAACATAATCATTACATAAATATTATATTCGCACAAGTATTTTACAAAATTTTACAGAGTAATACCGCGAAATTTCGCAGGACCATTCATAATTCGCAGGACTATTCATAATTCGCAACATTATTCGCAGCACTATTTGCTACACTATTCGCAGAACTATTCATAATTCGCAGTACTATTTGCGGCACTATTCAGAACTTCGCATAAATGTTCAAAAAATCGCAGAAAAACTCAGAAATTCGCAGAAATATTCAGAAATTAGTAGGGTTATTCATAATCACGCAGACTCATTCATAAACTCGTAGATTCATCCAGAATTTCGCAGGAATTGTGATTATTTCGCAGAATGTGATTAATTTCTTAAAGTGATTAACACTTGAGGCAGAGGCAAGATAAGAATAGAGACACAATTTAATCATTCAACATTTTCTCAAGGATTCTCCTTCATAGATAAAGAACAGAGCCAATTATGGATTACCAAGAAAATATTTTATGTTCTTTATCTTCTCGGCAAGAATCATTTCCAAAATGGGCAAGAATTCTCACCAAAAATGAAGAAATAATTTCGCATGAATAGAGGCAATATTTTTCATTCAAGAGCGGATACTTCATATATTTCGAGGATTGAGTACTTCTTATACTTCTTCAAGGATACTTCGCATACTTCATTCTTCATACTTCGTGTACTTCAAAAGATGATACTTCTAATTATATCTCAAAGCTTCATAACTTCGCAAAAGAATAGAGGCAAGTATATACTTTTAAGTTTGGTATTCTTTCGCTAGTTCCTTCGTCAACAAAGATCAGAGACTACTACAACAACGAGTTTTTTCTTAAAGATTGCTCTTCAAGCAATATTCAATAAAAAAGAGGCAAAATGTAGGAGCAGAATCTCGCAACAACAACGCTCTTTCAAGGATTTATGCCACACATGGCAAGTGTCGTAAATAATTATAAGAAATGATGAAATATGTGAAGATTTTATCATTACTCGCAAGAATAAGGTGATAGTTCGCAAGAAATGTAGCAAGAAGGAAGAATCCTGCGAGACATGGAGAGACTTGAGGGAAATGTAACAGAAACTTGAGAGAAATGAAGAAAGCTTGCGAAAGATATTACTGCAGAACTCAGATCCGAAATTAAGGGAAAGCTTAGCTGTAAATGAGCTGTCATGAGCTGTCATCCACTATGTAATTACCTATATAAAGAAGAGAGCATGAGAGAGAAAGGGGGATATAATTTTAGGAATAGAGAGAAAAATATTTTGCAGAGAGAGATTTTTAGAGAGAGAAAATGTATTTTCTTTATCATCTTCTTCCCCAAAACTAGATCTAGAATTCTTCCAAGAAATCCATTAATGGAGATTGTAAATGTAAATTGATGTAGCTACAAATTATCATAGTGAAGAACCGTGGATGTATATCACATTGATCGAACCACGTAAAAAATCTTGGTGTCCATTTATAATTTTAGTATTTTTATCACCATTTTTATATTTAGATCTAGAAATTGTTATCAAGATATGATAAGGGGTGTGTTGTAGGTTTTCCTGCAATTACACTCTTCTTGATCTCGACTTCCCATCGCTACTAACTTCTGCTGGTTATTAATCACCACTTTCTCTTGTTGTGCCTGCGAGGTGCTCGCCACATTGTTAATCATTTTAGGAAGTAAACTTCCGTTTGCCACTACTGAGCTGGTGTTTGCGATTGGATATGATTCCATTTCATTTTGTTTCTCCTCCAAAGCAATGTATTCTTCTTGTAATTCTCGCAGCTCTGTCATGGTGATTGTATTTTTGATTCTGAAAATAAATTAGTTGCGAACATTGCATTGATAAAAGATAAAATGAGGTATCTTTTATCCACTCTTCCAGCCATCACGCTACACATTGACTTCCATCTTATGGTTAAGTGCTTCAAACTCTCTCCAATCCTCTGTTTTAATCCAAATACATCTTCAATGCCTGGCCGCGATGAATTATTGCTTATATATGCTCCCAGAAATGTAGCTTGTAAATGATCAAAAGAAGTTATAGTATTTTTTGGAAATCCCTCGAACCATTTTAACGCCTCGCCAGTTAAGCTAGACGCAAAATACTTGCATAATACAACATCATGATTCTCCCATTATAGCATACACCTGACATAAGCCTTAACATGCTGAACATTACAAGTAGTTCCATTAAAGATACTGGTTAATGTTGGTAAATTGCATTTAGGGGGTATTCCTCTTAGCTGTACTTCCTGAGCGAAAGGGGTTCTCGCAGCTTCTTCAATTGCTTCATCAAGTTGCCTTCTGCCTCCTTCTCTTCTATTGTTTATCATTCCTCGCATTTCCGCTAATTCTCTCAATATTTGCTCATTCTCAACTGAATTTTGCTCCATTGGTCTCTTTAATGCAGTTTCTCTTCTTATGCGTTCTTGTATTTATTGTCTTGTGACATTTTGTGCATCTTCTTCTTCATCTTCATTCTGTCTTTCTCTGCGATTTTCTCTTTCACCTTCTTCTTGAAATCGCAACTGATTATGCTGTCTATTTTCTTCTCTGCGAATTTCTTAATTGCTCATCATTTCTCTTCGCTGTCTTTCTATTCTCCTCTGTATTCTATCATACTTTTCCTGAATATTATCATTATAGCGATTTTGTGTACGTCTCCTTTCTCGATTTTCATGGTTATTCTGTCGTACTGCCTCTTGAAATTCTTGTTCTTCTACTTCTTCCCTTAATCTTTCTCTTTCGCAAGCTAGACGTGCTTGTTCAGCATAATGTCCTCAATTTCTTCTTCCATTATTCTTCGATTTCTTTGAATCTATCGCCCATGTAATATTCTCCTACCTTCTTATCGATTTTATTCACCATTTTGGTTGTTTCCTCCCTCTTGATTTCTATTGTTACGTCAATCATCCAAAATTTCGCCACGCGGATCATGGCGATCATCAATTATTTCTTCTTCCTTATGATGTTGTTCTTCATTTGTATTTTGCATTCCTTCTCGAATATTTTCTCTAACATTTCTCATAGGGGAATTTCGCCTTGGTCCTTCTCTAAATGACCTTGAACTTGATCTAACAGTACTTCTCGATCTCCTTCTCTGTAATCTTAAATTTTCCATTCTTAACTCATGATTCTGTCTTGTTAAATTTGCATGTTCTTCCGCTTCTAATCTCCTTTCCTCTTGTACTCTTTGTCTTAAATCAGCTGTTATTTGATTTTCACCTTCTCCATGAATTAATCCTTCAACTACTGCTTGATATCTTTCCTCCCCTCTTTCATTTCTTAATTGCCGATCTTCTGATTCTTCCATCGAATCCGATCTCCAAGTATGCACACTCACTCTATCATAATCCACAACTCTATCTTGTGTTGGTGTTTGTTGATTCGGATATTGAATTTGATTTTCCCCTTCATTTTTTATTGTATTTCTTCTTGTTCTTACTCTTGAAGATTCTTCCATTTCATTTGTTCTTCCTCCTGCAAGTCTTTTACTTCTCCTTACGGTTGTTGGTGGTTCAGATGTATTTCTTCTTCTTCCAGCCATTAATTCTTATTAAACTGTTGAAGATTGCGTAAGATCTCTTTACTAATTGTTCCAAATTCCTTCTAATCACAATGTCAATTTTTACCTTTTTCTTCAAATATCCCTCAATTCATCCCTGTTTCGGGCGCCAAAATGTAGTTGCAGGAAATCCTACACTACACCCTTGTTAATAATTTATGATAATCAACTCAAATTTGAAGATTAAAACTACACTTTACTCTTTAATTTTCAGAAATGTTACAAGGAATGTAAGAACTCAAGAATACAACCTTTCTCTTGGATTTTCTCTCTCCTCAAGACTCTCTCAACTCTCAAAAATACATCATCCTTCTCTGAATCTAGTGGAACCCTTTATATAGGGAATTACATAATGGGTGACAGCTAAGCTGTCCTTTATTTTAGGATTTATTCTGCGATCTTCTCGCAACAGCTATAACGTCAAATCTCACAAGCGTTGTAGTCATCGCAGATTAGTCATGCTCTTCCCATGTCTCTTTAATCGTCAACTATTACGTCGTTCTTTAAACTATTTTGTGACATTCGCAAAGTGTTGTTAAAGAGCTTGCGGTGATGCTCGCTGGGAAGTGTTGTTAATCTCGCAGAGAAGTGTTGTAGGGATATTTTGGTCCTACAATGGCAATGTCATGGGGCTTTACGTTCGCAAGAACATTTAGGCCTGTCATATTGTCGCGTGAAAAATATTCTACAGAGGAAAAAAGCCAACAGAAAAAGATAAGATGAGATCAATGGGTTTTTACATGAAAGTGTAAAGACGTCCTGCGATTTCATCGCAAGACGATAATGTCATGGGTCTTTGTTCTCGCAAGAAAACTTAGGCATGTCATATTGACGCAACAAGTTGACAAAATGAGGATAAGGCAAGATCAATGGGTCTTTCCATGCGAATGTAAGGACGTCCTGCGATTTTGTCGCAAAAACAAAAATTGGCAAAATAAGACCTTTAACTAGGAAGGCAAAATGAGACCAATGGAATAATCTCAAAACATTAACTATTTTCTTTTAAGAATGCAGGAAAGATTTGTTCATCGCAAGAGAGATAGCAAGTACAATTCAGAATCTCTCAAAAGTATTATTCAGAATCTCTCAGGGGTATTATTCAGAATTTCGCAGGGTTACTATTCATTATTTCGCAGCACTATTTGAGCAGCACTATTCATAATCTCGCATCACTATTCATAATTTCGCAGATTATTCATAATTTCGCTGAACTATTCAGAATCTCGCAGACTCATCCAGAATTTCGCAGGAGATGTGATTATTTCGCAGAATGTGATTATTTTCTTTAAGAGATTATCGCATGAGGCAGAGGCAAGTATGAAAATTTTTGTCCATTTTCTCAAGGATTCTACCTTCATAGATAAAAAACAGAGGCAACTATGGATTACCAAGAAAATATTTTATGTTCTTTATCTACTCGGCAAGAATCATTTCCAAAATGGACAAGAATTTTCACCAAAAATCAAGTAATAATTTCGCGTGAATAGAGGCAATACTTATGACTTTCATTCAAGGACGGATACTTCTTATATTTTGAGGATTGAGTACTTCTTATATTTCTTCAAGGATACTTCATACTTCGCATACTTCAAGAGTTGATACTTCTTATTTACTTCGCAAAGATCTGGAACTTCACAAAAGAATAGAGGCAAGTACGTACTTTTCAAGTCCAATATTCTTTCGCTCGTTCCGTCATCAGCAAAGATCAAAGACTACTATAACAACATATTTTTTCTTAAAGATTGTTTTTCATGCAATATTCAAGAAAAAAGCGGCAAGATGCAGGATCAGAATATCGCCACAGCAATACTCTTGTGAAATTTATAACGATATTTCTGCGAGCTCTTCAACAACACATTGCAAATGTCGCAAATTAATGATGTAATAGACAACGACAACATAAAACACAAGAAAGATATGAAGATTTTGCGATCGTAGAGAAATCTCGCTAGAATGAAGTGGAGCTTGCGATAATGAATCGGAGCTTGCGAGAATGAAGCAGGATCTCGCGGGAATGAATCGGGAGATTGTTGTAACAAGGCAGGAGCTCGAGAGAATATGGAGAAAGCTTGCGAGAGTGTTTAAAGGGATACTAAAATAGGGGAAGTGTGAGCTGTCATCCATTATGTAAACACCTATATAAAGAGAAGAGCAGGAGAGAAAATGAGGGAGAGACAATTTTAGTAAGAGATAGAGAGAGATATTTTTAGAGAGAAAATGTATTTTTATTTATCATCTTCTTCCCAAAAACTAGATCTAGAACTCCATTAATGGAGATTATCAACGTAAATCAAATGTAAATTTAAACAATCATAGTGAAGAATCATGGATGTAGATCAAATTGATCGAACCATGTAAAAATTTGTGTGTCTATTTATAATTTTAGTATTTTAATCATCACTTTCATATCAAATGAGTTTAGATCAAGAAATTATTATCAAGATATTATAAGGGGTGTGTTGTGGGAATTCCTACGACTACAGTGGCAGTAGAGAAGTAGTGGGAGTAAAACCAACCACTTTCCCCTCATAGTAGAGATGTGGTTTTCACTATTCTACACGATCCCCACTTCTCCATCACTCAACTACTTCCACTTCCTATGAGATCAGTGTATGTTCGACTATGACTTGTATAAATAGATTTTCAATCTATTTCAAACGATAAGAGTTCATTAACACAAATATCCAGAAAACACAAGGAACTTATAGCTTACATTCTGCAAGAAAGTTCCACATTCTGATACAAGTCATAAAACAACCACACCTTCATAATTCATCATTATGATTTTAACACCTTCTTTGCCCCTCCCTAAGATTAACCCTTCTCCTTCATTTTATGACCGAAGCAAGACTGGAATGGTCATTTCTTTTTTTAGGACAGAATTATACAAATTGATCTCTCGAATCTAAAGTACTCATATACAGTACATATGTTTAGGGTTTTAGATTCGTTTCTCGGCGGTACACATAATTTACCATTTCTAGCAGAATTAGTATTTACTTTACTACAAATTGGCGACCATAGTGGGAGATTAATCTCTCGGTTCCAAAAATCATTTTTCCAATTTCATTTTCTATTTCCTAAATTTCTCAAGATGGTTGACCTTAGGAATGGTTCAGAAACCCTCAATCCCAATTTCACTTCTCCTAGCAATCCCCACTTCTCCATCACTCAACTACTTCCACTTCCTATGAGATCAATGTATGTTCGACTATGACTTGTATAAATAGATTTTCAATCTATTTCAACGAAGAGAGTTCATTAACACAAATATCCAGAAAACACCAAGAACTTATAGCTTACATTCCACAAGCAAGTTCCACATTCTGATACAAGTCATAAAACAGCCACATCTTTATAGTTCATCATTCTGATCTTAACACTTTCTTTTCCCCTCCCTAAGATTAACCCTTCTCCTTCATTTTATGACCGAAGCAAAACTGGAACGATCATTTCTTGGTTTAGGCCAGAATTGTACAGATTGATCTCTCGAATCTAAAGTACTCATGTACAGTACATTTGTTTCGGGTTTTAGATTCATTTCTCGGAGGCACACACAATTTACCATTTCCAACAGAATCAGTATTTACTTTACTACAAATTGGCGACCACGGTAGGAGATTAATCTCTCGGTTCCAAAAATCATTTTTCCAATTTCATTTTCGATTTCCTAAATTTCTCAAGATGGTTGACTATAGGAATGGTTCAGAAACCCTCAATCCCAATTTCACTTCTCCTAGCAATCCCCACTTCTCCATCACTCAACTACTTCCACTTCCTATGAGATCAGTGTATGTTCGACTATGACTTGTATAAATAGATTTTCAATCTATTTCAAACGATAAGAGTTCATTAACACAAATATCCAGAAAACACAAGGAACTTATAGCTTACATTCTGCAAGAAAGTTCCACATTCTGATACAAGTCATAAAACAACCACACCTTCATAATTCATCATTATGATTTTAACACCTTCTTTGCCCCTCCCTAAGATTAACCCTTCTCCTTCATTTTATGACCGAAGCAAGACTGGAATGGTCATTTCTTTTTTTAGGACAGAATTATACAAATTGATCTCTCGAATCTAAAGTACTCATATACAGTACATATGTTTAGGGTTTTAGATTCGTTTCTCGGCGGTACACATAATTTACCATTTCTAGCAGAATCAGTATTTACTTTACTACAAATTGGCGACCATAGTGGGAGATTAATCTCTCGGTTCCAAAAATCATTTTTCCAATTTCATTTTCTATTTCCTAAATTTCTCAAGATGGTTGACCTTAGGAATGGTTCAGAAACCCTCAATCCAAATTTCACTTCTCCTAGCAATCCCCACTTCTCCATCACTCAACTACTTCCACTTCCTATGAGATCAGTGTATGTTCGACTATGACTTGTATAAATAGATTTTCAATCTATTTCAAACGACGAGAGTTCATTAACACAAATATCCATAAAACACCAAGAACTTATAGCTTACATTCCGCAAGCAAGTTCCACATTCTGATACAAGTCATAAAACAGCCACACCTTCATAGTTCATCATTCTGATCTTAACACCTTCTTTGCCCCTCCCTAAGATTAACCATTCTCCTTCATTTTATGACCGAAGCAAGACTAGAACGGTCATTTCTTGGTTTAGGCCAGAATTATACAGATTGATATCTCGAATCTAAAGTACTCATGTACAGTACATTTGTTTAGGTTTTTAGATTCGTTTCTCGGCGGCACACACAATTTACCATTTCCAGCAGAATCAGTATTTATTTTACTACAAATTGGCGACCATAGTGGGAGATTAGTCTCTCGGTTCCAAAAATCATTTTTCCAATTTCATTTTCGATTTCCTAAATTTCTCAAGATGGTTGACCTTAGGAATGGTTCAGAAACCCTCAATCCCAATTTCACTTCTCCTAGTACCGAAAATACTTCACATGTTATTCATGAATCCGTTCTTTCATTCAAAACCCTTGTCGAGGCTATGAAGTCTCAATATTTAACAACTATTCACGATTTGATGAAAATCCTGAATGATATTGTGAGGCATCAATATACTATTTTCAAGACGCATGACGAAGTATTTACACTTTTGAAAGTCCTCATGGATCAACTATCAAAGAAACCAACACGTATTCATTATGGAGGAAACGCTATCAGGAATTCATTTTGGATCAATACTGATGGTATTAGTCCTTCTTCCAAGATTCACATTCCTGGTAAGGAAGATGAAGTCTATGCTCATGCTGAACGGAAATGTAACCACTAACATAAATTGTCTGCTCATGAAGATCAAGAGATGTTTCCTCAAATTCAGAAAGAAGACTCGTGGAATTTATCACGTCCTCATCAGAGTCCATGCGATGAAAAGAATGAAGAAGCTTGTAAAGATTTTCAGGAAATCAGACGTCATTCCAATAAAAGATCCAACCTATAATCAATCACTAGTGATGGTGGAAAAAAAAAGTTGTTAAGTGCATATTTTGCATATATTTAGTGTCGAATCCATGCTAGAAATTGCTATATATTCTTGCGAATTATTGTATATTACTCTTGTTTTCTTTTATTTATGTTTTGCTAGGTGAATCATCCAAAAGAAGCGAATTGGCACTTAATTGTGCAATAAAAGAAGTTAGCCGCAAGCGGAGAAGGGCCAAAGACCAAGTGGAACTCATTCGAACTTAGGAGTGCATGCTATCATCTCGAAGAGGACGAAAATACGAAGCCAACGGCGAAAGAATGGAGTCGTTCCGACGTCGCATGAAGATTTTATAGGCATTTGAAGCAAGCAAAGTTGCGCGCACAGAATTGCTAAGAGGTGTCCACTTTACTAAGGGGTAACCTGTTTTCAAAGGGACTGCTAAAGGAAGTCAGATATTTTATAAAGGGGCAGTTTAAAATTTGAACTGTGTTGAAGGCACCCGATTACATTACTCGGGGCACACCATCTTCCCCATGCATGCAGAACGATGCTGCTGTGTATGTGAAGTTATCAGTGGCGGAGGAGCTGAGAGGAGTTTGAGTTGCAGCCGGTTATGCTGTGACGGAGGTGTTATTCAACGGTGATAGCTCTCTCGGTGATGAATGGAAGATGTCATAAGCTGTTGGCAGTGATAGTGGACGAGTCTGTAATGGCAGAGAGCTCGATGTGCTGCCATTAACTGGTAGAGAAGGTTGATGCTGGCAGCGACGGTAAGGAGCTGAGGGCTTACGTTATAATACTCAAAAAAGATGTTGATGGAGTTCAGCTCGACATGATGCTATTGAATGACAGAGATGGAGATATTGCTGCTCGAGCTGTGAGCAGAGGTGATGCTCGTGATCACTGTTGAGGTAGCTTGTTTTGTTGGTCGATGGAGCGGTTGACTGCCGGAGATGATGGACCATGAAATGGTGATGACGCTGATGGAGTTAATGGTGCTGTGGTTATCGAATGGTGGAGTGTGAGAACATGAGTTCGAATCTCCGGGAGAGCAAACCACGGTTGGTGAGTGTGCTACGGGACAAGTTTACGGCTAGAAGTCCCTTCCGTTAATGAAGAGAAGAAAATTGTCAAAAGTTCCAGGAGAACTTTCGTACGGGTTATCCCATCCGTAATTCAAAGAAGAAAATAGGCTGTCAGTTTTGGAAAACTGACAAGCCAAATGGAAGTTGAAAATTTTGAGTTGGGTTGGGTTTACTGTTCATTCCCGAGCCCATTAAGAGTGTTTTGATGTGGGCTACGGAATTTGCACGATTTTGGCTTTCTTTTGGCTAGTTTTGGCAACCATTTGACACGGGATTCGAGCACGGGCACAACTACAATTGGGACACCTATATAAGAGAACTTCTAATATTTTTGGGACATCAATCTTATAATTTTTAATCAAGTTTTGGAGAGAAGAAACAAGGGAGAAAAGCTAGGGTTTTGGAGCATTCTTCATCACCGTAACTATTTCTTTACCATTTTATTATATGAAACTCATGGGTTTTGTTAATCCAATGAGTAGCTAAACTTCTTAATGATTGGGGATGAATTCTAAGTTCTAGACAATGATTTGAGTTATTATATAAATCTATTTTGAAGTTCTTCACATGATTATTGATTGTTTTTACTAATTAGAATTTTTATGATTAATTGATAGATTGTTTAGGTGGCCAACTGAACTAATTTGTTGATTCAATCAAATGCTAGTATTGAGTTAGGAGATAAGTAATAGTCGAATAATTCATACAAAAGTAGAGAACACAAGAACTTGCAGAGGGATTTTGTGTAGTGATTGTGTGTATAAACAACACTAGAAAGTGGACCTTGAGCTAAGAGTCTAACTACTAGGATCAATCTATAATTCACAAAAGATAAAGCATTCAGACAAATTACACCTTGAGTGAGCTACTACTAGGTGGTTTATACGAATAGAATCTGGTATTGGAGAGCTTCCGTACTCAGTGATATAAGGAATTTAGGGGATAGCACTGAGCTAGCTGTTATTCCACGGTTGGTAATAATTTGTGATTAATAGTATTAATGGATGAATATAATAACTTGATGACGGTTTAGTAACGAAAAAGGATTCTCTGATCATATTTCTCTCCATTGCTTGCAACTTTATTATTTTCAATTGCTTTGTTATTTACTTTGTTCTAAAATCAAAAACAAAACCCCCCATTGTGACATTTTTTGACAACTAAATCTCCCTGCTCTTCGTGGGAACGATCCTTACTTCCATTATATTACCAGTTAATTGTATGGAAATAAGTAATTTAATTTGAGCATCTACGACACGCATCAAAAGCATATGGGGAACAATTATCAACAATCTAAGCGTCTGAGTCTCATTTCACACATGTCAAATGGGACTCCATCATTCCCAAATTTTCCATTTACAGTGGAAGAGGTGATTGAACTCTTGGAGGTCTGGATACAAGATGGCATCATCAAGCTACCTCATGTCAGACGTCCTCCAACCAAACAGGAAATGTAAGATCCCAAGTACTGCCACCTCCATAGGTTCGTCAACCACCCTACAAGTGACTGCAACAGATTGAAGCACATATTCCATAAGAAGATCGACTCAGGGGAACTTCAACTAGGCACCGAAGGAGTATACACAGACCATCTTCCTATTAGAACCTGTTGCATGCTTTCTAGGGACTCCATATACAAAACTGTACAGTCAACCATAGAGTATGTGTGTGAAATTATCTATATCTCCAAGGCACAACATCAAGATATCTTTGTCGCTCTAAATTGTGTTGTATCAGGCAAGCGACTACCTTCGATCGATAAAGCTTCCCTAAGACTAAATCTCTTCTGGAAGACATGATTGGCATATGCGGCTGGAGAATCTTAACCACTGCTTATATTAGAGATGTCGAGTTGCAAAAAGCGTTAATTGATGCAAGCACTGATCTCAACGTTGTCACTATCCAGATTATGAAGGCTACAGGGATTCTAAAGTGAGGAGATACTCGCTGACCAAACATAGTCAGGGACTACGAAGGGAAGTCCAGAAGCGCCTAAGGCTGCGTCACTCTTGAAAATGCAATATCGTACATCAGTAGGCTCCACGCACAAGTAAGTCTTATCGAACAACCTCTTTTACAACCGGCTAATCCTCATCTCATCAAGAACTGGGGACTTGATCCGATCATCAACCCAACTGCGACTAGGATATGTGAAGAAGAATCTAGTCCCTGTCAATATTTATCAAATGTTTAGAAAAAGTCCCGGTCGAGGATAAGAAGTTTGGAGGTCAAGTAGCAGGAGCCTTACCTAGTTTCTGAAATCATACAAGGTGACTATTGCAAGCTCATTGGTACTGACAAGCTGAAAGGAGTAGCAATAAACGCTAGATGGCTCCCATCAGTGCCTAAAACTTTATATTGTCATTTTCTTAGTATTTCCCTTGTTTTCATACAATGTTTACAATTCCTCCAAAATATTTGCACCAATTTGCTTTCATAGTTAGGATTTCAGTCTATTAACCAAGTGAAACATCATTTCTTTCTTTCACAAAACAAAACCTTTATTCTTTCAAGAGCAGTCGCTTACCTGTTCAAAACCAAATCAAACCACAAAGGAACGCCCCATCTTTCCAAAACACCTAAAGGGAAAAGTCATGTGAAGGAAATAAAGGCATTCAAGGGTAATCATTCGGCAATAGTTCATCTTTTTTAGAGAAAACCACGAAGAGCAGCCTGCTTCAACCTCAACTCCTGAGACAGCTTCTCAATTTATGATTCTTTATTATTAATGAAATTCATGGAAGAAGGCATTTCCATTTCAATTCGCGAATTTTGGATTTTTGAAATCCCTTCACATAACCAGGAAATATTAAACCCGAAGTCTACACACATGTCTTGATGATTCTCTCGATTTTCGATCACTCATTCAGAAGTATCATGCCTGATCATACCACACATTTGGTCGTGGCAATGTGTTCATACTTTTTCCATATTCGGGCGTACAACTCGGCATACTTGGTTGACATGCTGGACCCTCCAATTAACACATGATCTATAAGAAGAGCATCAAATTGTGGGTTGATGGCGAAGTCACATTACCAACATCGTCGGTCGCCTCCATCAATGGATTATCTCTCGGTCCTTCTTGCAACGTCATCCCAAATAATGGAGAGTGATGCCTTCGTTGCCATTGGATCCTGAATCTATTTGGTTTTTAGCATCGTCATATATAAGCGACTCAGTAAAAATAAAAGATAACTCCATTCAATTCTCTATGGAAACGGTATTTTAGTGAATTCTCCCCGAGACTGGTACTGGTATCCCCAGAGTTCTCATTTTCTTTTGGAGGTGTCTTAAACGCATCGTTATCCCGACTACTTGTAGCTAGCGCAAGTACAACAAATGTGTTCATCCTCTCAAAGCACTAAAACTACGAAAGAAGTTGAGCAAGATTAGTTCAAAGTTATCCAAATAATTCAGCCCGTCAAATATAGCAAAACATGTACATGCACATACATCCGAAGAATTGAAGATCACTGTAGCTCCTCAAGTGCCACCTGCAATCCTCTCTGACAAAACCTATTTCTCCTAGGGACTGCCTCCACCTTGTCTAGATGATACCACTTAGACGCCCACCAAACAACTTAAAGCCAAGGCCTCTTGAAATCGAGCACCATGTACTTTGGAAAATTTTAAAATCCACTAGAGAGGTTGGATACTCATTCTTCTGGAGACGGAACCTTATTACACATTCCGGAGAAGATCGATGGTACAACCTCTACACCCTTTGGTCCAGGAAGAAGAATCACCACGTGATTAAGATGAGTCATAACAATCGTATAGGACACTTCGAAGAAGTCATCATCCATATTTTTTATGTATTTGGAATCATTAATGCCTCTTGGCTTAGCAACGGAAATATCTCCAGGTGACATCTTATCCAACTAAAATAAATAAATTTACGCTCCTAGTTACTATTGGGTGGCTACATGTGCAAAAGAGAAAAGATCACCTACCTTAAGTTCTCCTTGATCGTATTGATGTTGATCATAACTATTGGAGATTGCTTTGTTGTTGTTGATACTCGATCTACCATTGCTAACAAAGAAAGTCATTCACACTGAGCTAAATTTTCAAGTTTGATCAACTACTCGTGAATATTACACCCACAACTAAAATACGAAGATGAGATGAACTTACCTTGATGCTGGTTGGCGTACACGAAGATGGGGTTGGTCCTGTTGTTCGTGCAAAATAGGAAAAAGCATAAGCTCCCTTTATACCCAACGGATTTCTAAATACGGAAAGGGTTTCTCCCTATCGCTCACGCAAACGGGATTAGAAGAACCCGGTTGAGCTCCAAGGCCTTGACCGGACATGCTCGCTTTCTTTTCCTACCATTGATGTTTGGTGAGCAAGGGCGGTAATTTTTTAGTAGGCCCTGATTTAAATCTGCTTCACTAGTACGACTGCCAAGGAAGTTCAAATCAACTGATATCTCTCTGGTAACGTCTATCTACTTCATCTTATTAATTTTATTTTCGTCGGTCTCCATCTAGTGCTTACCCCGCAACAATGTCATTGTTACGTGCTAAGCAGGGGACTTAATGTTGATGGTGGTTTTTAGTTTAGGGAGAAAACTTTAAAAGTCTGTTTACCTGACCCGGCATCAGAAGTAGTAGACCTTGATATGTCTATATTCGGCAAGGAATCTGAAGAATATATCAAAATCTGATGAGTGCATGCGTCTCTCTTCATATTATATTAAAACTCAAGCTCCTAGATGAATTGTTCACTAGTATAGAGCCTAATGAGTATTTAATCTCCTAGATGCATTATTCACTAATGACGGGGCCTGCTACATAATAAGCTCATAGCTGCATTATTCACAAATTCCGGAGCCTGCTGAGTATATATTATATGCTATGTTCCCCAGCTGAACTCTTGATATTGACATGACATGACAATTAATGTTCGCTCGTGGAAGAGCAACATGAATTTCCCGAAGTGTCTGGATTAAGATCTGCATGAAAGTAATCAATCGGAGGTAAGCAAACTGCGCTGCTCTCTGAGAATAAAATTAATGATTCCGTGTCAACACACAAAATTCACCAAATTTGATTAATTTTTTGTCAGCTCGCAAAATTCAAAATTTTAACCTAGTTTTACCAATTTACAAATATTAGGTTTTTGCGGCCTATGCAATATCTAGATCCTCATTGGTCGAGACTAAACCTAGGAAAACTAGGAAATTGGTCCATCATGGAACTATTAGTAGCAGAATCCTACTAAAACTTGGAAAACAAGAAATAAAGGGAAACTGCAGCACACAAAAGCAGCAGCAAAAGGAGCGCAGTCAGGCCACTTTCATGGAGAAGGCGAAAATGAAACAACAGATGATTTAAGACAAGGAATACAAGAGGAAAGGAGGTTAGAAGCAGAAGAACGTGCAAATTTAACAAGATAAAATCACGAGTTAAGAATGGAGAATTTGAGTTTGCAAAGTAGGAGATCAAGAAGTACTGCTAGATCAAGTTTAAGATCATTTAGAGAAGAACCAAGGCAAAATTCCCCTATGAGAAATGCTGGAGCAAATATCCGAGAGGAAATGCAAAATCCAAATGAAGAACATCATCATAGAGAAGAAGACATGATTCATGATCGCTACATTCCATGCGGAGAAACTGTGAGTGGTAGACGTGATAATAGAAATCAAGAGGGAGGAAATAACCAAGATGATGAAAAAAATCGAGAAGAAGGTAGAAGAATATTACATGGGCGAGAAATCCAAAGAAATCAAAGAATCATTGAGGAAGAAATTGAGAGGCATTATGCTGAACAAGCACGTCTAGCTTGCGAAAGAGAAAGATTAAGAGAAGAAATTGAAGAACAAGAGTTTCAAGAAGCGATAAGGCAGAATAATCATGACAATCGAGAAAGAAGACGCACACAAAATATCCATAACCATAATATCAATGAGGAATATGATCTCTTTCAAAAAATAAATGAGGAATATGATAGAATACAAAGAAGAATAGAAAGACAGCGAAGAGAAGCGATGAGAAATGAAGAAATTCGCAGAGAAGAAATTAGGAGGCATAATCAGTTGCGAAATCTGGAAGGAGTTGAAGTAGAAAATCGCAGGAGAAGGTAGAATGAAGATGCTGAAGAAGAAGCACAAAATCTCGCAGGACAAGAAAGACATGAAAGTAGAAGAAGAGAAACTGCACTGAAAAGACCGATGGAGCAAAATTCAGATGGGAATGAACAAATTTTAAGAGAATTAGCAGAAATGAGGGGAATGTTGAACAACATAAGAGAAAGAGGCAGGAGACAACTTGATGAAGCCATTGAAGAAGCTGCGAGAACTACATTCACTCAAGAAGTACAATTAAGAGGAATCCCTCCAAAATGCAATTTACCATCATTAATCAGTATCTTCGATGGGACTACCTGTGTTGTTCAACATGTTAAGGCTTATGTTAGGTGTATGCTACAATGAGAAAACCATGATGATGTGTTATGCAAATACTTTGCATCTAGTTTAACTGGCGAGGCGTTAAAATGGTTCGAAGGCTTACCTAAAAATACAATAACTTCTTTCGACCATTTGCAAGCTACATTCCTGGGAGCATATATAAGCAATAATTCTTCACGACCCGGTATTAAAGATGTATTTGGATTAAAACAGAGGATTGGCGAGAGTTTGAAACACCTAACCATAAGATGGAAGACAATGTGCAGTGAAATGGCAGGAAGAGTGGATAAGAGATACCTCATTTTATCTTTCATTAATGCAATGTTCGCAACCAATCTGTTGTACATACAATTTTTCAGAATCAAAAATACCATCACAATGATTGAGCTACGAGAACTACAAGAATAATACATTGTTTTGGAGGAAAAACAAAATGAGATGGAATCATATCCAGTCGCAAACACCAACTCAATTGCGGCAAACGGGAGTTTACTTCCTAAAATGATCAACAATGTGGCGAGCACCTCGCAGCCACAACAAGAGAAAGTGGTGATTGAAAATTAGCAGAAGTTAGTAGCCATGGGAAGTCGAGATCAAGAGGAGTATGAAAGAGAAAGGAATTATTACAATCGCGGTGGAAATAATAAAATTCAAAGACTTGATCAGCCACAAGAGACTTATGGTGGTCATAGGCAAAATAATTTCATAGGACAAGGGAATCAAAGAGTAATATCGGAAGAAATTAAGATGCCACTCCTGAATGTCAGCATAAAAATTTTTTGGGAAGAAATCATTTTGATGGAAAATATACCATCACCCTGGAACATGGGAAAAGAGCCACATCAAAATAATTGAAATCAAGAATTTTGTCATTATCATCATTTCCATGGACATTCAATAAACGATTGCAGAAATGTAAAAAGAATAATTTTGAGGATGATTGATCAGGGAAAGTTAAATCATTTTCTAATAGGACATCCGCAATCTCAGCAGCTACCACCAGCACCAGATATTAGCCGAGTGAATACTGTAAAAGGAGCAGAAACATTTGTGATAGAGGTTGGAGCCAAGGCGAAGAATTTGTTCTGTAATTCCATCGTACATCCATACAAAACTATTGAGGATTTCCACGACAATGTTCTAAGCAGAGTCTTCGCGAGAGACCCAAATGGTAGAGAGATAATGAATATCGTGAGAGTCTCGCCATTAGAGGAGTGGAAAAAGCAAACTATTTCCTTCACTGCGCAAGAAGTACCAGAGCCTGGCGAGATGCATGACAACCCACTGGTGGTAAGGTTAGAGATAAATTTAAAACAAATAGAAGAAGAAGATGAAGAAGATAATGATGATGAAACTGAGGACTCCTGGGCCATTAATAGAGTACTAATAGATACTAAAAGTTCAGTTGATATATTATTTTATCATACCTACAGAACCATGGGTAGAAAAGATGAGGATCTGATACCATCAACCTATAAGATCTATGGTTTCAACGGCACTGCCAACAATCCCAAAGGGTAAATTACAATGTGAATTCCATTAAAGGGGTTATCTTCTAAGATTCTATTTTGTGGATATTGAATCACCTTATAATGCCCTGATTGGCAGACCTTGGCTACATGGGATATTAGGTGTGGCATCAAATTTTCACCAATGTATTAAATTTCCTCATCCTAATGGTGTTGGAATAATAAATGGAGACTGGGATAATGGGAAGAAATGCTATGTAATTGACATGGAATCTTGCAAGGAAAGGGCAGCAAAGAACAGAGACTGGAAACGAAGCATCAAGCAAAAACAAAGAGGTGATAAGATGATGGTTGACACAATAGAGCGGCGAGAGGAGAGAGTACTACGAAATCAACATGAGTGTATGAATGGCGAGCAGATCGTAGATGAAAAACGCAACAAAAGAGCAGAAGCATAAAGTATTAACTAGAAAGGTAAAACGAAGAAATTTATGAAGTTTATGAATGATTCGTTGAAGAACTCGCAAAATATTTGTTGAAGAAAATATTTCAAAAAGATATTTTGTTTGAATGAAAGAAATGAAATTGAAAAATTATACAAGAGTTGAAATGCAAATAAGGAGAAGATCAACGAAAAGAAATTTCATTAGAATTGCAATATTCGCAAGAAACGCGAATAAAACTTCGCAGAGACATAAGAATGGGACAAACCTATATGGCGTACACCCTAGATCGCGGATACAATTTCGCAAGAGGAAAATGTAAGACCTAAAGTACGTCATATAAGGGGGTATCTCTTTGCGTGGCTCAGGGATAAGGTTATACCGCTTGTGGAACCTGAGTCACTGAGACTGGGGTCCATCTCTTTGAGATACCTATCCTGGAGAGATACTTTAGATTTCCAACTATATAAGGTTATACCTTGGTTGGACGATTGAAGGTCTCTTCTAAGGGGTGCAGAGTATGACCAAGGCGCCGAGGTACACAGTTGAGCCAAGGATGTCCGAGATGGACCAACCTACCCTGGACATTCTTGGTAAGTCTTGGCTATGATTCACTCGGTCCAAAGAAAACCCCACTTAGGGTGCAGTCTTGTAACTATAAGCCATATAGGCATAAAGGATAAGAGGCTGCGAAAATAACTGGTTGCTGGTAAATTCGGATGGGAGGAGATAGTCTTGTATGGCCGATGTGCCCTCCTTGAAGGGTAAACCAGGGGAATATAAGGGCGTCACCCTCCATTAGGGAGATGATAAGTATCTAAAGACGGCAACGTCATGGGGCTTTACGCTCGCAAGAGCATTTAGGCCTGTCATATTTTTGCGTGACAAATATTATACAGAGACAACAAGCCATAAGATAAAGTTAAGATGAGATCAATGGGTTTTTATATGAAAGTATAAAGACGTCCTGCGATTTCATCGCAAGACAGTAATGTAATAAGGCTTTTTTCTCACAAGGGAACTTAGACTTGTCATATTGTCGCAGAGAAATTGAAAAAATACAGATAAGGCAAGATCAATGGGTTTTTACATACAAGTGTAAGGACGTCCTGAGATTTTGTCGCAAATACAAAAGGTGGCAAAGTAAGACCTTTAACTAGGAAGGCATAATAAGACCACAAGAAGTTAAAATTGAATGACTGCGATATTTATGCAGAGATTATGAAATTTGCGATATTTGCGCATAGATCATAAAAGTATGCAATTGTTACTTGCGATGATGCTCGCAACTCAATTTTATTTACAACTGATATCTAAGCTCTACTTAATTTTTGTTTTCATATTGCAGATGAATAACATGGGCAAGTATGGGAATGCATAGAATGATAAAATTGTTATTCATCATCATATGATAAATTTACGTAGACATTATTATATGACACATTTACACAGACAGTTAAAGATTAATGATTATTTTGATTAACTATATTGCAGAAAGGAATTATTTTCTAATTCATACAGATAGAAGCAAAAAAAATTTATACATCAAAGAATCTTGCAGTAATTTCACAAGAAGAAGGAGATGAATGTACAAATATTACAAGGAGATTAAAAAGAGGAAACAAAGCAAGTTGGACCCATCATCATCCTCGCCAGATTTTTCTTCTTTGTCTTCACCATCATCCCCACCAGATTCTTCAGCTTCAATGTCAGAGATAACAAGATTTGGAGAATTCTTTTGAACTTCTTCAGCGAGGCAAGGATATAAGGAGTGAGGAATATTATGATCATTACAAACCCCCCTGATGGACTCATTGCGAACACCAACAAGAATTTTACTAAAATTCGAATTAGAGATCTTTAATTGTTCCTTCAATCTTGAATATTTTTCATTGCGAGCAGCAAGAGTCTTTGCGAGTTGATTCTTATCAGATTCAAATTCTCCAATTCTTTTAGTATATCTCTTCTCAACTCCTACGAACATATAACAACAAATTGAAAATTTTGCAAAGATAAGAAGATTAATGACAGGAAATTAATGAGGAAGAACAATTAGCAACATTCTTTTTCAGAAATCATGTCCTTAATTAAGGCCGCTTGTTCAACATGAAGACTAATATCTACACCTAAGTTAGCTCTGGCGTTGTCAAGAATCTTTGCAGCCCAAGCAAATTCATCATCATCATTAATAAGAAGATGGGAACGGATTTGGTTTTCTCTTTCAACAAGATCATCTCTCTCGCGGATAAGTTTATCTCTTTTAATTTGGACTTCAAGAAGGGTTTTATGAAAATCCGCTAAGGTTTGTGCTCCTTGTCTAGAGATACGATCCCTTTCATCTATAAGATCACTTTTTGAGGCTCTTAGAATCTTGATTTCTTCTTTAGAATTAAGATATTGACGCTTGGATGCATTGGCCGCTTTCAAACTAGATATATGATCAATTGCTAAAAGATGAAATTTGGATCTAAGATTATCTACATAAAGGGAGTTAATCTGTTCATTTGAATAACTACCTAAGGATTCATTAAGGCAATTGAGAAGAGTATCATCATCTATTGGGTTTGGAAAAGAACGAAGGAATATAGCTTCGTCAGAAAGGTCATAAACATCTGCGAAGAAGAATAATAAGAAAAAATGCAAAGGAATACAAGGATAAAAAGAAAGGGAAAGATTTCTTACCATAAAGATGATCATTCGCAGCTTAGAGGCTTGCGACCTTTTCTTGCGAGAAAGTTAGATCAGTTTCCAACTGCTTGATTTTTTCTTGAAGGTCAGTTGACCCAGATTCCAATTTCCCGCGAAGATTAGCGGACTCAGATTCCAAATCCACATTCTTCTTGCGAATAACGGCATTATTCTTGTGAAAAGATGCACACCTCCTCTCTAAGTCTGAGGCAACAACAAAGGAAGCTCTTCCAGTCTACGAGAGAACAATGTAAATTAAATCTAGCAAGGACATGAATACATAAATATAGTAAAGAAATGAAAACGTACCAGAATACCAAGAGAATTTAAGAGACTGGGAGATATTGATCTTGAGATTCCTTGGTGGGAATCATTATCAACCAGTATCGGAGCATTACAGACTTTAGCGAGAGCCTGGGATACCCCATTAAGAGCTTCATCTCCATAATCATTTGCAATACCATATGTAATATCGCCAAAAATCTTGGACAATTGAGTCATGGAGGAATCAGATTGAGAAGACTTCATTGCAGAAGGGACATCAGCATTAAAATCATCATTATTATTGTCATCATCAGAATTATCACTCGAGTTTTCTGTATTAGGTTGAAGATTTGAAGAAGAAGAGAATTGGGTTTTTCTTTTCTTCAAAGGAGGAGCACCATATTTTCCCCTGCGAAGAGCAGCAGACTTCTCTTTGAGAGGAATAGTAGATTCCTCCTTGCGAGAAGCATCTTTGTCTTTCCCTTTAGTCTTCACAATCTTCACAGGTTCTATTTCTTCAATAACCTGCGAATACAGATAAAGGTAAGAAATATAGGCAACAATATATTGTTAAGAATCATAAAGGAGTATTTCTTACTTCATCTGTGAGAGATTTTAGGGCTAAAAAGGTGTTGGGCTTCCCAAATTTCTAGTAATGAAGTTTCAGCTTGTCAATCTGGAAAAAATTAGAGTAGTCAGCGAGAGTAAGAAGGCATGAGGAGGATAATAATGATAATTAGGCAGTGTAAAAATAATGGAAAAACAAGATACCTATTTATTTCTTTCAGACCAGTTGAAGACCCACGATTGATATTCTGAGAAATTCGCAGGCAATGCATGAGGACCAGAGATGTAGGGACCTTCTAAACATAATGGAAAAATGAACCATTTGTCATCATTGGAATGGCGAGGGCCTTGATTATTACCCATATGCCAATCAATATCTGACATAAGAACTTCATCTTCAGCGATGTTATCCTTCTTTTGCAAGCGGACGCCCCAGCGAGTGTTATCCTTTTTACAAGTGACTATATCGTAATTTGTGAAGAAATTCTCCACAGTATACTTTGCGGGAACAATTGGGACATCTTTAAATTTGGGATTCTTTGGAGCGTCAGGGTAGCGAGATTATTTATCAGCACCGCGAGTAGCATACTCAAGCATTAAGCGAATACAATCCCCGCTCAATTGATATATCGCCCGCAGAACTTCACATGAGAGATAATTTCATAGAATAAAGGAATTTCAGTATCATAGAGAGGAATAGGAAGACCAGCCTCAATCTGACCTAGCGAGATTATGATTTTCACACGATTACATGAAAAACTAGAAAATAATGGAACCGATAGTTCAGCCTTAGGGATTTGGTCAGGAATAGTAGATAAGGTGAAACCTCTATCTTTAAGTTTCTATTGCATCTTATCAAAGGAAAGAACATTTTTATGACCAGCTGCAACCATTTTTAGTATGGGAATGAAGATTAAAAGAGTAAAAGATCGAAAGAAAAATTGTAACAGTAGCATCTGCGGAATTTATGGAAGAACAGTAAAATTGCAGAGAAATTGCAGAGAGAAAGAAAGAAGAAAGTAAAAAGAATGAAAGAAGTA
The DNA here is from genome assembly GCA_023529315.1 of Papaver bracteatum. Lineage (NCBI taxonomy): Eukaryota > Viridiplantae > Streptophyta > Magnoliopsida > Ranunculales > Papaveraceae > Papaver > Papaver bracteatum. Next base: position 1,516,960 of record JAJJWX010001044.1, read on the forward strand.
TTTATAGAAGAAGAAAATTCTCTAGAAGACAAATGCAGTTAATGCAAAGAAAGGACGTGAACAGTCAGATCGCAACGGTTGAAAAGGACGTGTCAAAAATTGAATGAAAGAAAAAGTACGTGAAAACAGCTGGCGAAGAATACAGAAATGTGTGAAAGCAGAAGAGCGGAAAGAGATAAACCGTTGCGGAATTATAAAAGATTTAATTCTCATGATCTTTCCTCCTTCGCAGAAAAGACATGAGAAGAGGCAAGATGTAGGATCGGAATATCTCCATGATATTACTGTTGCGAGATTAACAACACCTCTGCGAATATCACCGCAAATTCTTCAACAACACTTAACGAGTTTCACAGAATAATGACGTAATAGTTGACGAATGAAGAAACACGGGAAGAGCGTGATTGTCCTGCGATGGTTACAACACATGTGAGAGTCACCATTACAACTACCGCGAGAGCATCGTGAACCAAATCCGAAATTAAAGGATAACTTAGCTGTCATCCACTATGTAATTACCCTATATAAAGAGACCCAGTAGATTCAGAGAAGGATGATATATATATTTTTTTTAGTGTTGAGAAAGTCTTGAGGAGAGAGAAAATTCAAGAGAGCGGTTGTATTCTTGATCTTCTTCCATTACTTGTAAACATTTCTGAGAATCAAATAATAAAGTGTTGTTTTAATCATCAAATATGTGTTAATCACTGTAAGATCTTATCAAGGGTGTAGTGTACCTGCAACTACAAGTGGGATGAAGGTAGAATTAATTTTTCAGCCATTTGAGCAGTGATGTTTTGGATATCCAAATTTGAAGAATGGGTGTTATCAGGTGAATTGGAGGGCTCCATATAATTTATTAACTTGTTGAGAATAAGGAGACATTTATGTAGAGGAAAAGCAAGATTATAAAATATAGTATGTAGGTGGATAGAAAAAAATCTTGCTTTGGTACTTCTCTGATGATACTAGCAAACTATCAGGATGTGGATATGAGAGAAAGTATTATCATGTAGTAAACTTTGAACCTTAAAATAGGAAGTATGAGACTGTTGAATAAGGTTTGGAAAGCATTCAGGTAAAGAATGGTGTAAAGTTTTTGTGGATATTCTTCTCTTATTTTTGAGTTGAGGGTATCTATCATTCGAAATGTCCCCTTCCACCACACTTTTTAGGTTTGATGATAGAGATTGAAGCTTCAACCGCACGTGGGATTGGAGACAACAATCCAAAGCAACAACTTTCCCAATAATCTCAGATAATATTTTCCTAGATATGTATATTTGGTGCGTAAGCATAATGAGAAACAAAGTTTGTAAGCCATAAATGGGTTTGGCTTTTCTTTGGTAGATACTAGAATGGTGACATAAACGACCGAGGTAATTAAAGCATTGGTTTGAGAAAGAGGGTGTTGGTGGAGAAAAAGGTAGGGTAATGGGTGTTGGTACTTTATGGTTTAGGGATCTGAAGGATGGTGTGATTTTTGGCAAAGTGGTCAGGAGCGATGGCTAAGTTGGCTATGGAGATAACCCGTCCGGATGGTGTACCCCAAGTTCCAATGGTTCCTCTCGACAGGTGCTGCTCACTCCAAATCTGCATAAAATCAAAGATTTTAATTAAAACCCATAATAACTTTTCAAAATTAGATGACCTACCAATACACCTCTTAATGATGGTTCCAAAGGGAGAGAAGGCTAATGAAGCGCTTAGGCTTTGAAAATAGGGTTTCATAGGGTAATGATGGTCTTGAAAATGAAAATAACACGCATGGATTTGAAGGGACGTGAATAACCAAGCGACATGACTCTTCACTAAATGCCATAAATGACAGTTAATGCGAATAATATGGTCTTTAAAAAGGGGTTTAGCCAAGATATTAACACAATCATTATCATTTTTACTAGAAAAGGAAAAGATTAGATAGAGAAGAGAGAAAAATGGCAAACTCAGGAAACAATGCTCCATTTGGTTCTGCCCCTTCAACAGAATACAATCAAGAAAAAAGTCTTTCTTTCTCACTAGGGGGTATTGAATTAGAGAAGTTGAGAGATGAGATACAAGAGGAGATAACCAGGAGTGCAGAAGAATTAGCCCTTTATCGAAGAGAAGAAGAGAAAAGAAAGATGATGGAAGAAGAAGAGTTTGAGGCTTTGTATGCTGCATGGAAGATAAAACATTTTGAGAGGGTTGAAAAAAAGGATGAGGAGAGGTCTCAGAAAACGGAGAAGTGTAAGGGTTATGGGAGTGCAACTAAGAGTGATTCTGATGCTGAGGGTTCTGACGATGGGTTTGAATATCCAGTTGAGGAGGTTGATACCAGTGAAGAAGATTTTGATGCTGCTGAGGAAAAAGAGGGAATGAAAAGAGATCATGAGAGGAAGTTGCGCAGGCGCTTTGAAGATGAGAGAGACAGTCCAAAGATCTTTGCTAGGAACATGCGTGAAGGGGAATCCAGTGATGATGATGATGAAGAACTCTTGGATGCTGCAAGAAATGAGGATAATGAAGATGAAGATAGTGATGAGAGTACGTCCCGCATCATCAGGCAGTGATTACAATGCTCGGTACGAAGAAGAAGAGAACTGGAGCTACAATGAAGAGGATTATTAGAGGTCCCTTTTGGGGTATCGAGAGCAGCCAAATTTTCAGACTTTGAGAAAAGTTTGAAGATGATTAACAACTTTTTTCCAGTATGGCTTTCTCGATATTTGCTCCTACTTTTCTTAATCTTGCTTTGGTTGATGGTAAAGTTGATCTTATATGTTTTCTGTTTTCGACCGGCTTTCTGTGAAGGTTTTTTAGTTTCTTATTGTTGATAGCAGGTGGTGCTAGTAATACTTGTGAAGTAGGTGGTGGATGGTTTTTGTTTGATGAACTCAGTAGTGTTTGTAAACTGAGGTTGTTGATGATAATGTTGGTAATAGGTCTTGATGTTTTGGTTTGTAAGAAAGGTATGCAGGGTGTTATTATGTATAAAACTTATTTTGTTACTTTGAGTTCTACTGTTTAATATTCTTCCTTCGATGAATATCCTTGGTACTATAAATTGTAAAGTAGCAATACATATTGATGAAGAATTTGATGAAGAGACTTGGTAGATTAAAAATTATAAAACAAGAGTTTCTGGGATTGCTATGAAGAACAAAAAACTGCATTTGAAAATTCTTAAGGCCTTATGATGTCACAATGGAGGAGCAGAGCTACTTGTTTTTCACTGCTATTAGGTGATGCTTGCATCTCCACCAAAATTGATTACACATGTTAGATCAATAATATTTAGTAACTCCTGTAATGAGCCATTTATTAAAACCGAAGAGAGTGGAGAAAAATGACAACGAAAAGAGCAATGATATCTCTTAACAACTTTTCCACCTTTCACACAAATAAAAAGAAATAACTAATACATGGTTGTTTTTGTTGTGGACACGCTACCTTGACAATTATGAGTGTCAGAAAATATTTTGGAACAATTTAGAAACTATTTGACTATATTGTTGCAAAAACATTATGATCTAAGTAGAAAAAGAATGAGTTGTTGTTTTATATGAAACTTACTAGGTCTCAACCCATGCCGTAACGGCACGGTCAAGGATATGTGTTTCAATTGTATCCATCGATTCATACATGTCGTAATTGTCTGAGAAGAATCGAATCGATCGATCCATGTCTAAATGTTTTGAGGAGTTGGTTAATAAACATGTCCTTATCCTCTAATCTTTTAATATTGTGTATGTAAGTCATACAACCCTTTGGGACAAACATATTTAATCGTTAGAGAAAATCCTAAATGAACATTTATCATGAAAAATGAACATTAATTAATCACTCATTAATATTGTGTATGTAAGTCATACAACCCTTAGGGACAAACATAGTTAATCGTTAGAGAAGATCCTAAATGAACATTTATCATGAAAAATGAACATTAATTAATCATTCATTTTTATAGGTAGTAGAACATTACTTCGTTCACTACATCAAGAGAATATCATCTAAGGTCATTCACCGAACTTGTAACAAAACTAAAAACACCTAAAATTACTTTATAATCAATTAGCTTAGTCTTGCAAAATATGTTAGCATTCGAATTTAATTTTTCTCTTTGATATAAATTGTTGGGTTCCCAATTTACATAGATTTGTGTTTATTCATTTTCCTAAAATTTATAATAATATTTAATTATAGATCTATTTCTTTTCTCGTCTCTTTACCTATTATCATGAACTATTTCTTAAGCATGCATAATTTCACGAAGTTGGGGAGAAATGACAAAAACAGAGATCATGACAAAAAAGAGAATAAAGAGAGATGTGATCAGGAACTGAATTTATTGAAATTAATTCACACATATCCTTGCATATCCCATGAAGTAGGGGAGAAATAATGACAGAAACAAAAACCATAACAAAAAGGGGGAATAAAGAGAGATGTGAGAAACTGAACCGATTACAATTAATTCGCGTGTAGCCTTGTGTTTGGTCAAATTTTTTTTATAGGTTTCATTTTTCTTCCTGCCCCCTACCCGGAAAATCTTAAAATCACAACATCTTCTTTTTTTGGAAAAATCTGGCTTTTAAAAATTGTTTTGATTGTAAAAAATAATTAAAAAAAAAGTAATTTGAAAACAGAGAGAAGCACCGACGACTGGAAGCTGGGGTTAATCAATAGATTGGTTTCATCCCTGTTGTCTAACTGTTTTGATTTTCTTCTTTACCCTTTGCTTTCTTCTTCGTTTTTCCACGACTTTTGTTTTACTACCTGTTTTTCGTTTTCCTTTTCGTTCTAGGGTTTTTTTTTTACTTTCTTTTTAGGGTTCGTGAAGATCTTCTTTCATGGCTGCATCTACACGAGTTCCTTGTTGCTCCCAGTTTCCTCAACATCTTACCCCTGCATCTCAGCCATATTTTACCTCTCATTGGATGCGTCAAAATATACCTTCACCTTGTCTCGTCGAGGGTGCTCCTTCACAGAATGGGTACTGCCATCGCCCTTTCAAGAATTTTGATAGCTGTCTCAATGGAGTTAATGGCAGAGGTTATGCCAGGGGATACTTTGCTTGCCATTTATAGGATAAACATTTTTCTACGGAAGATAAGAAGATTATTTGTAGATACATCATCTCCAACGATCTTCAAGTTTATTGCGCCTGGGAAAGTGTCCTTCAACAGACACGTATGTGGTTGTGTAGTCTCTACATGACTTTACATGCCTGGAGAACACCCTATAAAGGCTTGGTAGAAGTGCTCCATGAATCCATTGCAGGTTCTGTCAATGGAGCTTCAACTAATTCTCTCATACACGGTATTGTCAAGCCTTTGCCTGTTTTGAATGATGTCGTTGTTGTTAGTGAATCCGCAGTTAGGAATCATGACTGTATTGTATCTTTATATCCCGGTGTTGTTCTTTGTGAAGTTTTAGCTAGAACTGTTGACAGTGGTGCATCGTCGGAGTCTGCTATGGTTGGGTTTAGTGATGCCGGAGTTGAGCCAGTCAACAGTTCTTTGGTACAAGATGAGTCATTCGCATTGTCACCTGACTTGCTCAATGCTGTCTTTCAAAGTCACTTCACTACAGTTTCCAGCATACCTCATCAATATAGGTTGGCCTCTCGAACTTTGAAGACATGTTTGTACAATGTTCTTTGCAAACCCGGTGATTTGACGGCCTAGATTAGGTTATTGCTGCTCCATATATGCACCTTAACGTTATACAGACCTAAGCGATCAGCTGAAGAGAAGTCTTCCAACAGGAAACGACTTCCAATTTTAGCCATCCATCAGGACTTACTTGCTTGGAAGGATCCGATGGGATACACTTCGCTGATTTCCAAGCTCATTCGCCTTCCAATCCAACAACATTCAGCTAAACAAGACAGCAAAAATAAGCCATAAGTGGCCAATTTAAGCGTGTGTCGGAAGAAGATTGGGTATGGGAATTTTGCAGCCGTGATTCGTGTCTTGAACGGGGTTGCACCACGTAGCGAGGATACCTTGGAAGATTTGCAGTCTAAATACCATGCAGCCCCTCCACATTCTATTCCGTTTGATGATGTTATTTGTGACCCAGTAGCGGTTGACTCCAGGGCTGTTCTTGGTGCCATCAAGAGTTTTTCGAGAGGTACCTCTTGTGTACGTGATGGTTTGCGTGCTTAGCATTTATTAGACGCCTTGAGTGGGGAAGCAGTGGCAGTGGAAGACGAGTTAGTGGCTTCGATTACTGGGGTTGTCAACCTTTGGTTGGCAGGTAAGTGCCCTAAGGTTTTAGGGTAACTCGTCGCTAGTGCACCCCTTACACATTTACTCAAGCCCGGAGGTGGACTCAGGCCAATCGCGGTTGGTACTATTTGGCGCCGATTGGTCTCCAAGGTGGCTACCTTTTCAGTTGGTAAAGACATGCTATCTTACCTGGGGGATTATCAATTTGGTGTTGGAGTTCCGGTGGGTAGGGAAGGTATACTTCACGCTGTCAATGGTTTGCTGGAGTTGAAATGTCACTCGGATAGTATGTCAATGTTGCTTATTGATTTTTCGAATGAATTCAACATGGTGAGCATGTCTTGTCTTATTCAAGAGGTCCGTCTTCACTGCCCAGGTTTTTCTCGTTGGGTTGAATTTTTTTATGCTATGCCTGCTAAACTGTACTATGACCAATACATCTTGTCTTCTACGCTCGGTGTTCATCAAGGTGATCCTCTCGGTACTCTTTTGTTTTCTTTGACACTTCACCCTCTTGTGAAGTCTATTGCATCTCGTTGTAAGCTTGATTTGCACTCTTGGTATCTAGATGACAGCACTATCATCGGAGACACGATGGAGGTTGCCAAAGCTTTGAGTATTATCGAATCCGAAGGTCTGAGTTGAGGTCTTCATCTTAACATCAAGAAGACTGAGGTTTTTAGGCCTACACCTGATCCACACATCATGGAATTAGGTGTTTTCCCCTCCGGATATTGGTAGGCCTAGCAAGGGAGTTAAGCTCTTGGGTGGACCTGTGAGTTTAGATTTGGACTTCATGAGTGACATGGCGCTTCATAGGGTGAATAAGACTATTTAACTAATGTCTGCTATCAAGAAGCTCAGGGACCCTCAGAGTGATACATTGTTACTTCGAAACTGAGTTGGGGTATCTAGATTATACTTTTCTATGCACACCACTAATCCAGAAGCTTTACATCAGGCTTATGACCTCTTTGACGACTACTTGTTTCAAAATCTGAGGCTTTTAATCACAGGTGATGGAGCTGGTTTTGGTCCTTTGCAACAGAGACTAGCTACACTTCCTATCAAATATGGCGGTCTTGGAATATATACCATGGCGAACACTAGCACCTATTGTTACCTTGCATATCAAACTCTTACTACCTCGGTGCGGAAGGCGATACTTGGTAGCTCTTTCTATGATAACGGGGCTTCCTATCAGCTGGCTCTTCATAAATTCATTCAGGTATGTGGTTTGCCTCCCTCTCATTGCATCGATGACACTGACCCCCCCCCCCCCCTCTTCTTCTATGCATTCCCTGGCAGTCGTTTATTTTTATGCAGTTAAGAAGCAAATCCCAAACCAGTTTACTTTATCGGCAAGAGACTCCATTCTTTGGTAATGCAATCAGATCAAACATGCTCAAGACTACCTTTTAGCTGTTCCGATCAGTGGTTTAGATCAGTGCCTTGGCCCCAGACAGTTCAGAGCAGTAGTTTGTTATCTTCTCGGTGTCCCCTTATTTGTTGAGGATGGGTTGTGCTCTTGTTGCAATAGGCATATGGATATTTTTGGTGATCATGCGCTCCATTATGCCAAGGATGTGGGACTAAAGTTTCGTCATGACTTGGTTCGTGATGTAATTGTGAATATTTGTCACAAAGCTGGTGTACCTGCATGCAAAGAAGTTAATTTGGGTCTTCTATCAGATAATAACAAGGATCTACGTCCAGCGGATATCCTCGTTCTCAACTGGGAAAATGGCCAAGATGTGTGTATGGATATCACTGGTGTCTCACCCTTTACTGGAGATGGAGTTCGTGCTTTTGTCCCAGGCCAGGATATTTCTAAAGAAATTTCGCATAAACGCACTAAATATTTGAGTGAATTTGTTTCGCATGGTTATGGTTTGGGTGTTTTAGCTTTTACTACCTTAGGGGAACTTAGTGAAGATACTATATGTTTTTTCAAGCGTCTAAAGAATTGTTTAATTAGTCATGACATTGGTAGTGGTCTAGGTAGTTTTATTTTTCACAGATTGGGTGTCATTATTCAAAAGAGGGTTGGTGCCCAACTTGTTGCTAGGCTACCAGCTAACAACTCTATAATTCCTTTTTAAGTGAAAAAGTCAATATATATTTAAAAAATTATTATTTCGATTTTGAAAACTAAAATCAAATTAAAACAAAACAAAGAAAAATTAACCAAGGGTGACTAAATAATTTACCTATGTTAGGACACTTTTTCTCACCCTACTCCACTACTTCTTCCACCACCACATTATCATCACCACTCCACCAGTATCACCAATACCCACCACCATTATCCCCACCTCCGATCCACCACCACCACCACCACATTATCATCACCACTCCACCAGTCTCACCAATACCCACCACCATTATCCCCACCACTGCCCACCTTCACAACCACCATTAATGCTTACTGATATGGTTAATATCAAATAAATTTATTATGTACAAACAAAAACATATTCATTTGATTAATTAAAGAAACATTTATTATGAAATATCAATTGAATATTTATTATTAAATTATAATTAAATGTGGTCATTTATAGCGGTAGATTTATGTTCTGCAAGTATAAATTTGATCGTTCTTTATCTAGCCTAACTTGTCCAAACTTTGTTTTGTATTCTGAAAATGTAATCAATTTTATTTTAATACTAAAAACAGTGATTTGTTCGATCGGGCACTATAAATAGCTGGGGTCCCATTTGGGTGGTCTGGCGGTCGTGATCATATTGTCATATATGATTTAGTATCCTCCTCAAAATATTTGTGTTTTGTCCTTACCAGTTGTGCTAAAAACAGCCAACTACATCTATCACAATAAAATGTTTCCCATTTTGTAAAGACACAAAACTATTATTGTCCACTACTTCACTAACATCCACCACCGTTCGTAAAAACCAGCCACGCCCACTATTTTTTCCACCACCAATAATGTTACCACCTCCACCACTTACAAATACCCGCCATTTTTCCACCACCCACTGCTTCTTTCACTATCACCATTAAAAAATATTAATATCATTTTTAACCGGGGTCAGTGTAGTACAATGGTAAAGTCATTGGGTGATGACACCAGTTATCTGAGTTTGAAACTCGCCGGCGCCAAATTATTTACTGATCAATATATATATATAGTTTTTAATAAACTTATTTATTAATAAAAATATGTATTTATTATATTCACTAAATGAACATTTATCATGAAAAAATAATTAATCATTCAACATGAGCAATTAATAGGACACTAATTAATAAAGTATTTATAATGTTAGTTGAAGAAACCACGGCCGTAGATTTATCCATCCTAGACAAATCTCGGTGGCTCTTTATCTAGCCTAACTTAGCCAAGCTTTGTTTTGTATTCTAGATAATATTTGGAGAAATTTGATGCGAAGTATCGAGTTTTTCCAAGGACTAAAAAAAAGGGCACGCTATTATTTTGTTTAAAATAATAAGTACCAGATTGATAATTGACTTGGTGATTTAATACAAATAACTTGTAAATATTTTTCCTTGATTATATTTTCTTTACACATGAATTCTTAGCGTAACAACAAATATGTGTATTATATCATGGACGATTTTTTACATATTAAATCATTAACTAACTAAATCACTGAATTCATGACCAATTTAGTACCATTTCAATGAATCTTGTACTTGTATTCTTTGTCCAAAATTTCATACCTTATGACAAAATTCGTTGCTATTATCATATAATATCTAGTTTATATATTGTTCTACTTATCACCCCTATGTATGAGCACGGAGGAACAAGATTAAATCTAGATATTGGCATTGTGAAAGTGAAAAAAAAACTCTAATATGATTTGAAGTGTTTAGGTGAAGATATTGTAACCCTACCCTCCACCGATACTATCCCCACTTAGCCATTGTAGTTATACGGCATTGTGGGATTTCCAACTTCGTATAGTTTTAAGACCAAGTAAACTAACTCCAAGTTACCTAGTTCCTGCAGTATCCCTGCGCCTACTACCAATCTGGTCGACGCACGTGAATCCTAAGATAGAGTTGAAGACTTCTAGTACTTAACTTCTTTGGATAAAATTCTGATACAACAAAGGACTAAATTGTATTCGGCAATCACTCTAAATCTCAAGAACTAAATCAAAGATACATGTTGAGTTATACAAAGGCTATTCCACTTAAACTAATAAACTCGTTTGTATCGGTTCAAATCAACTAAGATTTGGATTATCAAGATAATCAAATCTTAGCTCAACCTATCAGATTTGGATCCTGGAGAGAACCACCAAATGACAGATCGTCGATCTATATGACAACCTATAAGATGTTTATCAAGATAAACAACTTATACCGGATCCCATCCATAAGATGCATACCAAGATAAATAAGCTACATCGAATCCCATCCAATCAAGTGTGCACGAAGTATATCACAAAGATCAGAAACCAACAAGAAATATTCTTGTCTTCAAATCTTCGGTCTTCAATATACATGCACAAATAACTTGATTCCCTTATGATCAATCACGAATAGAACGGAGTCTGTTAGCAATGGATGATCGCAATCCTATCTTCAGATTTAAAATCATATCTGAACTTTGTTGATTTTTGATCAAGTTCGAGTGACCTTATATCAGAAGAGAAGGATCGCAGGATAAACAAATTAATGAATATCAAGGTTCAAGTATGCTCTAAGATTCCCTAAAATTCCACGAAAGAACTTAGAAGGAAGATAGAAAAGCTTAGGATCCAACTGAATATCTTGATGCCAGTGCTCTTTGATTGACCCGCATCATCCATATAATTTCTATTGAAATAGTCGGTATACGAGAAGTGGAATAGGCGATCCATAAAAAGGGGAGGGTACCAAGTACATCACCAACTTTTTTATTCGAGAACCTGTATGGACAAAATCTAATACAATTCCTTGACAATATGTATGTAGAGTTTATATTTATATCTTCTCAATCAGTACTTATAGACTAAGGAGTCCGTAAACCTGATTGGTGTTCTTGAACGATCTCAAAAATCAATATCCAAGATCAATTTAGTCGTGTCCAGCTGATCAAATAGGAATTCTGCCAAGTAATAAACTTGTTATCTATTCATAATCGATCACGATTATACGGACATATCTAATAAGATTGAACATGTACTACTTGCGTAAATCCTATTATAAAGATAAATAATATAATGCGAAAACGGAAAAACACAATACGCCAGATTTTTGTTGACGACGAAACCGCAACCGCAACTGCACAAAAAAAAAAAGGAGATCCAAACTGTATTAAGCTGCTACAAACACTAGCCTACTATCTGATTTTGGACTGGAATATAGTTGATACCGAATTCACCCTCCAATCAATTCAGTTACAGTCGCGCTCCTTACATCTCTTGAACCACACAAGGCTCTACGCAATTGATTCCCTTAGTTGATGTCCTTTACAACCTAAAAGTTGTTTCAACATCAGTGAATACTTTTGATACCAATCTTACTCTAACATATAAGCCTGTTTGATTTCCCTTTATATCAAAGATCAAATCCTGGAAATCTGTTTGCAGTAGACAAAGCTAGCAAACCTCAAAAATTCGAAATACTTACAATCACTTAGATGAGAAGCCTGGATTCTTTACCACATATCAATAATAATTTTCAACTTATCAATCAATAATAGTTTCCAGATATCTATCTTGAGGAATCGCAAAGTCTGAGACGAAGAGAAATTTGCGATTTCTATCTACCTTGCCTGAAAGAGATTACGAGAACCTCGATAACAAAAAATCAAGATCAGGATACACGAACTATCAAATAAAGATAGTCGGATATGGCTTCAGGAATCCCCGAAGTGAAGCCTTTTAGTTGTAGACCTAATTATGTTTCTCAGACACTTTCTATTTTTAGATGAAACTCTAGTTATAGTTTCGATTAGGCATGTGAGAATTAGTCTTGAAAATATAATAGAAGAATATACACAGTGGTCTGGTTACGGAACCGTGTATAATGACCGTTCTGTTTTGGAAAATATGTATTATGAACTATAAGCAATTTGATGTTTATTTGAACACCTAAGAGTTTAATCATGATGCACATACATAAGTGTTTTAGTGATCAATGATGTCTTAGAAGTGTTTAGGAGAGTCATAACAATGCTAAACATATTTTAAAAATAAGTCTTTGAACATCTGCTAAATTCTACTAGGATAGTTGGTGAAACGGTTCGTGAACCGTAAGGATAGTTCATGGGTCAGGGTACGACGGTTCGTGAACCGGGTTCTCCAACCCTACTTGGCTCGAGAACTTAGATATATTCGGTTCGTGAACAGGGTTCACAAATTGTAATCCTTTTCTACCAACATTAAAAATTCAGATCACCACGGTTCGTGAACTATCCCCAACTGAACTTGCGGTTTGCGAACTGGTTCGCCAAGCTTCCTTGTATTTTTGAAACTCATATATTTATGGTTTGCGAAGTGGTTCGCCAGCTTGCCCTTGGCCCAAATATCAGAAGTTATGAATTCCTCTCTTTTGACGCTTAAAAATGTAAGGACAACTCAAGCTTGTCAACGATATTAGACCAGTCAAGAGACGAATTGGACGATAGTGACTCGATTAGTTTAACATGAATGTTAATTAATAAGAATTAATTTAACAGCGATTTAGATACTGTAGATGGTGGATTTTCGACAAAGGCTAAAATCGTAAACCCATAATTACACAAACCTCTGACTCAGCAATCAGGCGTAAATATGGAGACACGGGTCTCTCATCGAATCCTCTGACGGAGAATACTTTCTCTCAGAGTATATATAGATATGTAGTCTCACAGCTAGACAACGACATATCTCATGAGTACTGAATACTTCAGTCATAATTTCTATTACGGGATGAACAACTCCCGAACAACTTGCTCTGCTAGTATAAAGTCATAAATTAATCATTCTTAAATTCTTGGATTCATCCGCAGAATTTCTGAAAATATTCAAATATTTTCGCAGAGATCTCATTACGCAAACCGTGGTTCTTCCCAGCAGAAGTACATGGATTAATAATATTTGATGCACGGGCATCAGTGCTACCGCCTGAGCGAGCCTTGTCTCAAACCTAAATTCTTGGATTCATCCACAGAATTTCTGAATATATTCAAATATTTTCGCAAATATTTCATTACGCAAACCATGGTTCTTCCCAGCAGAAGTACATGGATTAGTAATATTGGACGCACGGGCATCAGTGCTACCGCCTGAGCGAGCCTTGTCTCAAACCTAAATTATTGGATTCATCCGCAGAATTTCTGAAAATATTCAAATATTTTCGCAAATATTTCATTACGCAAACCATGGTTCTCCCCAGCAGAAGTCCATGGATTAGTAATAAATATTGGACGCACGGGAATCAGGGCTACCGCATGAGCAAGCCCTGTCTTAAACTTAAATTCTCTAGTTCATCCGCAGAATTGCTGAAAATATTCAAATATTTTCGCAAATATTTCATTACGCAAACCATGGTTCTTCCCAGCAGAAGTCCATGGATTAGTAATAAATATTAGACGCACGGGAATCAGGGATACCGCCTGAGCAAGCCCTTTCTCAGATGGTGCAATTGTATTCAACAATGATACATTAACAACCACCGCACGAGAAAGTATTTCAAAATACGACGAAACGATGAACCTATGCAAAATAGGAAGAAAAATAACAAATAAATAAAAATTAACCAAGGCGATGGGAGCATGGACCCACTGACCGTCCGATCGTGCCGTGGTCAATCCCACACCAGTCTCATATTTTTATCATATTTTTGTTGTTTTCTCTGAGTTCATGAAAAACCTTTCGCTTGAACAAATATCCTTTGTTTTGAGGAAACTCCTCAACTTCATGGTGCTTCCTCCGCGCGGAGGAAATAATATAAAATCAAGGAGAGCATGAGGGGGGCGTGACCATTGGCCAACCGGCCATGCCTGGTCCAGCCGGCCCCACACCTCATATTTCCTCATTATTTTTTTAATTGCTCTAATTTCATGAAAACTCCTTAATCTCATGATATTTCCTTCGTCCCATGAAAAATAATAAAACTTAGGAAACCCGTGTGCACAGTCATGGCCGGTCGGCCAAACCCTGGCTCACACGTCCCACTCTTTTATTAGCATATTTTTTGTTTCATAATCCCATGAAAATTCCCTGATTTCATGATATTTCCTTCAAATTATGAAAATTCCTTCAAATTATGAAATAATGCATAAAATAGGGAAAACGCACGGGACCGGGCCTGGGTCGGCCAGTCATGCTCCAAGCCGGTCCCACACGCTCACACGTCCCTTATTTTATTATTTATGATTTTTGATGTTTCCTTCGTCTCATGGAAACTCATTTATTTCAGCAAAACTCCTTCGTTTTATCATATTAGGAAAAATGTTAAGGGACCGGCCCCTTTGATTTTTCCTGAGTTTTACTCTCTGGCTGTTTTTACCTCCCGAAAGAGCTTAAAACCTAAATATTCCTACATTGGGAGATAGGAAATTCTTCTCCGTACGTAATGGAGGGGCGGACCAGCAAAATCCGAGTTCGTATGAGAAATCTATGTTGATTCTACCAAAGGACGCTGATTAGGGTTTCAACCAGTCTGGGAGTGCTCAAACGATCAACATTTGATCCCGTGACCACCCAGGGCCAGTTTCATGACCTCTTGGTCGGTCCCTCACCTCTTCATAATTCCTTCACTTTTCATTATTTTCCTTCATCCGATGAAGTTTTGACGGTTTTATCAGAAAACCTTAATTTTGTCATATTTTCTCAAACGGTCGCTCAAACGAGCACCAGAAAATATCAAAATTCTCAGAACTGAGACATGGACGTCTCGACGACGAAAGCATGTTACCTTGACCGACCATGGTTGGCTTTGTGGCTCGCAATGAGCCAGTCCCACGTGTTTCTCACAATCTGACCTAATTTGCACAATTGCACGTATTAGGTCCAAAACTCTCCGAACAATTTCAGAATTTGACGGAGCGATCGTCATTTGATCCCGTGACCACCCAGGGCTGGTTTCACAACCCCTTGGTCGGTACCTCATATTTTAATAATAATTAATTAGGTTCTATCACCTAATGCTGAACCCAACAGTAATTTAGTAAATGATTAAACCAGCATTTAATCATTCTTTCAACAACTCACCAACTCTTCAAAGAGGTCTTGGATTTTTCTCACGTGAGCATATGAGAATTTCATGGTCGATACACGGTCCCATGAAGCCGGTTCTCCTTCATTCTATGGTTAATTTCAAATAAATCATCAATTGGTCATCAATTGATCAAATTAGGGTTTCTGAATCCAAGAATCATGATTCCAGATTCAAACACTAATAATTTCACATTGATCTCATGATCAATATTCTTATTAATTTTGCTCGGTTCAACTACCAGCGCTTTAATTAATATTATATTTTGGTCACGCTACCAATATTGCATCAGACGAGCAACACTTGCTCAGATGAGCAATATTTACTCAAATTGAACTACCAATATTAAATTAGCGAGCAACACTTGCTCTCCTCAACGTGAGGATCCTATAACTGTCTCAGCAAACACGTTCGATTCATGAGTTGCAGAACATTCTACAAAATCATGTTTAACTCAGCAAATACGTGGACTCATCGTCCCACGAAGTCATAAAATCAGCAACTGACTTAATTAACCACGAGACATCAATCGTATCACTTGGGGGGATATCAACTAGGGTTTTGGTTTGGCGGTCTACGACATGTGTGTTCAAACACACGATGAAATGTGAGCAAGTCGTGCAATCAGTTGAGGGAGTTAGCGAAGTAGTGGGTGGAAAATCAACCAAGTCTCTGCACGATGAGCGCAACTGGTTTCAAGCATTATTTCCATCTCTCCACTCCTTCACTCCATCAACTATCACACTTCATGGGATCATGGTGTTTTCAACTCCGATATTATATAATGTCTCTGAATCCTGATTGAAAGGACAAGATTCGAAGGGTTATCAAACATTCGAACATAATCGTCTGAACGAGCAATTTCTCACCAAAGTTCATACAGACGCTCACTTGTCTACACGAACTCACAGAAATTACTCTCAATCAGGCAAGATTCAATCATTTAGAGCATTTCACGCTGAAATCATAACACACCTACAATCTCATATCACCATTGATCTCACACATTTCTCAGCTTCCCTCCTACAGATCAACCCATCCTCTCTTGTGACCGAATTTACTCTGGAATGGCCATTGTCTTGGTTTAGGCCGGAGTACTACAGATTGGTCTCTCGAACTTAAAGCACCCCCTTCATAGCGGTGCATCTGTGTGAGGTTAAACACTTCGCTCGGTTCAAGGAATTTCCTCCGCACGGTCGTCCTCAATTTCGCAATAACCAGCAGATCGTTTTTCCCCATTTACAGATTGGCGACCACAATGGGAGATCATTCTCTCGGTTGAAATCTCTCATTCTCACAATATGGTTGGTCTAAGGTCAGGATCGGTCACAAACCCTAACGCAAACATCGCTAGTACTAGCAACAATGAAGACATCCCGGAAACCGTTTCGGCCACTAACATCGATGGTGGTGACATCACTCATCCTCACAACAACGCATAAGGTCATCCTTTGTTCGGCCGATATCCTGAAGAGGTCATAGGAAATCCACCACCAACTATGGATGATCTCGTCAAAGCGCAAGAAACTCTTGAAAAAAATCAAACAGATATGGCCGCAGCACAGGAAAAGCTATTTGATCACCTGAAGACCCTTGCCGATAAATTGTCAGAGAAATTTCAAGACAAGGGGAAAGAAAAGGAGAAGTCCTCAGACGCTGCTGATCCTGAGGTAATTCCGATTCGCACGGTGAATGACGATGAAACTGACAAAGCCATGAGCAATTTGTCAAAATAATCATCAAGTTTCATCACTAGAGAAGACTTGGAGCGCCTTCTGGAGAATCATGGGAAAGACAAGACACCACATGTCCATCGTCACCAACCTCCCTATCCTACCGCTACACAAAGGACTCTGATTCCTAAAGGTTATATTTCCCCAACTTTTACTCTGTATGATGGAACTGGTAATGCTCGAGAGCATGTATCTCGCTTCCTTGAAGCCTTAGGAGAACATGAACATAACCATGTCGTCCGTCTCAAGGAATTCTCAAAATCCTTGAAAGGCAGAGCATACACCTGGTACAACAACATCGCACCGGGGACCATCAATAATTGGGGAGAGATGATTAACGCCTTCTATAGAAAATACTTCTTCGTGTCAGAGCAAGTCACTCTCTCTGACCTTGGAAGAATGTTTCAAAAGGTTGGTGAAAATCCCAACGACTTCGTGAAAAGATTCATAATCCAAGCCCTGGATTGTCATGACCCAAACGTCACGGAGCAACAACTGGTGGATTTATGCATCAATGGCATGCTCCCAGTCTACAGAGCTCTTTTGGAGAACCTCCGATTCCAGACTTTCTCAGAGCTCCACGAAGCAGCGAAGAGGTCGCCGACCACTGCGCCTGCTCTGTTAGAAAGAACAAAATCCACAAATGCTGAAGAAGCACGAGATACTCGGGGAAGAAGACGCCTAGTAAATAAGCAGTACAGTCTACAACCTTCCGCAAATGCTATCACAGAAGGGAGCAAACGGAAAGCCGAACTACAGCGCAAGCATGCTCCTTCCATCCCTTCAAAGACACAAAAGAAAGAAAATGTGGAAACGGCTCCTCAGCATATGGAAGATCCAGAAGCACCTGATTTCCCCTGTTCCATCGAAGAAGTCATTGAATTGCTAGAAGCCTGGATTCAAGATGGCGCAATCAAATTTCCATATGTCAAGAAGGAACCAACTGAAGAGGCAATGGAAAATCCTCGGTACTGTCGCTTCCATAGGTTCATCGGCCACCCCACAAATGCTTGTAAGACTTTGAAGCGCATATTTAAAGAAAGGGTCGAGTCAGGAGAACTTAACCTGGGGACTGAAGGAGTGAACAGAGATCCACTTCCTATCAGAACTTTCTCTATCTCCGAAGCCCCAGTCAAGGAAGCATTCCAGTCATTAGTGGAGCATGTGTGTGAATTACTCTATCTATCGAAGGCGCAACGAGGAGATATGTTTAATACTTTGAATCACATAGTTTCCGGGAAACGCCTGCTAATTTCAGATATACCTCCTGAACCCTCAGCCACTGACAAAGAAATGACTGACTGGGGACTGATCACCACAGTGCACGTCAAGGGAAATGAATTTAAAGGGGCTTTTATTGATGTTGGTACTGCTGTTAACATCATTCCTTTAAAGACTCTTAGAGCTGATGGAATCACTCGACATGAGGCTACTCACGCTCCCACAACAATCAGAGATCATGAAGAAATTCTCAAGGATGCATATGGCTTCATCAACCTCAAAATTGTGAAAGGTTCGACCTGCACTGAGACCAAATTTTACATAATCCGGGAAGACCCTGGATATGATATGATTCTTGGGCGCCCATGGATCCACGATGGAAAAGTTGCACCAACCTCTTCGGTTGTACTTTCATCCGCTGAAAAAACCTCTGACTCGTAAGAGTAAACAGAAGATATCTCGCCATTTGAATATCTAGAGGAGGTCAAAGCTTTGACAGAACTTGCACAGAATTTTAGAGAGCATCCAAATGCTTTTATCAAGAGATTCCACGCTCAGGCAAGTCTTATTCCTTCTCGTATGTCCATATCGTCAGTTTTCAAATATGCTCATTTGGTTTAAGGGCTTCACTCCACAAATGATTTAGCAATTGCAAACTGCTATGCGTGGATCATTGCACCGCAGCAATATTTTACCCAATGGCTGAATCCAGAGCCTCTTCAAGTTGATCATCCAATCGGGCGATTCATTGTAGAAGACACGGCTAAACATGACAGGCAATATGAGGGATGCTCCCTTTTGCACGAGCGTCCATATGTGACACAGCCCTGGAGTCACATTGCTCGAAGGATTCCAAATCAACAGAAGATATTCAAGGCACGGATTGCAAAGCCAAACAAGTTCAAAGAAGGAGATTTGGTTCTCAAGGAAACTAAGCGGGATCTTCATTCTACAAGGAACTCCAATTGGGAAGGACCATTTATGATCGCTAAGTCCATGATCGGAGGATATTACAAGATGATCAATACAAATGGACGGACCCTACCAGTAATTCACGAAAATTGGCTTAAGGCGTTTGTCTAAGATTACGGGACATTCGAGGTACTGGGAGCTTGAGCATTCATGACGTCTGGATTTGGAATTTTAGGATTTTCTTTCATTGTATTTCAATTCCACCAAAATGTTTGCAACACTTGCAATCAGTATTTGAATTCAGCAATTTATCAGAAATTCAGTTCATATTTCTTAAAGGAAAATCTCTATCAAACCCAAAAGAAAATCCTTAAACATCTACCAATCCAAAACCATGATATCAAAACCCAAATAAAACCTCACATCTCTCAGAAATTCATAAGCCTAAGATAAATGAATCAAAGAAAATCGGAAAAGAAAGATTTTCGCGCCTCTGCGTCCTTCAAAGCTTGCAAAGCCGCCGGCTCCTTGGTCATCTCTTCAGTAAGCCTGGCGATCTTGTCTTCCTTCTCCATCACAGCATTATTTGGAAAGGGTATGTTATTTTCATATGAATCTTTAATAGCATTCATCTTCTTACGAAGCCACTTCACATTGAAGCCAAGTCTCTCAGAATTCTCCAAGTTGAACTCCCAATCAAAGAGTACATCTGGAGTTACATCATTTCTGGATCTAGTACATATGTCGCTTACAACACGCAAGAGTACACTTACCTGCATTATTAAAGTGTAAGCACGCCCAGGGTTCCTGTCAACAATTATATGGCCAAATTTCTCCCATATTTTCTTGTACAAGCCCGCATACCCAATAGGAACGCTGAATCCACCAACTAACTCATGATACGGGAGTGAGGCGTCGAATGGAGGATCAAAAGAAACTCCTGCACTTGGGTATTCATGCACGATCATACGGTTTTCAATTACTGGAGCAACTTCTACGGTCAAGGCAACAATTTCTTCAGTATTTTCTGTCGGTGTCCTGGATTCTTCTATTACAGCAACAATCTGAGCCTCCATGACTCTATCAATAACACTTTCCTGACCTTGAGGATCAGAGATGGTAGCCTCCCTATCAATAGCCTCAAAGTCGCTCGTTTCATCATTTTGGGTTCCTTCATTCTCAACTTCGGTATTTTGTACCTAATACGAAGATTACATGAGATTAGGCTCATCCAAGCATGAAACCAAAGGAAATCATGAACTACAACATGAAATCAGTTTAACATCATTAAAGCATTTCATTTTACATGCTAGATGTCAGTAAATAATGTGAAGGTCACAAAACCACGTTTTGCAACAAGTCCGCCTGAGGAGATTTTACACTGCCTTGTACAACGCTATGAACTGGGAGAAATTTGTGAAGAATCAAGGGTTGAATTATATACAATTATATTTGTATTGGTATTACCTACAACAGGTCAAAATTTTATAGCAATCGGATGAACGATCAAAAAGATATGGTCGAAACTCGGGACTACACGATGTTTGGAAAAGTTCTGAAAGTCTCCTGGAAGTTCACTATTTCATCTTTTTCAAGCTCTGAAAGTGCTCAAAATTTAAAAAGCTTCTTTACTAAAGCTTGGAAATTTCCTGGGTTTGAATATGCATATGCTAATCAGCAAAATCTGACATCAGACGAAGATTCTACAATGTTTTTCCTAAAGTGCTGAGTTCTGAATTTTCTGGTGACGTATTTTCGGCAAAAACTTGTCATATTCACAATAATTTCTCGTTCAGTCATTCATGGATCAGCAAGTTTATACTTTATGGATGAAATACAAGAGAAATACTTACTTTGGTAGTTCCCGAAGCATTCAAGGAACCAGGATTGCTCACATCAATGTCGATAGCTCCGCTACCTTCATTCGGTCTTGAACCCTGAGAGTTCTCTTTATCGCCATCCTTCGAACGACCGTCACCAGTATTCTCTACAACCATGGAATTATTTTCCTGGATATATCCCCAACAATCAGCATTTCATTCATAAAACGCCATGATTACTGTGGGGGAGATACTTACAACTTCTTCATCGCTCAAGTCAGAAATTGTTTGCTTGGAAAAACGAAGACCATCGATACTTGATGGGGCAAAGTTCTACAACGGAACAACAATATCAGTTTCATGATCCTAACAATATGGCTTAGAAAGGGTCATAACAAAGAGAGTACTGAAGAATCACCAAAGCGCCAGCTGGGGACTTTATAGTATTAGGTAACAGCTTATAGCTCTTATGCCTGCTTTCTCTGCCATGAACAACAGCCTCAATCTCTGAGAAATGTACACGGATTCGAGGTCTCACATCATGACCATCCTGTGATAAATTTCAACAGCATAATCAGAACTCAGTTATCATAATTTTATGAAGATTATAAAGCGAAACACACCTGAGAACATCCCGGAGACGATTTTCGCTTATCACCAGAGAGATATTTCAATCTTGGTCGACTGGAAATCATCTCATCAGAAGGACGATCCTTCACTGGAGGCTGACCAACTGTCACGAATTCATGCAAGCGCTCAAATTGATCGTCCCAGAAGGCTGCATAACCTGGAGTCACATAGGCGAGCCTGTCAGAGCAAGGGAACAAGTATTTACTTCCTTCCACATAAGTATGGTCCAAATGAGTCATGAGCTGCTCAGCCGATGGTTTCCTCCTACGAATAGTTGGAACGCACTGGTCCATACCCATTTGTCGAGATGCTCTATCAATATTATACTCCTCCACTGAAAATTCCCCATACGAGACTGATGGCAAATGACCAGGGGTGCAACTCAACATGAAAGACCTCTCACCATCGTTCAGATCTGCACCGGATGACAAGCTAGTACTCTCTCCAGCATTGAAAGTCGTTGGTTGGGAAACATAGGAAGGCACTGACACCCAAGGACGAAAATTGAACTCAGACTCATCGTCTAACATGTCAATAAGGTGCGCTTTAGACCGAGGTTTCTTTGTAGACCAACGCATGATCCTAGCATTGTCTTTCTCAGGAAAAATGTGGCGAGCATCAGTATTGGGTCCTTGCAAAACATTACGCGGGATGGGTGCATAATTCTTGAAGTGTTCCCACATCAAGGCTTGAAGAAACATCGTGTTAGCATAACATTCAATCCTCATGAAGCTGTTCGACACACTGGAGTCGATAACCAAAGAATCTAAGTTGTAATATAAGGAGCCCAAGAACAAGCTCCCTATTGGAAGTTGCTCACCTTGAGCCATTTTAATAGCAAAGGGGATCATGAAAGGCTTCAACAAGTTTCCGCTATCTTCAAAGACATCTCTGGACAACCATAGACACAAGAAAGCAGCAATGGGTAATATATCGTCAATAGGTTTATCAGAAACCTCGTATTTGGGCCACCAGCGTGTCAACCAAAGAGCATAACATCCTTTACTGCCAGCCTTGTTTGCTACCTCCATTGCAGCTGTCAAGACGTGAGAAATGGCGGTCTCCTCATCAGAAAGATCCCCAGGGAAATTGCCCGTTATTGGGAGGTGCATCAAAGCTGCAACGTCTTCCAAAGTAATGGTAAATTCTCCCCATATGCATATGAAGGTGTGAGTGGGAATACACCAACAAGAAAGCAGAGCTACCATACTCCTTGCATCATGATAAATGAATAAATCTCTAGAAGCCTGAATAGCTCTCGTCACCTGTGCCTGATCGAGCATGGCCCTCACATAAGGAAAACCCATCATATGCCTCTCCCATCCAGCAAATTTCTCCAAAGGTCGACGAGAAAGTTTGAATTCTATAATTGATGCGAAGAAGACTCCTCGCTCAAGACAAAACCGGATGACTGTCTTAGGGGTCACAAATTTCTTATGAGTGACAGTTCTGGGATTTATCAGAAGACGATACGCTGGGGACTTCAAATGTTATTCGGCTCCTGGAGTATATTCCTCAAAGAATGCGTCATCAATGTTTGGTATGTTCTTAATCCCGGGGGTTTCATCTTCGTCTTCACCAACAGAAGCTTCATCCATGCATGTCTCACCTCTGGAGATGTTATCATCAATACACATTTCATCTCTTGAAGAGTCGTTAACTTGGGAGCTGGTCATATTTATGAAGTAGCTGCAAAATTCATATTACATTTTACTTCAGCGCATCATCCAGAATCAAGGAAATACTAGCATCTAACGGTAATTATTAACTCTTAACTTTTTACGCTTCCACTAAACAGTAGTGAGAGTAATGCTAGAGTTAATGCTCCTGAATCGTCTGCTTCTTCAAACCCTACAAAGGACGTCCGAAAATTCAGATTTTTCATAAAATCATGAACAGTTCTACTGTGTGAACATTCACCATAGAATTCTGAAAATTAAGACATTATTTCATCATGAATAATCTTTATCTCTAAGCAACATCACATAAAACTCAAGTTTCGATTTTAGAGGAATAATATATATGTAAACGAAACGTTTATTTACTCACGTAAATAAATAAATATTTTCAGCATGAGCCAGGCTCATAAAAATAAATCGTGGATACTCCACGGTTTCAATAATAATAAAAAAAACCTTTTCATGAACCAACCATGTTTTTACAAGAAAACTCTTTTCCTTCGTGCTGTCATATGTATTTGAAACAAAGGTGTATGCGTGTCGTAACCACAACAAATTAATTAATATTTTACTACCTAATTAACAAGTAATATAGGGTAGTCAAGATCGATCCCACGCGGAGCACGAGATTCTAGTTGTCTTATAATGTCACAAAGGGGAATATGTTTTAGATAAGTAAAATAAAATAAAATAATTAACAAAACAATTAAAAAGATAAGAGAAATCAATAAGAGAAAATAGATCAAGGAATCCTTCTTCGCTGCAAAACAATGATTAAAGTTATGTTCTTTTCCACTTCTTATTAGTCACAGATTATCACCAACCGTAGGTATAGCAGCTAGATCAGTACTAACCCCAAAATCCATTATATCACCGGATACGGAAGTTCTCGACTACCGGATTCTATTCACCAAACCACCTAGTAGTAGATCACTCAAGATGTAATTTAGTTAAACGCATTAAGATTTATGAATTTATTAGGTTGATATTAGTAGTTAGACTCTTAGATCAAGGTCCACTTGCTAACGTTGTTTTCACACACAATTGCTCCACGGAATCCCTCCACAAGGTCTTGTGTTTGCTACTTATGTAAAGAGTCAAGAAACAATTACTTATCCCCTAACTTTTACTAGCTATAGATCAAATTAACAAATCAATTTAGTTGCGCACCTAAACAATCTATCAATCACTCATGAATGTATAAACATTCCTATTAGTAAAAACAAACGATAATCATGTAAAAACTTCAAAGTAGAATTGAAACAAAACTCAAAACATATATTAAGAACTAGGAATTCATCCTCAATCAATTTAGTTACTCATGCTAAGGAGTTCACACAATAATAATAAAGAAAAGTGTTATGTGTGTAAAAGTGTATCAATGTGTATGGAAGTGTGGAAGTGTGTATAGAAAAGTAGAGAACTTCTCTATTTATAGGCTTCAATGTTCTCCATATCTTCCAAGGAATAGAATCCCTTTCCTTTAGCACTTCAATTTCCAAATCCAAGCCTTTCTCAAATCTTCCATCTCCTCTTTCCAAACCCAAGCCAAATTCTTCATTCAATTCCAAGTCCAACTCTTCACATCCCATGAGAGAAATCCACACAAAATTCTGCAACTTTGGCTCACCGGAAAACTGGGTTTTTGGCCGGAAATAGGCCAGAATTCGTCGCCACCGGCCACCTAAAAATTCTCCTCCGTCCAAGGTATATTCCGTACGTCAACCGTTATGACTAACGGTCAAAGGTTAGTCAAGGGTCAAGGTCAGGGGCTGAGTTAGAACGAGTCAGAACCGAGTCAGCTGGCTAACTCGGCTGACTAGTTCTGACCAGGCCACTTGCACAGAACATTGTTCACGGCCAAGATGGCCATGCTGCACTATCATTGTGCATCACTGCCAATTTTAATCCCATCCATGATGGCTAGCCTCTGTAACCTTCCCTGTCGCAAAACTTGGCTTCAATCTCTTCTTTTCCTCAACTCGACCGCAATACTCTCTTCTCATCACTGCAATAACAACATCATTTATAACAGGCCTGCTATTCACTGAAATCCCAACACAGCAAACTCATTCACAGTCCTTGTTCTGTCTTGGCTCATAACTGCAGCAGCTGCCTCCCATCCATCTGCAACTCCTCCAAAATCTTCATTGTTGTAGCTTCACCTCAAACACACCACCAGTTCCTGCGCAACCACCACATTCAACTCCACCACTAAGCATCAGCACCAGCTCTTGCATCTCCCTTTTATATCTTCTTACCGGATCCCATCACCATTACTCGCAATTACCAGCACAAGCCACCATCCAAGCAAATGCTTTACTTCCAGCTGATCTGCACCAGTTTATTAACCCTTACCTCCATTGCCATACTCACTTCAGTCCTTTGTTCTGCACTGCAGCTCAATTCCATTGCACCAGAACCACCACCTGTAATGCAGCATCTTACCCACTTCATAGTTCATTCAGTCTCACAACTCAAGCCACTCCAGCACATTGCACCACCACTGCAACTCAGCTGCAAACATTCCACCATCCTTGAGCTAACTTCAATCCACTCTGAAACCAATGCAAACCACCATAGCTCCATTTGATCTTCTTCCAATCGAATCATAACCCTTTAAAGCACAACCATATACCCCTGAGAATCATCAGCCACCTCCAATTCTCAGCAGCAAAAACAATACCCAACTCTCTTCTTCTCTATCTGAAACTTCAGTGAACCCTAATTTCATTTTGGGGAAGAACTGAAAAGATTGATTTCTAATCCCTAATCTTCTCAATTTCACAGCACCACATCAATCACATACCCATTTTAATCGCTCCCATGTATTCCATTCGTTTCTCGACCTCAAACCATCAACAATTCATCTCTGATTCATCCACTGAAACCCTAACTTCTACAGCTTTCTTTGTTCTTGATTTCGAATTCATCAGCAAATCCTAATTTCTTCCACCAATCTTCTCTCGAATTCACCCATTTCTCGATCTAGTTTTGGTTAACGATTTTGGAAGTAAAAGAAAGGAAAGTGAAGAAGAAATATCTTCTCAGTCGACTAGGGTATAGGTATTGGGGTGGTTGGGATGGCTATTTACGCCCAAGATAAGGACCACCCATTGATAATTACATCCTCTAATAATGATAAGGGGTACCCTATATGACAACCCCTTAACCGTAGATGGTTTGTGTTTAGTACACTTCTAATAAGAGTTGTCCCTTAACCATTACCGGGCTCCATATAGTGCTCGTCCTATGAAATGACAATTATACCCTTTTTGCTCAATTTTGGTGATTTCCTCTTTGTTTTCTCCGTGCGACTCCAGCGTACCTAATAAATCAAAAACACACGTAAAATACATAATTTACTAGAAAAATAGCAAAGAAAGCATAAACTACTAGATAGTAAATACGGTGTATTCTACACCTATCAAATTCCCCCACACTTAGACTTTGCTAGTCCTCGAGCAAATCAAACCAAAACTCACAACTTTCAAAGCGTTCCAGCGTCCCAAGCATCCTAAGAGTTATGAAGACATAGAGTTTCTGCATGCTAGTAATGAGAAGTTAGAAATAGTAAAGAACATATTCTCATTCTTAAATGTTGAGTGAGAAATAACCACACCATAATGAGAGAACACGTGTTTGAGAAACGATCAATAAGCATTTCGCCTCGACTTCTGCCTCACTTAAAAGGATTTTATGAAATTGCACTCAAAAAGACGGATTTTTTATGGGTCTCACATGTGTGCAGGTAGGAATGAAGAGAAAATTCATGCAACACGTTGGATTGTAGGAAGGATAACTTCCGAAATTTTGAAAAACCCACATCTTTTAACATTTTGAAAAACCATTTTTCTGACGATCTCTAAGAAAGGAAATCAACCACTTATATCGAGGATGGGATTACTTACTTACCTTCACATCCGATTGCCAATTATGATAACACCACTCTCACGGAATCCAAAAGAAACGTCTTCCGCTCCTTATCTTCATCTTCTTGGTCTTCGGCTTCAACTATTGATGATAAACTTTCGAACTTCATAAATCCTTGACTTGAAACTTCCTTATATATTTTCCTTCCCCACGGCGTATTCAAAACAAAACAATAATATATATTTCTCTTGTCTCATATTTTTTTTTCAATTTTTTTTCTTCTTCTTCTTTTTTTTTTTTTTTAGACAAGAGAAACACAATACAAATCAAAGTGAAAAATAAAATAAACCATGGCCGTGGAAAAGTACTTTACCGCTTGATTCTTCACAACTTGTATCTTCTCGAAATCATAAACTTCAATAATTCTCACCTTTTGATTTTCTTCGCTTTTGTAAATAAGTCTTAATACTTGGATATAGAATTACCTCATTGCATTTTAAGTCTTCAACATGTATGTAAAATATGCTCATTGTATGTTTCTTTACTTGGATATAAAATTTTGCTCTTTTTCTTGTTCCATTGTTGCTTTCAAACCTTGAACCTTTTCAGCTTTCCTTGTAGATTTTGATGTCGCTCCCTTGTTGTTAATTGTGGTGTTTCTATGGACCCGTTGTTGTCGAGAGAGAGAATGGTGCTAACTGCAAATCGAACTACAAGAAGGGGGCTTTCATCTATAGACGTCACCCTCATGATTGACAAAAATTAGCACTCAAGAGATCAAAATAGTGCTGAAATTGGTGTGAAATTGGGTAGCTCACCATTCTACCCGGAATTAACCTACGGTGACACACACTCAAAAGAAGCTCTTTAGTAAAGGAAGAATTTCTGGTCGGTGCCTCACATGATATGAAAATGGGTAGTCTCCACTAATGATTGATCAGCAACTCTAATAACGCACTTCTCCCTGCACCAAATTTGCATCACCGGCATGATTAAATCCATTATTTAACACTCTAGCAAACAAGAAATCGAACGTAGTTCCCTAACACTTCCAAGTTCAATTATGTCGGTCAGAATTCTCTATGTAATCATATCTATAAGCATGCTAGTGACTCTAAAATCTCTAAAAATTGAAAGTTTTATGCAAAAAAAATTCTCTTTTTTTTTTTTTTATGCAAAAAATATATGCTTAGCCACTCCCCCACACTTAAACCTTACATTGTCCTCAATGTAATTGAATCCTCCTAGCAAAGTCAAGGTGGGAAATCCTAATATGATATGGAACAAGAAAAATAAATAACAAAAATAAAAAGCAAAATAAAAGAATAAGAAATACAAAACCTATGGGTTTCCTCCCATTAAGCGCTTGTTTTAAAGTCGACGGCCCGACATGGCTCTTGTAAGATTCACTCCCCATATACTAATAATCGGAAAATTTGGGGATCCTCCCATAGTACCTGTTTTGCAAACAATAACTCCATACAAATGTTAGCACAAGTAAATAATAGTGAAATTATCGCCCGATAGAAATTTCCCCCACACTTATTCTTGTCCACACCCAGAAGTGTATAAAGAACATAGAATTTGGGAATTTCTATGTATTCCTCTTGGCAAACCTGCATAGTGTTAGCATCAAGTGTTTCCAATGGTGGATATCGAGAAACAAAGTCATTCAAAAATACTTTCGAAGCACATACATTCAAACCAATAAGAGGTAAAGGATAAGAATCAATATGCAAAGGGTTAGACAAACCTTGCACAATTTCTTATATTACGGTATCCTCCTCATTCTTAAAAAATTCGAGTGAATTACTTACCTCTTGCATATCATGGTCCTCTATCAAACTTTGCAACCATTCTTCATCATTTTCTACCTTAACTAAAGTCTCGGCATCATTAAAATCATTGGCAAGTTCAATTGGGTCTTCCACAATATCATTCAATTCTGTTTCATTATCGAGCATCACCTCTTCAACATCTTCATCATCGGAATTGTGCCATTCTTCTCTCATAAAATCTTCTTCGGTGTAAACTAGAAGATCTACTTGTGAGGGTGTTACACCGTTTACAACAATAGGAAAGTCACACACAATCTCCTCCTTTTGAATAGGCGAAGGATCGTTATTATGATCCGGAGTTGGAATAACTTCCTCATTGTTGCAACGCTCATACACTTCCGCGGACTCATATCTTTCCCTAAGAATTTTTTTCCAAGCACTAAATGCATCTTCCTCAAGCTCTACCTTTTTAATAGGTGATTGATCATTATTAAGATCAAGGCTCGAGTAATCTACACTAGCATCATCAAAAGTTTCCAAAGGTTGGTCCTTTTCAACACAATCATCTTCATTATCGGAATCACCATAATAAGAATCTTCATCGGTTTCATAGCCTTTATCCTGATGTCGTTTAAGTTCCATATGAATGGTCCTACTAATTTCTGCGACAAGCTCTTCCGAGTTTCCATCATCTTCCAATTTGTATAACTTTTGTGCAAGTTTCCGGACGTTCACACGCTTACCACCGTTTTCTACAATAGGTTCTCTTTCCCATGACTCTTCCCTTTGAATGGGTGAATGATCATAACTACGATCCGGAGTCGGGTAAGAAAAAGTGTTATAGAAATTGGTTTGTGCGACATTCTTTCTTTCATGGTCAAGTGTTTTTCACATGTCTTGCAATTCATTGATAATCTGCATACAACTAGAATGAATCCAATTAGAAGTAGATTTATCATACCTTGGTGCTTGACTTACATACCCATTACAAGGTTGTTGATATGCATGAGAGTACTCATAAGGCTCCGTAGGATATTCATCATAGCCAAAAGATTGGTTTTGATTGTATCATAAGGATTGTTGGAAGTTGTCATAATGTTGAGGTTCAAAACCGTATTGATTGTTGAAATATGCTTGCTCTTGTCCACCATACATGGAAAACCGGTACCTGAAAAACAATTCTCAAAAACTAAGTTAGATACGATAAAGAATCCAACAAAGCAAGAATAAGGCAAAAAGTAAAAAGAAAACAACTAAAATCATCCGATGCTCCCCGGCAACGGCGCCAAAATTTGTATGCGTGTCGTAACCACAACAAATTAATTAATATTTTACTACCTAATTAACAAGTAATATAGGGTAGTCAAGATCGATCCCACGAGGAGCACGAGATTCTAGTTGACTTATAATGTCACAAAGGGGAATATGTTTTAGATAAGTAAAATAAAATAAAATAAATAAACAAAACAATTAAAAAGATAAGAGAAATCAATAAGAGAAAATAGATCAAGGAATCCTTATTCGCTGCAAAACAATGATTAAAGTTATGTTCTTTTCCACTTCTTATTAGTCACAGATTATCACCAACCGTAGGTATAGCAGCTAGATCAGTGCTAACCCCAAAATCCCTTATATCACCGGATACGGAAGTTCTCGACTACCGGATTCTATTCACCAAACCACCTAGTAGTAGATCACTCAAGATGTAATTTAGTTAAATGCATTAAGATTTATGAATTTATTAGGTTGATATTAGTAGTTAGACTCTTAGATCAAGGTCCACTTGCTAACGTTGTTTTCACACACAATTGCTCTACGGAATCCCTCCGCAAGGTCTTGTGTTTGCTACTTATGTAAAGAGTCAAGAAACGATTACTTATCCCCTAACTTTTACTAGCTATAGATCAAATTAACAAATCAATTTAGTTGCGCACCTAAATAATCTATCAATCAATCATGAATGTATAAACATTCCTATTAGTAAAAACAAACGATAATCATGTGAAAACTTCAAAGTATAATTGAAACAAAACTCAAAACATATATTAAGAACTAGGAATTCATCCTCAATCAATTTAGTTACTCATGATAAGGAGTTCACACAATAATAATAAAGAAAAGAAAAGTGTTATGTGTGTAAAAGTGTATCAATGTATATGGAAGTGTGGAAGTGTGTATAGAAAAGTAGAGAACTTCTCTATATATAGGCTTCAATGTTCTCCATATCTTCCAAGGAATAGAATCCCTTTCCTTTAGCACTTCAATTTCCAAATCCAAGCCTTTCTCAAATCTTCCATCTCCTCTTTCCAAACCCAAGCCAAATTCTTCATTCAATTCCAAGTCCAACTCTTCACATCCCATGAGAGAAATCCACACAAAACTCTGCAACTTTGGCTCGCCGGAAAACTGGGTTTTTGGCCGGAATTTGTCGCCGCCGGCCACATAAAAATTCTCCTCCGGTCAAGGTATATTCCGTCCGTCAACCGTTATGACTAACGGTCAAAGGTTAGTCAAGGGTCAAGGTCAAGGGGCTGAGTTAAAACGAGTCAGAACCGAGTCAGCGAGCTAACTCTGCTGACTAGTTCTGACCAGGCCACTTGCACAGAACATTGTTCACGACCAAGATGGCCATGCTGCACTATCATTGTGCATCACTGCCAATTTTAATCCCAGCCACGATGGCTGGCCTCTGTAACCTTCCCTGTCGCAAAACTTGGCTTTAATCTCTTCTTTGCCCCAACTCGACTGCAATACTCTCTTCTCATCACTGCCATAACAACATCATTTATAACAGGCCTGCTATTCCCTGAAATCCTAACACAGCAAACTCATTCACAGTCCTTGTTCTGTCTTGTCTTATAACTGCAGCAGCTGCCTCCCATCCATATGCAACTCCTCCAAAATATTCATTGTTGTAGCTTCACCTCAAACACACCACCAGTTCCTGCACAACCACCACATTCAAATCCACCACTAAGCATCAGCACCAGCTCTTGCAGCTCCCTTCTATATCTTCTTGCCTGATCCCAGGACCATTACTCGCAATTACCAGCACAAGCCACCATCCAAGCAAATGATTTACTTCCAGCTGTTCTGCACCAGTTTCTTAACCCTTACCTCCATTGCCATACTCACTTCAGTCCTTTGTTCTGCACTGCAACTCAATTCCATTGAACCAGAACCACCACCTGTAATGGAGCATCTTACCCACTTCACAGTTCATTCAGTCTCACAGCTCAAGCCACTCCAGCACATTGCACCACCACTGCAACTCAGCTGCAAACATTCCACCATCCTTGAGCTAACTTCAATCCACTCTGCAACCAATGCAAACCATAGCTCCATTTGATCTTCTTTCAATCGAATCATAACCCTTTAAAGCACAACCATATACCCCTGAGAATCATCATCCACCTCCAATTCTCAGCAGCAAAAACAATACCCAACTCTCTTCTTCTCTATCTGAAACTTCAGTGAACCCTAATTTCATTTTGGGGAAGAACTGAAAAGATTGATTTCTAATCCCTAATCTTCTCAATTTCACAGCACCACATCAATCACATACCCCTTTTAATCGCTCCCCTGTATTCCATTCGTTTCTCGACCTCAAACCCTCAACAGTTCATCTCTGATTCATCCACCGAAACCCTAACTTCTATAGCTTTCTTTGTTCTTGATTTCGAATTCATCAGCAAATCCTAATTTCTTCCACCAATCTTCTCTCGAATTCACCCATTTCTCGATCTAGTTTTGGTTAACGATTTTGGCAGTGGTTGCACTGCTTCATCAATTCCGGTAAAAGAAAGGAAAGTGAAGAAGAAATATCTTCTCAGTCGACTAGGGTATAGGTATTGGGATGGTTGGGATGGCTATTTGCACCCAAGATAAGGACCACCCATTGATAATTACATCCTCTAATAATGATAAGGGGTACCCTATATGACAACCCCTTAACCGTAGATGGTTTGTGTTTAGTAAACTTCCAAGAAGAATTGCCCCTTAACCATTACCGGGCTCCATATAGTGCTCGTCCTATAAAATGACAATTCTACCCTTTTTGCTCAATTTTGGTGATTTCCTCTTTGTTTTCTCCGTGCGACTCCAGAGTACCTAATAACTCAAAAACATACGTAAAATACATAATTTACTAGAAAAATAGCAAAGAAAGCATAAACTACTAGATAGTAAATACGGTGTATTCTACACCTATCAGAAGGTTTATTTCAATTTTGTGAAAACTCACGCATTACATGATAAAGTTTTACATGAAAGCTCATACATAAGATTTTTAGCACTGAACACAAGTTCACGTATACATAAAGAGGAGAACCCGCTTATCCGCACCATCGTTATTCTTTAAAACGAAGATTTTACTACGGTTTTGTGAAAAATTCACTTTTTGTGATAAAACTTTGGCTCACGTGAAATCTCATCAACATAGTTTCATCACTGAACCTACATATTCATATATGAAGGAAAACCTCTCCTAAATCAGGGATTATTACTAGTTTTCAAAAACTAACGATCAAACGAACATAAGTTTTCAAAGACGAAGGTTTTTTCAACGAAACCCACAATCATATATACACGGGTATATAATTTTATCATGATCAATATGTGAAAAACTCATAAAATTCATGAGCATCAGCAAAAAAAAAAAAAAATTGACGCATACCTGTCGGCGCCGGTGAAGAACCGCCGGACGGTGACGGCAACGGTGGCGGCGCTGGAGCTCTGGCGAAATTTTTTTCCCTTATCTCCTGGTGTTGGTGTGAAGATGATGAGGTGATGGGAGTTGCTGGTCGTGAGAAAATTAAAAAAAAGAAAAGGAGAAGCAATTCCTTTTATGACAAACTTTGTTTCCAAAACCTAATTTTCCAAGGATTTCCTTATTGGGCCCGGCCCGCGAATCCCGATCGACCAAGGTCCCGTCATCCAAATCATCGGTTCAACACCAACTCATGCTCACCAAACGAAATTCTATCATGCCACTAGAGCCTACTTTCAAGTCATGATATGCTCGTACGATCGAAATCCGGTAACATCTTAACTTACGACTGAGTTCAGTTATTTGCACTTTTATGACCGGAAAATCACCATTCAATGTTGACTGAGGAACACGGCTTTCCTCACTAAGCAGGGGACTTAATGTTGATGGTGGATTTTCGACAAAGGATAAAATCGTAAACCCATAATTACACAAACCTCTGACTCAGCAATCAGGCGTAAATATGGAGACACGGGTCTCTCATCGAATCCTCTGACGGAGAATACTTTCTCTCAAAGTGTATATAGATATGTAGTCTCATAGCTGGACAACGGCATATCTCATAAGTACTGAATACTTCAGTCATAATTTCTATTACGGGATGAACAACTCCCGAACAACTTGCTCTGCTAGTATAAAGTCATAAATTAATCATTCCTAAATTCTTGGATTCAACCGCAGAATTTCTGAAAATATTCAAATATTTTCGCAGATATCTCATTACGCAAATCGTGGTTCTTCCCAGCAGAAGTACATGGATTAATAATATTGTACGCACGGGCATCAGTGCTACCGCCTGAGCGAGCCTTGTCTCAAACCTAAATTCTTGGATTCATCCGTAGAATTTCTGAAAATATTCAAATATTTTAGCAAATATTTCATTACGCAAACCATGGTTCTTCCCAGCAGAAGTACATGGATTAGTAATATTGGACGCACGGGCATCAGTGCTACCGCCTGAGCGAGCCTTGTCTCAAACCTAAATTCTTGGATTCATCCGCAGAATTTCTGAAAATATTCAAATATTTTCGCAAATATTTCATTACGCAAACCATGGTTTTCCCCAGCAGAAGTCCATGGATTAGTAATAAATATTGGACGCACGGCATCGTGGCTACCGCTTTGAGCAAGCCCTGTCTTAAACTTAAATTCTCGAGTTCATCCGCAGAATTGCTGAAAATATTCAAATATTTTCGCAAATATTTTATTACGCAAACCATGGTTCTTCCCAGCAGAAGTCCATGGATTAGTAATAAATATTGGACGCACGGGCATCAAGGATACCGCCTGAGCAAGCCCTTTCTCAGATGGTGCAATTGTATTCAACAATGATACATTAACAACCACCGTACGAGCAAGTATTTCAAAATACGACGAAACGATGAACCTATGCAAAATAGGACGAAAAATAACAAATAAATAAAAATTGACCAAGGCGCTGGGAGCATGGACCCACTGACCGGCCGATCGTGCCGTGGTCAATCCCACACCAGTCTCATATTTTTATCATATTTTTGTTGTTTTCTCTGAGTTCATGAAAAACCTTTCGCTTGAACAAATATCATTTGTTTTGAGGAAACTCCTCAACTTCATGGTGCTTCCTCCGCGCGGAGGAAATAATATAAAATCAAGGAGAGCATGAGGGGGGCGTGACCATTGGCCAACCGGCCATGCCTGGTCCAGTCGGCCCCATACCTCATATATCCTCATTATTTTATTAATTTCTCTAATTTCATGAAAACTCCTTAATCTCATGATATTTCCTTTGTCCCATGAAAAATAATAAAACTTAGGAAACCCGTTTGTACAGTCATGGCCGGTTGGCCAAACCCTGGCTCACACGTCCCACTCTTTTATTAGCATATTTTTTGTTTTCATAATCCCATGAAAATTCCCTGATTTCATGATATTTCCTTCAAATTATGAAAATTCCTTCAAATCATGAAATAATGCATAAAATAGGGAAAACGCACGGGACCGGGCCTGGGTCGCTTGAGTCATGCTCCAATCCGGTCCCACATGCTCACACGTCCCTTATTTTATTATTTATGATTTTTGATGTTTCCTTCGTCTCATGGAAACTCATTTATTTCAGCAAAACTCCTTCGTTTTATCATATTAGGAAAAATGTTAAGGGACCGGCCCCTTTGATTTTTCCTGAGTTTTACTCTCTGGATGTTTTTACCTCCCGAAAGAGCTTAAAACCTAAATATTCCTACATTGGGAGATAGGAAATTCTTTTCCGTACGTAATGGAAGGGCGGACCAGCAAAATCCGAGTTCGTATGAGAAATCTATGTTGATTCTACCAAAGGACGCTGATTTGGGTTTCAACCAGTCTGAGAGTGCTCAAACGATCAACATTTGATCCCGTGACCACCCAGGGCCAGTTTCATGACCTCTTGGTCGGTCCCTCACCTCTTCATAATTCCTTCACTTTTCATTATTTTCCTTCATCCGATGAAGTTTTGACGGTTTTATCAGAAAACCTTAATTTTGTCATATTTTCTCAAACGGTCGCTCAAACGAGCACCAGAAAATATCAAAATTCTCAGAACTGAGACATGGACGTATCGATGACGAAAGCATGTTACCTTGACCGACCAGGGTTGGCTTTGTGGCTCGCAATGAGCCAGTCCCACGTGTTTCTCACAATCTGACTTAATTTGCACAATTGCACGTATTAGGTCCAAAACTCTCCGAACAATTTCAGAATTTGACGGAGCGATCGTCATTTGATCCCGTGACCACCCAGAGCTGGTTTCACAACTCCCTCATATTTTAATAATAATTAATTTTGTTCTATCACCTAATGTTGAACCCAACAGTAATTCAGTAAATGATTAAACCAGCATTTAATCATTCTTTCAACAACTCACCAACTCTTCAAAGAGGTCTTGGATTTTTCTCACGTGAGCATATGAGAATTTCATGGTCAATCCACGGTCCCATGAAGCCGGTTATCCTTCATTCTATGGTTAATTTCAAATAAATCATCAATTGGTCATCAATTGATCAAATTAGGGTTTCTGAATCCAAGAATCATAATTCCAGATTCAAACACTAATAATTTCACATTGATCTCATGATCAATATTCTTATTAATTATGCTCGGTTCAACTACCAGCGCTTTAATTAATATTTTATTTTGGTCACGCTACCAATATTGCACCAGACGAGCAACACTTGCTCAGATGAGCAATATTTACTCAAATTGAACTACCAATATTAAATTAGCGAGCAACACTTGCTCTCCTCAACGTGAGGATCCTATCACTATCTCAGCAGACACATTCGATTCATGAGTTACAGAACTGTTTGTGGGAGAAAACTACTTCTGCCAGTTTAGGTAATTTTGGGTGTGTGTGGATGAGAAGTGAGTTTAAACCTTCAACAAATGTGCTGCACGATGAGCACTTTGATTCGAGAGGTAATATATACAATTATGGCCTAAACCGAAGACACGGCCATTCCAGATTTTTTTCGGTCACAGGTGAAGGATGTGAGGTTGATCTTAGGGAGGGAAGCGAAGAAGGTGTTGAGAGTATGAAGGTGAAGGCTATTTGATGACTTGTTAACAGAAGGTTGAGCAGGCTATCAAACGTTGCAGGCAGGCTCTGGGTGTTGAATACGATTAACACTTGGTTTTCTGTGTTGTTCGAACTTCTGTTTTTGGAAATAGGGAGGAGAACCTATTTATACAAGTCATTAAGCCTTCTTCACGTCTCTCGTGGGAAGTGGAGGAAGTGGAGTGAGGGAAGAGTGGAGTTGTGTGTGAGTGTCACACGATCAGAACTGCCCACTTCTCCCATCTTGACTTAACCGCCCATGTCTTCCTAACACGTTCTTGTGATGGCGCATTGCACGCTGCACGCTGTAAACAGCCAGACCAATACCCTAGTTTGTATACCCCAGTTGTGACGTGATTAATGTCTCGAGTGTGTGGATCACGGGACCCATAGAAAATAGATCAGGGTGAACCATAAACTTGGTATAACATCGCATGCATCCATCTTCAGGTAACCGTTTGGAGGCTGTATAGACAGGCCATGCCTTGGTCGGTTACCTTGTGAAGAAGAGTGACGGATGGTGGTCATAGTGATACCTTGTTCGCTGGTTGATTTGCACCCTAAGCCATTCGTCCAATCTTGCAAAGCTGGACGGACGAGATGACTCGTAGCCTTGCTTGCGACTGTTGGATGGGAGGCGCGCTTGCTGCCTCTTTCGGCCCAAACGTTTGCATGCTTAGAGAGTTCCAATGGAGGAACCGATCATCCCTGCATGGAGGTAGTACAATGGTGTTCACGCCCATGCCTGCTTGACTCGCAAATATTTAATCTAAGCCACTCGACTCAGGCGGCAAAGACGAGTGGTCGAGATTAGAATTTATGGAGGGGCCGTGACATATCACCTTTGGGCGCGCGTACCGAGGAGCTTGATCACCGCCGGTCTTGGACGATCATCTATACGTGAAGTCGGGCCCACGGTGGTCATGCTAGCATGCTCGGTTCCTTCTAAGTCTCCATCTTGGTCTTCCGTCCAAGCCTGCGAAGATGAACGCTCGAGATGTTTCTGCGCCGCAAACCCTAATTAGGGCTTTAGACCGGCCACTTTGAGCGATCGGTTTTGGGTTGCGCGAACCTCTTTTGGGGAGACTGACCATGTATGCAGTATCTTGGGTCGACGGTGAGCATGTACATGCTTTCTCTATGACCCTGGGCGCAATCTAAGCCATCCAACTATGCCGGCGAAGTCAGATGGTCATGATCGTTTTGGATCTTCTCAACCTTCATAAGGCGTTAAACTAGCCTTGTTTGGGCAATCGTTTCTTGCACCACGGCTTGCCTATGAGGGAGTCGATCATGTAGGTAGAAAGTGGTCCCGCCAATGGTGTACCATCACTTCACTACTTGTTTTAGGGTATAATCTAAGCCGTCCAACTATGAAGGCTTTATCCTTTGCAAGATGTCAGCTTACAAAATTGGCTTTTTACAATTTTAGCCTTTAAATAGAAATCCACCATCAACATTAAGTCCCCTGCCTAGCATGCAATGGTTACACTATTGTAGGGTAGGCATGAGATGGTGACAAATATACGTAAAAGAAATAAAGGTAACTAACCTTGGAAGGCAGCCGCTAGTGATTGTCCATGTGGATGTACCGTCGCAAGCATGAAATCTTGGGTGGGCCGGTTTCCCTTCTTGGTTTTTTGGAAGCAGAAAGGAATCCATTTCTAATCAGGATTCTTCAAATTTTGCCTATAAAAGGGAGAACCCTTTTCCGTTTTTTTCTTCACGAATTTTTTTATTTTTTTTTCTTCTCGAGTGGACGTCCAACTCTCTGCTCGTGCTGCTTCCATCGCCGTTGCTGCCGGAGTTGCCGCCGGCGCCGTTAATCAGGTACGTGCAAAAATATATATATTTTTTATTATTTTTTTGCAAACCCTAATTATTTAGTTAGAGTTTCTTTTGCATTTTGAGAGGATTGTAGGTGCAGCAAAACATACCATAATTAATTCCTTTACCGCCTGTTAGGGTTGCGTAGTAAAAGAAATCATAAACATGTTGTTTGTTCCCTTTATCCTTGCATGTAAAAACTCAGGTTGTAGCTTGGTAGAACCGCTGTCTTGAACTTGTAGACATGATAACCAACTGTAGAAAAATATGTTGACATGTTGGCTTAGCTTTAGGGACTCGCATGCAAACTTTAGTGCCCGCCTGCGTGATTTTGAGGTACTCTTGCGCGTGCGTTTACTGAAATTGCTGTAGAATCTTCATACAAACTCGGATTTCGACGTTCCGCATACGTAACTTCAAGCCCAGAAAATTTCCAAGCTTTAACAAAGAATATTTTCGTATTTTGAGCGTGTTTAGGGGATAAAAACCGCGAAATAGTAAACTTCCAGGAGGTTTTCAGAATTTTTCAGGTTGCGTGTCTTCTGATGTTTTGGCCACCCATTCTTGCTATTTCATCCAATTGTCGTGAAATTTTGATATGTTGTAGGTAACTTCCATATGAAGATAATGGAACATAACATAACACTAGATTCCATACCCATTGCTCCCAGATCATAATCGAACACATGGTAGTGTAAATTTCCCTCAACTGAGTTTGTTTGGAGGACGCTTGAACCATCCCAATCCCATGTAATCTCCGTATTAGGTGCCTAAAAACGAAGTTGGGAATCACGAGAATCTTTTATTGCTGTACGACCCCTTGGATACATGCTAACACTTCCAATCTTATTGCAGTACATCATGAAAGGAGTTGGTGATGATAACTCTGCAGCTTCTTCAGAAAAAAGTTTTGAAGTTGATAAACCAGAAGCTAACGCACATGAAGAAGTGATGGATAAAATTGATTTGCCACTTCGTGAAGTCGGCCATGCCGTACAGGGAATGTCTGTCTTGCATTTAACCATTGTCAGGGGGCGACTCCGTGCTCTTTCAGCTGCAATTGATATGGAGGAGAAACAAAGACATAAAGAAGCATTGCGAGCGAAGTGGAAACGCAAGGCATCACAAGCACCAGCAGGATCGAGAACTGAAAGGTTTGCGGCTCGGTTGAAGAGACGGAGGGTTGAACACGAACGTCACGCGGGTGATGGGAAGTGTGATTACCCAATACGTGGTGGTTTAATAATCCTTGACCCTGATACTGATGAGACTGAACACCCGAAAGTGATTGGAACGATTTCCAAGGTTGCAATGGATTCTATAGAAGGTGGAGAAGATACGCATGCTGAAGATGTTAAGGCGGCAGCTGATGTGTCCGAATAAGAAGTTGAGGCGTCTCTGGAGAAAACGGCACAAGATGTTGATCCCAACAGTGATGAAGACGCAACCGGCAATTGAGTTTCCCTGTTATTCTTCTTTGTAGTGTTTTTATTTTATATACTCAGTGGCGGATGAGTTTGAAGTTTTCTTCTTTGCTTGCTTGTCTTGAACAAAGTTTTATTCAATGTTGCTTTTCGAAACATACATATTTTTTTTCTGCTTGTGCCCCCTGACGTGAGTCTGGCTCTGTTGAAGTAGATCATGTAGGATACCTTCCTCCTCCCTTTTTACATGTCTTATTCCTCCCATATTACCAGGCCGGTATGAGGATTTGGTATGAGGATTTAGGGTTTTTTTTTCTAGGTAATGGTGGTTTGAAGGTGACTCATAACTTTGTGTGATTTTATAAGAAATTGTAAAAGGAATGAAATCTTGATTACTTGAAGAAATATTGAAACCCTAATAAGTATGAAGGAAAGCAGTGCCATCATTTTGAAGGAATTACAAATATTGTGAAAAGGAAAATTATTGGAGGAATCCCCCGGGGGGATTAGAGAGGTGGTGTCGTGTCTTCAGGTAAGGTAGGGCTTGAGCCACCGTGAGTGAACAACCACACCTTTAAGTTTGCCTTCATTGATGATCTTGCAGTAACCGCCCAAGATAACATCTGTCACTAAGAATATTTCCTCTTACTTTGCAGGCATACCAGACTGGGCAGTTATCTTTACTTCCATGTTTCCAACTTGGAACGTGGTTACCTTTGCTACCATATCTCCGATTTGAAACGGATTTGGACTTGGCATAACGGCTTGCTTCTGACACGTATCGTTCTTGACTGCTTCCAAGCTTTTGGTGAAGCGCTTAAAGGGGCCAGTACTCCATTCACATCTCTTGGTGGTGGCCCGCCTGTCAGGTGAAACAGTCCCCGGTGGTCTAACAGGACAATCATCCACTACTTGCAAAGAGGGTCGTTCAATGAGACTTACTTGGGCTCGAAATCTCTTGACGTAGGACGAAGGGCTTTCACCAGGGAGTTGCGTTATGCCTGTGAGTTGTTGGTATGGGGGCAACAGGCAGTCTTCGATTCTCCAAGGTTTGTTGGAAATCATCGGAGCTGGCTTGTTGGAGATTCTTTCAGGTACTGAGATTGGTAAGGAATGCGCCTTGTGTACCCACGGGCGCCCTTAATCATGTCGTAATCCGGATGTTCCTTAATTATATGGAATCTAGATTGTGTTGGAGTGTTACCAATCTTGACATCAAGGTCAATGTATCCGTAGACATCCACAAATTCTCCTGCTGGGCTCTTGATCACAGTCGGAGCATGGGTAGCCTCCTGCTTTGAGATTTTCGCAGCTTGCAGGGTCTTGATAGTAACGATGTTGAATTCAGAAGCTGCATCGATTAATGTGCTATCGAACTTGACATCTTTCAGATGGGCGATGGTCAAAAGTCCCCAGTTTCCTTTGTTGGTGCTATTTTCCAAGGAGGCTTGAGACGCTGGAACGACTTCTTTTTCTAGATACAATTGCCTGCCTGACACAATACGGTTGAGGGCCAAGAATATATCTTGACGTTGTACCTTGGAAAGGTACAAGATTTCACAGGTGTTCCATCATGGATTGTACAGTCTTGCGCACAGAGCTTCCAAAGATCATGCAACTTCGGACGGGAAGGGGGTCTGTGTGAACTCCTTCATTTCCCAATTATAGCTCTCCTGCTGATATCTTTTCCCTGAAGATTTCTTTCAGCTTGTTGCAATCCTTAGTTGGGTGGTGGACAAACCTATGATAACGGCAGTACTTAGGGTCTGCCATGTCTTTCTCAGTTGGTGGACGTTTGATAGGAGGTAGTCTGATAACATCATCCTGAATCCATGCCTCCAAGAGTTCTATTACTTCATTTATCGGAAACGGGAAGCATGTGTCTTCGGCGCTCTGCGCAGGATCTTTGCTTGTTCCCTTTTGAGGCGAAGCTTTATGCGTTTGAGTCGCACGCTTGGGTAGTTGTTCTGCCGCCGCTGGAGATTTTCTCTTTCCACCTTCGCTTACTACACTGACAAAAGGGCCAGTATTATATTGCTTGTTGATGAGGTGCCTGTTTCCCCGATTATCTCGTGAATTGTCACTCCGAACGATCCTGGTTCTTTCCAATAATTCTAGGGCGGTAGTGGCCGAACGTTTGGCTGCTTCATGGAGCTCTGAGAACGTCTGGAATCCCAAGTTTTCCAGCAGGGCACGATATATGGGTATCATTCCATTGATGCATAATTCCACTAGCTATCGTTCTGTGACATTTGGTTCATGGCAATCCAACGCTTGTGTTCTGAACCTTTTGAAAAAATCATTTGGATGTTCATTGTTCCGTTGGGAGATTCTCCCCAGGTCTGAGAAAATAACTTGCTCAGATACAAAGAAGTACTTCTTGTAAAACGCGCTGACCATCTCACTCCAATTGGATATGCTATCGGGTGCAATGTTATTGTACCACGTATAGGCTCTCCCCGTAAGTGATTTGGAGAATTCCTTCAAGCGGAGAACGTGATTGTATTCGTGTTCTCCTAAGGTTTCTAAAAATCGAGAGACGTGTTCACGAGCATTACCGGTACCATCGTAAAGGGTGAATTGAGGGGAGGTGTATCCCCTGGGAAGAGGAATCCGCTGCACGTCTTGTGGATATGGAGGCTGGTGTCGATGTGCGTCCATCAGGTTTTCTTTGCCGCGATTTTGGAGGAGTCTCTCCAGATCTTCACGTGTAATAAAGTTGGATGATCGGCTTCTTTCCATGAGACGCTCCTGGTCCCTTTCTCTTGCGAGGTCAGCAGCATAAGACTCTTCGTTCAGGTAGGCTTGCGTAACTGAGGCATCTGCTCCAGGTGTGTTGAAAGTATCTCTTGTTGGCCCTTGAGGCTGTCTCGACTCTAGTGGTAATCGATCGGTTAATGTTTTAAGGAAGGTGAGTACCTCCTTCTGAGTGGTTACCATGTCTGCCTGAGCTTTAGCGAGGGTTTCTTGTCTCTCCATCAAGTCCACCATGGTGATAGGAGGTTGTCCTCCTATGGGTCCTCCAGATCCTCGTCCTGAAGGGGAAGTAACAGTTGTTCTGGTGACGGACAGAAGTGTCATGCTTGAGGAAATGCCTGGATTTGCAGCCGCTATGGCTCTTGTAATGGGAGGTGTCACGCCAGCTGGAATGTCTGCTCCTTCTCCACTGGTACTGATGGTAGAAGACGCGATACCACGAGACACATTGGTTGCACTGGCGGGTTGCACTGTAACACCAGTAATTGGGATATCAGCGCCACCAGAAGCGTTGTCGGTGTTAACTCCATCGTTGGTTGCTGATCCAGACCTAAGATCCACCATTCTTGAAATCAGAGAAATTAAATTGGTATTGAAGAAATCGACTTCACAACCGAGAGATTAACCTCCCACTGTGGTCGCCAATTGTTTGTGGGAGAAAACTACTTCTGCCAATTTAGGTAATTTTGGGTGTGTGTGGATGAGAAGTGAGTTTAAACCTTCAACAAATGTGTTGCACGATGAGCACTTTGATTCGAGAGGTAATCTATACAATTTTGGCCTAAACCGAAGACATGGCCGTTCCAGATTTGTTTCGGTCACAGGTGAAGGATGTGAGGTTGATCTTAGGGAGGGAAGCGAAGAAGGTGTTGAGAGTATGAAGGTGAAGGCTATTTGATGACTTGTTAACAGAAGGTTTAGCAGGCTAGCAAATGTTGCAGGCAGGCTCTGGGTGTTGAATACGATTAACACTTGGTTTTCTGTGTTGTTCGAACTTCTGTTTTTGGAAATAGGGAGGAGAACCTA
This sequence comes from Papaver bracteatum, assembly GCA_023529315.1. Taxonomy (NCBI): domain Eukaryota; kingdom Viridiplantae; phylum Streptophyta; class Magnoliopsida; order Ranunculales; family Papaveraceae; genus Papaver; species Papaver bracteatum. The sequence continues at coordinate 1,561,372 of JAJJWX010001044.1, forward strand.
TTTATACAAGTCATTAAGCCTTCTTCACGTCTCTCGTGGGAAGTGGAGGAAGTGGAGTGAGGGAAGAGTGGAGTTGTGTGTGAGTGTCACACGATCAGAACTGCCCACTTCTCCCATCTTGACTTAACAACCCATGTCTTCCTAACACGTTCTTGTGATGGCGCGTTGCACGCTGCACGCTGTAAACAGCCAGACCAATACCCCAGTTTGTATCCCCCAGTTGTGACGTGATTAATGTCTCGAGTGTGTGGATCACGGGACCCATAGAAAATAGAGCAGGGTGAACCATAAACTTGGTATAACATCGCATGCACCCATCTTCAGGTAACCGTTTGGAGGCTGTATAGACAGGCCATGCCTTGGTCGGTTACCTTGTGAAGAAGAGTGATGGATGGTGGCCATAGTGATACCTTGTTCGCTGGTTGATTCGCACCCTAAGCCATTCATCCAAGATTGCAAAGCTGGACGTACGAGATGACTCATAGCCTTGCTTGCGACCGTTGGATGGGAGGCGCGCATGCTGCATATTTCGGCCCAAACGTTTGCATTCTTAGAGAGTTCCAATGGAGGAACCGATCAGCCCTGCATGGAGGTAGTACAATGGTGTTCACGCCCATGCCTGCTTGACTCGCAAAGATTTAATCTAAGCCACTCGACTCAGGCGGAAAAGACGAGTGGTCGATATTAGAATTTATGGAGGGGCCATGACATATCACCTTTGGGCACGCGTACCGAGGAGCTTGATCACCGCCGGTCTTGGACGATCAGCTAGACGTGAAGCCGGGCCCACGGTGGTCATGCTAGCATGCTAGGTTCCTTCTAAGTCTCCATCTTGGCCTTCCGTCCAAGCCTGCGAAGATGGACGCTCGAGATGTTTCAGCGCCGCAAACCCTAATTAGGGCTTTAGACCGGCCACTTTGAGCGATCGGTTTTGGGTTGCGCGCACCTCTTTTGGGGAGACCGACCATGTATGCAGCATCTTGGGTCGACGGTGAGCATGTACATGCTTGCTCTATGACCCTGGGCACAATCTAATCCATCCAACTATGCCGGCGAAGTCGGATGGTCGTGATCGTTTTGGATCTTCTCAACCTGCATAAAGCGTTAAACTAGCCTTGTTTGGGCAATCGTTTCTTGCACCACGTCTTGCCTATGAAGGAGTCGGTCATGTAGGTAGAAAGTGGGCCCGCCAATGGTGTACCATCACTTCACTACTTGTTTTAGGGTATAATCTAAGCCGTCCAACTATGCCGGCGAAGTTGGACGCTTACGATTAAAAGAAACCCTAGCCGTGCGTCATGCTCACTTTGAGCGCACGTTTTGGAAGGACCAACCGTGTTTGGTCTTGACCATTCGGTCATGTGTGAAGGTGGGTCCTAGGTGATCATGGTAGCATGCTCAGGACCCCCTGAATCTATATCTACACCCTCCATCTATGCCTGCAAAGTTGGACGGATGAGATATATTTTTGGGTTTGTTTTCAGCAAGTGAGACTAACATGGGTAGTCTTGCATGCGTTCAACGGGGCTAGTATAACCTGCCGTCAGGTAGCCTACGGGTGTTTGCACGTCGAACACAAGGCTTTAATTAAAGCATTAATAGTAATTTTGTATACCTACAGAAAATCGGGATGGTTGCCACATGCTCCATCGGGATGGTTGCCACATGCTCCGTTCTGGGTATGTTTTAATTCTCAGGGATGGTTGCACATGCTCCAATGAATTAATATGGCGAGAAGTATTCATCGCCTGAAGGCTTTATCCTTTGCAGGATGTCAGTTTACAAAAATTGGCTTTTTACAATTTTAGCCTTTAAATAGAAATCCACCATCAACAAGAACATTCTACAAAATCATATTTAACTCAGAAAATACGTGGACTCATCGTCCCACGAAGTCATAAAATCAGCAACTGACTTAATTAACCACGAGACATCAATCGTGTCACTTGGGGGGATATCAACTAGGGTTTTGGTTTGGCGGTCTACGGCACGTGTGTTCAAACACACGATGAAATGTGAGCAAGTCATGCAATCAGTTGAGGGAGTTAGCGAAGTAGTGGGTGGAAAATCAACTAAGTCTCTGCACGATGAGCGCAACTGGTTTCAAGCATTATTTCCATCTCTCTACTCCTTCACTCCATCAACTGTCACACTTCATGGGATCATGGTGTTTTCAACTCCGGCATTATATAATGTCTCTGAATCCTGATTGAAAGGACAAGATTCGAAGGGTTATCAAACATTCGAACACAATCGTCTGAACGAGCAATTTCTCACCAAAGTTCATACAGACGCTCACTTGTCTACACGAACTCACAGAAATTACTCTCAATCAGGCAAGATTCAATCATTTAGAGCATTTCACGCTGAAATCATAACACACCCACAATCTCAGATCACCATTGATCTCACACATTTCTCAGCTTCCCTCCTACATATCAACCCATCCTCTCTTGTGACCGAATTTACTCTGGAACGGCCATTGTCTTGGTTTAGGCCGGAGTACTACAGATTGGTCTCTCAAACTTAAAGCACCCCCTTCATAGCGGTGCATCTGTGTGAGGTTAAACACTTCGCTCGGTTCAAGGAATTTCCTCTGCACGGTCGTCCCCAATTCCGCAAAAACCAGCAGATCGTTTTTCCCCATCTACAGATACGAAAATAGTATCGTCAGATAGGTCTCGAAATGTTTCGCAGAATGAATTCATCACAGCTTATGGACTTAGTAGCACTCTTTGTGATTGCCTAGATTCATCATTGGTAGGAGCAAAGTTTATTGGCTGTGAATGAGGAGTGGTAAAGACAGAGATAACTTTTACAGTTAGAAAATATATAAAAATGGTGAATTTTATAGTTAGCAATTGACAACTGGAAGTGCCTAGCAGGATGAGACATCATCCAAAGAATTTTTATACTAATAGAAGCTTACTCTTGGATAAATTTTTATTTTATTATACTACCCGAACGTGTCAATCGGATACCGGATGAAGATTTATCAGTTTTACGGAAGGTAAAATAGTAATTTCGTTGATGGACTCAATGACAACCCTTATCCAAGATGTGGTGCCTCAGTGTTTTTGGTCGGCCTTATCCCCAAAACGTGAAGATAACTCTCATAATTTCCTTTCTTTCTCATTCGTATCCTTCTTTCTTCTTCTTTTTATTTCTTTTTCTCTTTCATTCTTCCCATGTTCTTCTTTCTTTGCGCGTGATTGAGAGTTGGTTTGAGAGAGAGACAATCGATGAGTTAGAGCAGATGAATTAAAATATGTTGATGAATATATGAGGGTGATGTTGATATTTATTGATTTCGGTAAAAGAAGGAAATGATGCTTTTGTAATCATAATTAAGGTTTATAGTATTGATTGATGTTCTGAAGATTTAAAAGATGAATTCTGGAATCATTTTTAGATGAAGAATCTTGGATAGATGTTTGATTGAAGTTTTGAAGTTGATTCAGTTATGAATCGAAGAACTAGGTTTCGTAAGAAGAATTTAGAATAATTAAGGGAAGATGTTGAAGCCGAAATTGATGCTCTAGTGAAGTGATAGAATATGGGTTTGTTTTTATTTGGTATTTGATGGAAGTTGTGGTGTTGTTTGATGATTGAATTGGTAGTTAGGGTTTGGATCTGTTTAAATGAAGATTTAGGGTTTAGTTGATAACTGAGGATGAAGGTTGTTGAGGGTTGCTTGAACAAAACTTGTGGAGTGGTGGTAGTTTTGAGAAAGTTTGCTGGATGGATTCGATTCAAAGCAAAGAATAAGTGATTCAACCGGTTGATGAAACTAAAATAGAGGTAATTGTTCTTGTAAGACTATTTATTTTGATATTTGGATGTATGATGTTTATGGAGTTATAGATTATGTTGGGTTGATAGTTATGAAGAAATTGTGTTTAGAAATTGAGTTGAATTATTGGTACATATGGAGCTGAGATATGTTTGGAGGTTCTGTCGATATGGAGATTTAGTTAAATGTACAGAGGGTTGAATTATGGATGCTGGTAATTCATTTTTGTTTGAATATCTTAGATGAATGTTTAAGGGTGACAAAAGTGGTGAACATTGTAGGTGCTGGTGATATCGAACTGTGCATACCAATGTCAGGTGTTGGTGTTAGTTTGTGAGATGATGAAGTTGGAATTATAATTGGTGTTGTTTGGTCTGAATTGTTATCTATGTTGTAGTGATTTGGTGTTGCAAATGGAACTATAATTCGAGATGGTGTGGAACAGTGTTTGGGATATGAAGTTGTGGTTAGCGTAGATCTGAGACTGAGATGGACTGTGATGGTACTGAAACACATGGAATGTAGTTGAGGAGTGTTAACCGAACTTGAAGGTGGTAATGTAATGGTTGTAGTTTGCTGGTTGTTTGTTTTGAGATTGGTTTTCGATTGGGAATGAGGGTTAGATGAAGTTGTTAAGTGGATCTTAGGGGAAAGCTTATTACTGCATTTTGCAGGTAAGCTGAGTTTGTATATGTGATTGAATTGAAAAGTTTATGGGGTAAATGTGAATTGCAGGGTATGAGATTTGGTGTCAAATCTGTGAGAGTGTAGTTGAGAATAACGAAGAGATCATGGTGGTGCATGACAGGAGCTGATGTTAATATTGTGGGAGATATTAATTCTGACATTGCAGTTGAGATGCTGAGTTTTGGCAGTGAGGTTTTGAACTAAACTCGGTTGAATGAGATAGAGGAATAGATTGTTAGAGTTAATGGAAGTGATAATGATTCAGGTTGTAAGAGATGTTTTGTGAGTGAAGTTTTAGAAAGAGAATTAGATGCATGTGTTGAGGTGATCTGAGTATAGCTTAAAGCATCAATTACAGGTAGGCTGTTATCTTTGTAATTCAATTTGAAGTTTATTTGAATGATTCAATTGGTGTATTATTAGTTTAAAATTGAACTTGAGTTAGAGTTATAGAGTTAAGAGTTTCGATGTTGCATAATGATTGTGCAATAGCATTCCTTGGCCTGAGCAATGACTCTGGCATGTGCAAGAGTTTTGGCTTTGTGCCATTCAGCCTAGTCATGTATCTGACTCTAGCTGACTTAGTTCATCTGACTGAGTCGGAACAATTTGACTCAATGAGTCACTAGACCCGAGTCAATGACCAGTTGACTCGTTTGACCTTGGACTTTGACTGTTGACCTGACCTTTAGATGTTAACTGTCAGTTGACCACGTGGACTGTTAGTGACCGTTAGTTGACCTTAGTGGACCAGGCCTTGTGTAATGGGCTTGTTTAATGAATTTGGGCTTAGGTATAGTTTTCCTATTTTGATATATTAGACCCTTATGGTCTGAATTAGACTTTCACTTCTTCTACAAAGTTGTAGATATTTATTTGGCTTAGCTAATACAATTAGTAAACCTAATCTTTGCTAAAGATAGAGAATGAAAGGATGTAAAGTCATAAATGGACTTAAAACCATTAGTAAGACTTGTATGATTCTTGTATGAGCCATTTTGGCTAGTTTCTTAGACTTCTTATGTGATTAATAGTTTAGTCTATATTAACAAAGATCGACTCAAGGATGAACCAGTGGTTCATGGATCTCTAGGTAGGCGAGGCTTGTCATCAAAAGAGGTGGGAATCGATAACGAACTCTCTTATATTCATTATTGTTTTACAAATCAATCTTAGTGTTGTGAAATTCATGCATATCTTTGTGTGCTTTGTGTGGTATGAGATGTGTGCCGACACAATATCAGTATTCTATGGCTAGGGCAATACACCGCAATATTACACGGCTAGGGCAATATACCGCAATATTATTCTTCCTTTATATCCAGTAATCTATGGCTAGGGAGATACACCGAAGTATTACCTATTCGGTGTGAATTTGGCATCAATATTACTTTTTGGAAGAGCATTGCTCGGTCGAACTCGCATGCATTGCTATCTCAAGCATGTTTGTCAATATTAGTGATTAAAAATATAAGTCGATTTCTAGTCTACTATAGCTAAGGTCTCGGACTAGGATAGAAATTGTAGTTAAGCTCAAGAACTCCATGGCAATCATCATACAAGACGAAGGACTACTCAAAGAACTGGTGGATATTCATCGACTAAAAGGTATGTGGAGATATGAACTTATCAATCACTCAAAAGTCTATTTATCTCCTATCTTGAGACAAAAGTCGTTTTGCAATATATAGACTAAGATTATACACATTTGGTATTTCGAGCCGAGTTTACCTCGCCTATTTATTTCTCGAAATATGTGTTGGTAAATCTTTCGCTTTAGCCAAGTTCATCTTTACCTAGTGATGAAAGTCATGTTAAGTTTCAATCACTTTGAAAATTTCTCTGACGAAACATGGTTTGGGAATAACAACTATATAACGTCCCCTGAGAATGTTTCAATGATTTAAATGAGAGTTTAGAATATATAACCAATGGAGGATATAATCATTGTTATGGAAAAACATATAGGTATAAGTCCTTATTCCTTGAACCAAAGTTTGTGAACTTTGTTGATCAAGAGAACCGGAGAAGTGCGTGAGCTCAGTCCGCGAACCCAGTCCACGAATTAGCGGAAGTTCTCGACCCGAGAATTTCTGTTGGAGTTTGTGAAATCCATCCGGGAACTTAAGTCCGCGAACTTGACTAGGTTATGTCTAAAAATGATGTTTGTGAACTTATCTTTATAAACTAAGGAATGTTATTGCAAACTGTGTCTATATAGTTCATGAACCGATTCGAGTGAATCAAATTATTTTTACTTCAATTGTGTCTTGTGTAGTATATGAGATTTCCTTGCAATTGAACAACTCTCTAACTAGTTCATTTGAGTCATTTGAACTAGTTATGGTGAAGAAGAATATGGTTGATATGAAAATTATCATATGGCTAACCATTTGGTTAACTATTTTTGAACCAACTAATGTACAAGTTTGGATACGGTTATATAAGCCTACGAACATGCATTTCATGTGTATATAACAAGCTATGTTTTTGATCTAACGGTTGATAAATATTAGCTTGAATCTAATCATGTTTTCATCTAACGGTGAATATTGAATGCTTTGTTACTAAACTAACATTGATTGCAAACCATGATTTGAAAGACTATATAAGGGGGAACTCTAGGAACTGGGAAACCTAATCCCCACACATTCTGTGTGATACTAGTTGTGCTAAGCTAGAGTCGATTCTCCTTTAACCTTTGGTTTCTTCTTCTAAACAAGGTTAGCGACTTAAAGACTTCATTGGGATTGTGAAGCCAGACCGATACTAATTTTCTTGTAGTTGTGTGATCTAATTTTGTTATTTCCATCATACGAGTACAATTGTAATAATTGTCTTGAGATTTCTATCTCCGATAGGCAAGATAAAAAGTAATCACAAACATCTTCGGCTCATCGTTTATGATTCCACAATATCTTTTTTCGTTGCGTCGATTAAGACTATTATTAGGTGATTGATAATACTGAGCTATTCTTCGGGAATATAAGTCTGGTTTATCAATTGGTTCCTTTTCACCTTGATTTATCAAAAGACAGAACAAAACTCGTAGGTATATTCGTGGGATACGGATTTATCTATTACCGTAGACTTTTCTGTGTGATACAGATTTGTTTATTAAAGTCTTCGACTTTGGGTCGTAACAACTCTTAGTTGTGGGTGAGATCAGCTAAGGGAATCAAGTACGTAGTATCCTGCTGGGATCAGAGGAGTAGGAGCATAATTGTACCTTGGATCAGTGTGAGATTGATTGGGGTTCAACTATAGTCCAGACCTAAGTTAGTTTGGAGTAGGCTAGTGTCTGTAGCGGCTTAATACAGTGTATGTTTAATCTGGACTAGGTCTCGAGGTTTTTTTTTTCATTTTCGGTTTCCTCGTTAACAAAACTCTGGTGTATGTGTTATTTCTTTTTTCGCATAATATTTTGTTATATAATTGAAATATCCCAGGTTGTGCATTATATCGATCAATTGGTAAATCCAACCTTTGGTTGTTAATTGAAATTGATTGATCCTTGAACATTGGCCTTTGGTACCGTTCAAGTTATCTCTCTTACATTCAATCGGGCTCGCAAATTATTATTTATTTGATTGCAGATTTAGTTGAGAGATTGAGATATAACTCTTTGATATACTTTTTATAAGATTGAGTATAACTGTCTTGTTGATTCTCTTGTAAGTATATTGGAGTTAGTATCCTGCTGGGATCAGAGGCATAAGAGCATAAATGTACCTTGGATCAGTGTGAGATTGGTTGGGGTTTAACTACAGTCCATACCGAAGTTAGTTTGGAGTAGGCTAGTGTCTGTAGCGGCTTAATACAGTGTATGTTCAATCTGGACTAGGTCCCCGGGGTTTTCTGCATTTGTGGTTTCCTCGTTAACAAAATTCTGGTGTCTGTGTTATTTATTTTCCACATTATATTTATTATATAATTGAAATAATACAGGTTGTGCATTGTTCAATCAATTAGAATATCCGACCTTTTGGTTGTTGATTTAAATTGATTAACACTTTGATATTGGTCTTTGGTACCATCCATGTTTATCTCTCTAATATTTAAATTGAGACTCGCAGTTTGCTTGAGTAAGATTTAAATCGAGAGATAGAGATATAAACTCGTTGATATAATTTTCTACTGATTGAGTCTAAATGTCTAGTTGATTCTCATAAAAGTATATTGGAGTTTGTCCATACAAATTGCTAATTCAAAATATTAGGTGTGGTTGTTAGACCCCCGCTTTTTCAATTGGTATCAGAGCAGGCAAACACGTTTAAAGACCTTATCAGTCTGTTTTTGTAGCGATCTGACTCTATGGACAGAGGTGTTATCTCTATTAACGTACCACCAGTCTTCGATGGCTCTAATTACTTGTGGTGGAAAATTGTTATGCGATCTTTTCTTCAAGCGCGTGATTTTCAATCATGGGTATATATTTTTAATGGCTATGATCCTCCCGTTGTGGCAGTTGGAGATGTAAACGTTCCCAAGAATATTGGTGAATACATCCCTGCCGAGATACTTGCTGCAAAGCAAAATTACGACGGTTTGAATGCTATCATATATGCCATTACCCCAAGTCTTCAGCACCATGTGTCAAATTGCGCTAAGTCTAAAGAAGCTTGGGATATCTTAGAAACCGTATTCGAAGGTAATACCAGTTAAAAGGAAGCTAGGCTTCAAAACCTTAATTCTGATTGGGAAAACCTTCGTATGGTAGATGAAGAAACATTTGATGAGTTTAATCACAAAGTGTCTGAAATTGTTAATGGATCTTTTTGCATTAGGTAAGACTATTCCTGAAAAGGACATTGTGATGAAAATTCTCAGATCGCTGCCATCTAGATACGATTCTAAGAAGCATGCCCTCATTGAGGGAAATAACCTTGATAATCTCTCCAGAAATACGCTGGTTGGAAAGCTTAAGATCTTTGATCATGAACATTCATCCAAATCTAAGGATGTTGCGTTCAAAGCACTAAAGGACACTAAATTACTTGATAAAAGTAAAAAAGTGTATATCTCTGAAGATGATCACTCTGAGGCAGATTCATCAGATGAAGATCTTGACAAATCAGTCTCGATGATCAAGGGATCTTCTATCAAAAAGAAGTAAACAGTTCTCCAGAGATAAGCCTAAGGCATCAGTCAAACCTCATAATCGTGTTCCTCCTAAAAATAAGGATATTGATGAAACTGGTGATGAGGATATGCCTCGGTAATTTGGTCATTTTGCAAACGAGTGTCCAAATCATAGAAAATACAATGGGAACAAAGGTCTTGCAGCAACTCTTTATGAAATATCTGACAACTATGATTTTAATGAAGAGGAGAAATCAAGTGCTGCACTTCTTGGTGAAAATATTGATTTTGATAGTTATAGCAATACATACATAAATCTTGATATTCTTTCATTAGATAATCCAACTATTCTGGAAGATAAAGTTGATCCATCCTTTGAAAATTATGTTTGTAATGTTTCAGGTTCCATCATGTGCCTAGCTGCTTGCACATCTCAAAAGCCTAATTTTTATCCTAGTTTGACGTGTTCATATTATTCTTTAAAGGGTCATGAACTTTCAAGGTGTTACAAGTTTAAACACAAACAAAGGCACTTCAACAAACTTCAACGAAGAGAAAATCATTTAGCAAGGAAGCTTAAACTTGCTCAGAAGACCGCTGAGGTATGTAGGATTTTATCTTCATTTAAGAAGTTAGTTTCCAAGGATATGGCTAGACCATTTGAGAAGAAAGTATGGTCAAGTCGTTTTGATAGACAAAAGTCTGTGGATCCTTGTCAAGAGGAAAATGATGGACAAATTGTTGTTCACCACAACACAACTTGATTGTGTTGTTTTTGAAATCTTGTCTCATGTGCCTGATCAAAAGAGACAATGATTTTGTATCCTTCAAGCTTTAGGAATTTTTTTTTCTTTTCTTAAATTTTCCTTCTTTTTGTCTATCAAACAAAAGAAAGGGTAATATCGACAATTCTAATCTTCATAGGGTTGAGAGTTGGTCGTGTACAAACCTGTTTAAAGGTTTCGAAACCCTACATTCCTTTTTTTCCTTATCTGTAACCTCCTTTTTTTCTCAAGACTACTTGTTAAGAAAATTGTGATTTCCTCTCACAAACCCATACGTTTATGGATACTCCAAGCATGATGTCTTCTGATGGAAAGGATGTTAATTTGATTGTTAAGCCATCAATCATGAAGGAAAAAGAAAAATCTCCGCTGACACCGACATTGAAAAAAAAAGGAATGTGAGGAAGCCAAGAGTCGTTCCTTCAAATTCTTAGAATTTTTTTAATGTTCTTGAAGTGTTGAAAGAGATGCAAAAGGAGATTCAACAAATAAAGACTTTTGTGTATAAGACTCATGAGATTCAGAAGGCCCTGGTTCGACAACATCAGCCAAGAAGGTTTATTGATATAAACTCGTACCCTAAGGAACCTTATGTTCCAATGGATGTTGACGACAAGGAGTTCGGGGACGATAAAGAATTCTTTAAAGGTCTTATTGCCTAGTAAATCTTCTATTTTTCTTGTTTTTGTTTAGAGGAATAACTAGAGTTTGGATTAGCCATTATTGTGATTACACATAGCTATGTCCAACGTTTTTATCTTCATGTTTTTAGGTTTATTTGTTTAAATTCCAAAATTGTTTGGAAGATGATTTTTGCAGTATTAATCTTTATGATTTTATATATTGCAATATTGTTATGGGATATGTGTATTTGCATCCGTAAACTTGACTGTCCCATACCTTGTCAAAAGTAAAGTTGTTCATGAGTTGATATGCTTATATTGATAAAGGAATGAATTGACTTTTGACAAATACAAAAGTTAAGCCTATTATGTCAATTTTTGATGGAAGATAGGTTAAAATATTTTGTTGTCAAGGATTATGTCTATCATATGTCATTGTGCAAATGGTGATGGAAAATAGAATGAATCCTTGTGTATTCCGCAGTTTTTGATCTTCCCTGATCCATATTTTATGTATTACTGTAAGGTTCCATAAGGTGTCTTATGTTGAGCTCTATCGACTGAGTCATTGTTTTGGCATAGTTGTTGTTCCATGAGATACTTTGTGTCGAGAATGACCAATTAAATTGATTACTTTTGTGATTAGTTTAGTTGTGTATTCCTGTCAGATTAATTATGGGTTCTCTTGTGATTAATCTAATTGAGTTTCTTAAGTCTCCATAAGTTTACTTGTGTTGAGCATATTTGGTTAAATTAATCATGGGTTCCCCTACGGTTAATTTAATTGAATAATTTTTGGATTCAAATTCATACTTGTATGTGATTTGTTATGTCCAAAGAAATCCTTCTTTTCTTTTGAAACTAAGGTCGCTCTTGTTGTTCTTTCGGGAATGACATATTATTAGGGAGAGTTCTTAATTGAACTTGTGCTTAATTGCCAAATCTTTGTGGGGAGTACGGTTGTGTAATATTATAGGGATTATATTGTATCTTTATAGACTCCTTGGTGAATGCATTTAGCTTCGGCTTTATGATTACATCTAAATAAGATGATATATATTTACTTTTGGTCATGAAACATCTCTTACGGAAATTTCATTAGGATCCCATTCTTGTACCTTTGCCAATTTTATTGACAAAAAGGGGGAGAATTAATATGTAGCTCACACTACAAATACATATGGTTTTCGGATCATTATGTAAGGGGGAGTGGTTTCCATGTGAGATGGAGTATTGACTAGGGGGGGGGGGGTGAAATATCACCATAGTATTGTTGTTAAAGTTGTGATGCAATTGGATTTTGACGTTGTGTAATGATACTATGACATTGTATAACAATGATTGAGAACTCTTGTTTTCTCGTTGTTATAGCTATGGATTTTCAACAACAATGATGCTAAACTTACAACCTTTGGGATCATTGGAGTACTTGGAAGTGACGAAGATTTCGAGAAATGTTGAAGATTAGACATGTGGAATATGAGCTACAAATTAATTTATATATTTTTTTGTATTTCATATGTATTGATGGTTTTGTCACTAAAATTGACAAAGGGGGAGATTGTTAGAGAATTTCTCGGTCGAACTCGCATGCGTTGCTATCTCAAGCATGTTTGTAAATGTTAGTGATCAAAATTATAAGTCTCGATTTCTAGTCTACTATAGATAAGGTCTCAGACTAGGATAGAAAGTGTAGTTGAGCTCAAGAACTCCATGGAAATCATCATACAAGACGAAGGACTACTCAAGGAACTGGTGGATCTTCATCGACTAAAAGGTATGTGGAGACTTGAACTTATTTATCACTCAAAAGTAAATTTATCTCCTATCTTGAGACAAAAGTCGTTTTGCTATATATAGACTAAGATTATACACATTTGGTATTTTGAGTCGAATTTACCTCGCCTATCTATTTCTCGAAATATGTGTTGTAAAGCTTTCGCTTTAGCCAAGTTCATATTTACCAAGTGACAAAAGTCATGTTAAGTTTCAATCACTTTGAAAATTGCTCTGATGAAAAATGGTTTGTGAATAACAACTATATAACGTCCTCTGAGAATGTTTCAATGATTGAAATAAGAGTTTAGACTATAAAACCAATGGAGGATATAAGTATTGTTGTGGAAACACATATATGTATAAGTCCTTATTCCTTGAACCAAAGTTTGTGAACTTTGTTGATCAAGAGAACCGGAGAAGTGCGTGAGCTCAGTCCGCGAACTGGCGGAAGTTCTCGACCCAAGAATTTATACTGGAGTTTGTGAACTCCATCCGGGAACTTAAGTCCGCGAACTTGAGTAGGTTATGTCTAAAAAAGATATTTGTGAACTTATCTTTATAAACTAAGGAATGCAATTGCAAACCGTGACTATATAGTTCATGAACCGATTCAAGTGAATCAAATTATTTTTGCTTCAATTGTGTCTTGTGTAGTACATGATATTTCCTTGCAATTAAGGAACTCTCTAACTAGTTCATTTGAGTCATTTGAAATAGTTATGGTGAAGAAACATTTGGTTGATATGAAAGTTATCATATGGCTAACCATTTGGTTAACTATTGTTGAACCAACTAATGTACAAGTTTGGGTAAGGTTATACAAGCCTACGAACGTGCATTTCATGTGTATATAACAAGCTATGTTTTTGATCTAGCAGTTGATAAATATTAGCTTGAATCTAATCAGGTGTTCATCAAACGGTGAATATTGAATGCTTTGTTACTAAGCTAACATTGATTGCAAACCCTGATTTGAAAGATTATATAAGGGAGAACTCTAGGAACTGGGAAACCTAATCCCTACACATTCTGTGTGATACTAGTTATGCTAATCTAGAGTCGATTCTCCTTTAACATTTGGTTTCTTTTTATAAACCAGATTAACGACTTAAAGACTTCATTGGGATTGTGAAGCCAGACCGATACTACTTTTCTTGTAGTTGTGTGATCTGATCTTGTTGTTTCTATCGTACGATTACAATTGTAATAATTGGCTTGAGATTTCTATCTCCGATAGGCAAGATAAAAATTAATCACAAACATATTCGTCTCATCATTTGTGATTCCACAATATATTTTTTCGCGGCGTCGATTAAGACTATTGTCAGGTGATTGATAATACTGAGCTGTTCTTCTGGAATATAAGTCTGGTTTATCAATTGGTTCTTGTTCACCTTGATTTATCAAAAAAAGAAACAAAACTCGTAGGTATATTCGTGGGAGACGGATTTATCTATTACCGTAGACTTTTTTATGTGATACAGATTTGTTTATTAAAGTCTTCGACTTTGGGTCGTAGCAACTCTTAGTTGGGGTGAGATTAGCTAAGGGAATCAAGTACGTAGTATCCTACTGGGATCAGAGGTGTAGCAGTATAACTGTACCTTGTATCAGTGTGAGATTGATTGGGGTTCAAATACAGTCCAGACCGAAGTTAGTTTGGAGTAGGCTAGTGTCTGTAGCGGCTTAATACAGTGTATGTTTAATCTGGACTAGGTCCCTGGGTTTTTCTGCATTTGCGGTTTCCTCGTTAACAAAATTCTGATGTCTGTGTTATTTCTTTTCCGCATTATATTTGTTATATAATTAAAATAATACAGGTTGTGCGTTGTTCAATCTATTAGAATATCCGACCTTTTGGTTGTTGATTTAGATTGATTGACACTTGGATATTGGTCTTTGGTACCATCCAAGTTTATCTCTCTTGTATTTAAATTGAGACTCGCAGTTTGCTTAAGTAAGATTTAAATCGAGAGATAGAGATATAAACTCTTTGATATACTTTTCTATTGATTGAGTCTAATTGTCTAGTTGATTCTCATAAAAGTATATTGGAGTTTGTCCATACAGATTGCTAATTCAAAATATTGGGTGTGGTTGTTAGACCCCCGCTTTTTCACTTTTCCCTTATGTGCGGAAACAAACATCTCATACATGGATGTTTACTGTTATTTATGAATGTCTTTGAAGAAGTTTCTACATTATGTTTTACTGTCTTTATTTGTATTACCGACTTTCTATGAAACCCGCATTGTCTTCGAATCATATTAATGATTACTTGAAAGCTAGTTGTTATTTCCACTGTGTAGTTGCAGTAAATCCCACAATACATCCCTCACAAGAATTCATAGTAATCAACACATCTTTAAGATAAACAATCACACTTTTTATTAATTAAATCTAAAAATCTTACAAGAGGGAAATGAAATCAAGAATACAACGCTGTTTCAGACTTTCTCTCTCCTCAAAACTTTCTCAACACTCTAAAATTGATATCTCCCTCCTTAAGCCTACTCGGTTCTTTATATTGGGTATTACATAGTGGATGACAGCTAATCTGTCCTTTATTTTGGGATCTGGATTGCGATATTCTCGCAAGCATTCAAGTGTTAAGTTCGCAACATTCTTGAATATCGCAAGGTCTTCACATCTTTCTCATGTTTAAGCTTTCGTCATCTGCAGTTAGTTTGCGACGGCTTCGCAATGTTCTTTTGGTGGTGACTTCGCAAGGTGTTGCTGTCGCGATATTCTGATCCTACATCTTGCCTCTTCTCATGTATTCTCTGCGAAGGAGAGAATGTCATGAAAAATATTCTTTCAAAATGCCACAGCTGTTCATCCCTTCATATTCTTCTACCGACAAGACTCCATGAATTAAGCATAACCGCCTACACGTGTTAAATACTCCTTTGCTCACCGGCACGTTTGATATTATCCAGTCATCACTTCTTTATCTATTTAAGAATAGATCTAACTAGAGATATGATTTTCTTTCTTTTACTTCGTCTCCTTCATCTCCACGTTCTCTGTTAACCTTCATCGTCTGCAACTCTTTCTCCTTTGATTTTCACGGATTCATCTTTCTGTTACTGTTCTCATGGAATCATCAGGGTTAGTTTTCTTTTCTCCTCTTTTTGGTTTTGCTGAAGCTGATTTCTCCTACTGAAATTATCTTATTTGATTTTGTTCGTCTTTATTTAATTCCCATACTGTTTTTGTTTCAGCAAAAGCACCTCTAATACCAGATTTTCAATTCAAAATCCTAATATTTCCAAAGATTCATAGCCCAAAGTCGCTGCAAGTAAAAGATTGTCTGCGAACTGCAAGGTAGTAAGAAACACTATTCTTTTAATAACAATATTGTTGACTCTGTTTTTTATATGGATTGTGATTCGCAGGCTGATGGATATGCTAATAAACCCCCAAAGAGATCTCACCACTTTAAGACTGTTGAAACTTCTGTTTCATTTCCCACATTTACTCCTTCAACTTCTCCTTTAATACCTTCGCAAACTGAATCTTTATTTCCGATCTGCGAAAATATCGCAACAGGTTCCACCCCTTCAACAGATCTTTCTATGAATGAAATTCCTTTTACTAAGCCTGATGCGAATGAATTTTTTTATTCTCCTATGGCCAATACCTCTCAACCTGATTCCATCTCAACCTCAATCATTAATCTTCCTCAAACTTCACCTTCAAATGACATCTCTTTAGCAAAGAATGATGATCGCCAACTTTCTGTTATCACAACTTCTTTGTCTGAGTAGTCTCTCCCCTTTACCAAAGAGACTATGGATGAAATAGATATTACTTTCAAGGTTTTATCCGATGTTTTAGATGACGTCAAGAAGTCCTCTGTTGACCCTGTCAAGTTTGGCGTCTGCGAAATTTTAAGTAAATATTTTGGTTCCGAGAGGATGGTTTCGCAAACGTCCTTAGAGAAAGAAATTGTAGCATTGAAGGAAACTCTCCAAGCCAAGGTCTTAGAATGTGGCACTCTTCGTCTTGAAAACCAAAAGCTTCAAAATGTTTCACTAGACTGTGAAAATCTTCGTGGGAATATTAAGGAATTAAAAGGTACAACCTTCTTATCCTTATCCTTGCCCTTAACTTATCTTTTTAAATAATTTTGTCCTTTTTATATTCAATTTTCTTAAAATCCTTTGTTCGCCCTTTAAGTTTTAAACCAGAAACGAATAATGGAGAGAAATTAATTTGAATCCATCGCTGAAGAAGCCCGTGTGGAAAGAGATATTTGGATGGATCAATATAACCAATTAGATAACCTTCACACATATTTTGTTGATCAAATAGATAATCTTACCAAGGAGAATACTCAATTAATTCAGAAGCGAAATTCATTAAGTAGTGAAATATCTCGCCTTTCTTATTCTTTAACTAAACCTGACTTGGAGATGGAAACTTTATCAGATGAGAATAAAACCCTATCTCAAGAGAAGCAAGGTTTTTTAAATAAGGCGGCGATCTCTTCGATACAGCTTAACACTCTCTAAAAAGTATGTGATGACCAAGAACAATCTCTTTGTTCTTTGAGAAGTAAATTTAAAGAAATAACAGAATCATCTGCTGCTGAAAGAGATGAACTTATCCGAGGTAGAATAGCTCTGAGTGTAAAGACAAGTCAACTCAAGGATCAATACTCCCAACTAGAAGAATCTTATACTTCTTTTGCGAAGGAAAATGCCTTGCTCATTTCCAAAGAAAAGAATTTTCAATCTCGCCTGAAAGGTTTAGTTGGAGATAAATTTGACGATGCAATGGACCGCTGGGAGGATAGTTTTTTTGGCTCTAACTCAATATCTTGTTTCGCAAAAGTAAGGTAGTCGTAAATATTTGACTGCCTCAATTATCTTTTCCTTGTCAAACCTTTTTGCGATATTTTCTTTACGAGTTCTTCGCTTAAATAATTCTATGTGTTCTTCTTTTCGCAGAATCTGAGAAAAAGCTTCATTCATCCATTTTTGTTTTGGAGTCTAAACTAGCTAAACTCCATAAAGATAATGAATTACTTGCCTCTTATCTTGCTCGTTCTCGCGATCGAGTAGAAAGAAGATTTGATTACCTTGCTTACTTCAAAGATATGGAATGTAGAAACCGTGAGAAGGCACTCCTTCATCAAGCTCATCTTAAGGCTGAAGTTCTTGTGAATGATATTCTATTATCCTTGTCTCTTCCTCCTACATCAATCAAACCTTTGGAAGTAGACAATAATGAAATTCCTCGTAATAATGAAGAAGCTATTTTTCAAGAAGATTTTACAAATGAGGAAGGAATTCCTCCTAATAAAGCAACTATCGGTGATGATCCAAATGAAAATGAGTCATGAATAAACGAGTCAACTGTTGGTGAGACCCCAAATGAAGAAGAAGCTAGAGTAGATCAGAACAAAGAGAATACTGGCGAAAATGATAAAGCTGGTGAAGAACGTCCATTATCTCCTTTTGGCGAAGCTAACACTTAAGTTTGAGCTTTACTTTTATTTTCTTAAATTATTTCTTCTTCGTATCTTCTTGCGAATGATGTACTTCAACAAACTTTGAGATTCATTTACTCTTTTAATATTCCGTATGCTTGCGAGAAAGATAATGACATCTTGTTTATTAATTCCCATACTTGCCTCTCATTATCTTTCTCGTGGTTAACAAATTTTTCCTGCGTAAAGAATAGTTAAAGTTTACAAAAATTTTATTTTGTCATGTGGTCTTATTTTTCCTTCCTAATTAAAGGTATTATTTTTCCACCTCTTGTCATTGCGACAAAATCGCAGGACGTCTTTGCACTTTCATGCAGAAACCCATTGATCTTGTCTTATCTTTTCTCTTTTGTCATTTTTGTTGCGAAAATATGATAGGCCTAATTATTCTTGCGAAAATATAGCCCCATGACATTGTCGTCTTGCGACAAAATCGCAGGACGTCCTTACATTTTCATGTACTGACCCATTGAACTCCCCTTATCTTTATCTCTTGTATTATTGCCTCTTCAGGATTGTCGCACAAATATGACAAGCCTTGATACTCCCGTGAGTAAAAAGCCTCATGACATTTGCGTCTTAAGACACATATTAGATCCCTAATGGAGGGTGCCGCCCTTATCTTCCCCCTGGTTGCCCCTTCAAGGAGACGTACCTATACCATACAAGGTTGTCTCCTCCCATCCGATCTTAACAACGACCAGTTATTTTCGCAGCCTCTTATCCCTTTTTCCTATATGGATTATGGTTACGAGACTGCACCCTAAGTGGGGTTTTCTTCGGGCCGAGTGCAGTATAAGACAAGACTTTCCAAGAATGTCCAAGTACGTTCCAGATGCCCCAGGCACTCTTGGATCAACTGTGTACCTCGGCGCCTTGATCAGATTCTGCACTCCTTAGGAGAGATCTTCGTACCTTAGTCGCCCAACTTAAGTCATATGCTTAAGCTGAGCATCCAAGGCGCCTCTACTGGATGGGCTTTATTGACCCCAAATCTCCATGACTCAGGTTCCAGGGGTGGTGTAACCTTTTCGCTGAGCCATGCAACATGTACCCCTTCTATGACGTACTTTAGGTCTTACATTTGCCTCTTGCAAAAAATTTATTTCGCGAACTAGGGTGTACGCCATAGTAAGTTCGCCCCTTTCTATTATGTCAATGATCTTTGCGAAATTTTCGCATATTTTTCTTCTGCTTTTGATATTTGTAATCTTGCATCTTCTCTTTCATAAGTTTTTTGCATACATTCATTTCATTTCATAGGAATATATCAAGAAGATTTTTGGATTATTTGTAATCTGTAAGTTTGTTATCTTTCCTTGATATATGTCTCCATTTTATTCTTGGGATTTTCGGTGATAATTCTTCAACAAGTCTTTTGTATTTCTTTAAGGATGGTTCATTCGTAATGTACTCTCCTTTAATTTGGCAAATAACTAGCTGCGAATCACTAGTGATCCTCACATTTTCTAATTTCATTTCTATTGTGAATTTTAGGGCATGTATCACAACTTCATATTCTGTTTCATTATTAGTGGATACGAACTCCGATCTGAAAGAAAAAGCCATCTTATTTCCTTCTGGTGAAATCAGGAAAACTCCAATTCCATTACCTTCCCCATTTGACGATCCATCTACCAATATTTACCATCTATCGGGTTTTGTCAATAGATCTCTTGGGTTTCCATGTTCTTCTTCTACATCCATGATTTCCTCCACAGCTTCATCATCTTCTAGAGGGAATTCTGCTAAGAAGTCTGCGACAACTTGTGATTTTGGTGAAGACAATATTTCATACTTAATTTCGAAATGTCCTACTTTTGCATTCCATCTCCCCCCACCCTGCCTGACCTTTTTGAATTCTTCATCACCGATTCAATTGGTACCTTTGTCAAAACCCTTATTTCGTTTGCCTGAAAATATATGCGAAGCTTAAACGCTGCATAAACTAATGCCAGAATTAGTTTTCCAATTTTTGAATAATTTTTCTCTGCATCATTGAACGTTTTGCTGATGTAATAAATTGGTTTTTCAACTCCTGCGTCCATTCTCAATAACACATCACTTAATGTATGCGAAGTTGTTGCAAGATAGATTAATAGTTCTTCTCCTGGCTCTGCCTTTTGAAAAATAGATATATTCATCAGATGTTCTTTTATTCCTTGGAAAGCTTTCTCACATTCATCTGTCCACCTGAATTTTGTGCCTTTTTTGAGTATGTTGAAAAGATGTTTACACTTGTCTGATGATCGTGAAATGAATCTTCCCAATGAAGCCAAGAGTCTGCTTAACTTTTGTACATCCTTCACCGTCGCTGGTGTTGGCATGTCACAAACTGCTTGCACTTTCTCTGGATCAACTTGTATTCCTTCTTTTGATACAATGTAGCCTAGAAATTTTCCAGATGCAACCCTAAAAATATACTTCTCTGGGTTTACTTTGATATTAAAATGTCGTATTTGTTCAAAATTTTCCTTCAGATCTTGTACATGGTCTTTAGCTTCTTTACTTTTTATTAACATGTCATCTATGTACACCTCTAATGTTTTGTGTATCCATTTTGCGAACACTTTCTCTACCATCCTTTGGTATGTTGCTCCAGCATTCCGCAAACCAAATGGAATTTTTGTATAACAATATAACCCTCTTGGAGCGAAAACGGCAGTGTGTTCTTGATCTTCTTCAGCGAAAGGGATTTGATTGTAACCTTTGTACCCATCTAGAGAAGATATTCTATCATTTCCCGCTGATGACTCAACCATTTGTGGAATATCTAGTAATGGAAAACTGTATTTCGGACAAGCTTTGTTTAGATCAGTAAAGTCTATACAAATTCTTATCCCTTTATTCTTCTTTGGGACCACAACCATGCTTGCTATCCACTCCCGATACTTGTCTTGTCTTATAATTCCTGCATCAAGCATCTTCTGCAGCTCTTTTTCTATTTGCGGATGATATGTTGTTGTGATTTTTCTTATTTTTTGTTTAAATGGCCTTATATTTTTGTCGATCTCCAACCTATGACACGCCACAAACGGATCTATTCCAGGCATCTCATCCATGTTCCATACGAAAATATCTTTGTACTCTCGCAAAAGATTAATAGTTCTTTCTTGTTCATCTGCCTCCATCTTGGTCCCAATTCTTAGTATTTTGGGTTCTTCTTTAGTTCCCAACATTCACTTCCTTTGTTGGTTCTGTTGCGGTGTAACTGGCCTTAGGTTCTTCCATGGGTGTTGGTTTTTTTATCACCTTCACAAGTTCGTTTCCTTCTTCCGAAATTTCGGTGGGTATTCCTTTCCCTTCCTCTGCTCTAATCATGTAAATTTTAAACTCTTCTTCTTTCTTTGCCTCTTTCGCCATTTTTTCTGCGAATTTTTTGCTTCTTTGGACGTTCTTCATAATGCTTCACTTCAATTTGATAACACAATTTCGCACTATCAGTATCTCCCCTAATTTCACCAATTCCGCTTGGTATTGGAAATCTGATGCACTGATGTAGTGTTGATGCTACGTCTTTAATTGCGTGTATCCAGGGCCTTCCCAACAATATGTTATATGGCGATTTCATATCCACCACACATAGCGTCACTTGTGTTTCAACCTCTCCAAGCGAAATTCGCACCACTATTTCCCCTTTTGGTTTTGTTGTAGATTTTCCGAAACCATGAATATGATATGCTGAATGAGACATTCTTCATCTTTGTATCCCATTCCTTTGTATGCATGATAAAATATATATCCACCGAACTCCCTGTATCCACCAAAGTTCTGTTTATCTCCCATTCTTCCATAGTTTTTACTGATTTCCCCTTTACTCTCTACGTGGTTACTGTGATTATCAAAGGAGATATGTGGCTCAAATTTTCTCTTGGTATCTCTGCTGATGTGAATGTAATTTCTTGTTTTTCCCAATCTTTCAAGGGTGATACCTTCTCTAATGTCATGATTTTCTTTCCTTCAAAATCTCGTTTATGTATTCTTCCTCTGATGCTTTCATGAAATTCATTAATCATTGTTTTTGAGATTAAATTACACTCCAATCTTCTGTTACCTTCATTGATTTTGACTATTTTTTCCTTAACTGGTTTACTGATTGATTTCATCACTTTCTTCACTTGAACAATCTGAATAACAATCTTTTATCTTGTTTTTTCCACAATTTTCAACCTTCATTCCCTGTTTCTAGCGCCAATATGTAGTTGCAAGAAATCCCACAATACATCCCTCACAAGAATTCATAGTAATCAACACATCTTTATGATAAACAATCACACTTTTTATTAATTGAATCTAGAAATCTTACAAGAGGGAAATGAAATCAAGAATACAACGCTGTTTCAGACTTTCTCTCTCCTCAAAACTTTCTCAACACTCTAAAATTGATCTCTCCCTCCTTAAGCCTACTCGGTTCTTTATCATAAACTTTCTCAACATAGTGGATGACAGCTAATCTGTCCTTTATTTTCGGATCTGGATTGTGATATTCTCGCAGGCATTCAAGTGTTAAGTTCGCAACATTCTTGAATATCGCAAGGTCTTCACGTCTTTCTCATGTTTAAGCTTTCGTCATCTATTACGTCATTTCTGCAGTTAGTCTGCGACGGCTTCATAATGTTCTTTTGGTGGTGACTTCGCAAGGGTGTTGCTGTCGCGATATTCTGATCCTACACATTGGGCACCCATTTTAGGGATGATGTTCTCACCCATTCCCACTTTCAGTTTCAGATACAGTTCAGGATGTGCATGTGACGATGAAAGCTTCAAAGATTTATTTACCTTAGTTAGTTAGCTTTCACAGTGTTTATTTTGAGTTTGCATTCCAATTGTAAATCAATTCACTATTGAATATGTATCATATGAGAGGAGTTCTTGTATATATATTTCAGAACGGGGCTAGTCTTTGGGTTAGGTTTTGTAGCAGATTTCTTAATTGAATGCTTAAGTTTATGATTTAGATTTCGTATCGCCTTTTTATTTAGTTAATCTCTTGGATTAGTCAGCTGCTAGCTTTAGGGGCGGTACATAAACATTCTCATGTGATAAAAATCATTTGTATATTCATTTTTCAGTTGATCCACAAATTAATTCTTAAACAAAAATTTGTTTCGAGCTAATATTGTTAATTAAGGACCTTTGAACATTTATGCTTGAATCATATTTCGAGACATTTAACAAGACAAACTTGATTCGAAATTTCTTCTTTGTAATAAATCTACTAGAAGTCATACGACATAGTCACATACGATAGAATGGTAAGATAGTGAGTAAAATATAATGGTTCAGTATTCACATACCTGATTAAAAAAGTTATCCAAATGTCTTCGTCGATCTTCGGTCTTCGAGGGTGATGTCTGATACTCAACTACCGAATTCTAACCTAGTCCGAGACTTGACTTAGTAGGCTAGAAATCAAGATATAGTTTTGATCATCTAACATTGACAACAAGCTTGAGATAACAAAACTTGTGGGTTCGAGCATTTCTCTAAGAATCTCCCTCTTTGGCAATTTTATTGACAAAACTATTCAATACATATGGATTCAAAACAAAAAAAAAAAAAAAAAAAACCGCTCAAAATCCACTATGCTTGATTTCCTTGGTTCATCAACAAACGTCTTGAATTCTTCGTACTTCAAGTTCTTCAATGCTTCTGCATAGAAGAACTAGTTTTTCTGGAACTAGTTTTTAATCTCTAATTTAATTAAATCTAACATATTCATGGGATCAAAAGCAATAAAAATGGGTTGGGTTTCCGATTCTTACCTATTTAAAGTTATTATTGGTTGAGAATTGATAGTTAATTGTCGTTGAAGGGAAAAAATAAAAAGGAAGGCGAAGGATGAAGAGGCGATGGAGGAGAAGAAGAGACGGTTCTTTTTTTTTGGGGGGGTAAAGGTTTAGTTTTTGATTTAGTTAGTTTAGGTTTGGTAATTATTTTAGTTATTAAAGGGTATTTTTATATTTTTGATAATGAATTAGGCCCCCTCATCCATATTTAGGATAGTTGAATTCACATAGTTGAATTCACATGAGCCCTCAAAACCAAATCCTTAGAGCCCCTATAATAGGTTTCTTAACTAAGCCTATGATACATGTAGAGTCACTACTACTTCGTACTTCCAGACGAAAACCGAGTCGTGGGAACATCCGGATACTCTAGTCTGTGCAATGTCGGAAAACCGAGTCACAGTACTAGCCTACTAGGTAAAAGTAAAATAAAACTGAAATAAAGGGACAAAAATCAAATATTTATTGTTTGCTTGTGGCCCCTAAATAAATTGCTTTCATTTGACAGCACGGGGTGGTGTTGGATATATCTATGCGTGAAGATATACTGGCCATGTTTTTCTCGTATCCAAGTTGGCCATGAAATAGCTGTACAAACTATGAAGTACAGATTGGGTTATGCCATATGGAACAAATATGTCATTCTCCAGGTGTAGGACAAGAATGTAATACCTAATCCTTCTTTCAGCAATTATATCTTATCTTGGCTGTGTTAGGTTTTAAGATCTCTGCATCGACATCAAGCCTTTCTCTTATTAATATCAGTCATCATGGTGTTAAATTAATTAACCTCTACTCAATCCACTGAATGTGGAGAAAACCTTAACTTACTTAAGTCTTAACTGATCATCTGAAGCATCACGAATGGGATTATAAGTTTTGACAGTCAAGCACCATTACCAAATTATAAACCATGTCTTGAGTTAGTTTCAACGGAATATGGTTTTCCATACATTTCCATGCTCCTAGTTAGCAAAAGGCCAAGAGATTTGGTTTTTGGACTAGTGGTGATAAAAACTAGAACTATTGTTTGTGTCTTCTCTTGCCTAGAAGTATTCTTTTGGATTGTTTTGAAACATTTTTTCATTAGGTTCAGGGAAAGGAAAATAGTGTATTGTAAGTTACACAAACAATCAACACTCCATCACTATCAGATCTCAAAATACAATGGTAGTGCTCTTCTTTGAGAGGGACCAAGTACGTAAATCCTTTTTTTTTTTTTTTTTTTTATCTGTTAAAAAGAATTTTCATTGATTTTATATTTTTTTTGGTACGTTAAAAAGAAACTTCATTGAAAAAAAGACACTTAAGAGGGGTACTTTAACCCAATGATTACAACCGAACAAAAAAAGGGGAATCGAAAGGAGATTCGACTACCCAAATAAAGAACCACAAAAATTACGGAGGCCGGTATAATAAGTCACATTGAGAAATCACCATATTTGCCGTGAGCCCCAACATTCTTGTATTTGATTCGGCCCAAAAAAACGCTTGTAATTTGATATCTCTAACGAGGCTTGTCAAAGTTTTCTTTTTGTTATCGAAGGTTCTTGCATTTCGCTCTTTCCATATACACCACCATATAGCAACCGGGATGTTATTCCATATTTGACTAAGTCTTTCATCTCCCCAATTAAACTTCCAAGTCTTCATAGATGTAATGACATTAGGGTCATATGACCATCCAAATTGGCACCCTTCAACACAGTAATCCCATATTCTCCGAATTCTCCAACAACCATAAAAAAAATGCGCACTTGATTCATCGTCTTCCTCACAAAAATGACATACACTAGAGACATCCATACCCCTTCTTAAAAGTTTATCCGCCGTCATTACTCGATCATGAGAAAGAAGCCAAAGAAATAAATTGATTTTGTGAGGGTACTCATTACTCCATACAACATTGATTGGATAATCCGGCTCACCTTGATCTTTGTTGTTTTTAATTCCATCCTTAATCGTATATTAACCATGATTACTACCAACCCAAATTCGGGTATCCGTAACCCCTTCTTGAATAGAGATGGAAGAAAGAAGATTTGATATAGATAACACTTCACTTGGAATGGTTTGAGGGTATCTTTGCCTAGACATAAACGCCCACCTTACACCACCTTCCCTAACGTCATACATACTAGCCACCACAAACTCCTTGGTCCTTGAAGCTTCATAATCCGGAGGAAACATATCACATAATCTTCCTTCACCAAGCCAAGAATCTTCCCAAAATCTAGTTTCCTAACCCGCTCCAATCTTGAATCTAATAATTTTATTGAAATCTTCAAGCTCTTTATAAATATTAAACCACAAACTCCCACCTTTTGATCCTTTGGGTTGGAGAGTTTCCCAACCGGTAAATGTTTCGCCAAATTTTTCAACTATAATCTTCCTCCACAACTCATCTTTATCTACGCTAAAGCGCCACCACCATTTTTTTAGCAAAGCCGAGTTTACTTGCTTAGTTCTTCTTATACCAAGACCACCTTTTTCTTTTGGTTTTGAAGACAATTTCCAACCAATATTGTGAATTCTTTTCTTATGATCATCCCATAAGAAATTTCTCACAACTCTATCAATTTTCTTAGTTATGGAGCAAGGAGCAAGAAAAATAGAGAGATAATAAGTGGGAAGACTAGCTAGAACGCTTTTGATGAGAGTTAACTTACCTCCTCTTGCGAATGTTTTTCCATTCCATGAAGTAACTCTTTTCCCACAAATTTCAAGTGTTTTTTTCCCATTTTTGAGTACCCCTTACCTTGTCTCCCAAAGGGAGCCCAAGATATATGCTAGGAAAACTCGCATACTTGCATCCTAACATGTTAGCATAATTTTGAACTTCATCCTCGACCGCTACCCCAAATAAGCTACTTTTAGAGAAATTTATCTTCAAACCCGAAGTTAACTCGAAACAAAGAAGAAGGTAACGAAGGACATCAACTTGTTCTCTCTTAACATCAAGAAAAATGATAGTATCATCGGCGAATTGTAAGTGATTTATTTTTGTTCCCCTCTCTTTGACCGAAAAACCCGAGATTTGATCATGTTATTGAGCTTTGCTCAACATACAACTTTATACTTCACCAACAATAGTAAAGAGAAAAGGAGAAAGAGGGTCTCCTTGACGAAGTCCTTTTTCACTACCAAAGTAACCAAAAGACGATCCATTAACAAGAACCGAGAATTTTGAGAATGTTAAATAATTTCTAATCCAAGACCTCCAAACACCACCAAACCCATTTTGAATAAGACTTCATTTAAAAAGTTCCAATTCACATTATCAAATGCCTTTTCAAAATCAAGCTTGCAAACCAACCCCGGTAATTTTTGACGAAGTCTAGAATCCACACATTCATTTGCTATCAATACTCCATCAAGAATTTGTCTTCCTTTAATAAAACTAGATTGAGTTGTTGAGATTAAATATTTCTTAGTTATGGAGCAAGGAGCAAGAAAAGTAGAGAGATAATAAATGGGAAGACTAGCTAGAACGCTTTTGATGAGAGTTAACTTACCTCACAACTCTTTGCATTTACATATACGCCCACCTTACACCACCTTACATAAACGGCCAACTTACACCACCTTACATAAACGACATAAACGCCCACCTAAATGTCTATAGAGATCCTTTTTTTTTTGTCTCGGTTCTTAAATCTCATGAGAAACGAGATCACAATCTTTGGTAGTAGATATTAGCAATTTATGGTCTGAATTTTGAACAATCTGCGTAGTTCGGATGAAATAAACTAGAGGCTCCATATGTGTTCATGCAATAAAACTAGACAAAAATGTCCATCTAACTAATTATCCTAGTTTAATTGAGGGGCCCAAGAAACAATTAGGGCCTCGCCCATTTTATTTTCACCCCAAAATTTTCAGGGGCGTATAATATAGTGAAATACCGTTTTACCCCTTATTTGTTTTTAATTTTTTAAATCAATGACGACTCCAAAGTGTCGTTATTGTTTCAATGACGACTCTTCAAAGTCGTTACTGTTTTCGTGACGAGTCTAAAGAGTCGTTAATGTTGTGTCGTTACTACTTTCAATGACGACTCTAAAGTGTTGTTCATTAACGACTTCTTAGAGTCATCATTGAAACAATAACGACACTTTAGAGTCGTCATAAAAAGTAGTAACACACTTCGAATCGTCATTGAAAACATTAACGACTCTTTAGGGTCGTCATTGATTTAAAAAAAAAAATACATGACGACTTTTCATACAAATCTGGGCAAAAAAAATTGAAGAAAAAAAAGTTAAACTCTAATTAAGTAAGTTAAACACTAATTAAGTGAGATTATCACTAATTAGATAAGGGTAGATTAGTCATTACTAAAATATTTGGATAAGGGATGACTCAAATTAGGTTTGGGTAACATTTTTTGTCCTCTAGTGGGAGGCCCCTAATTGTTTTTTGGGGCCCCCAATTAAATTAGGCTAATTATGGAAGTTTTTTTTTTTTTTTTAATCAGCTGGGGTTAAAGGGTCCCCAGAAACAAGAAAACAAAACAAAAACACAAAAACAAAACAAAAAAACTACCTACGCGGGTACAACTTTCCCTCCTTATCCTCTCTAATTATCTCACACAGCTATGGGGAGAACTCCTCTATCCTGACATCAATCCATTTTACAATGGGGTGATAACTATCTAGAGTGTCAGCAGCTCTATTAGCCTCACGAAAAATATGAGAAATCTTAAGGACTCAGAGAAAGGTAACATCTTTTCCACCCTACGCCAAATCTGAATCAAACTCCAAGGAGGTTTCCTAATTTTCTGAACCATCAAATTATAAATATACATAGATTCCATGGCCAGATGAATCCTCTTAATACCTTTAACAATGGCTAGGTTTAAACCCAAACTTCACTCCATGTAGTTCATGAGCATTAGCCGAAATAGGAGGACCACCTCCTTTTGCAGCAGCCACAACATTTCCTGAGCAGTTCCTTAAAATATCTCCCCAACCACCTGAATGATCCTTTCTTGACCCATCAGTATTAACCATAATCAAATCTTGATCAGGAAAAATCCAAGAGCAATAAGTAATAACAGAAAGGGGAATAAACTGACAACTGACCCGAAGTCTGTCCATAAAACTTCTAGAAAAAGAGTTATCAGCAGCTTTGCAATTAATGGAACTAACCTTAATTATAACATCCTCCAAAATAGCGAACCCCACTTGGTTAGCAGAAGAAAATTTACTAGCAAACACTCTATTATTCCGCTCTCTCCACAAGTGATAGATAAAACTGTTGAAAATCAGTTTCTTCACTCTATCAATTATAGTCTGGCCAACAAAAGCTTGAACACACCAAAGGATTTTCTTACTCCAGCTCTGACAAGTATTTCTATAGATCCCCATTTTAAGGAGTAAACCCAGCCATATTCCTACTGCAAAGATGCAAGAATGAAAGATATGTTCTTCAGTTTCAGGTCCTTCTTCACATAAAACACAGGTAACAACTGGTAACAAACCCCATTTCACCATTTTATCTCTTGTTTTCAGTCTTCTATGCAAGCATAACCAAGTGATGAAGGAGTGTCTCGGCATATGAGATTTAAACCACACAAGACTCTTCCACAGGACATCATCATTTTCCCCTGCCAAGGTTCTATAAGTATCTTTTATAGTAAAATCCCCAGAAGTGATAGCTAGGATTCCAAACAACCAAATCTGCCACAAACAAATCAAAATCCACCTCCTTGAGCTGTAAAATAATACGATGCAACTCATCCTCCATAGCATCAGGATAATACCAACCCTCACAATCAAGAAAATCAGCCACCCGGAAGTTAGATCCATAACATAGTTCATCAATAGTATCCTTACTGACCCAATCAACTAATTTGCAATTTGGATGCCATAAATCAGTTAAAAACTTTGTTTTCTCCCCATTTTCAATAATATGTAAGAATGGGTTCTTAGCCACTTCTCGTTGTTCTAGAATCCTCCTCCAAAACCATGAAGCATCACGGGGAATAGTTAGAGTCCAAAAATCGCGATTCTTAATAAAATTTGCATGAATCCAATCTGTCTAGATGGTCCTCTTACCACTAACCAAGTCCCACAAATATTTTAAGTTAGTTGCATCATTAGTAATTTCCACATCTCTATCTCCTAGACCCCCTTCATCATAAGTTCTGCAAACTATATTCCAATTAATGGGATGATATTTTTTCACCATTTCAGCACCATCCCAAAGGAATTTCTTGGGAATAGATTTCAGCTCATTTATAGCCCTCTTAGGTAAAATAAAACATGATATCCAAAAGTAAATCATACCAACTAACACAATTTTAATCAATAATAATTTACCAGCATAAGACAAATGCTTGGACTTCCAAGACTTAACCCTTTTGGTGACCTTAGAAATCAAAGGCAAACAATCTTGGTAAGATAATCTAGAAGAAAGGAGAGGAACCCCCAGATATCTCACTGGCAATTCTCCTCTACCACACCTCAAAAAATAAATAATCTGATCCATTACACCATTATCAACAGAAGAAGAAAAAAGAGAAGTCTTATTAATATTTAATTCCAGTCCTATGAACTTACTAAAATCCTCCAAAGCAGATTTAAGAGAAGAATCAGCTTTAAAAGTATCCTTGAAGAACACGAGAACATCATCAGTGAAACATAAATGAGTAAGTTGAGTAAGCCTACACCTAGGATGAAATTCAAAATTACCCATATTCACTTGAAGCCGTAAAGAAAGACTCATGATTTCCATAACAATGACAAATAAGTAGGGAGATAGAGGGTAGCCTTGGTGAATGCCCCTGCTGGAAGAGAAATAACCATACGGCAAACCATTTACAAGGACAAAAAACTTAGCAGTCGATATACAAGTTAGCACCCATGAAGTAAATTGATCAGGAAAACCCATTTTTTTAAGGCACATAACATTGTCATCTCAGCTAACAGTGTCATAAGATTTCCGAATATCAATCTTTAGAGAGCATCTAGGGGACCCAGTACTTTTATGATAATTCCTAACGATTCCATGTGCAAGTAAAATGTTATCTTGTATGGTTCTGTCAGATATAAAAGCAGATTGATCTCTCAACACCTTTTTTATTCTCATTTCTAAGATCTTTGTAATGCATATATATATAAAATTACAGCAAGAAATAAGGGAAAAGTCTGCAATAGTACTAGGATTTTCAACCTTAGGAACCAAAGTCAAAAAGGTACTGTTTACCTTACCAAGCAGCCTTCCTGAGATGAAAAAATTCTGGACAGTCTTAACAAAATCACCTTCAATGATAGTCCAGCAAGATTTGAAAAAATAACTCGTAAAACCATCCAGACATGGGGATTTGTTAGAACCAATACATGATAAGGCATATACAATCTCCTCCCTGGTAATTGGAGAACTAAAACCTGCTTTTTCATCATCACCAATAACATTAGTAAACTGCAGGAAATAAGCATCCATCATATTAGTACAACTAGGGTCATTACCCTTAAATAAAAAAGAGAAAAAAATTTGTACACTCTAAAGAAATTTCCTTGTCATATTCAAGAGTATGACCAAGCTCATCCTTCAAAGTGAGAATGTTATTCCTACATCTCCTTTCTTTTAAAGTACTATGGAAAAAATGATTATTTGAGTCCCCTAATTCCATCCACTGCACCCTAGATTTATGCCTAAGAATAGATTCTTCATGTGTAGCCATTTTAGCATAATGAGAAACATCTCTCTTATCCGCAGTAACAACATATTGATCCAAATGATGAAGTTGAATTGCAGCTTGAGCACTGACCATCATCCTTTTAGACTCAATCACTGATTCAGCTAATTATGGAAGTTGTCAGTGGGCTTTTAGGTGGCTTCTATAAGAACCATTTTTTGGGCACTACTCCATTTTGGAGGGGAACTACTATTTGATAAGAATATCACCCTATAGTTATAAAGGGTGTCCTAAAGTGTGGAAATGACTAACCTACCCTTAACCTAATTTAATTTAAATCTAACCTAATAACCACCTATATATATATATATAACCACCACCTCCTCCCACCACCACCGAACATCACCTACCACCTCTGACTACCACTGCCACCTCTATATGTATAGCTTAATTTAAATCATTAACAAAGATACTCTCACAAATCCATTACTTGTCATTCGTTTTTGGTTGAAAAAATGAGAAGTAATCATCAAAATGAGTTGAAAATTGAAGTTGCGGAGAGAAGTTTGGCTAGGAATAATGTAAAAAACTTTGTCGAACTAGCCAAACTCAAATTTCATGGATGTTTTTTTTTTGGAGAAAAGTTCGGTTACGTCACAAAAAAAAAATGTCCCAGTCGAACTTTAAGTTCGGTTATGTCGCAAAAAGTTCGGTTACGTCGCAAAAAGTTCGGTTACGTCACAAAAAGTTTGGTCATGTCGCAAAAACGTTCGGTTATGCCGTAATTTTTTTCTCCTAACCGAACTTTTCTCTGAAAAACCTATATATTGAGATTGGTTACGTCTCAAAAAGTTCGGTTACGTCGCAATTTTATTCTCCTAACCAAACTTTTCTCTGAAAGAAAAAACTCCATTAAAGCTGAATTCGGCTACCTGTATTTTCAGAAACATTAGTCGAACTACACTTGCAGATGAGTTCGGCTACCTGTTCTTCAGATTTCGTAGCCGAACTTTCTTAACCAAACCAAAATCAATTTGTAAATTTCATTTTTATGAATGGTTTGGCCAATTAAATCACCTTTAACTAAGTTTGAAGTATCCGTGAGTACCTAAAACATCATACTGTTGTTGTGGCTCTTAAAGAAAAAGATCTAACTTTTTTTCTTCCAAAACACTCATCTTCATCTTCTTCTTATCCCTCTCAATAATTGTTCTTTTGAAGAAAAAAACAACTTATTAATTTAATCTCACTAATCATTAATTAACTCACTAATCATTACACTAACTTAATTAGAAATGGTAATATTCGTACTAAAATAAATATATAGATAAGGGGTAACTCAGATTTACTTCAAATATCCACCCAAAAAAGAAATAGTAGTCCCTCTACAAAATGGAGTAGTGCCCAAAAAATGGTTCTTCTATAATGTCCAATCTTGAAAAATACTTCCACGGGCCTCTATGTCGTACAATAAAATTTGACAAAATTTGATAGGAGTCGAGAGCATCTCCAATTGGATAGTGTGAAGTTCCTATTTTAACGGCCACATAGGAGTTTTGTTATTTTTCCTAAAAATTCATCTCCAACGAGAAATTTAAAAGAGGATGTGAGGATTATGTGGCAAGAGGTTAGATTCACATCCTCTAGCCCATCCTCTAGTTTCATAGGTTCACTTATAGGATGTAGAAAACCTAATCATTATTATCTATGGCTACAATTACAAAACCTAATCATTTACCTCCTTGTATTAAGGAGATTTTAATCTCACATCCGTAAAAAAGAAATTCCACCAAGGTTATACAGACGATTACTATTGGAGACGCCCTAAGGGCAATCCCTATGGTAATATTCAAATGAAAATTTTGTTGAGCCAGGTGGATGGCCAAACAGATTTCTCCACTATGGGAATAGCACTGCGAGGTTGATCATCAAGCGCCCGTGCTAAGTACACACATTGGCATGTGTAGGATAAACGCGGAGCTGGAAGAACAAACGATGGCGCTCAAGACAAAAACTCTGGCGTTGGTCATACCAATGCGGGCGTGAGAAATAAAAACGCCAACGGTCGATTTTCCAACGTCTATATTCTCAATGTTAAAGTTTTTAAAACTATAAATTCCTTTAACTGAATTCATTTTCAGTCACATCACTACTATTTCCTTCTTCTAAATCAAATTTTTTTGATACAATATGAGCAACATTAAAAAAAACGGTCAATACTATAAAGAAGAGAAGAGATCGAAGAAATGAATCGGCACTGCGGCCTGCCATAGGTGTAGATTATTCTCAAAATTGGAAAGCAGAGTTTGCTTCACCGAATGTCATTGTTGCTCCATCATTAGTCCAAGGTCATGTGTCGGGACATCAAGAGCGGTCTGAGGGTTATTATAGAATGAGAGGTGGATTTTCAGACTTAAAGGTTGTTTATGAAGTTTACCCCTCGAGTCCGAGAAAGGGTTGACATATATCCATGGCGTGCGCTTTATAGTGTGAAGCCTAGAAGACACAACAACATAATTACAACAACAGTGGTAGAAAGGTGGTGGCCGACGATGCACACATTTCATTTTATGGATTTTGAAATTGGTAAGCTTGCTTAACTTAAATTATATTTTTTAAAATAATTATTAAATAATAAAAAAAATTAATCATAGTTGATATTATACTTGTAATAATAGGAATTACTCCCCTTGATTTTTATTTCATTTGTGGGATCCCAAGTGGAGTGGGAGATCCGGCACCATTCAACCAAGACGAATGGATATCAAATAGTAAATGGGAGACGCTTTTTCCCTCGTTTATGGAATCAAAAATACGTGAAGATTATAAAGAATTGAAAGGAGGTGGGATTAAATATTCAGCGTTGAAGTCTTTCCTTACCCAAAGCAGAAACCCATAAGATGTAGATGACTATCCTGAACTCAAAAGGGTGTTTATCTTATGGGTACTGGGTCAGACATTATTTCCAAACTCAATTTATGTTGCTCGTGTTGGTTGGCTTTAAGCATTAGAAGATCTTGACAAAGCACCAGATTATGACTGGGGATCTACAATTTTAGCAGAATTGTACTGTGGGCTGGATCAAGCATCCATGGGTATGCCTAATTTCACTAGTTTCTGGGGCATCATAGAGATAAATATCAAAATTATTATTTTTAAATTTAAATAATTTTTATGAACAAATGTAGATTAATTCAAAATACTAAAATTATGGAGTAATTTGCAGTATTGGTGGTATACATACTTCTGTGTTGATAAAATGATCCTTAAAGACGATACCCTTAGATTTCCAATTTTGGACATGTACATCTCGACCGACTTAGCGAAGGAAACTGGAAGCGACGTCTCGGGTTCCATTTTTGTTCAGAAGTTTCATCAGATGACTCGGAGACACAACAACGTAGTTGTTCACCCTTACATTGATTTTCCTCAATATGGTGTTAATGATGGACAACGTATTCTTGATTATTCTCTGCGTAGAGTTGTTTTTTACACTCCAGAAACAGAAAGAGGGGTGCCTGGGAGAAAGACTGCAGTACCAAATACAAGGTATATATGCAATTGTTATTAACCTGCCACAACAGATGCAAACCTCTGGATCAGATTTTGATCGGCTGAGAAGAACCAATTGGGAGAGGTATGAACTAAATACAAAGAGGGATATTGGTGAAGCGCATTATGTCAACTGGTACAAGTCGATTGCGAAGCCTATAATTGGGACACACAACACACACGTTTATGGGTTTGATTTCCCAGGGCTATCATGCATGTCCCATGATGCAAATATCGTTCCTAGCTAGCCACCTCCAAAAGAGCCATGCTTTTTACCCCACCATGGGTGCAAGTTCTTCATAATCTTCGTCAAATATGCCCGAAATTCGTTGGGTGATTTCAAGTATTACTTTACAAAGTGAGCTAACCATGATCCCCATTGTTTCCCGATCTATGGAACGTGATTATCCTTACTACAATGTGACTGACAGTAACGGAGAGTTGCGAAGACAACTGAACGATTTGTATTGGGTGAATCGGCAAATGGAGGCTATACACTTGAATGTGTATCGAAAATGGCACGAGGACATAATGTTTGGATTGAGTCCAGCGGTAAATGATGATGGACGTTCATCGTCTACAGATTCTACCAGGAGCAACTGATTATTGCACGATAGTGATAATACAGTGGTGGAAGAAACACAAGTACGACAGATTTATTCACCAAAAACTGTGCTTGTATCTCAACCTCAAGTATTTCAGCTAGATCTTAGGCGTATTTCATCATCATTCTCACCCTACAACCCAAATGATTTTGTCATAGACCTGGACAGCCCTTAACCTTCAGACCGAGTGCCTCAGCGTAATTAGTATGCATGTTAATTAATTTTGTTTACGTTAAATTATTGATTAGCATGTAATGGTCTAGATAAGCCCACGTGTAGGGCTAGAGTTGCGTAATGCTTTAGGGTTTTGGTTAGCTATTGCCTTAAAAGAAATTGAGTTGTATCGTCTTTGGTTATGAAAAGAAAGAATAGAGAAAAGATGGGTCCAGTGTGGCTGCAGTGAAGAGTTGTTATCCTAAATCTACCTTCCATCACTCTCATCTACTGTTCTTGTACTGAAAATCATAACAATTGGTATCATCCAGTGTCCTTCCTTCTACTCCTCATGACAGGCGGCCCTACGATTAAAGATGTTGATGCTCATACCAAAGAACTGAAGGAATTATTAAAAGCTTTGAATGAAAACCACACCCGTGATGCTGCTAGTCGTACTGCTGCTACTACTTCACATGGTGAGAAACTAGATAATATTTGTCTCAATCTTCAAAATCTCCATAATGCAACTACAGCCACACAAACTAAATTAGATAGACTTATTGATCTGTTAGCTGACAAGTTTGATACCTCACACAACTCTTCTCACATCACCCCACCACCATTTTCTGGTTCTTTCCATCCTTCTTCGTCAAGAGACACTGTTTCAACACCTCACCAGAAACCACCCAAAGTAGATCTACCTAAATTCAGTGGTGATAATCCTAGAAGTTGGATCCGCAAGTGTGAAAGGTTTTTTCAGATCCGCTTTATTGAAGAGTCTCAGAAAGTGGGTTTTGCTTCTATGTCCCTCGAAGGTAAAGAAGACTCTTGGTTCTTTGATTATTTTGCTGGTAAAACTTTTATTCTTTGGCCTGATTTTGTAGAGAGTCTTTGTGGTAGATTTGAGGATCTAGCTAATGATAATTATGTGGGTTGCTTTAACAAACTGTCGCAAATAACCACCGTAGAGGAATACTTTGAACAGTTTGAGTTATTGAAAAGCTTGATGATTAACAAAAACCCTTCCCTCTCTGAAGAATATTTTGTTATGAGCTTTATTAGTGGTCTTAAGGAAGAGATCAAAAGTTCTGTTCAAATGCACAAACCCACCACCTTGTCACTAGCCTTCTATTTAGATAGACTCCAAGAAAACGCACTATCCTCTCAACACCCATCCACCAAAAACCCTGTATTCAGACCACCAACAACATCCTCTTATTTCCCCAGACACACAAACCCACTTCCTAAAACACCACCACCTTCATTACCTATAATTTCACACTCTAGACCACAAATTCCACCCACTCCTCCTAACCCACCAGCTAAATCAGTGTATGTTCCTCCAATCAGAAGACTCACTCAGGAACAAATGAATCAGAGGAGAGCTAAACAACTTTGCTATAATTGCGACGAAAAGTATGTTACTGGTCATAAATGCAAATCCCAAAGCCTATATATGGTATTTATGGAAGAAGAAAAACCCTCCACTTCTGACGAACCTCTTACTGCAGAACCAGAAACACCAGCTGAGCAGGCCACTACAATGGAAATTTCCTTACACGCCCTCACTGGACATGTTGGTGATGATACTATACGCATTGAAGGGTTACTTAAACATCACCATATCACCATTCTAGTAGACACGGGGAGTACCCACAGCTTTTTGGATACTGCATTAGCCAAAAAACTTCAATGTGTAGTTCAAGCTACAGCCAACATGCTTGTCACAGTGGCTAATGGAGAGACGACCACTAGCTCTTGCATGTGTCACCAACTCAGTTGGAAAATGCAAAACCACCAATTTGAAGGCAACTTGCACTACTTCCCTTAGGAGGCTGCGATAT
Organism: Papaver bracteatum; assembly: GCA_023529315.1. Classification (NCBI taxonomy): domain Eukaryota; kingdom Viridiplantae; phylum Streptophyta; class Magnoliopsida; order Ranunculales; family Papaveraceae; genus Papaver; species Papaver bracteatum. The sequence goes on from JAJJWX010001044.1 coordinate 1,599,206, forward strand.
CGTTCTTGGGGTAGACTGGTTGAGAACTAAAGGTGATGTGGTATTAAACCTTGCGAAACTGTGCATTTCCTTCCTTCACCATGGTACACAGATCACATTGCAAGGTATATCATCTAAACCCTCTCTTAAGATGATGACTGGTAAGGCTGTCAAATTTTTTTCCAGAAAAAACACTCATGGGTTAGTTGGCCAACTTTTTTATATCTCAGTCCAACCCTTGACCAACCCTATCCCACCACCCATTGAAGATTTATTGACTACATATCAAGATGTCTTCTCCACACCTTCCTCCTTACCCCTATCTAGAGCTTTGGACCACAAAATCCCCCTCAAACCAAATGCTCAACCAGTAAACCTGAGACCATATAAATATACCTATATTCATAAATCTGTGGTGGAGGCACTAGTCCAAGAAATGTTGGACACATGTATTATTCAACCCAGCAATAGCCCATTTGCTTCTCCTATTCTCCTCGTCAAAAAGAAAGATAATTCTTGGCGATTTTGTGTTGATTATAGGAAACTGAACGAATTAACTGTGAAGGATAAGTTTCCCATACCTGTTATTGATGAACTCTTAGATGAACTACATGGTTCCAAATTCTTTACCAAGATAGATTTGAGAGCATGATATCATCAAATTAAATTATATGCCCCTGACATTCCAAAAACTGCATTTAGAACACATCAAGGGCATTATGAGTTCAAGGTAATGCCATTTGGCTTAACCAATGCACCTGCAACTTTTCAGGCACTAATGAATTCTATTTTTGCTGATTATTTAAGGAAGTTTGTCCTAGTTTTCTTTGATGACATTCTAGTATACAGTGCCTCACTTGAAGAGCATGTGCAACACTTATCTATAGTGCTTTCCCTCCTCAGACAACACCAACTCTATGCCAAGTAATCCAAATGCTGTTTTTCTCAATCTTCTCTAGAGTACCTGGGTCACATTATTACAGCTGAAGGTGTCGCAGCTGATCCCTCCAAAATTGCAGCCATGACCAACTGGCCAGTACCAACTAACATCAAGCAACTCAGAGGGTTCTTGGGCCTTATAGTATACTACAGGAAGTTTGTCAGAGGCTATGGGATTATCAGCAAACCCCTCACTGACTTGCTCAAGAAAAATGCGTTCACATGGTCAGCTCCAGCTCTAGCATCCTTTGAAGCCCTTAAGACTACAATGTGCTCCACCCCAGTCTTGGCTTTACCTGATTTTTCCAAAACTTTTGTGGTGGAATCTGATGCTTGCTCTACTGGCATTGGTGCTCTGCTTATGCAAGAGGGTAGGATCATTGCTTGCTTTAGAAATCCATTGGGCCCCAAAAACATGGCACTCTCTACTTATGAGAAGGAATTACTAGCTATAGTCAGGGAAGTTACTAAATGGAGGCATTATCTACTGGGACATAAGTTCATCATCAACACAGACCAGAAGAGCATTAAATACTTCATGGATCAAAAGCTAACCACAGTTATTCAACAAAAATGGTTAATGAAGTTACTTGGGTTGGATTACACTATCCACTACAAGCAGGGCAAGGACAACACAGTAGCTGATGCACTTTCTAGATTGTCATCTGCTCCATCTAGCAGTTTCCATGCACTATCCCTCTCCACACCAACTTGGTCTACTGATGTACTTCAAATCTACAAGGATGACCCATTATCCAGTCAACTCCTTCCCAAACTCTGGGTCAATGCTGCTACTTGTACACACTATACCTTGCATGAAGGAATTCTAAGATACAAAGGCCGGCTTTACATTGTCATTGGGAATACCTTGAGAGATTCAATACTTCAGTCAGTTCATGCTTCTGCTCTAGGTGGACACTCTGGCATTCAAGGCACTTATGTCAGAGAAAAGACCTACTTTTATTGGCCTGGACTCAAGAAAGGTGTGTTACAATTGGTTAGCCACTGTGACATCTGTCAAAGGAACAAAGTTGAACTTACTCATCCAACGGGCTTGCTTCAACATCTACCCATTCCTTCTCAACCTTGGCAACACATCACAATGGACTTCATTGAGGGTTTGCCCAAGTCAGACAGGAAAGATGTCATTTCTGTGATAGTGGACAGACTCACTAAGTATGCTCATTTTATCATCTTGAGCCATCCATTCACTGCTGCTACTGTTGCTCAAGCATTCATTGCTCAGGTGTTTAAGCTTCATGGCCTCCCTGCCACAATTATTTAAGATATGGATAAGGTTTTTACAAGAAACTTCTGGCAGGAGCTATTCAAAGCAATGGGCACCACAATTAATCTCAGCACCGCCTACCACCCTCAAACGGATGGCCAAACTGAAAGGGTCAACTCATGCTTAGAGGCATATCTCAGATGTATGATTGGCCATAAACCAAGAAACTGGTCTTATTGGTTTCCGCTTGCTGAATGGTGGTATAACACAAATCATCATACCAGCCTAAAGTTAACACCATTCAAGGCACTGTACGGATATACTTCTCCACACCTTGCCTTTCCATCTGAAGTCACTATATCTGTTGAATCAGTGGAAAAATACCTGAAACAAAGAGATGCAATGCTGGACATCTTGAAGGAAGCCCTCACCAAAGCTCATGAGAGAATGAAGTGGTTTGCTGACAAAAAGAGAACTGAGAAGTCCTTCGCAGTAGGGGATTGGGTTTATCTCAAGCTCCAACCTTACATGCAATCCTCCTTGCAGGTTAGAAGAAATTTCAAACTTTCTTCCAGGTTTTTTGGCCCATTTATCATATTGGAAAGAATTGGAGAGGTAGCTTACAAGCTCGACTTGCCGACCCAATGCCGTATACACCCTGTCTTCCATGTCTCTCAGTTGAAGAAAAAATTGGGAGCCACTCAGTATACTACACCAACTCTTCCACCGGTCGGTTCAGATGGTGACATTATACTCACCCCTGTAGCTATTCTAGACACACGCCTGATCACCAGACATGGCCATGATATCCCACAGTTACTCATTCAATGGTCATACTCTTCACCAGACGATGCAACCTGGGAAGATACAGCTCACGTTCGTGCTCACTTTCCAAAATTTCATCCTTGAGGGCAAGGATGGTTTGAAGGAGAGGGTATTGTCATAGACCTGGATAGCCCTTAACCTTCAGACCGAGTGCCTCAGCGTAATTAGTATGCATGTTAATTAATTTTGTTTACATTAAATTATTGATTAACATGTAATGGTCTAGATAAGCCCACGTGTAGGGCTAGAGCTGCGTAATGCTTTAGGGTTTGGTTAGCTATTGCCTTAAAAGAAATTGAGTTGTATCGTCTTTGGTTATGAAAAGAAAGAATAGAGAAAAGCTGGGTCCAGTGTGGCTGCAGTGAAGAGTTGTTATCCTAAATCTACCTTCCATCACTCTCATCTACTGTTCTTGTACTGAAAATCATAACAGATTTCTACAATGTTACACCACCACCACCACAACAATAACAACAAACATTTTATATGCTTGGAGGACTGAGTGCTTTCCAATCGCCTAATGTTGTTTAACCAGCTTTATCCCCTTATGGAAATTAATTTAATATGTTGGCAAGTGGGGATATCCCAGGTCTATCCCCAGGTCTTGGAGAATTCTTGACTCCAGAAGATAACAATCAGAGAGCTAGCGATGAGCGACGTTAGAGAGATTGTAATTTTTAATTCTGTTATATTTGTAATTTTAGTTTTAAAAACGGTATGCATTAAATAAAATTACATATGTTTAAAATTAAGCGTTTTACATTAGCTTTATTGAATTACGACGGACTACATTAGATTCACTGATGCGAAGTACTAGGTGGAACAACAACTACAAAGAGGGGTTGAAACTGTTCAACACCTTAAGGATAAACATTTTTCGAATGGAAAAGCCATATTTTTCCATCTTCTCCATTCATCCAAAGATCTTGTTACCATCTCAGCATCAGTTCTATATCGATTGGCATGCATTATTAAACATACAAACTCACTTACTTCTTTCTTAATTTTACGAAAACAATTTTATATTTCGTATATAGCACGATGATTCGGATTACGGGTTCCACTGCAGAAACCGTGGTGAATAACTGCCCAGAAATTCACCCATGGATTGTTTGCTAAAGCAAGCTAAGTAAATAAAAAAAACATAGTTTCTGAAAATAGATTCATCTTCTTCTTTAGTATACGGATCTCGTCGAACTAACAAGGGCCGAGACATTTTCAAGAATTGAAAAATTTGTTGAAATTGAAGAATTTTTTTAAGCTCAGAGAAGAAGAGTAAAGAAGACTAGATGTCTGAATTTGGATTTGAAATGGAGAGTATTTATAGAACTTAAAATTATAACCGTTGGATGACAAGGATTTATAGCCGTCCAGATGTAGCCATTGGGGATTTTGGGTCAAACGCTGGAGATTTTAATACAGGCGCTAGCGTGTGAAATACCATTGGGCGGTTTTGCCACAAGCGCCAGCGCTTTTGGCTCACACGCCAGCATTTGTTCCAAGCTCGCCCAGTCTTACATCGCGCACGCTACATGTTCCATCTCACTCAACAAACCAACAATTTTTTTGGTTTTTACATCCATTTTTCATGTTTGTTGAGTCCATAGGAAGTGCTCTAACAACTAGTGAAAACTAACAAGTATTATGGTGCCTTTAGTACCTTCACAACACATAACCACGTGGCTTCTACATGAAGGTGGAACGCTCTTACGGCTGTGAAGGATAAATAGCGCTCCAAGAGCAAAAGATGTAGCAGTTGGATCTCCAAAGTTGGGAGAATGGCTCAAACAATTCAGAGGACAATGGTTTAAGTAGAAATTGATGTTTGGTCCCAAAGTTACTGGGCTTGGGACGCTTTAGTCCATTCATCTCAAGCCTAGTACTCTCTAGTCCAAAAAATCCCCGCCTCCAACAGTTTAGTCCAAATATGGACGAGTTAGTCCAAAAGTGGTTCACGGTCCCGATTTTCTATACTACAAATATCCCGTAACTACCCTTGAACCGATTCCATATATATAATCAGGATTTGAAATTGAAAATTTCAGATCTCAAACATGAAATCAAGATAGGGAGCCGGTGAGAGAAGTATTGAGGAGGCGATTTAACAGTTTTAGAGAGAATTTGTTGCAATTCATCGTTTCTTCAACATAATTCAACTTCAGGTTACTGGCGAAGTGTTTTGAAATTGATTATTTTTTATCTCAAATTTGAATTCACGGCAGATTCGGAGATAAATCGATCCAGATATAGATTTCGGGGGTGATTTAACAGATTTGTAGAGGTTAGGTTGGATTTTATCATTTCTGATATTTAGCAGAATTCAACCTCAGGTTAGTTCTCATTTTGCTTCATCGTTGAATTTCGTTTCTGATATTTAGTTTTTTTGATTTTATCAGTTGATGATATGAATTCGATCTGTTACATCTTATTATTTGTATGTTATTGATTTGATTTTTGTTATATTTTAGCTTTTGATTTTCGTTGAATGATTTTGGTGTTATGTTGCATGATATGAAATCGAACTGATATTAAACCGTTGGCTTTTGGTTTATTCAATTATGTATTCTAGTAATATTCTGAAAATTATATCTTCGATTAATCGATGGAGTATCTTTGATTTTAGGTAGAGGTGTCAACGGGGCAAGCTAGGGTCAACCCTAGCCCTAGTCCTATTCATCTACAAGCCCAAAATCCCAACCCTAGCCCTAGACGGGTTGGCTTGGCGGGTTCACGGGTTGGCTTGTTAGTTATCATTTAAATGTTGAAAGTTAAAAAAAAAAATGTTTAAAATTACGTTGTTAGGGAGGATTGAACCTAGCTCAGCTAGGTGTTCACTTAGCATAACAACCACTGGACTACAAATGAACACGTCTCTATTAGATAAAATCTTTAAAATAGATAATCTTAATAAAGATGACGGGTTGGCGGGTAACCCGCGGGTTGAACCTAGCTTGGCTTGTTTTCTACTAGGCCTAGATATGCTAACCCTAGCCCGTCTTGTTTAGCCAACGGGACAAGCCGATCCGGGTTGAAACAAGCCAAGCTAGGTCCAACCCGCAAGCTGGGTTGAAAATTGACAGCTCTAATTTTAGGTTTACTGAAATTTGATTTTTGGCTTCAATTAAATGTGTACTTTCCTGTACACTGTTCAAGTTTTAGGTTGTGCAAATCTGAAACTATTATTATTTCTTTTGTTATATGCAGGGGAATCAAATATGTCTGAGAAGTTTACTCATGTTGTTTTGAATCATGGTGAGAATTCTGCTGCTTTTCGTGTTAATACTTTGAGCACCATTGATGAATTGAAGCATTTTTCCTACAAGTAGTGGAGGTCTTTTTCTCCTTGAAGTATACGTTTTTCCTATATGTATAGTGGTCAAGTAGTTTTTATACAAGGTGATATACAACCTCAAGGTTTATCTGTGATTCTGAAACTGTGTGTACATTGTTGTACACATGGATTTCCTTAATGTGTACATTGTTGTACACATGTGTTATCTGTATTTCTTCTATATCATGTTTTGATTTTATTTTATGTGTTTTTATTATCTTAGTTTGAAGGTTATGAAGAAGAATTCTGAGAGAAGGGTAGAAGGTCTTGAGAATTTCAACACTAGGCTCACTCCCGTATATGAGGCTATACTGTAGACTTATTGGAGAGAACTTGTACGTGTCACAGGTGGCGAGTAAATTGTTTTCCTTGTACACATGCTTGCCATTCAAGCTACGAGGGAGGACATATATTCATTTGTTGATCCATACTTCACCACTGAATGGTACAACAACAAGACATACCAGGAGATCATCTTGCCAATCCCCAATTATGACAAGCCGCAGTCTTATGATCCTAGTGATAGGATTATTGTTCCTATTCCTGTTCCTCCACCTGGTAGACGAAAAGCACAGCATTTCAAGAATGCTTGGGAGAAGAAAAAGAGGCCTATGATGTGCACAAAGTGCTTCACTCTTGGTCACCACCACAGAGCTACCTGCCCCATGCTTTGATGCTTTTTACTAAGTTTGATTTGTTCAAAAGATTCTATGTTTTTGATTTTTACTTTTGGTAATGTCTTTTCATTTTTCTAGGCGTGGATAATTAGTTTCAGGAGCTGTGTACCATTATGTACACCTTCGTGTGCACTTTTCTTACCTGTCTTTTTACATGCGTACCATTATGTATACCTTGTTGTACAATGGATGCTACTAGTTTATTTTGTTTAGTAATATTCTATCTTTTCAGTTCTAATGCTATTAATCAGGTTTTATTTTGCTGTTCAATGATTGATACTAGGTTATTACTTTTTCTATTCTATGTTTCTGTTAGTTCATGTGTACCATTGTGTACACCTTCCTGTACCATTTCTTGTCAGATTTTCTACTCTGTCAGAAACTGTGCACAATCATGTAAACCTTAATATTTACTAACCTGTAATACACACCTTAGTACTGACACAAGTCTATTTTTAAAACATCAATATTGAAACCAATAAAAAGATTAATTCAAGGTCTTTTATAATAGTGAAATATTGATAAGTCTTAAACAGAAAGTTGAAAACTGAAATTTAAAATGTTGTCTGGAGATTAAAAATGTATAGAAGAAATTCAGAATGTGATCTTGTATGAAGATTAAAAACTCTTCTTCCTCTTCAATGGATGCTTTCCTATATTCTTGCGCCACTCCTTATGCCCCTCATCCTTTGCTATATCCCACACCTTTTCATAATTTCCAACTTTTTTCAGCATCTTGGCCACCAATTTTAATCTCATTTGATGACAAATGTCTTCGGCCCTCTGCTGATCTCTTTCCATCCTTTTAGTTATCTTCATACTTCTTTTCATAAAGTAACAAGTGTATATTAGGCAATCTAGGTTGATTCCTTGTGAAGGGCATGGCATGATGTTTAATTCGTGCTCTTCTATAAGTGGGTCACCCTTCAATGCTCTCTTCTTCTTGAGTTCCACTTGCACCACATTTTGGTCATCATGGTTCACTTGGTCTTTTTGATCGAGAGGGATTGCATTTGTCTTTGGCATTGAAGTACTGAAAAATGCAATTTTCATAAGAAATTTCAATAGTGTACATAGTTTTACACCAGTGTACATGTATGTACACAAATACAGAAGAAATCATAAGGTGTACATTGTAAGGACCCTCAAGCTCGTCAACGTTATTAGACCGGTCAAGTGACGAATTAGACGATAATGACTCGATTAGTTTAACACGAACATTGATTAATAGGAATTAATCTAACAACGATCTAGCTACGAAACTAGTACCGTTGAATAGCTCTCAAAAAGTTATACGAAATAGACTGCTCGCACACGTTATTAGGACACTGGGTGAAGAAGATTTATCAATTTGTTTTCAAAGGGTAAAATAGTAATTTTGGATTTGGTACTTGTGGCTGCACGTGTCAAAGAGAGTGGGTGACTCAGCTGTTTGGGTCGGCCTTATCCCCAGACAGCTCGAGAAGAATTCATTTCTTCTTCTTCTTTCTCTTCTCTTTTCTTCTTCTGTTTCTCGCCTCCGGCGATTCAGAGAGATTCAAGTAATGAAATTAAGTGATGAGATCAGGTTATGAGATCATAGAGTAGTTTTTGGTAATGGTGCGATTATCACTAGCTCCATCAGACTCAAAAAAAAGAGGTGAATTAGAGAAAGAAAGAAACTAGGGTTCTGAGAAATGAGTTTCAGTTGAGGATTTAGGTTGTTTTGTGGATGAAGTCAAGTAATTAGTGATAGGTATCATGATTTGAGAGCAAAGAAGAAGATTAACAATTGAATGTCAGTTCTCGGTGAAGAATCAAGGAATTAGGGTTTCTGCTGATAGAAACTAGAATTCAATTTGGTGATGAATAAGAAGAAATTGAAGGATGGGTTTCGAAGATTATGAAGTGAATAAGAAGTTAATGATGTTAACTTAAAGATTCAGTTATGGAGAAGGTAAGGTTTGAGAAATAGTTAGGGTTTGTAAAAAAAGCAGTAAAGGTGAAATTGAGGTTTAAATGGAAGGATTAGAGATGGGATTGAATGAATTAGAGTTAAGATGAAGATGAATTCGAGATTAAAGAAGACTAGGGTTTCTGTTCTTCCCCAAATTGTGCATTAGGGTTTTGAGAATTGAACAGATGATTTAGGGAAGAGGTGGTGTTGTCCTGTGTTGAATCAAATTAAGTGAAGAGGAATTCATTTCCATTTGCTCGAGCAGAACTTGATTGAGGTAAATAATGTTCTAATCAGCAGAATTAGTTCATATTCATTATTGAGATTATGTGAATGCTTATGAAGTTAAGAATTGAGTTGATATAAAATGAAAACTGTAATGGTTGGGTCTGTTGTAAATGGCTTGTGGTGAAGAACATGTTTGAGGTGATGTTATTGCACAAAATGGAACTGTCAGTGCTGGTGTTCACAGGTGCAGAGTTGGCTGGTTACAGATTATGAGAATTGGTAATTGAAGTGCAGAGTTACTTGAGTTGAGTATATGTATATCTGAATTAAGATTTAGATGAGTTGTTGTAGTTGAGTCATGGAATTACAAGGTTGAGAATAAAAGAGATAAGTTTCTTTGGAGTTACAGATTGTTGGTGATAGTTATCTTAATATTGAAATGGTGGTGTTGGTGTTAACTGTGATGTTGAAGCTGCAGGGGACATCACTGAATGGATGTGATTCCAATGAAGACATGAATGAAACTGAGATATGCTTTAGAAGAATGCTTTGAAGTTGCAATGGATGTCAGTGGCTGTTAGAGACGTACTGTTGGTGGATGATATGTGTCTAAAACACCCAATTTTGATAATGATTTCTTACACTTCTCTTCCTAGTTCTCTTGGAATTTTATATATTACGCATCTTTTACATGTTTTTAGGTACAAAGGCTTGAAGTTGCGAAAAGGAAGGAAAAGCGCCACTAATTTTATTTTCTCTCGAATGTTTTAAATCAGGAATTCCCAAGACATGTACCATCATAGTTTCAATTTGGTTACACCAAAATGGAACTTATGTGGCGGTCATGTGGCCATCTCATGGAGTGCATTTCATTTAAAAAAAAAAAAAAAAAAGAAATAAAAGAAAACAGAAAAAGAAAAAGTAAAGTAAAGTAAAGTAATGAATTTCACACATTTTCAGTGGATGTCACACAAGCCCAGCACACATATGCTTGCGGAGAAACAATACCAAGAAATGAAATTAGGTTTCTTTTGAACCAAATTCAGTTCACAAGCAGAGAGAGGAAAGTGGAGATCCAAGTATGAAGTATGCCGTTGGTTCCAGCAGCAGTCGACGGAGTCTGCAAATACCAAGGAGCATCAGTTCTACTTCAGACAACAAGGAGGAGAAGATGTTCCTGCTGTCATAATTTGTGTGTGAAAATGAGATGATTGAAAAGGGGATCTAGGGCTGATTGAGTAATGGGTTATGATGGCTGAATGTGACGAATCAGGAGCTCGAGATGGATTAAAAAGTTAAGCTGCAAACCAATGAAGAACTGAACTTGAAATTCAGTGACTAAATGTGGAGTTTCAAGGCAATATCTCAGCTGAGACAAGGGAGCCGTTGTTGTTGGGGATTAGAGTGGTGATTGAACATTTTTACACTGAATGGAGATATGGGTTTGGGTTATACTTTGAAAGGAACTTGAATTTGGGAACAAATGGAGCCAAGAGAAGAGAACAAAGACCAGCAGTTGAATACACACATCAAGTGTTTGACAAAAATCCAGAGAGATCAATTCTGTTGGTTGCTGATTGAACTAATGTGTGCTGGTGATTATCGACAGTTCTGGAGTGCGTGTAGGAGGACTGGTCGGTATTGCGTGGCAATATGCAAAGCAGGTGGAGTTATTGGCTACGCGAAAGATGGGAAGGACCTGATGCTGTTGTTACCGTGGCCAGAATGGGATTGTTTACAATGTGTTGCTACTAACTTGGACTCTGTAGCTGGTTTTTGCAGTCGAGATGCAGTGAGAGTATGTTGCTGCTGAGATTACTATGGAGCCGGTGGTAGTTGGTTCGAGTGTCTGGTGCTTGCTCCCGTCAAGTGAAGGAATTGGTGTTACTACCAAGGTTCAATGGCAGTCTAAGTTGCTGCTATGAATTATGGTTGTGTGTTGAGGACTCGGGGCGTGATTTGAAAGCTGGAGACAAGTATGGAACAACAACAAGGTGCTGTAATGGAGTTTGTTTGTGTGCAGTTGAGTGAAAGTATCGAGCAGAACTGTAGATTGTTTATAACTGAATTAGGAGAGTCTGGAGGTCAAGTTTGAAGCTCAGTTAGGCAGGGTTCAAAGCAGTTTTGCCGTGAGTTTGTTGCTGTCTAGCCATGGAGTTGTATGATGGGGTTTGGTGATGTTCTCAGCTGAGTACTACAGGGTTTGAATGGATTGCAGTTTACATGGTTCTGGTCAAGTTATGGCTGGAATGTTAATCAAGAAAACATGGAGGAACTGATGCCATTGCTGAGGAGTTGTTGTTTCTAGTCGGGTTTAGGCTACAAGAACATAACCGGCGGAAGCTACTCGACTGCACTTTTTCTCTGTTGCTGCCCAGGTTCAATGGAAGTTTAGGATTAGTGTTGCTGCTGTCAGATGGAATGGAGGCTGGTACAAAACAACAAGGTATGGAGTTGCTGGTGCTTGAAGTCGAGAAGAACAATAAGGAGGTGGTTTGTTGGGTCAAGTTTGTGTTGTTTGCCATGGGTCCAGGTGGTATTGGTGCAAGTCAGTGGTTGTGAAGTTCAGGTCGAGTTATAGTGGAATTATGGGCCAAGTTCTAAGCTGGTTTGCCATGGACTCTTCATTGGTTAGTAACCGTAGGTCCGGTGAATATTTGGCAGAAGATAAGCTTAGACCTAGAAGCCTACAGGATATGGAGATATGGGTACCAATTTATTTCAGGTATGAAAACAGTTTCTTGCCGAGAAAACAGGGCACAAGTACTGTTTGTGCGGCTGATTATTGAGATGAATGGCCGTGATTGTTGGTTGTTTTCTGAGTTAATATTAAACAAGGAAAGTGGGTATGCATCAAGTCACGATTTTACAGGGCAGAGAAGATATAAAAGAGAGGCGCAAAATACAAAGAAGCGACCTTTTTTATCACCAGTTTAGTGCCTGCAACCTGCCTGGGAGAAGTTCTGAAAGAAAAGTTACACAGAAGCACAGTTCCTGAACTTGTTTTGTTGCAAGCGGCAGCTCAGTTCTTCACAGTGGTTTGCTTTCGCAAGTTTTTAGCCTTTGAAACCTTATTTAATTTGATTATATCTTTGTGCTTAAACCAAGAATATGAGTAGCTAATAACTTTATTGATTGGGGAGGATTTCAAAACTCCGAGCATGTTTTATTAATCAATTCAAGCAAGTTATTCTTTCATAAAAATTCTTTTGTTGATTATCTTTTACCGTTTATATGACCATGAGGTGTTTGCTAGGTATCTTAGTGCGCAATTAGGTAACTCGTTTGCAACTCTAATGCTAGTATTGAGAACTTTGATCCGTAATTGTTAGAGTAATCTTTACATAAGTAGCGGTGCACTATTTGTTGCAAAGGGATTTTGTATGCAATAGTTTGTAAAAGATAACCCTAGGTTAATGTGTCGAACTTACGAGCATGTGACTAGGAACAACTTGATTCATAAATCTTAATGCAATTGTTTGAATTACACCTAGAGAGCATATTTTAGGTGGTTCACTTGATTAGAATCCACTAGAGAACTTATTCTATGTGGTGATATTTGGAGTCTACAGATTACTTGAGCTTTTAACCTGTCTAAAGTTGTTAACAATCAAAATTTATTGAAAGTAGAACTTGTATGATTAATAATATCTTGTTTGGTAGTTGCGAATGAATCTCCAGTCAATTTCATCTTATAATTTGAATTACAATCTTAAAAGTTTGTGTCTTTCAACAACAACTATTCGTCTTAAATTTCAACTTAAAACTCACACCTCCCTGTGGATACAAACTCGACTTGCATCACTACTTCTTTATAGAATTGTGTAGCATAAGAGAATTATTATTGATAGGTTGACAACCTCATCAAAATTGGCGCCGTTGCCGTGGAGGCAGTGGTAGTATTAAGTTGTTATTTTTCTTTTTGGTTATTCTTTTTGCTTTTAGTTTTACTTTCAGATTATTAATACAATTTTTGAGACTCTTATTTTCAGGTACTATTGCTTTTGTGAATGCTTAAAGAGGGCAGACCAAGTCCCATTGGTATCCGTCTTCGATCCGGCACTCAACTAAAGGATTTTATTCGACCAATTAACACTCCGCTTCCTCCTAGTTCTTCATCAAGCGAGTTCGCAGATTCGGGCGTAGAGGAAGAACAAGTAGTTATGGCAACACTCAAGGATCTTACATCACCACAATTGGACACTCAACCCTTGTGTATTCAATTGGAGGAAGAAATTGAGCTGAAACTTACTTTGCTCAACTCATTGCCCAAGTTTCATGGTTTGGCAGGGGGAGATCCAAACCGTCATCTCCAAGAATTCCACATGGTACTTGTAAGTGTGAAACCAAGGGACGTTGAAACTGATAACGCTATGCTTAGAGCATTCCCATTTTATCTTAAGGATATGGCCAAGGAGTGGTTTTACAGTCTCCCAGCAGGTAGTATTACTACATGGAACGGTATGAAGAAACTCTTTCTTGAGAAGTACTTTCCCGCATCCAAGGTAGCACAAATTAGGAAAGAGATATGTGGCATTGTTCAAAGGGTAGGTGAAACCTTGTATGAGTATTGGGAGCGTTATAAGAGATTATGTCAAAGTTGTCCCCATCACCAAATCACGGAACAACTTATCATCCAATATTTCTATGAAGGACTCTTATTAAGTGATAGGACAATGATTGATGCTGCAAGTGGTGAAGCTTTAGTTGACAAGACACACGCACAAGCAAGAGCTTTGATCGAGAATATGGCATCCAATTCGCAGCAATTCTCCACCCGATCAGACACTCTTTTCAAGAAGGTTAATGAGGTTGGTGAAGCTTCTCATATGGAACAAAGGATGAGTAATATGGAGAGGATGATGTAACAAATTTCTGCAGTGATTGTTCCATCGCATGAAGGAAATATGGAGCACGCAAATACTATGTACCAAAATCAGCAAAGGTCGAGATATGATCCGTACTCCAACACATACAATCCGGGTTGGCGAGATCATCCAAATTTCAGCTACGCTAACAAGCAAGCTACAGCAAATCCTACTTTCAATCAGCAAGGAGGTTATCAATTCATGCAAAGACCACAACAAGAAACTTAAGGAACAAGTGTGGATGACAAGTTTGCTCTTATGATGCAAGGTATGCAAGAGATTTCAAAGTCAGTGTAAGGGTTCAACCAATTCCAACAGAAATCCGAGATGGCTATGAGAGATGTGCAAAACCAAATTAGTCAATTGGCTAATGATATGAATCAACTCAAGGCACAAGGATCTGGAAAACTTCCTTCGCAACCGTTGAACTATAAAGAGAACGTCAATGTTATTGAGCTAAGAAGTGGGAAGCAAGGTAAGCAACCAGCAACATCACCGGATGCTAATGGATCTGTTTTAGACTAAGAAGTGGACTAAACAGCCCCTAACAAGGCTGATTTGGTAACCAATGCTTACTCTAAACCTCTTGTTTCTACTAATGTCACTTCTCCTTCTTTTCCTAGTAGGTTTGCAAAGTCCAAGAAGGAGTCACTATACAAAGAGATTTATGAGATCTTCAAGAACATTCAAGTGAATATACCACTCCTTGAGGCGATATGACAAGTTCCTCGCTATGCAAAGTTCTTGAAGGAATTGTGCACTCACAAGCACAAATTGGTCGGTAATGAAGTTATGTATGTGGGTGAGAATGCTACCGCATATCTTCAAAAGAAACTCCCACCAAAGTTAAAGGATCCTGGTAGTTTTACTACACCATGTACAATTGGTACAACCAGGTTTGATCGTGCTTTGGTAGACTTAGGTGCAACTATTAATGTTATGCCTGCCTATATATATGAATCATTAGACCTTGGTCCTCTTAAGGACACCGGTATTATTATTCAACTTGCTGATAGGTCCACTACATATCCGAAAGGGGTAGTGGAAGATGTTTTGGTGCAGGTTAACGAGCTGATTTTTCCTGCAGACTTTTATGTTCTAGATATGAGGGATGAAGATTCACCCTCGTCTACACCTTTGTTGTTGGGTAGACCTTTCATGAGAACTTCTAGAACTAAAATTGACGTCTTTAAAGGCACCATAAAAATGGAATTTGACGGTGAACCCATAGGTTTCAACATCTTTGAGGCTATGAGATACCCGAGTGACGTACATTCCTGTTTTTCAGTGGATGTGATTGATTCTTTAGCTCAACAAACGTTTGAGTTAGATGGTGATGATGCGTTAGAGAAAGCTATAATGATAAGTTTAGATTGTGGAAAGCATGATGATATGAAAATTGACATAGAAATGTGTGATGAGCTTAAAGAAGTCATTTGCTCTCTTACTGCATTACAAGAACTCTCACCTAGAAAAGATGTTTCTTATATTTCCTTACCTAGTACTAATGAGAAACTCTTGCCGTCTATTTTGCAGGCACCTGTACTTAAATTGAAACCTCTTCCAGATCACCTCAAGTATGTTTATTTAGGTGATAAGGAAGAGTTACCGGTGATTATTGCTAAAAACCTTACCAAGGTGCAAGAAGAGAATCTTATTCGTGTGCCAAGAGAATACAAGTCTGCCATAGGGTGGACCACTGCGGATATTAAGGGAATCAGTCCTTCCATGTGTATGCACCGAATACTTCTTGAGGAGGGAGCAAAACCAACTAGAGAAGCTCAACGTCGTTTGAACCCTCCAATGATGGAAGTGGTGAAGAAAGAAATCCTGAAGTTGTTGGATGTAGGGGTTATCTATCCCATATCCGATAGCAAATGGGTAAGCCCTATCCAAGTCGTTCCGAAGAAATCTAGTGTAACGGTGGTGAAAAACGAAGATAATGACCTAGTTCCAACTAGAATTCAGACCGGTTGGAGAATGTGTATTGACTATCGGAAGCTCAATTCTACCACTCGAAAAGACCATTTTCCCTTACCATTTATTGATCAAATGCTTGAGAGATTGGCTGGACATTCTCACTTTTGTTTTCTTGATGGTTTTTTAGGGTATAATCAGATTATAATAGCTCCGGAAGATCAGGAAAAGACGACATTTACTTGTCCATTTACGTATGCCATTCGGTTTGTGTAATGCTCCTGGCACTTTTCAACGTTGCATGGTAAGTATATTTTCAGATTATGTTGCTAGCATTATAGAAGTGTTTATGGATGACTTTAGTGTGTATGGAGATTCTTTTGACAAGTGCTTAGATAACCTTACACTAATCCTTAAAAGATGCGTAGAAACAAATCTTTTTCTTAATTGGGAAAAGTGTCACTTTATGGTGAATCATGGTATTGTTCTAGGCCATATTGTATCCTCTAGGGGGTTAGAAGTGGACAAAGCTAAGATAGATGTGATTAAAAACTTACAATACCAGACAACTATGAGGGAAGTTCGTTCTTTTCTTGGCCATGCAGGTTTTTATAGGAGGTTCATCAAGGATTTCTCCAAGATTGCAATGCCCTTGTGCCAACTGTTGCAAAAAGACGTGACCTTTAATTGTGATATGGAGTGCAAACATGCTTTTGACACTTTAAAGGAGTTGTTGACTACTGCACCCATCATCAAACCACCGGATTGGAGCAAACCCTTTGAGTTGATGTGTGATGCTAGTGACTACGATGTTGGAGCCGTGTTGGGACAGCGAGATGGTAAAGTTCCGTATGCCATTTATTACGCTTCTAGAACACTTAATGGCGCACAAATCAACTACTCAACCACTGAAAAGGAGCTCTTGGCCATAGTGTTCGCGCTTGAAAAATTCAGATCTTACTTGGTGGGTACCCAAGTGATTGTCTTCTCTGACCATGCTACACTCCGGTACTTGCTAACAAAGAAAGATGTTAAGCCAAGGATCATTAGGTGGATACTACTTCTTCAAGAGTTTCATCTCCAAATTAAGGACAAGAAGGGGAGTGAGAATACCGTGGCAGATCACTTGAGTCGATTGATTGCATCCGAAGAAGCAATTCCTTTGCATGATAGTTTTCCATATGAGCAACTCTTTGCGGTGGATAGCACAACTCCATGGTACGCTGATATTGTGAATTACTTGGTGACGGGACAAGTACCTAGTACCATGTCTACTTTTCAGAAGTTGAAACTCAAGAAAGTGTCGAAGCAATATACATGGGATGAACCATATTTATGGAAGCATTGTGCTGACCAATTAATGCGAAGGTGCGTCCTAGACTCTGAATTTCAGTCTATTCTTAATTTCTGTCACACATATGCTTGTGGAGGCCATTTTGGGTCCAAAAGGACAGCACTCAAGGTTCTTGAGAGTGGTTTCTATTGGCCCACTCTATTCAAATATGCATACTTGTTTTGTAAAGCTTGTGATAGGTGCCAACGAACCGGCAATCTAGGTGCTAGAAATCAAATGCCACTAACACCAATTCTACCCGTAGAGATATTTGATGTGTGGGGTATCGATTTTATGGGGCCTTTTGTGAATTCATATGGGAATCTTTACATTATTCTTGCTGTTGATTAGGTTTCTAAATGGGTGGAGGCTAGAGCCACCAAGACTAATGATTCTCAAGTTGTTTGTGAGTTTGTGAATGAGCAAATATTTTCTAGGTTTGGCACACCTCGAGTGGTGATTAGCGATGGAGGTTCCCATTTTCAGAGATCCTTCCACGCTCTTCTCAAGAAGTACAACGTTACTCACAAAGTTGGCACTCCATATCATCCGCAAACAAGTGGACAAGCTGAAATTTCCAACCGGGAGATTAAATCAATTCTAGAGAAGACGGTGAATACTACAAGGAAAGATTGGAGCTTTAGACTCAATGATGCATTATGGGCGTACCGGACAGCTTACAAGACGCCTATTGGAATGTCTCCGTTTAGGATGATTTATGGCAAACCATGCCATCTTCCCGTAGAACTTGAACATAAAGCTTTTTGGGCAAACCATGCCATCTTCCCGTAGAACTTGAACATAAAGCTTTTTGGGCCATCAAGATGTGCAATATGGAGTTAGACGCCGCAGGAAAACAAAGAAAGCTTCAACTTAATGAATTGGAAGAAATCCGCAATGATGCATATGAAAGTTCGCGCATTTACAAGGAGAAAACTACAGATTTTCATGATAAGATGATTTCTCGGAAAAGTTTTGTTATAGGGCAGAAAGTTCTCTTATTTCATTCTCGTTTAAAGTTGTTTCCCGATAAACTTAGGTCCCGATGGGTTGGACCATTTGTTGTTACTAATGTGTTTTCTCATGGTGCAGTTGAGCTTTCTAGTCCCAAAACAGGGAAGATTTTCAAGGTGAATGACCATCGAGTGAAGCCATACTATGAGAAATTTGTGACGGAAGATCAAGAGGTCATAGAATTGACTGGTCCACTCCCTCTGGAGGAGTAATTGGAGCTGAAAGTCGGGCTGACGACTTTAAACCAAGCGCTTAGATGGAGGCAACCCGCTTGTATCGTATTTCTTACCTTTCAATTTTTTTTAGTTTTTCTTGTGTTTCATTATGCTTGCATCATATTAGGAATTCCCTATCTTGGATCATACATTAGAGCCCATTTTCCATTGAGGACAATGTCATGTTTAAGTGTGGGGGAAGGGTTCCATAAAAAAAAAATTGATGTAGGCAAAACTCCGACTTTTAGAGATTTTTTGAAACATCTAGAATGAACACTAGCCTTTCTAAGTAGATGTAATTTTTTCTCTTGACGATGAGGTGTAAATATTAGCTGAGTCGGGATTAAATGCCAACTAAATAGCTAGTTTAGTGTTCATTCTCTATTTTTCAAAAGTAAATAAGAGTTGGAGTATAGGTTTTGTAGGTAAACCTCTAGTAAACCTTCGCAAGACTATAACTCATCCACTAGGGACACTTAGTGGTTCAAAGGCTTGTTACATTCCGCTAAAAGTAACCGTAGCCTCGACGAAACGGAGTTGTTGTATATTAGATTAGTTAATTTGCTCGAGGACTAGCAAAGATGAAGTGTGGGGGAATTTGATAGGTGTCTAAAACACCCAATTTTGATAATGATTTCTTACACTTTTCTTCCTAGTTCTCTTGGAATTTTGTATATTACGCATCTTTTTTATGTTTTTAGGTACAAAGGCTTGAAGTTGCGAAAAGGAAGGAAAAGCGCCGCTAATTTTATTTTCTCTTGAATGTTTTAAATCAGGAATTCCCAAGACATCTACCCATCATAGTTGCAATTTGGTTACACCAAAATGGAACTTGTGTGGCGGTCATGTGGCCATCTCATGGAGTGCATTTCATTTAAAAAAAAAAAAAAAAAAAAAAAACAGAAAAAAAAATGAATTTTACATATTTTCAGTGGATGTCACACAAGCCCAGCACACATATGCTTGCGGAGAAACAATACCAAGAAATGAAATTAGGTTTCTTTTGAACCAAATTCAGTTCACAAGCAGAGAGAGGAAAGTGGAGATCCAAGTATGAAGTATGCCGTTGGTTCCAGCAGCAGTCGACGGAGTCTGCAAATACCAAGGAGCATCAGTTCTACTTCAGACAACAAGGAGGAGAAGATGTTCCTGCTGTCATAATTTGTGTGTGAAAATGAGATGATTGAAAAGGGGATCTGGGGTTGATTGAGTAATGGGTTATGATGGCTGAATGTGACGAATCAGGAGCTCGAGATGGATACAAAAATTAAGCTGCAAACCAATGAAGAACTTGAAGAAACAGAGAAAGAGATAGTGAAAATGGGTTCTCATTTCCATAGGAGAACCTCCTCTTTTATACACTTGGGTAACCTATTCTGCCTACTTTCAACTCACACAATTAGGGTTAGGAGAAAATATCTCTAACACTCACCAACTCACTAACACTCACCAACTCACTCTACGGTAGTTTAACTCTATAGTGTAAGCTGTACGATGGCGATGTGACATGACATATTCATGACTCATTCCAACACTCCCCTCAAGCGGGTGCGTAGATATCATGCATTCCTAGCTTGTCGAGGAAAGAGTTGAATGGTCGACTAGGAACTCCTTTAGTTAGCATATCGCAATCTGGTCTTCGGTTCTTACAAACGGAGTCTTTGATAATCCCTGACATTCAATTTCTCTTTAATGAAATGTCTGTCCACCTCCACATGCTTTGTTCAATCATCTTTGGATTTGGATTGTGAGCAATGCTTGATGGCAGACCTTGTTGTCGCGAGTACAACCTCATAGGATCTTTAGGATTTGAAACCAAGCTCTGTCAACAATATTCGTAACCACAATAGCTCACATATTCCATGAGCCATAGCCCTAAATTAAAAACTTCCTTTGGATCTAGCTACTGTTGATTGCTTCTTCTGCGCCAAGTTACTAGGTTCCCTCCCACAAATGAACAATATCCGAGAGGTAGACCTACGATCAATTACGGAGCCTGCCCAATCTGCACATGTGTATGCTTCAACCTTTGTGTGGTTATTCGAGAAAATAAGAGTCCTTTTCTTTGGTCGACTTTAGGTAGCGAAGTATTGATAATCGCATCCATATGTGTCTCTCTCGGAGCATGCATAAACCGACTTACAACGCTCACAGAGTATGCAATATCGGGACGAGTGTGAGAAAGATAAATCAATCTACCCACTAACCTCGATATCTTTCTTTATCCATAGGAATACCATCGGTGTCTTCTCCAAGCTTCGATTCGGTTCCCTTTGGTGTGTCAATAGGTTTGCAGACCTAGCATTCTGTCTCAGCTAGAAGGTCTAGGACATATTTCCTTTGAGAGATGTAAATGCCCCTTTTCGATCTTGCCACTTCAATTCCTAGGAAGTAGCACAATTCTCCAAGGTCTTTTATTTCAAATTCCTTGGCCAAGTAAGATTTTACCTTCCCCATTTCTACCACATCATCTTTGTCATTATAATGTCATCCACATAGACAATAAGCATGGTCGACTTTAGTTCTTGAACGTTTGAGGAATAAGGTGTGATCTCGCATTCGACTTTGCCGAAATCCATATCTCGCATACTTTGGGTAAACCGTCCAAACCACGCCCTTGAGACTCGCCAGGCCAGGTATAAGGATTTCTTCAACTTACATACTTTCCCTTCATTAGTGGTACATTTTGAAATCCGGAGGGATGTCCATATAGACTTCCTCTTCCAAATCACCATTAAGGAAAGCATTCTTCACATCGAACCGATGAAGTGGCCGGTCCTTGTTTGTGCTACGGATAACAAGACACGAATAGTGTTCATCTTAGCAACAGAGCAAAGGTTTCTTGGTAGTCAATTCCATAAGTCCGAGTGTAGCCTTTAGCTACTAATCTTGCCTTATGTCTTTCAGCTGCTCCATCGGACTTGTACTTCTGATAAATACCCATTTGCAACCGATTGTCTTCTTCCCTTTTGGCGGTTTGACCACATCCCATGTGTCATTCTTATCTAGGGCTTCGATTTCTTCAATTGTAGCTACCTTCCACTTCGGATCAGCAAGAGCATCTTCAATCCTTGTAGGTATACTCTGAGATGATAATTGGTTCGCAAACGCAACATAAGTAGGAGACAGCCGATGAGAAGACACAAAGTTAGAAATAGGGTGGTCAGTAGAAAAACCATATCGAGTTGGAGGATTGCGAGTACGAGTAGGATATCTAGAAGAACTCGGGTTTTCTTCTTCCACCACATTGGTAGACTCATCAACTGAAATTTCATTCTCGTCGATTACTCAAAGTAGTTTCAATCGAGGTTCTAGTTCGAATTACATCTTAGGAGTAGACAATTGACGAGCCGAGAGAGAGGGCTTTGTCTCTTCGTTTGTACACTTGAAGTTGAAGAAGTGAAGGCGCCGTTGGTGGAGTAGTCTCACTTTGTTGAAGTAGTGAAGACGTTGGTGGAGTCGTCTCACCTTCCTTATTTATGTTAGGTGCAGAGCATAGGTCATACCATAAATCATACCCATACTGATCTTCACCAATTCTACTCTCCCCCTGAAGAGAAGTCTCAACTCTCGAGAAGTAAGGGGTATCTTCACTAAAGGTTACATCCATAGACACAAAAACTTTACCAATGAGAGGGTGACAACACTTGTAACCCTTTTGGGTAGATGAGGGTCCTAAGTAAATGCATTTAAGAGCCCTAGGATCTAGTTTATCTCTGCCCTGTTTGTGAACATGAACATAACAAGCACATCCAAACACCTTTGGTGGAACCCGTACAGGAGGTTGAAATGAAGTACCATCGGAAAGTGCCTCAAGTGGTGTTTGAAAATCAAGAGGCCGAGAGGGCATCTTGTTAATCAAATGTGTTGCCGTAAGAATAGCATCGCCCCAATACATTTTTGGCACATTCATACAAAACAATAAGCATCTAGTAACTTCTAGCAAATGACGATTCTTACGTTCAAGCGACTCGTTTTGTTGAGGGGTATCGGTACACGTGGTTTGGTGAACTATTCCTTGATCTAAGAAATAAGATGATAATCCGTGGTTTAGGTACTCACCACCACGATCGATCTTAACACTTGAATCCTCTTGTTGAATTGAGTTAGGATAAACTTATGAAATATTTTGAAGACAAGAGTAGACTTCACTTTTGTCCTTCAATAAGTATACCCATGAGACTCTAGAGTAGTCATCAATGAAAGTGACAAACCACCGTGCACACGAGAAGGACTAATGACACGTGAAGGACCCCAAACATCACTATGTATAATTGCAAAAGGAGATAAGCTTTTATTTATACTTAAAGGATATGGGACACGTGATGTTTAGATAACTCACACACTTCACGGTGGAGTTTGAAATATCTAGCGCAGAAAATAACTTCGGAAATAACTTTTTAAGTACCCAAAAGAAGGATGTCCCAATCGTTTGTGCCATAGCCGGATTTGCTCTTCTACCTTAGATATGCTTGTTGAGTTGTAAGCCCTTGTCTTTGTCATCTTGTGTTTCCCCTTGCAAGTCCAAGTAGTAAAGGCCCCCTCTCTCTTTACCAAGTCCAATCGTCGCTCTGTGAGTAGGTCTGAAATACACAATGTGAGTCAAAAAAAGGTAACACTGCACTTTAACGCTTTGGTTATTTGGCTGATAGAGAGCAGGCTAGAAGACAAATTCGGAACATGTAACACAGTAGATAAAGACATAGATTTGGTTATCGGTATTTGTCCTTCACCCGAGACAATTGTTGGAGATCCATCTGCTGTCAAGATACAAGGTTTACTAGGACATGTACTATAAGTAGAGAAAAGATTTGTGACGGTGGACATGTGGTCAGTTGCTCCACTATCGATAATCCAAGACCCTTTAGATTTATCGCATGTAGTGTTCGAGGTGCCCTACCGCAATTCTGTGTTACATGGTTGAGCTAAGGAAGTAGACCCAGCAGCATTTTCCTTGGACGATAGCATCCGCGCACATTCTTTAATCATTCGTTCCAGCTGGTCTTGAGATGAATGAGAATAGCCACTCGCTGCTGATGTAGGTTGATGTTCCAGCTCATCCGTGGTGGTATATGCCCTCGAACCACTGATACGACCTCCTCTTCTTCCTTCACTCTCGCCACTCGAGTTTCCCCCTCTTCTAATGTTGTTCTGCCATTGCGGACGACCATTGAGCTTGTAACAAGTTTCCCTGGTATGTCTACGCTTGTGACAATAATCACGGTACAATGAGTCTTTCTCATGATTTTTGGTTGTTTTCGCGTGTTGATGTTGGCGGAGTAATCACATTCAAGGCTGAACTTTCTGTGGCATTGGAGGTATCATAGCTGCTCGACGAAGTTCTTCCGATCTAACTGTGCCATATACTTCTCGTAGGTTTGGCAATGGATTTTTCCCAACACTTGGATTGATTGGATCAAAAAGCGAGTCAAGCCCGACAAGGAACTCAATAATTCTCCCTTTTTCAATTCTTTTCTGCAATGTTGTGGTATCATTTGCACACACCATGTCAAAGGGCTGTAGGGAATCAAGTTCTTGCCATATAGTTTGAAGTGCATTGAAGTAGACGGATAGAGGTCTTTTTTTCCGCGAGTCTCGATTACCCGACGATTCAATTCATAGATTTGTGTCGCATCACCGCTCGCGACATAGATCTGCGTGACTGCCTCCCCACACTTCTTTTCTTGTGGTTAAGCGCATCAACTGCCTCGGATATCGGGAGTCATTGAATCTATCAACAAGCTCATTATCATGGCATTCTCTTGAATCCATGTATCATATGTGGTCTGCTTCCTTTGGACAAGCTTTACTTCGATCAGTGCACGCAAGTTTTCCTTTACCCGTAATGTAAAGTTTCACGCAGTGAGACCAAACAAGGTAATTTGTACCATCAAGTTTACAAGATATATTTCTGCTCATAGTATTATTGTGAGAAGTATCTAGAGATGTAGAACTAATAGCCTGAGAGGAAACAATTTTATCGGGGTTTTATCCATTAAATCGCCTTCAACTCAACGAGATAATAAAGAGAGAAAAAAATAAGAACAACTTTCAAAGAAGGAACCACAACTTTCAAATGGAGAAACCTACTTACTTGACCAGCCACGGGTTCTTCAAGAACGACTTATGAATCTAACTTTCAAGTCCGATTTGATTGAAGCTATAGTAGATTGAAGCTATAAAGGGGATCTAGGTTAGGTTTTCTCTTCTCTGCCTCCTTTGCTCTCGATACCATGAAGAAACAGAGAAAGAGATAGTGAAAATGGGTTCTCATTTCCATAGGAGAACCTCCTCTTTTATACACTTGGGTAACCTATTCTGCCTACTTTCAACTCACACAATTAGGGTTAGGAGAAAATATCTCTAACACTCACCAACTCACTAACACTCACCAACTCACTCTACAGTAGTTTAACTCTATAGTGTAACTGTACAGTGGCAGTATGACATATTCATGACTCATTCATGACTCATTCCAACAGAACTGAACTTGAAATTCAGTGACTAAATGTGGAGTTTCAAGGCAATATCTCAGCTGAGACAAGGGAGCCATTGTTGTTGGGGATTAGAGTGGTGATTGAACATTTTTACACTGAACGGAGATATGGGTTTGGGTTATGCTTTACAGGGAACTTGAATTTGGGAAGAAATGGAGCCAAGAGAAGAAAACAAAGACCAGCAGTTGAATACACACAGCAAGTGTTTGACAAAAAGCCAGAGAGATCAATTCTGTTGGTTGCTGATTGAACTAATGTGTGCTGGTGATTATCGACAGTTCTGGAGTGCGTGTAGGAGGACTGGTCGGTATTGCATGGCAATATGCAAAGCAGGTGGAGTTATTGGCTACGCGAAAGATGGGAAGGACCTGATGTTGTTGTTACCGTGGCCAGAATGGGATTCTTTACAATGTGTTGCTGCTAACTTGGACTCTGTAGCTGGTTTTTGCAGTCGAGATGCAGTGAGAGTATGTTGCTGCTGAGATTACTATGGAGCTGGTGGTAGTTGGTTCGAGTGTCTGGTGCTTGCTCTCGTCAAGTGAAGGAATTGGTGTTACTACCAAGGTTCAATGGAAGTTCTAAGTTGCTGCTATGAATTGTGGTTGTGTGTTGAGGACTCAGGGTGTGATTTGAAAGCTGGAGACAAATATGGAACAACATCAAGGTGTTGTAATGGAGTTTGTTTGTGTGCAGTTGAGTGAAAGTATCGAGCAGAACTGTAGATTGTTTATAACTGAATTAGGAGAGTCTGGAGGTAAAGTTTGGAGCTCAGATAGGCAGGGTTCAAAGCAGTTTTGCCGTGAGTTTGTTGTTGTCTAGCCATGGAGCTGTATGATGGGGTTTGGTGATGTTCTCAGCTGAGTACTACAGGGTTTGAATGGATTGCAGTTTACATGGTTCTGGTTAAGTTATGGCTGGAATGTTAATCAAGAAAACATGAACTGATGCCATTGCTGAGGAGTTGTTGTTTCTAGTCGGGTTTAGGCTACAAGAACATAACCGGCGGAAGCTACTCGACTGCACTTTTTCTCTGCTGCTGCCCAGGTTCAATGGAAGTTTAGGATTAGTGTTGCTGCTGTCAGATGGAACAGAGGCTGGTACAAAACAACATGGTATGGAGTTGTTGGTGCTTGAAGTCGAGAAGAACAACAAGGAGGTGGTTTGTTGGGTCAAGTTTGTGTTGTTTGCCATGGGTCCAGGTGGTATTGGTGCAAGTCAGTGGTTGTGAAGTTCAGGTTGAGTTACAGTGGAAATATGGGCCAAGTTCTGAGCTGGTTTGCCATGGACTCTTCATTGGTTAGTAACCGTAGGTCCGGTGAATATTTGGCAGCAGATAAGCTTAGACCTAGAAGCCTACAGGATATGGAGATATGGGTACCAATTTATTTCAGGTATGAAAACAGTTTCTTGCCGAGAAAACAGGGCACAAGTACCGTTTGTGCGGCTGATTATTGAGATGAATGGCCGTGATTGTTGGTTGTTTTCTGAGTTAATATTAAACAAGGAAAGTGGGTATGCATCAAGTCACAATTTTACAGGGCAGAGAAGATATAAAAGAGAGGCGCAAAATACAAAGAAGCGACCTTTTTTATCACCAGTTTAGTGCCTGCAACCTGCCTGGGAGAAATTCTGAAAGAAAAGTTACACAGAAGCACAGTTCCTGAACTTGTTTTGTTGCAAGCAGCAGCTCAGTTCTTCACAGTGGTTTGCTTTCGCAAATTTTTAGCCTTTGAAACCTTATTTAATTTGATTATATCTTTGTGCTTAAACCAAGAATATGAGTAGCTAATAACTTTATTGATTGGGGAGGATTTCAAAACTCCGAGCATGTTTTATTAATCAATTCAAGCAAGTTATTCTTTCATAAAAATTCTTTTGTTGATTATCTTTTACCGTTTATATGACCATGAGGTGTTTGTCAGGTATCTAAGTGCGCAATTAGGTAACTCGTTTGCAACTCTAATGCTAGTATTGAGAACTTTGATCCGTAATTGTTAGAGTAATCTTTACATAAGTAGCGGTGCACTATTTGTTGCAAAGGGATTTTGTATGCAATAGTGTGTAAAAGATAACCCTAGGTTAATGTGTCGAACTTACGAGCATGTGACCAGGAACAACTTGATTCATAAATCTTAATGCAATTGTTTGAATTACACCTAGAGAGCATATTTTAGGTGGTTCACTTGATTAGAATCCACTAGAGAACTTATTCTATGTGGTGATATTTGGAGTCTAAAGATTAGTTGAGCTTTTAACCTGTCTTAAGTTGTTAACAATCGAAATTTATTGAAAGTAGAACTTGTATGATTAATAATATCTTGTTTGGTAGTGGCGAATGAATCTCCAGTCAATTTCATCTTATAATTTGAATTACAATCTTAAAAGTTTGTGTCTTTCAACAACTATTCGTCTTAAATTGCAACTTAAAACTCACACCTCCCTGTGGATACAAACTCGACTTGCCTCACTACTTCTTTATAGAATTGTGTAGCATAAGAGAATTATTATTGATAGGTTGACAACCTCATCAGTGGATGGTGTTGTTTGTGTTGGCTCTAAAGTGTGCATAACAGGTGGTGGCAGTTGAGGATGGTTGAATTTGTAGTGTTGAGTTGAGAATGAAGTTGCAGGTGTTGTGGATGATTACATTAAAAGTGTAGCCATTGCAGTTTGTGTTAGTGATTGAGCTAAGTTGATATGTAATGGTAGCTTGATGATAGTCTCAATGGAAGCTTGCTTCTACTACCTAAAGGTAAGCCGACTTGTATTTGGAAATGAATTGTGAAGTTGTTCTGTATTTGTATTGAAGTTGTAGAATTCTTTCAAAATGAATAACTTGGGTAACGCTCAACTGAATAGAACCAGGATGGTTGTGTTCTTATAACTGTAATAGAGTTTAGACCTCTTAGTCATCCCAGTCAGTCCAGCTGACTTATCTGACTGAGTTAGCTCAGTGACCAAACCTGACTCAGTGAATCTTGACTGAGTTGAATATGTTGACCAGTTGACCGTGGACTTGACCTGGACTTAGATGTTGACTGTTAGTTGACTTGCCTGACTAAACCTTGACCGTTAGTGACCGTTTAGTTAACCAGTTAGACCAGGCCTTGTGTAATGGGCTTGTTGAGTAGACTTGGGCTTAGGACTAGTTTTACTAGTTTGGTGAGTTAGACCCTTATGGTCCGAATTAGCCTTTGGCTTCTTCTACAAAGTTGTAGATATTCGTAAGACTTGGCTAATGGACTACAGAAGCAACCTAATTGAATTGGTAGACCTTAGATATGTTAATGATAGATAATAAAAAAGTGTATAATCATTATTGGGCTTAGAACCATTAGATAAATTTGTATGATTCTTGTATGAGCCATTTTGGCTAGTTTCTTAGACTTCTTGTGTGATTAACAGTTAGTTATTAACAACGATCGATTCAAAGGATGAACCAGTGGATCGTGGATCTCGAGGTAGGCGAGGCTTGTCATCAAAAGAGGTGGGAATCGATAACGAACTCTCTTGTATTCATTATTGTTTTACAAATCAATCTTTGTGTTGTGAAATTCATGCATATCTTTGTGTGCACTGCGTGGTATGAGATGTGTGCCGACACAATATCATTATTCTATGGCTAGGGCGATACACCGCAATATTACACGGCTAGGGAGATACACCGCAATATTATTCTTCTTTATATATATTCAGTATTCTATGGCTAGGGCGATACACCGCAATATTATTATGGCTAGGGCGATCCACCGCAATATTATTCTTCCCTTATGTGCGGAAACACACATCTCATACATGGATGTTTACTGCTATTTATAAATGTCTATGAAGAAGTTTCTACTTTATGTTTCATTGTCTTTCCTTGTATTACCGACTTTCGATAAAACCTGCATTGTCTTTGAATCATATTAATGATTACTTGAAAGCTAGTTGTTATTCCTTCTTGGAACCCATTTTAGGGATGATGTGCTCACCTATTCCCACTTTCAGTGACAAATCAGAGTAGCGCAGCAAAAGCTTCAAGTGTTGAGTTCGCTAGATGATTAACTTCTGTTATGTTTATTGTTGCATATTCTTTGTAAACCAAATCACTATTGTATATGTATCATTTGAGAGGAGATTTTATATATATGTATATTTTAGAGCGGGGCTAGTTTTGGGTTAAGTTGTAGTAGATTTTTCTTAATTGAATGCTTAAGTGTTTGTTTTAGATTCGTTAGTGCCTCTTTATTTAGTTAAATTCTTGGTTTAGTCAGCTTCTAGCTTAGGGGGCGCTACATACATCCTTGTACACACATAATGAAAACAAAAACAAAATAAGCTGAGATCATTTTCTTCATACCTTAGCTTGTTAGCTGTTTCACACCAGCTACTTTGTCAATTTCATCAGTTTGAGCGGTATCCATCACATCCTGATCATGAAGGTTCATATGGTCTTCTTGATCTTCAGGGATTTCAGCTGCCTTTGACAGAGGAATGTTGAAAAAAATGCAAGTTTTTTAGGAAATGAGAAATCACTAAGTGTACATATTGGTACACATATATAGAAAATGAGAAGACATGCGAGCTGAAAAGAAATACACATATACCTTGGCTTGTTAGCAGTTTCAGACTCTACTCCTAGGCTTGTTCCATCCTTGCCATCCTCTTCTTCATTTGCCTCATTGGTTTTGGGTGAAGGGTGCTAAAAAGATGCAAGTTTTGAAAAAAGATATGAGTTTTCGCACACTAGTGTACGACTATGTACACACATGAAAAAAGATAAAAGAGCAACAACTTATCACTATAACACCATGCTGGTGTAAAAACCTGTACAGTCATATAACACACACAACATGTAGCTTTGAATTTCTGAAACAACATATGTGTACACGCCAAATTGGGTAAAACTACTTAACAGAGCACTAATCAAATAAGAACAATACATGTGTAAAAGTCTTTACACTCCCAGAAAAATCTAACAAAAACAGTTTCAAAACACACTCAGCAGGCAATATGAAGATGAACTAGCACGATGGTGTACTTAAATGTACACTGGTACCATTAGTGCTGAAAAACAGTTTTGAGACATAACAATCAGGCAATATGAAGATGAACTGGCATGCTGGTGCACAGATCTGTACACTGGTAATACTAGTGATGAAAAAACAGTTTCAAAACACAACAATCGGGCAGTATAACAACATGTGGGTGTACATATTTGTACACACCGGCAATAGGTATCACCAAAAACACTCAAAATCAAATAGAACATGCTTTGAATCTCTGCAAACAACATGTTGGTGTACAGATCTGTACACACCAGACAACAGGTATTACCAAAAATTGCTCAAAATCATATAGAACATGCTTTTGAATCTCTGAAACAACATGTTGGTGTACAGATTTGTACACACCAACAACAAATCTCATAAAAAATTGCTCAAAATCAAACAAAACAGGCAGTAAATTATTACATTTGGCTCATCGAACAGATGTTGAAGCTTCTTTAGTCTTTGAAGGATTTGATTTCTTCTTAGTTGCTGCTGTTGTCTTTGATTTCTTCTTAGGTTGTGATTTTTTTGAAATTTCTGGTATCGAAACTGATGTTGAATCTTGTATTGCTTTTTTTGATCTTGTCCTTGTTGCTGGTGATTTTCGACTTTCTTCTACTGCAATTGATTGCATTTCTTCGTCAGTTGAGGATGATTCTTCCTCTAATTGACTTACTTTTCTCTTTGAAGCAACGTTTTTTCCACTCACCATGATGTTAATGATACTGTAATCATCTATGTTTTTTTTATTATGAAGATTTGAGGGATTTTGATTCTAGGGTTTTTCTGCAAGATTTGAGGATTTTCCTTTCAATTTTTTTCTTCAGCTTTTAGTCCGCAAAAGAAACAAAATGTATTTATTGTTTTGTTCATTACGCCGCACAGTTTCTTTTTTGAGCAAACGTGACACGTCCACGTTGAATGTGTCAGTTATAAAACAGTTTCCACTCGCTGCAAGTGTGCTTTATGAAACACGTGTGGAGGTTAGCAGCGTCTTTATACATTTTCTGGACTAATCTGTTCCTAGTTGGAACGGGATGGACTAATCTGTTCTTTTTCGGAGGGGTTTGGACTGAACCGTTTTTTTTTCCCATGGTTTAAATCATGCCTTTCTATGATGTATTTTCTCGATGTGCAAGTGCTGTGAAGCACCACAAGACGGGCTAAGAATATAACTTCCAGCAAGGAATTAAATGAAGTTGGAAGTCCTTACTGCATAGTTTTGTCTTCTTGGTATGTTGTTAAGATCAAACTGAGCAAATATGTTCTTATGAATCGCAATTCTCAAGTGACTGATGTGTTTCATGGATTTGATGTCATGATCCAACGGATTATGGATCACCTCCAAGAGAAAATGGAAAAGAAGGAGACTGACGGTGACTTTTGCAGTTGTGTTTTATTTCCTTGGTACTGGTTGGGCTAATACCAGAACAGAGCTATCCCATCTCAAACCTAGATCATAGACTCTAGAGCTCCAGAATTGGGGACAAGCGATCCGACAAGTACAATCCTTCCACAATCCTCGGTTCCTGATCTATCAAGCTAATCTGTTCGACCAGCTGGGTACAAGGAGGTGGCGAACAGGTGAGGCATTACATAAAAGCTCATACACGTAAGTACTGTTAGCGAAGAGAAAAAAAAAAAAAAAAAAAATATGTTTGTCAAACATGAAAATGTAGATTTAACTTAACATATAAAACATAGGGGGGACAAGAAATACAAATTCTTGTAGTTTGTTTTGATCTTCAGAATTGAACTATATGCAGATGAAAGAAAGATTTTTACAAGGGTACTTGCATATACAGTCACACATTACATTTTGCATGCTTACCAGATAAACTCTTAAATGCACATACTGTTGGAATTTAAAGCTCTGCAATAACAATCTATTACTTCCATGTTTCTATTCCGAGACTGCAGACGTTTTAGTGTACATAGCTAGAGATGTCAACTCTTAAAGCATTTCTTTGGAACATGCAAAGATGAAGAGGGCTTGACAGCAACAGACCTGTTCTCATGGGACACATTCTGATTGTATGCCTTGAAAGTAATTTGGGAGCCTCCAAAGAGTCCAAAACTTGGGACACATGATCGAGGTTCATAAAACAAAGGAGGACAGTAGTAATTGAAACCTTGTAAAGGTTGTGGTAGGTAAAAATTCATGCTTGCCTTCCTTGCTTGAAGTGCAGCTTTTTCATTTTCAGTCTTTCCTTTTTGTGAGCATTCTGATGACCTCCTAATGCTTGCGAGTTTGAGAACTCCTTGAAACAAAATTAGCACTCATGCTTCTTGGTGTTCTTCACTTCACTTGGATGAGTTGTGACTTTGACAGGCTTCTCCTTCTGAGGCAAGACACAATTTGAAGAATTCGCACTTTCATCTTTTCCACCAGATCTTCTTGAACACATTGCATTATTTGTATATGGATCAACCTCGAAGCCGAACAATCGTAGCTTCTTCTCTTCACCATGGCGATTAACATGGAAGCTAGCATTCCCACCCCATCCAGAGGCGAAACTCTGTTGGTCTGCTGCCTCTTTTTCCATATCTTTCAAAAGGGAGATATCAAGATCTTAAATAAAACTAATGCACAGAGTAATTAGGTGCTCTCACTTCCTTTTATAGCAAACTCAAAAGGTGCCATAAACAGATATTACTTTCCTATTTCCTAACAGTTCAAAAATACGAAAGCCTGCAAGGTGTCACAAAGAAGGGAAAAAAACAAAACAAATGTGAACCCAGGCATCACGCAATTCTGGGGGTTAAAGTCAAATCATTTTCATAGTTTAGGTGAATCATACTTACTCCCATCAATGTGATCCAGTTTCTTATTGGGGAGATATTCAATTTGGCCTGCAACCACTGAGCACTTTAAACATTTAATAATCACAAAGTCAAAAGGATTGGCGATTCAATCACCAGGAAGGAGTACTTGAGCTTGAAATATATAATTCAGTTCAGTAGTAAAGGTCATTTTCTTGACCAACTAAGCCATTAGATTTATGCATTGTCGTGTACCTTCATATATGCACAATATGAGAGCGCTATATTTTACTAAAACTGTGCACCCATTTCCCATTTCCATCCAATAGATCGTAGCAAGCTTTGGAATAACTAAGATGGATTATTAATTATACAGTACTACGATTACTTTACAGCTGTCATTCCTACTATAAGCCTTTAATAAACCTTCTAACAATTTGTTTCAAACATCCTTTCCAATAGTAACAAGTCGTTGAAACAAACGAATGAGAAGTGGACAATGATGTAAGCATATATACTAGTAAAAGTCTTCAAGAGATCTTAGCATATTATCTAATTTAAGCAAGCACAACATATATTTTATACCAAAAAGAATGAATTCATATTAACTGAAATTATTACCTCTAATTAGAATAAATAAGCAAAGCATTGTTTAAGACATCTCCTGATTGGACCTCACTTAAAAGATATTTGAATGTGTTGTTATTTTATTTCTAAAAAATCCATATGCTCAAGTTGTGGATTACTTTCAAGTTTCACTTCAAGGAGACAACTCATACTCTCATCAGTTCCCACTTACTTTCTCTCCCATCCACTTGACCTAATTCTCCGTCCAGCTTATTCTAGCAAGACTAAAATGTGGACGGTGAATTATGTTGTGGTGCACTAATTTCTTGCTGGTTCATTCACTTAATTGATCAACTCTTCCTGAGTAATCCATTGAATTACCACTCTGTTCCCACCAACCACTTAAAAGGCATGAATTATGTGCAACTACTATTACTTCTAGTCTGCACAGTTCCAAGGAAACAAAATAGCAAAGAATAACTCATGGACCAAAAGAGAGAACAAGGTGAAACAGAAAGATAATTCATTTATTTTTGGTCAGTGCTGCAACAGTAAATGGACAAAGGACAAGGTTGGTCATCATGGGAGGTGTTTTTACGTGCTTCACCCCCTTTGCATCTCTGGCAAAGCTTCCCATGTGTGACAAACAAACAATTCAAATCAAATTTTAATTCATGGGGTATCCGCTTGTTGAGATGAAGGTATGCTTTTTCTCTGTCAGAGCTGGCGGGCACCCAACCCATGGCCTTTGTGATCCTAAATACCTGTATGTTTTTTTTTTATGTTGCAGAATTGCAAAATAGGTTAATGATCAGGAAAGAGTGTTACATAACTACTACATTTGTTATAAGTACGTTATAACTCACGTGGGTGTCGACGGGAAAATCGTTCAGCTGAAGTTGGAACATCAGAACACAAGCCACCTGTAGTTAAACAGTACACATTTACGCTCCAAGCAATTTCAAGAATGCCAAAAAGTGAAGACGTTTGAATAATAAAGAAACACAAGACTTTCAAAAAAAAAAAAAAAAACGAAGCAATTCTGTAATATTATCACTCAACAGAAGCAAAATCTCTGAATTCCACTAACAAGTGAAGAACAAGTATACAAAAGAATGCATGATACTCTAGATACAGACAGATAGCCTTACCATAAATACATCATGTCACCAGATGTATAGCTTGTCAAACAATCATGTATTGAGATCCAACAGCAGCTTATTGCCAGGAGAAGTTTACAACTATGCACTACATTAGGAATACAAAGGAGCAGAATATGCCCAGTATATGCAGTAAATTCCGTAACTCTGTTCCCTTTTACTATTCGTTAACTATATACTACATTCCTAGATGTTATGGGTTGACAACATGCGTTAACAAAAAGATATATAACCATGCGAAAAGAGATTAAGAGCTACTATTACGCAGACACTAAGTAAGGATATGAAGTGCAAAGTTATAGTTATAGCGTAACAGACTAATTCGAGTTATAATCACGCCCAGGCCCTAGTGCCATTCCATGAGATCGAGATGCATTTATATTCCAGTGTTTTTCAGGCTTCTGATATATTTATCCAAAACATCATCCTAAGCAGATTTGTAGCTCGACCTTATAGGTAATGTTCAAATCACTGTTCTAACACCAAAATCCTCCCAGCTGTAACCATTAACCCATTTCAAATACAAAAATCAGAAATGAAAACAGTACATACAGTTTTTGGTCCAATTCCTTTATAACCACGAAGCTCCTTCTTAGCATCATCAATCGACAAGTTCCTCAAATACTCCAAACATAATTTCCCTTTCCTTTCAAGTAAACCAGTCAATAAGTTCTTAATACAAGCAGCTTTTGTCACAGCTAAACCACCACATTTTATTGCGTTCTCTATACATTTCGACTCGGCTGCAAGAACCTTCAAATAAACAACAACAACATACAATAAGTTACTCAAACCCCAAATATGAATTACTAGCTCAGTAAGAACCCCAAGAAAAAACTTTATACTCACATTTTCCCAAGTTGGAAAAGCAGATTTGAGAGAATCGAAAGCTCTTTTTGAGTTAATCTCAGTTGTATTCTGTGATAATAGGGTTCGTACTAAACCATCCAAAACAGTCTCCTTTGTTAAGAAAAACTTATTAGCATCATCATCATCACCCAACGGTTCAGATTTTACCTCAGTGGGGTTTGAATGGGTTGAAACCGTAGAATGAGGAGAACCCAGAAGAGGGGTTCTGCGGTACTTGGCGAATTCTTCAGGAAAACCATGAAAATCCATTAATTTGTCTCTAACAAGTCTGCATTCTTCAGGAGTTGGTCGATTGTACGTTGGATCGGAGACATTGAAACTTGTTTTTCTAGGTTTTTTCTTAGGGTTTCCATTGGAACACTGAAGCTTTCTCTTGGAATTCCTAAGCATTTCTCACAAATAGAACAGGATGGGGAAGTGGAGGGGAAAATAATAAATATGGATTTCTTTATTAGATTCTTATTACTACACTCTACGTACACCTCTACTTCTTTTTTTACCCGACTTGCATTCGACCCAATAGCCTAGGTTGGTGGAGTGTCTGGTGAAAACTAGGAGTATTTTTTTTTGAAGGAAATATGGGAAGGTTGGTGCACTTGCCTACAATTTGGACATTGCCAAGAGAAGAGAGGGTTCAGGGTACCGAACAACCTTAAAGTTCAATGCTCCATTGTACCGGCAATAAACTAATACATTCTACACAGGAGGCACCGGACATCAGGGTTCGTAGTTTTCTGTTCAGTCCCTTCCTTCAGAACTCTTTCAATGTGGAGCAAGGTTTTTGGTTATCACAAACTACTTTGGCTGAAAGCTACCAAAGGGAAATGGCACAGTAAACCGAGAAGGAAAAAAACAAGAGCTTCCAGAAGTAAACACTATAACCCCATTTATCTCCGTATTGTCACAACAGGATATGAATCTAAGCAAAAGAGATCTTCTACGCGAAAAAGAATATCTATTCTCTATCGAATCAGATTTGTGGGTTACTACCCCTCATCACAAATTGTCAGTAAAAATCAGAAAGATGATAAAACACCTTTGAATATTAATTTGATGTACAAGATTTTGAAACAGGTTGCAACGCAGGAAACAGGAATAGGATGGATGCTCCTGCTTATATTTGTTGAAGAAACGGTAATCACATTGGCGGATGTCGTCTGACACGAGGCGCAATGGCGAGGAGAATCTTCTTCCTTGGTCCCTGTCAATTTAAAAACAGACCTCGTAAGAAAAACATTACAAACTCATTTTATGGAACACGAATTCTAGGATATGGTAACTGCCACTTGTACACCTAGTGTAATGCATTAACTTCTAGATTGGTAGACTAGACACATTATCCGTAGTTCATTTCAAGCTAAGCATGTTATTAATCATAACTTGTACGCTTAATAGAAACATTGAGAAGAGAGAACATGGTACCATAGGTATTCCCAACTCTTTGAGGTCGCTGTCTCCCATTTGCCTCAAGGCAGGCATGTCCACCTACAAATGAGATAGAATATGTGAAAACATCAGATAAATGACGGAGCTGTGACTACAGCAAGGACTTTATTGTCATTTACTCTTGATAGGCAACTAGTCTGTAGTTGGATAAAGGTGATATCAGGATCCAACTGTTCATCCATATTATCTTACACTGACAAACCCTCATACAAAATCATGACCATGGTATTGGATATATCATGACAAGTAAAGTTCCCTTGCTTCAATCATGTGTTTCTTTAGTTCATATCGATGTGTTTCGCTTCTCACACAGGCTCTAATAACATCAAATTTCCCTTCTAAATATTAAGAACTTACAAACCTTCTAACAGTAAACAGTTAACTACACTAATAATAATCTAGATGTTCAGCAAGACAGTTACTTAGATTCTAAATTCTGATTTATGCTGGGACTCATTTTTCCAGGTTTCTTTTGAAAAGAGCAGTACCAAACCTACCTACATGCATCATATGCAAGTACTCAATAATCTATTAATGGCAGGTTCTTATCAATCTTTCTAGTCCACGGAATTTTAGTAACAAAAATTACAATAATCAAGTATTTTGAAAACAAGCATAGAAGATTAACTGAGGATATAAGTACAATTTGAATCTTCAACAAATTCTGGATTATTAAAAGAAACAATATTCGCCTAACAATGAAAGAAGAGCACTTACTTCTTCAGCTTGAAACATGATAGAATATTTACTCAAACCAAGTGTCTGCAACAGGCTAGCAACAGTAACTGGTTGCTCACCCTACAAAACAAAAGAAAAGACAGGAAGGTTAGGGTCCTAACCAAATCTTCACATGTTAAACACTGACAAAACCCAATAGAAAGCAATGTACTAATTTTCAGTATGACTACATCTAATTTTACACCTGGGCTTGGTCACCCACAAAGTACGATAAACCAGTATAAAGCTAGTATGAGTAATATCATTTTAGCATCAAGAGAACAGACAACTTTTCTTTTTCCTTTTTGAACAGCAAAAGATCAATAAACAAAAATGTAGAAATAGGTGCACAAGATGTACCATATATGGGCTTTTCTGCACTACTCCAGAGGCAGTTTGTGGAGCAAGCCGGAGTACTGGCTTTGCACCCTCAACAGGTAAGGTAGATTTTCGCACTAAAGTTGTTGGCCTCGGATCAGAAATGACATCTCTGTTCATCATAGGAGAGGGTCTTGAAGCTTCAACTGGCCTAACTTGTCGACGGACTTCAATTACCCTTGGCGGTGAAACACCTCTAGATCTAGATGTGCTTACAAGTCTATCAGGGGATCTACGCCGTAACCCATCTAAATTCCAGGCCGCGTAAGATTTCCTATATGATTCCATCTCTAAGTCATCTTGACTTCTTGCAGGAGGCATACGCCTTATAAGACCAGTTTCCTTTGGATCTCTCTCACGCTCTCGTGGATCAACTCTCAATGGAGGCAAAACTGTTCTCGACAACTTTTCACGAAGATCCATGCTAAGTTCTTTTTTGCGCAAGAGTTTGAATCGTAGGTCATCTTTATTAACTTGGGTACCTTTAGACATTTAAATATCAGGGTCAGAAGCCTTTTAGAGATACAAGAATTAAAATGTGAAGGACTGCTTGTCTAACGATGTACAGAGACGCATTGCTTGCTACAATCTACAGTACCATCAGCCAAACTCCTATTACCTTGATGCTTCTGCCTGCATTGCAAAGATATATTGATCATTATTATCAATACCAGACACTTATTACGTGAACATGTTCTAGAAGAAACTACAAATTGATTACAATGATTCTTTGCGCTAAAAAAATTATTGCATGCTTTTCAACAAAGTACAGGCTTGTTTCAAGTTTCTCAGATCAACTACTCTCCATCAAAGGCTCCCATTTTTCCAAATTTCTGTGAGTGTGAACAATTACAAAGGTAGCATGGGAAAAAACAATGTATTCACCCAAAATGATGCCCAATAACTTGGTTAGAACAATAGAAACCTATTGTTGCATTCACAATTTTTAAGTCTATACCAACTACAATGAATTTTTAAGTCAATACCAGTTTTTAAGAAGATCAATACTTCCACCATCATTGTAGTCCATATTAACTACTATGCATAATAAATTCATCCATGTGTAAAGTTCAATCACTACTGTATCTCATACCTTTTGTTGTTGTAAGGTTGATCTCCTCCGTTCCCCAATCTATCTCTTACTGATCGTTTACTTCCAGATACACTTCCATAGTCAGAACGAAATGTCTCCCCTGACCCAGGAGTTCTCTTCACAACCTTCAAATTAGAAACACTCCAAATTATCAAACAAAGTGTCTGAAATAATCAAACCAAAAGAACCCAACCCCTACCTACAACAATTATGTGAAAATGAACCAAAAATTATGACAAGTTGAGCTGATAACATAAAGAATAATAAGAAAACCCTAAAATTTGAGGAGTACCTGACCAGTATGCCCCAAGGTAATAGTAACCTGGGGTCTCGACATTTGCTCGTTCCTTTAAATATAATAATCTACCAAGTTCGCTTGTTTGAAGTTCTGAAAAAAATTAACTAAATCAAGTAAACCCTAAAAAAAGATCGAATCAGCCACACACAGTACTGAAAGACAATCATTAATCAAAGAGCCAAGTAAAATGAAGTATACCATAAATTTTTGTTTCTCTCTGAAGCTCAATCTTTCAGTTTCCACTAAGAAAACCCTGTAAAAATCAGACGAACTCGTGTACAGAACAACAACTTACGCGGAGTTTGTATATGTATAGATAGAGAAGAGAGAGAGAGACCTGAAATTTCTTCGAGGGGTTGTAGTGGAATGGACGAGCTTTTGTCAGGAGGGAATAGTAAAACCCTAGAAATTGGATTTTGATTATGAAATCAACAATGGGATTGGGTGAGGAAGGACGGAGTAGTAATGAATAAAAAAGTAGACAGTACCCAAAATGATCAGACGACAACTGAGAGAGGGTCGGACCCACACTTTGGGGGAGTCTGGGTGTGACCTAAGAGCAATTCCTATGGGATGAACAAACTTAGAGTTTGTTCATTTTGCTCCCACTATTGAATGAACAAACTTGAAAAACGGATGTTCAAATGAACAAATTTGATGGTTTGAACATTGAGTCGGAACTTCCGGCGCGCGTTTAGTATAAAGACTCGCGTCATTCAAAAAAAAACGCTGGCGTCAGAAGCAAAAACGACAGCGTTCGATAGCGCCAACGGCTTAATCTGAACGGCTGCGAAGAGTTCTCATCCAACGGCTACATTTTTTAAAATTTATAAATACATGCATTCTAAATTCACACATTCAACTCTAAATTCACACATTCTTCGCTCTCTCTCAATTGTTGTGAACATGTCTCGACCCCGGTTAGTTCGGCAAGTTCCGTATGTTAAAGAAGAAGATGAATCTATCTGCAGAAACTATATTTTTTTTATCTACTCAGCTTGCTTTGGCAAACAATCCATGGGTGAATTTCTGGGCGGTTATTCACGATGGATACTGCAGTGACACTCGTAATCCGAGTCGTCGTTTTATATGCGACATAGAACATCGTTTTGATACAATTAAGAAAGAAGTAAGTGAGTTTGTAGCTTTAACCATACAAGTAAATCGATATCGACTGAGAGGTGAAACTGATGCTGAGAAGGTAACAAGATCTTTGGCTGAATGGCGAAGATGGAAAAATGTGGCTTTTCCTTTCGAAAAATGTTTTGAAATCCTTAAGGGTTCAACCCATTATTTGTAATTATTGTTCCACCCAGTACTGCTTCTCATTAGTGAAAAATGTGGCAATGTAAAATGCTTACTTTTAAACATATGTAATTTTATTTAATTAAGACTGTCGTACTTTTAAAACTACAAACTTTCAAAACTAAAACAAAATCACAATAATCTCTCTAACGTCGCTCATCTCTAACTCCCTCATTTTTATTTTCTGGAGCCAATAATTCAGTAAGTCATGGGGAAACACCTGGGGATGGATATGGGAAATCCCCAGCTGCCAACATATTATATAAATTTTCGGTTGTTGATATACCTGGGGATAGACCGGATAGACCTGGATGACCTGGCTGAACAAAATAAGGCGATTGGAAAGCACTTTGTGTACTCGGTCCTTCAAGAATATACGAGGTTTTTTGTTGTGGTGGTATTGGTGTGTAGCATTCATTTTGGTTGTAGGGAGAGAATGATGATGAAATGCGTCTAGGTTCAACCCGAAATGCCCGAGGTTGAGATACATGCACAAGTTGTGGTGCGGTATTGTGCTGTGTTTGCTGTGTTTCTCGCACCACTATTTCTTCACTATCTCTCCATGATCTGTTGGTTTCTTCTAAACCTTCGTACCATGATGAGTTGTTGTTCCTGGTGGAACCGGAAGACTATGACTGCCGCCCATCATCATTATCAGGAGGACTAAATCCAAACATTGAGTTTGTCTGCCATTTTCGTACTTCTTCCAAATGCATCGCATCTTTTCGTCGATTCAGCCAATACAAATTGTTCAATTATTTCCTCAACTCTGGATCAGTGGAAATCACATTGTTGTAAGGATAATCACGGTCCATACCTTGGGAAACAATGGGGATCGTGGTTGGCTCACCTTGTGAAGTAATACTTTGTAGCTCCCATTGAATTTCGGGCATATTAAACGAAGATGATGAAGAACTTGCACCCGTCCTCGGATAAGTAATAAAGCTTGGATCTTGTGGAGGTGGTTGGCTAGGCATGATACTTGGATCATGGGACATGTTTGATAACCCTGGGAAATCTAACCCATAGACGTGGATGTTATGTGTCCCAATTACTGGTTTCATAATTGACGTGTACTAGTTGACATACTGCGCCTCATCAATATTCATCTGTGTATTTAGTTCATACCTCGTCCAACCGGTTCTTCTCATCCGATCAAAATCTGATGCAGAGGTTTGCATCTGTGGTGGCGGGTTAATTGCAATTGCAAATATACCTTGTATTTGGTACTGCACTCTTTCTCCCAGATACCAAACCACTCTTTGTGATTCCGGACTGTAAAAAATAACTCTACGCATAGAATAATCAAGAATACGTACTCCAATATCACCATGATACTGAGGTAAATCAATGTATTGGCGAACAACTACGTTGTTGTGGATCCGAGTCATCTGATGTAACCTTTGAAAAAAACTGGAACCAAAGACGTCGCTGGCAGTGTGCTTCTCTATGTTGTTCTTCATATACATGTCCAACATTGGAAATCTATATGTCTGGTCTTTTAGGATTGGTTTACCAACACAGAAGTAGGTATACCACCAATACTGCAAATTACTTCGTAATTTTAGAATTT
The DNA here is from genome assembly GCA_023529315.1 of Papaver bracteatum. Classification (NCBI taxonomy): domain Eukaryota; kingdom Viridiplantae; phylum Streptophyta; class Magnoliopsida; order Ranunculales; family Papaveraceae; genus Papaver; species Papaver bracteatum. The sequence continues at coordinate 1,641,396 of JAJJWX010001044.1, forward strand.
TGACTAAATAATCTACATTAGTAATAATAATAAATTTAAAAATAATTATTTTGATATTTACCTCAATAATGCTCTAGAAACCCTCGAAGTTTCCATCGCCCAGGGACGCTCTATTCAGCGCACAGTACAATTCTCCTAAAATTGAAGTTCCCCAGTCGTAATGTGGTGCTTTTTCGAGATCTTCTAACGCTTCAAACCAACCAACACGAGCAACAGAAGTTGAATTTGGAAAGAATGCCTGACCCAGTACCCATAAGATAAACATCCTTTCGAGTTCAGGATAGTCATCTACATGTGCTGGATTTCTGGGTTGGGTTAGGAACGTCTTCAACGCCGCACATCTAATCCCATTTCCTTTTATTTCTTTATAATCTTCACGTATTGCTGATTCCAAAAACGAGGGACAAAGAATCTTCCATCTACTATTTAAAACCCAGTCCTCTCTGTTGAATGGTAGCGGGTCTCCCACTCCACTTGGAATCCCAACAATGAAATACAAATCAAGGGGAGTAATTCCTATTACAAGTATAATATCAACTATGATTAACTATTTGGTTTATTTAATAATTATTTTAAAAGTTTAATTTAAGTTAAGTTAAAAAACTTACCAATTTCGAAATCAGTAAAATGGAATGTGTGCGTCATACTCCACCACCTTTCTATCACTGTTTTTGGATTTTTTTTTGTTATGGTTTCTAGGATTTATTCTATAAAGCACACGCCAAGGATATCTGTCAACCCTTTCTCGGACTGCAGGCGGTAGACCAGTATAAATAGTATTTAATTCTGAAAATCCACCCCTCGTGACATGAAATTCCTTAGATCGTTCATGATGCCCCAACACATGACCTTGGACTAAAGATGGATCAACAACTATTTTTTATTTAGCAAACTGTTCTTCTCGATTTTGAGAAAAATCTACACCTGTGGGAGGCAACGGTACAGATTCATTTTTCGATCTCTTTTCTTCCTAATACTTTTCGCCGCCTGTCTCACTATATTCAAATGGTAGAAATTTTTGATTTAGAAGAGTAGTTGTAGAAATTTTTAAAGGAAATGGAAGTGGTGTGAATGAAAATGAAACAAATGTAGCCGAATTTATAGGATTTAAAAAATTTAACTGTTGCAAATATGAGTGTTGGGGAGTCGAACGTTGGAGTTTCTCCTCCCAACGCCGCGTCATCCTTCCTAACGCCCGCGTCAGGATCACTGACGCCCGCGTTTTCCAAACGAATGCCCGAGTCTGTCGCCCGTGTCTGTCTTCCTGTCGCGCTTATGTTGGTCCAACGCCCTATGCTTTACCACAGTGGAAAACTCAATTTGGTCATCCACGTGGATGAACAAATTTTGTATTTGGCCATTTCCATAGGAATTGCTCTAATGCTAAAGCTAACTTCAAAAAGGCTAATGATCTTCTCAACAATTGGGCTAAGAGAAATTGGAGGTGCAAACCAGTATATAGAGGAATCGTTTGCTTTAGCCCATATGATAAAGCATGAGCAAAAGAGTTACATAACCGAGGATAATAGGTAAACGTACAACCAATTAAATAAGAATAAAAAAACTGAATGTCTTTATATATATCATTCGTTCTTGGGCCACCATCAAACCTCCAGATGAAAATCGGTCGATAAGATCCTTAGAATCACTTTCAACGATGATATGATAAGCTTTTGTTCAACGATTTTATTTAGAATTGTCCAAACAGCTCTAGCTTCAACAGCAGAATCAACGACAATTAATGCACAAAAGGAAGCTTTATTAGAGAAGTCCCTCATCACATAGCATGTACCATTAGTCTATTGGCCAAGGTTTTAGAAAAAATCTTGTAGATGAAGTTACACATTCCTACAGGTAAATATTTGGATACCAGCTCGGCTAGGGGGACTTTAGGAATCAGGGCAATGTTGGTATGGTTAAGAACTTTGGCAATATGACCAGTTCTAAAGCAAGTTTGTATCATGTTAAGAAAAACTTCTCCCACAATGTCCCAATACTTATGATAAAACAAACCAGTAAATCCATCAGTGCATGGGGCTTTTTTTTCCCATTTGGAAAACAACATTCTTAATCTCCTCGGCGGTAAGGTGAAAGTTAATATGTAGACTATTTTTTTCAGAGTACTTCACATGGAGTTCTTGGAGAATTTCATCCTGGTACTGTTGAGGATGAGAAGAGTAGAGGTTTTTGAAATAATTAACAAAATAGTTACTTATATTATCCCGGTTAAGGTACTACAATTAGCATCTTTAATCCAACTGATGGCCTTTCTATTTCGTATGAAAAGTGTAACTCTATGAATATAGGGAGAATTCTTATCTCCTTCAATGAGTCATGCTTCTCTAGATTTATCCTTGCAGTATTATTCCTCAAGATTGTATGGATATTTTAATATGTCTCTGAGTCTACTGATATATCTAGAGTTAATCGAGGTGGAAATTTGAATTTCAACTAACTCATCTTTGGTAATAGTGATGTTAACTTAAATATTACCAAAAGAGGATTTCTTTCGATCTATAAACTTAATAGTTTAGCTTTGATTTTATAGGCTGGAGAGCCCAAAATATTGACAGACCAAAAATTAGATATGATATCCCTACAAGTTGGATCTTCAATCCATATAGCTATAAAATAAAAAGGCTTACGCATACAAATTCAAAATTGAACCCAATATGCATAGGATAGTGGCCAGAAGAGTCTCTAGGTAAATTATTAACACTAAGGTTAGGGAATAAATGTTCAGCAGTTTGGTTTATCAAACAGCTGTCAAGTCTCTCAAGAATAAGGTTAGGGCCATGCTGCAAATTAGACCAAGTAAATCTTGGACCAGAGAAACCAGGATCATGCAGAGCAAACACATTACAAAAATTCTTAAGATTATAGAAATCAGTATCATTAACCTCTAAACCATCATGCTTATCTTTGGTTCCTACCAGAGCATTGAAATCACATACAAATAAAACTGGTTCACTAGGGGGAGCAGGTGACAATTGATATTGACTATCCCAAAAGGTTTGTCTAAGACTATTATTGGGTTCACTGTAGATGAAATGAATATGGAAAAATTTTGAGTGAATAATATCTTTGGTCGTGACATAGATGCCCCTAGAATTGAAGGATAAAATGTTAAGATCATTTTATTTTTTCCATGTTAGGACAAGACCACCACTTATTCCAACACATGGGACATGAAAAGTGTAAGGAAAACTCATATTTCTTAATTTCCTAGTAGCAGTATCCTTTTTCATTTTTGTTTCAGATAGGAAAACTATATCAGGGTTGATGTTTTTGAATAAAAGATTGAGCTATCTGTTGACATATTTTTACATAAAGCACGCACATTCCGGCGGAGCATGTTCACATTATTGACCACGTAATTATAGATAAGTAAAATACTCATTGGTAAAGTTATTAGAATGAAGTTTACCTGATTGGTAAAATCAGGACTGCCATTAAGTTGATTATTAGCAGTATCACCACCCAAATGAGATCCTTGGGCACCATTCAAGTCCATATTGGCAGCCTCATGAGGAGAATTGTTTGGGATACCATTGTTGGCTGGAGAATCACCAGTAGGATCATTAAAGATCCCATAAGGATTCATAAGGGAGTGGGTGTTGAAATTGCGTTTGGTAAGATTCAGAGAAGGGGGTTTATTTAATTTTGTGATAGGGGACAAAAATTATTATAATCTGGTTATGAAAAGTTAGGGTTTTGCGATGGAATGACAAGAATGTTGACAAGAGTATAGTTATTGGCTCTGGTTTGTTTTAAAATCCTAGCTCTAGGGTTAATCTTGCTTTTAAGGTTAGAAAAAGTATCACGTTCAGCAACAAAAGATATAACTTCTTCTCTGGTAATGGTTGGTTTTGAGATGGAACAGCTGAACTCTTGAAACGCCTAGCTGAGTTTGAAGTATGAATCAGACCCGGATTTCCTGGTTCACTAAGTTCTTGGGGAGTAAAAGCTGATTCATCTATCTTGTCTTTTTCATTATTAGTTTGCTTCAGAATAATGGGTATGAATGATGAGGGTACCAAATACACCACAATATCTTCGATATCAAAATATAAATCTTGCATGATCTAATACAGACAGAGACTATCAATAAGATAACAACCACAAGGCATACACTTAGTATATAGTTACTAGTTCGAAACTAAACCTTAACTATAGGGATAAACCCAAGTATTTTGGATTAACGTACAATGTATTTACTTTTAATTATAACTAAAACAACAAGTATAATTACGGAAAGCAAAAGTAAATACACGACAAGATTTTGTTAACAAGGAAACCGTAAATGCATAAAAGTTCTAAACTTAGTCCAGTTTTGAATACTCTCATAATTAAGCCGATACACAAAGACACTACCAACTTCGTATATTTGAGACCAAGTAAGCTACCTCTAGTTACATATTTTCCTCAGTGTCCAAAGCACGTGAATCCCCAGATAGAGTCAATTATCTTAAGTTACTTCAGCCTCTTTGAAGACTTTAAGCACTCAACCCTTTCGACCATCTTACAAAAAGTAAATACTAATGTGTTTGGTAACTACTCTGATATCTCAGGAAATCAATTAGATATATTTATGTTGAGTGTGACAAAGTATTTTATGTTTTAAATCAATTAAACTTCTTTGTCGGGTTTAGATCTTCCAAGATCTGAATTAACAAGTTAACCTGATCAAGTCAAACAGAACTACCAGATTCAGATATTGAAGAGTACAACTCAATTATAGCTTGTCGATCTAAATACGACTAGCAATAATAGTTATTGAAAGATAAACTACATTTAGATGGATCACATCCAATCAAGTTTGTGCACGAAACAAATAACAAAGATACGAAACCAATAAGAAAAATCTTATTGTCTTCAAATCTTCAATAGTCTTTTGTACCTGCACAATAAAAAATTTGATTTCGACTTATGATAGATCATGCAAAGAACATAGTCCGTTAACAATGGATGATCACAAGTCAAGGTCAAATCTAAATAAGATCTGAACTACCGCTAACATCTTGATCTAGTTTGAGTGACCTTATGTCAGAAGAGAAGGCTCTCAAGAATAATAAAACTAGGTGCAATCAAGATTTAACAAATTTAGTCAATCAAATCAATAATAGAAAACTAAAATAACAATGCAATTCTAGTTTCGAACCAACGATACTAGTAGCCGCTTCTTAATCCAAAATAAATCTTTCAACTAGTGGACGTAAGAGATATCGCCTTATTAGGTTACCCTCCTATCCAAGATAGTATTATGAGAATAAGTTGGACTAGTATTAGACCAAGCTTACTCTTCTCTCCTATACGAAACGAAATTACTGCCTCAGGATAAGTTTATAAAAAGAACAAACTTCACTATTTATAGACCAAGGTAGTTTGGACACCAAAAAAATTTCATAACCGAAAATATTCTTGAGATATGCAATAAAGCACTTAAATTAAATTTTGTATAATTTCAACCAATATCCGACTGTATAACATAAATCTTCATGTACAACCCAATATTAGCAAGTCTTAGAGCATTGCTCGGTCGAACTCGCATGTGTTTTTGTCTCAAGCATGTTTGTCAATGTTAGTGATCAAAACTATAAGTCTTGATTTCTAGTCTATTATAGCTAAGGTCTTGGACTAGGATAAAAAGTGTAGTTGAGCTCAAGAACTCCATGGCAATCATCATATAAGACGAAGGACTACACAAGGAACTGGTAGATCTTCATTGACTAAAAGGTATGTGGAGACTTGAACTTATCTATCATTCAAAAGTATATTTATCTCCTATCTTGGGAAAAACATCGTTTTGCTATATAGACTGAAGATTATACACATTTGGTATTTCGATCCGAGTATACCTCGCCTATCTATTTCTTGAAATATGAGTTGGTAAAGCTTTCGCGTTGGACAAGTTCATCTTTACCTAGTGACGAAAGTCATGTTAAGTTTCAATCACTTTGAAAATTGCTCTGACGAAAAATGGTTTGTGAATAACAACTATATAATGTCCTCTGAGAATGTTTCAATGATTGAAATGAGAGTTTAGACTATATAACCATTGGAGGATATAAGCATTGTTGTGGAAACACATATATGTATAAGTCATTATTGCTTGAACCAAAGTTTGTGAACTTTGTTGATCAAGTGAAACCGGAGAAGTGCGTGAGCTAATTCCGCGAACTCAGTCCATAAACATAGTCCACGAACTGGCAAAGTTCTCAAACCCGAGAATTTGTGCTGGAGTTTATGAACTCTATCCGGAACTTAAGTCCACGAACTTGAGTAGGTTATGTCTAAAAACGATGTTTTTGAACTTATCTTTATAAACTAAGGAATGCAACTGCAAACCGTGGCTATATAGTTCATGAACCGATTCGAGTGAATCAAATATTTTTTTTTTCAATTGTGTCTTGTGTAGTACATGAGATTTCCTTGCAATTAAACAACTCTCTCACTAGTTCATTTGAGTCATTTGAACTAGTTATTGTGAAGAAGAATATGGTTGATATGAAAGTGATCATATGGCTAACCATTTAATTAACTATTGTTGAACCAACTAATGTACAAGTTTGGGTACGGTTATATAAGCTTATGAACTTGCATTTCATTTGTGTATAACAAGCTATGTTTTTGATCTAATGGTTGATAAATATTAGCTTGAATCTAATTAGGTTTTCATCTAACGGTGAATATTGAATGCTTTGTTACCAAGCTAACATTGATTGCAAACCCAGATTTGAAAGACCATATAAGGGAGAACTCTAGCAACTGGGAAACCTAATCCCCGCACATTATGTGTGATACTAGTTGTGCTAAGCTAGAGTAGATTCTTCTTTAACCTTTGGTTTCTTCTTCTAAACCAGGTTAACGACTTAAAGACTTCATTGGGATTGTGAATCCAGACCGATACTACTTTCTTGTAGTTGTGTGATCAGATCTTGCTGTTTATATCATACAAGTACAATTGTAATAATTGGATTGAGATTTGTATCTCCGACAGGCAAGATAAAAAGTAGTCACAAACATCTTCGTCTCATCGTTTGTGATTCCACAATAAAAAAATTCGCTGCGTCGATTAAGACTATTGTCAGGTAATTGATAATACTAGGTTGTTCTTCGAAAATATAAGTCTGGTTTATCAATTGGTTCCTGTTCACCTTGATTTATCAAAAGATGGAACAAAACTCGTAGGTATATTCATGGGAGACGGATTTATCCATTATTGTAGACTTTTCTGTGTGATACAGATTTGTTTATTAAAGTCTCCGACTTTGGGTCGTAGAAACTCTTAGTTGTGGGTGAGATCAGCTAAGGGAATCAAGTATGTAGTATCCTGCTGGGATCAGAGACGTAGGAGCATAATTTTACCTTGGATCAGTGTGAGATTGGTTGGGGTTCAACTACAGTCCAGACCGAAGTTAGTTTGGAGTAGGCTAGTGTCTGTAGCGGTTTAATACAGTGTATGTTCAATCTAGACTAGGTCTTGGGGTTTTTTTGAATTTGCGGTTTTCTCATTAACAAAATTCTGGTGTCTGTGTATTTGAGGGTGAAAACAGTTTCTGCTGATTTTGGTAATTTCGGGTGTGTGGGTGAGAAACGAGTCTAAACCCTAAACAATGTACTGCAAGGGAGTACTTTGATTCGAGAGATCAATCTGTACAAATCCGTCCTAAACCAAGAAATGGACGTTCCATACTTGCTTCGGTCACAAAGTGAATGAGCAGGGTTGGTCTTAGGGAGGGAAGCGAAGAGAGTGTTGAGACCAGAATAGTTGATTCCGGAAGAGTATTTGTTTGACGACTTGTATCAGAAAGTGAAACGCTAGCCGATTGGAAAGCTAACAAGTGATTTATGAGTGTTGTATGCTCCTAACCAGAAAACTTATCCTTTGGTGGAAATAGGTGAGACCTATTTATATAAGTCGTAACAAAACGTACCCTGGTCTCGTAAAAGTGGGAACAGTTTGAGTAATGGAGGAGAATGGTAACGGGTAACTCCTGGAATTGATGTTTCCATAATGAAGAATACGTTTCACCATTATTTCTTGCCATTACTAACCGCCTCACTTTTATGACACTTTCTTGTAACGGGCGTATTGCACGCCGCACGCTGTAAACCGCCAGACCAATACCCTGATGAGCATCCCCCAGTTTGTGACATTTCTTTATGTCTCGAGTGTTTTTGTGTAGCGTGTTGCTATTGTTTGACAAGTCAATATTGGGAGGCTTGCCGGCTCGGTGGTAACCTTCGACGGTCGATATTTTGCATCTTGAGAGGAAAGGTAGCCGTTGATTGTTGCAACCTTCCGTTTGGCATCCAGTGGAATGGAGACGTAGCCGGCATGGCCTTGGAATGCTTTTAGGTGCGGCCAAGTTAGGATTTGGTACAAACCGTGCAGTTTTTGCATTGGGACAGAAGTTGCCATGCGTTTGGTGGCTAACTTGTACGGCTGAGATATGCATCTTAAGAGGAATGGTAGCCGTCGATTGTCGCAACCCTTCGTTTAGCAGCCAGCGGTATGGCGGCATGGTTGGCATGCTCGTGCATGTTTTAGGTGCGGCCAAAATTAGGGTTTGGTACAAACTGTGTAGTTTTGGCATTGGGCCAGAAGTTGCCACACGTTTGGTGGAGAACTTATACGGCTGAGATATGCATCTCAGGAGGAAGGGTAGCCGTCGATTGTCGCAACCCTTCATTTGGCAGCCAGCGGCATGGAGGCAGGGACGGCATGGCTTTGGAAATGTTTTAGGCGCGACCAAATTAGGGTTTGGTACAAACCGTGCAGTTTTGGCATTGGGCCAGAAGTTGTCACGCGTTTGGTGGCGAACTTGTACGGCTGAGATCTGCATCTTAGGAGGAAGAGTAGCCGTTGATTGTCTCAACCCTTCGTTTGGAAGCCAACGGTATAGCGGTATGGTCGGCATCCTCGTGCGTATTTAAGGCGCGCCAAAAATTAGGGTTTGGTACAAACCGTGCAGTTTTGGCATTGGGCCAGAAGTTTCCATGCGTTTGGTGGCGAACTTGTACAGCTGAGATCTGCATCTCAGGAGGAAGGGTAGCCATCGATTGTTGTAAACCTTCATTTAGCAGACACCGGTATGGCGGCATGGTTGGCATGGCTTTGGCAATGTTTTAGGCGCGACGCGGACAAAATTAGGGTTTTGGCATAGTTTAGGCGCGGCCAAAGGAGATGTGGCTAGCATGGAATTACATTGGCACGGTGGTACGGCTGGCATGTTTGAAATGCCTTGGCGCAGAGGTGTGGCTGGCATGGTGGTGCGGCTGGAATGGTTGGAATGCCTTGGCGCGGAGGTGTGTCTCGCATGGTATGCCATTGGCACGGTGGTGCGGCTGGCATAGTTGGAATGCCTTGGCGCGGAGGTGCGACTGGCATGGTATGTCATTTGCATGGTAGTGCGGCTGGCATGGTTGGCATTACTTAGCATGGAGGTGTGGCTGGCATGGTTGTAATGCCTTGGCGCTGAGGTGTGGCTGGCATGTAGTGCGGCTGTCATGGTTGGAATGCCTTGGCGCGGAGGTGTAGATGGCATGGTATGTCATTGGCACGGTGGTGCGGCTGGCATGGTTGGCATACCTTGGCGCGGAGGTGTGGATGGCATGGTGGTGCGGCTGGCATAGTTTGCATGCCTTGGCGTAGAGGTGCGGCTAGCATGGTATGCCATTGGCACGGTGGTGCGGCTGGCATGGTTGGCATGCCTTGGCGCGGAGGTGTGGTTGGCATGGTTGGCATGCCTTAGCACTGAGGTGTGGCTGGCATGGTATTCCATTGGCACAGTAGTGCGGCTGGCATGGTTGTCATGCCTTGGCGCGGAGGTGTAGCTGGCATGGTATGTCATTGGCATGGTGGCGCGGCTAGCATGGTTGGCATGCCTTGGCGCGGAGGTGTGTATGGCATGGTGGTGCGGCTGGCATAGTTGTTATGCCTTGGCGCAGAGGTTTGGCTGGCATGGTATGACATTGGCACGGTGGTGTGGGGATTAGGGTTTGGTATGTCGAAACCCTAATTAGCATACATGGCATGCATAGCTGGCATGCTCGGCTAGCATGCGTGTTTGGCATGTGCGAAGAAAATATCGTTCAATACTGGGGGTTCTGCCGTGGAACATGACACGTATATAGAAAAACGTACCCTAGTAAATTTCTCACAGACGTATTGAAGGGCTCAATAAATGCGCTAGTGGGGATATTATTACTCAAGTTTTGTTTCTCTTCATAGTGACGTCACTGTTTGACTAAGGTTTTACGATTTTAACCCTAAGCTAGAAACCACCATCAATATTAAGTCCCATGCTTAGCTCAGAATAGGGGCATTATTGCGAGGTAAGCATAAGATGGTGACAAACAAGGACAAAATCGAAACGGAAAGTCATGGAGATATGGTCAGGAAAGTCCGACTAACCTTTTTAGGGAGATAAAGAGAATCCATGACTTTTACGTCGGCAGTTTTTGTGAAAATTCGGTGCGTGGTGCTGCTAGCTAGGTCGCGGAGCGGTAGAGGTGGTTGCTGGCTTGGCTTGGCAAGACGTTGGTATGGTGCGGCTTGAAACGGAGCCGCTGGCATTGGTCGGCTCGGAATGGGAGTCGCAGGTATTGTGCGGCTTGGAATGGAGCCGCAATCATTGTATTGGCTCGGAATGAAGCCGTTAGCGTAAACTTGGAGAGGGCGCTGGCTTGGGCTTGGACGCTAGATGGGCGTGATAGTGGCTGGGCGTGGACGTTGGATCGGCGTGGTGTGTGCGTTTGGCACTTATTAGCTTGGACGCGGACTGTTGGCACCATGTGGATTACTATGACTGGTCCGCATAGTGACGCATAATCATGGCACGTCACGGAATTGGTAACCTGGCAGATGGAGCTGCATGTCCGAAGATGTAGCGCCAAGATGGCTGAGATAAGAAAGGTTACTTGGCATTGACAACATTATGCGATAGTGTTTTATATCCTTATTTAGAGTTATCCCAGCTCAAGGAAGGAATAAAGGATGAGATGCAAAGTCATGGTTCTAAGTTTTGGCCAAGACTTGGACTATGCATATGCATCAATGGTGAGGCCAAACATGCCATTGGTGATAGTTGCTCGTAAAAAGAGATGCAAGTGATGCATATGAATCATGGCGATGGAACTAACCAAGTCAAGACTCAGTTGGCATTCAAATGAGAAGTGTACAATGCAAGCTATAATAGCGCAATGCAAGCCATAATAGCAGTATTTGGCATAAGTGCAAGCAGAGTTACAAGTGGCGATGTTGCGGGACTTGAGTTCAAGCGTGTGAGCAAGTTAGAGACGGTTATAAAGTGCTTTATAACTAAATTTGGCATATCCTAACCGCTGAAGACAGGTGTGGCGCCATTCTATACGCCAACACTAAAGCTAGCAGTTAAAAAGTGGAACTGGCGGTTAGGGAACTGCCCATGGACAGATGGCTGTTCATGGGGCGTGCAACAGAGTTGCATACGGATTGGCCCTGGTTCTTGGCATTATAAATAGCCAGAGAACCCTTGTAAACGAGTTGTTCAATAGTTCGAATGTTGAGGAACCATTTAGCCAGTAGAGAGTGATTTCTGCATAGGCTTAGAGAATAAGCTTGTAAAGTCCATTGGTTGGACGTTTTTGTATCTTCCCCTTAAGCTAATAAAAGCGAGTTTGTTGGCTTATGCGTTTGGCTTTGGTTTCCTGTTGATTTTATTATACTCCCCCAATTCTGTGAAGCATAAACATGGAAAGAACCTCTTTGTAGTATGGGATACATTGTTTGGTAGAGAAAATCTAAGTTAGTCTTCCGTTACATACTATTGGTAGAGTTGGATGATTGCATTGGTGAAATCTTATAAGGCTGAAATACATTGGGTGATAAGAGATCACTGAACCATTGTATTGTCGGGTTATATCTTCACGAAAAATTGCTTGGAGCATTTGAAGGTGTGACAATACGGGTATCAGATCACGGTTTTCTCTGTTTTGGCTTTGCCATTGGAAGATTTTCTCTGTTTTGCTCGAGTTTAGTTGTTGAAATTGTTAGATCGTAATGGCAGGTAAGAAGAGTTCGTTGGATGCCTTAACTGTTAGGGTAGCGGATTTGGAAGACATGATTGGTGATGAGGTGCGCCATCCTAATGATGTTAATTATGATGCTACGGTGATGGCTTGTATTCAAGCATTAGGCACATATGTTACTGATATGCTTGTGGAAAGCCAGAATGAAACTACGAAGCATGGTGATTTGGAAGGCCAAATCAATGCTGTTAAGACCATGTTCACAGGAGCCTTGAAAGAACTAACTGATGAGATCAGTGTCTTGAGGCGAATGGTGGGTGTGATTGGCATAGATCAAGATACTGCAGGTGGTAGTGGCAGTGACTTTACGAAGATTAAAGTCCCAGAACCTAAGACGTTTTCTGGCGCAAGAGATGCGAAGCCATTGGATAATTTCATGTGGGACATGGACCAATACTTCAAGGCCGCCAGAACCCTGGAAGAACAAAAGGTTACTCTCGTTAGCATGTACCTGGAAGGTGATGCAAAATTATGGTGGAGAACTAGAACTGATGATGACCTTACTGCTGGTCGTCCAGGCATCGTGACATGGAATGTCATGAAAGAAGAATTGAAGAGTCAATTCTTACCAAGCAATGCTGCTTGGCTAGCCAGAGAGAGCTTGCGTAAGTTAAAGCATACCGGTACACCACGGGAATACGTGAAAGAGTTCTCGTCTCTTATGCTAGACATTCACAACATGTCGAAGGAAGACAAGTTGTTTAATTTTACATCTGGTTTGCAGCCGTGGGCTCAGGTTGAAGTGAGAAGGCAGGGTGCCAAAGACTTACCTTCAGCTATTGCAACCGTGGACATCCTTGCTGATTATAGGTTAGTCAATACCTCAAATGATGCTAGTAGGAAGGGCAAGGATAATAAAAACCAGAAGTGTAAGGACAAGGATAAGAAAAGTTCTGAATCCAAGGAGAAAAGCTATCAAAGGGATGATAGTTTGGCTATAAGGAACAAGGCAGGTAGCTGTTTCTTATGCAAGGGTCCTCACCTTGCGCGTGATTGTCCAAAGAAATAAAAATTGTCCGCAATCGTCACTGAGTGTAGTGGTGACAAAGAAGAATCTGATCAAGTGGAGCATGTTAATCCTATTCAACTATGCAACATAGTAGCACAAACGGTAGCAGTGCAGCATGGGCTGATGGGTGCTGGCCTGGTTTATGTGAAAGTTGGCATACATAATCATCGTCTATGGGGCATGGAAGACACAGGTGCCACATATGGTGATGAATTTGTCGATGGCAGAGTACTTGGGTTTGGAAGTATATCAAGTTGATCACTGCATGAAGACAGTGAATGATATAGCTAAGCCAATCAAGGGGATGGCAGTGGCGAATGTTGAAGTTGTAGCATGGCGTATACAGATCAGTATAATGGTGATGCATCTCAATGATTTCGAGATGATCCTTGGTAACAAATTTTTCAAAGAAGCAGAGGCAACAGTGATGCCTCACCTTGGCGAGATTTTCATACAAAGTCCGAGTGCACCTTGTTTCGTGAAAGGTGTAGGGAAAGTTAGTCCGGTTGATATGAAGTGTGATAAGTGGAAGGAAAGTGAGTTTGAACCGGTCCGCTCGTTTGAAGAAAGCTTAGCTGAGATTCATATGGAATTTGGATATCCTATGGATCTTAGCATCCCTTGTTCGCCGTGATTAGCGAATGTATGAGGCAGGGGTATTGCATTGTTGTTTACAAGTGCCTGAACCTGCAAGGTTGCTGAAGTATGGAGACTTTGGCATATTATTTGTTTGCTGTTTCTGTTTTCAAGTTAAGTTGGGTGTTGCTAATCTTATGGTCTTAAAAAGACAGCACACTTTAGTTGGTGTATTTTCTTTCGGTAAGGCCGAGTGTTGGCCAATGGTGTAAATGGGAATGAGTCCCTAAGTTTCTTATGTAAGGTTAGTGTAATGAATGAAGGTGGTGTTTAAGAAAAAACCTTGTCTCTTTTTGCTTAATGTAAAACTAGTTCATTGGGGAAGCACTACAAGTATACTTAGCCAAAGTATACAATAAGAAACGCAGAAAGAAAAACCAAGCAAAGAAGTAGAGCTGATGGCATAGGCGAGTTTGTTGTTGGGAGAGTTACGTAGAAGTGCGACAGTATTTGGCAGCGATAGCATGGAGTAACGCAGCAAGAATGAAGATGTAAGTCCATCAAGCATAAGAGTTAAGAGTAACTCATAGTTAGGAAGAACATGATGTTGTTTTTCCGCTACATTAAAGCGTAGCAGTTTAAAGGAACAAGTGAGGCCTTGTTAGTTTCAAAGGCACGTGAAGAGGAACCTGTGATCGTGGGAGAGTCGGTCTAATGTTAGGGGTATCCTAAGTCATGGCTAATGTCATGTATTTCAGTCGAGTTTGCAAAAGAGTGTTGCAACATGATTGAAGAACACTTAGTCTACAGTAAGGCATGTTGAATTGCAAGAGTGCAATATCAGTCGGAATTGAAGGCAAGTAAGCTAAGATTATACATATCACCCAGATATGTTGGCTATTTGAAGTGTACACTTAGGCACAGAATGGATTGGAAGAAAATTTGTGTGCTGATGCAAGGGGCATATCAACAAATTACAAGTGGCATTTGGGTGTTGAGATGTGAATGAAGTAGAGATTGAAGCATAGTCGACGATGCGACAATGAAGCTGGAATTTACAGGCTCAATAGAAAGGCAAAAAAACTAAGTGGTGGCGTAAAGTACTAGGCAGAAAAGGTTTTGGCAAAGTTAAAGGCCAAACATAGTTGCTGATTCTGAGAATGGCTCAGATGCGTACAAGGCCAAGGAAAGTTCAGTAGAGACTGAACTGATGTTGCGTTCAACGAGGACGTTGAACAGATTGGGTGGGGGAGGTCTATGACCGGTCCGCATAGTGGCGCATAATCATGGCACGTCACGGAATTGGTAACCTGGAATATGGAGCTGCATGTCCGACGATGTAGTGCCAAGATGGCTGAGACAAGAAAGGTTACTTGGCATTGAAAACATTATGTGATAGTGTTGTACATCCTTATTCAGAGTTATCCCAGCTAAAGGAAGGAATAAAGGATGAGATGCAAAGTCATGGAATGACTTTGGCATGGTTCTAAGTTTTGGCCAAGACTTGGACTATGCATATGCATCAATGGTGAGGCCAAACACACCATTGGTGATAGTTGCTCGTCAAAAGAGATGCAAGTAATGCATATGAAGCATGGAGATGGAACTAACCAAGTCAAGACTTAGTTGGCATGATACTTGAATGATGGCATTCAAATGAGAAGTGTACAATGCAAGCTATAATAGCGCAACACAAGATATAATAGCGTAACGCAAGCCATAATAGCAGTATTTGGCAGAAGTGCAAGCTGAGTTGCAAGTGGCGATATTGCGGGACTTGAGTTCAAGAGTGCCAAGCGTGTGAGCAAGTTAGAAACGGTTATAAAGTTCTTTATAACCGAGTTTGGCATATCCTAACCGCTGAAGACAGGTATGGCGCCATTCTATACGCCAACACTAAAGATAGCAGTTAAAAAGTGGAACTGGCGGTTAGGGAACTGCCCATGGACAAATGGTTGTTCATGGGGCGTGCAACAGAGTTGCATATGGATTGTCCCTGGTTCTTGTCATTATAAATAGCCAGAGAACCCTTGTAAATGAGTTGTTCAATAGTTCGAGTGTTGAGGAACCATTTAGGAAGTATAGAGTGATTGCTGCATAGGCTTAGAGAATAAGCTTGTAAAGTCCATTGGTTGGACGTTTTTGTATCTTCCCCTTAAGATAATAAAAGCGAGTTTGTTGGCTTATGCGTTTGATTTTGGTATCCTGTTGATTTGATTATACTCCCCCAATTCTGTGAAGTATAAACATTGTAGTTGCAGGAAATCCCACATTACACCCTTGTCAAGATCTCACTATAATCAACTCACAATTGAAGATTAAAAACGACACTTTATCATTTAATCCTCAAAAATGTATACAGAATTGGAAGAAATCAAGAATACAATTATTCTCTTGAAGTTTCTCTCTCCTCAAGACTCTTTCAACTCTAAAAAATACATCATCCTTTTATGGACATATTGGGTCTCTATTTATAGTGTAGTTACATAATGGATGACAGCTAAGTCTTCCTTTTATCTCAGATTTACATTGCGATCATCATCGTGACAACCATGATTTTCCTTATCGCTAACTTTATAACTATAGTAGGTCAACACATGCTCTTTACATGTTTCTTCATTCGTCAGTCATTATGTCATTCCTTAAGCAATTCTGCAACACTCGCAATGTTCTCGCAGAAATGTTGTTAATATCCAGAAGTGTTGTTAATATCGCAAAAGTGTTGTTAATATCGCAGGAATATCATTGTGGCGATATTCTAGTCCTACATCTTTCCTATTCTCATGTCTTTTCTGTGAAGAAGAGAAGATCATGAGAATCCAAGACTCTTCATAGCGCTCGCAACTTCTTTTCTTTCCATATTTTCTTCTCGACAAGACTCCGTTAATTTAGCTTAACCGCCTACACGTGTTGTAAATTCATATTTTTACTGACACGTCTCTACCCAACAGGTCATTCCCTTTTGCCTATAAAAGGTAGAGTTAGACTTCAAAACTAATTTTCTTCTTTTATTTCTCTATCTTCTTCATCTGTTTATTTTGACTTCCGTCTGCAACTTTTCTTCTTCTTCATATTCTCCTTCTACTGTTCTAATGGAGTCATCAATGTATGTTTTTTGATTATAATCTTTATTTGAGTCAATTTTTACTCATATTCTTCGATCTTCTCTATTTGATCCTTCATAACTCCCATATTATGTTTTCTCTTCAGTGGAACTATCCCTAACACCTAATCCTCAATTCAAAACCCTAATGCTCGCAAAAGGCCAACTGATAAGAAGAAGAGGAGTTCTGCGAATGATAAGGTGGTAAGAAACACATCCTATTTCTTAATAACAATATTGTTGCCTCTGTTTCTTATCTAAGTTATTATTCGCAGAATGTCGAGAACATCGCTAATCCTCCAAAAATACCTCGTCAATTTAAAATATCTTGAGGCTGGTATCATTATTCCCATGTTAACATCTGCGAGAATTATTCCCACACCCTCGCGATCGGATCCTCTTTCTTTTATCTGCGAGAATATCGCTGCCAATACCTCTATTTCTTCTGATTCTTTGACAAATCAAGCTCCTGAAATTGTTGTAACTGAAACTCCTTTTAGCCCTTTATTGCCTTCAACTGTTGTTTTTCCAAATACTCCTCCTTATGATAATACAACTATCGCAAATGACTCAAATATTCAACTTTCCCTCATTACTACTTCACCCTCTGCATCTCTTCCTTCATCAAATGAAACCTTAGCAGGAGTTGATGTTGCTTTTAAAATTTTATCTAACATTTTAGACGATGCTAGAAAATCTTCTACTGACTCTCTCCAAAATGAAGTTTGCGAGACTTTACTCAAATATTTTGGCTCTGATAATACTGCTTCGCGAGCATCTTTAGAAAATGAAGTTGAAGCTCTAATAAAAAGCCTTCAAGTCAAAACTTCTGAATGTGATACTCTGAACCATATGCTTCGCAACTCTTCACTTAACTGCGAGAATCTTCGCAGAAAAAATGACGAGCTGAAAGGTACAATTTTCTTGTCTCTACCCTTTTGTTTTTCTGTTTTTCCTTTCATATCCTCTGTACTCAAGCCTCCTTCTTAAATTCTTGGTTCATATATTAGTTTTAAATCAGACTCGTTTCATGGAAAGACTTAAATTTGAATCTATCGCTGAAGAAGCTCGTGTTGAAAGAGATTCTTGGATGGACCAGTATAATAGATTAGATAATCTCTACACATATTTGATCGATGAAATAGATAATCTTACTAATGAGAATAATCAACTATCGCAAAGTTAAAATTTATTAAGTAACGAGGTTACTCGTCTCTCATATTTGTTAATCAAGTCTAACTTGGCGGTAGAATCTTTATCAGATGAAAATAGAACTTTATCCCAAGAGAAACATAGATTTTCAAGCTTGATGGAGATTTCTTCGCAGCAATTGAGTAATCTACAAAGAATATATGATAATCAAGAGCGATCTCTTCGCTCCCTTAAAGATGAACTCAAGGAAGTAACTGAATCATCTGCCGCTGATAAGGATAAACTTATTAAGGGTAGATTAACTCTTAGTTTAAAGGCCAACAAGCTTCAAGACCAATACTCCCAATTAGAGAAATCTCATTCTTTACTAGCAAAGGAAAACTCGTATCTACGCACCAAAGAAGAAAACATGAAATCTCGTCTGAAGGGTATGGTTGGCGATAAATTTGATGTCGCTATGAACCAATGGGAGAACTGTTTCTTTACATTAATCCAAAACTTAACCTCTCAAAAAGAAGGTAGTCAATTGACTGCCTCATTTTTTGATCTTTCTGTCAAATTTTATGTTACGTTTCTTGCGAGAGCTTTGTCTGAATAATATTTAATCATTTTTGTTGCTCGCAGAATCTGAAAGAAGTCTTCATTCTACCATCGCTAATCTTACTGATAAGTTGGACAAAGTTCGCAAAGAAAACAGGATTCTCACTTTCGATCTTATAGAAGCTCGCGATAAGGCAGAGAGAAGACTTGATTATCTCGAGTACTTCAAAAATATAGAGATTAGAAATCGTGACAGAGGTTTCCTTCGCAAGTTTCACCTTAGTGCTTAAGTTCTTGTGAGCGATATTCTGATATCCCATTCTCTCCCTCCTGTATCCATTCTTCCTCTAAAAGTTGATGATGATGAAATCCCTCTTCCCATGGACAAGGATTTAGAATATATACCTATTGAAGAAGATGTTGAAGAAGATATTTCTCAGGATAATCCAGAAGAAGAATAAAAAAGTTCTCCCAGAGAAGGAGAAACTCGTAATGAGAAAAATATTGGTGATGCTGACAATAATGGAAAAAATCCTGAGTCTGGCGAGACCATCGCTGAAGCTTGAATTTCATTCTTGCTTTCTTTTCCTTCCTCTTTCTTGCGAGCAATGTAACTTTTACAACTTTTAGAATTCAACCTTTAATTTTGTTTACTTTGAATATTCTCAAGGAAGATAATGAGATCTTAATTATTCATTCCCCTACTTGCCCTTCATTAACTTTCTTGAGATGTTGAATTATTTCATGTATCTTCTTTTTGCGAACTGTGTGACTATACCTCTTGCGAAAGTAGGAATATATATGTGATGTAAAGAATTCTTGCGATATTTTGAAAAATTCTGAAGAAAGCTGCCTTCTCATATATTCTCCTGCGATGAATAAATATTTCCTGCATTCTGAAAATAGTTAATGTTTAATATTATTCTGTTGGTCTTATTTTGCCTTCCTAGTTAAAGGTCTTATTTTTCCAAATTTTTCTTTTTGCGACAAAATCGCAGGACATCTCTACATTTGCATGTAAAAATCCATTGATCTTGCCTTATCCATTTTTCTTTGAATTTTCTGCGACAATATGACAGATTTAAATCCTCTATCGAGAATAAAGTCCCATGACATTACCGTCTTGCGATGAAATCGCAGGATGTCTTTACATTTTCATGTAAAAACCCATTGATCTCATCTAAACATATCTCTTATGGCTCGTTGCCTCTGTATAATTTACGTCATGCGACAATATGACAGGCCTAAATGTTCTTGCGATCATAAAGCCCCATGACATTGCCGTCTTAAGACACTTATCAGCTCCCTAATGGAGGGTGATGCCCTTATCTTCCCCCCTGGTTGCTCCTTCAAGGAGGGCATATCATCCATACAAGACTAGCTCCTCCCATCCAGATTTGCCAACAACTAGCTGTTTTCGCAGCCTCTTGTCCTTTATGCCTATATGGCTTATAGTTACAAGACTGCACCCTAAGTGGGGTTTTCTTCAGGCCAAGTGCATCATAGCCAAGAATTACCAAGAATGGCCAGGGTAGTTTCGTACGCCCCGGGTACCCTTGGCTCAACCGTGTACCTCGGCGCCTTGGTCATACTTTGCACTTCTTAGAAGAGATCCTCGGTCGTCCAACCAGGGTATAACCTTATAAAGTTGTAAATCCAAGGTCTCTCTCCTGGATGGGTTTTATTTAACCCCAACGTCTCCATGACTCAGGATCCAGCAGCGGTATAACCTTACCCCTGAATCATGTTAGCAGATACCCCCTTATATGACGTACTTTAGGTCTTATATTTGCCTCTTGCGAGGTTGTACTCGCGAACTAAGGTGTACGCCATAAAGGTTCGTCTCATTCTTTTAATCTCTGCGAATTTTTATTCGCCTTTCTTGCGATTATTATCCCAGTTCTTGATTTGCTTTGTAATAGAGAAAGAAGAATTTATTATCTATTTCATCATACAATATACCAGTATCTCTTACCTCGCAGAAGCTGTCATTGATAATACCTTTTCAAATATAGTCTATTCCATGGTCTATCAAGTCTTTGACCAACATTTCTCCCTTCAGGATCCATTAATTTGTATGCCCCAGTTCCAACTATCTCTTTAATGATGTACGGTCCATCCCATTTTCTCGTCAATTTTCCATCATTTTCTCGTTGATAACTCGGTGTTTCTCGCAGCACTAAATCACCTGGTTGGAATTTTTGTTCTTTAATACGTTTGTTGTATTCGCGAGCTATTCGTCGCTGATAATTTTCCATATGTTGCAAAGTATTTTCTCTTTTCTCTTCTAATTCATCCAATTTGTTTAGAATCATTCCAGCACTTAGATTTCTTTCCCAAGCCTCTCTTTTTGTTGTAGGAATAGCAACTTCTGTTGGTAACACAGCTTCGACCCCATATTTCAAACAAAAATGCGACATTCCAGTAGCTTCTCGTCTAGTTGTATTGTAATCCCATATGTCATTATGCACTTGCTCACACCATGTCCTGTGATATCCTTCTAGCTTCTTTTTTAAGATGTCCGCGATTGTCTTATTAGTTGCCTCAGCCTGACCATTTGCTTGTGGATATAAAGGAGTATATTTTACACATTTGATCTTAAATGCATTAAGTAAAAATTCTATATTCTGCCCTTCAAACTGCTTTCCATTATCAGACACCAACTGTGCTGGAATTCCAAATCTGCAAATTATATTCTCAAATATGAATGTAAAAATATCTTTATCGCGGATATGTTGTACTGCTTTTACTTCTCCCAATTTTGTGAAATAATCTGTTGCGACAATTAGATATCTTCTTTGTCCAGAACCAGGTACAAATGGTCCCACAATATCTAATCCCCATTTCCCAAAAGGACATACACTTGTTGAAGATGATAATGGTGCTCCTGGTGCATGTATCTTCTTTCCAAATCGCTGGCAATCTTCACAACGCCTTGAGAGTTGCTTTGCATCTTCATGCATATATGGCCAATAATATCCTTGAATTTTTGCTCCATATGCCAAAGATATTCCTCCACTGTGATTACCAGCATCACCACTATGCAACATTTTTAACACCTTTTGTCCTTCTTCCCTCGTCAAACATCTTAGCGATGGTCCACTAAAAGATCTGCGATATAATACTCCATCTCTTAGCTCATAATTTGTTGCCCTACTTTTTAATTTATGTGCTTCTAATCTATTTCTTGGGATTTCTCCTCTCGCCAAGTAAGCATGAAGATCTGCTCGCCAATATGTATTATTGATTTTTGATTCTTCCTCGCCAGCTTCTATCATCATCACATCCGTCTCTTCTTCTTCTTTGTTTATCGATGGTAATAAAAGTGTTTGAATTTTTATGCATCTCGCGGCTGGGTTTGTCATCATGCTAGATATGAAAGCAAAAGCATCTGCGAGCCTATTATCTTTCCTTAATATGTGTCTCCATTTTATTTTTGGGATTCTCGCAGACAATTCTTCAACAAGTCTTTTGTACTTTCTCAAAGATGGTTCATTTGTTGTATATTCTCCTTTTATTTGGCGAATAACCAATTGTGAATCGCTAGTGATTCTAGCATTTTCCAGCTTCATTTCTATCGCAAATTTTAAAGCATGAATCACAACCTCATATTCTGTCTCATTATTAGCGGATGCAAATTCCAATCTGAATGAAAAAGCTGTTTTTTCTTCTTATGGTGAAATAAAAATAACTTCAATTCCATTTCCTTCTCCATTCGATGATCCGTCCACTAATATCTCCCATATGTTGGGTTCTGTTAATAGCTCTCTTGGATCTCCATGTTCTTCTTCTACATCCATCATCTCTTCCACAACTTCATCATCTTCCAAAGGAAATTCAGCTAAGAAATCTGCGATGACTTGTGATTTTGGCGAGGATAGAATTTCATATTGGATATCAAAGTGTCCTACTTGTGCATTCCATCTCTCAACTCTGCCTGATCTTTTTAAATTTTTCATTACTGACTCAATTGGAACTTTTGTTAACACCTTGACCTTATGTGCTTGAAAATATATACGAAGCTTGAAAGTTGCATGCACTAATGATAGAATTAATTTCTCAATTTTTGAATAATTTCTCTCTGCAGAATTGAATGTTTTACTGATATAATAAATTGGTTTCTCTACCCCTGCATCTACTCGCAGTAACACTGCACTTAGCACGTATGCGGTTGTCACGAGATAAATCAATAATTCTTCTCCCGGTTCAGCTTTCTGTAAGATAGTTATGCTCATTAAATGTTCTTTTATTCCCTGAAAAGCCTTTTCACATTCATCTGTCCACTTGAATTTTGTTCTCTTCTTGAGTATATCGAAAAAATGTTTGCATTTATCTGAAGATCGCGAAATGAATCTTCCTAGCGAAGCTAAGAGTCCATTGAACTTTTGCACATATTTTACCGTTGCATGCGTTGGCATATCGCGAATTGCTTGCACTTTTTCTGGATCAACTTGTATTCCTTTTTTTGATACAATATACCCCAAAAACTTTCCTGAAGTTACTCCAAAAGTACACTTATCGGGATTCACTTTAATATTAAATTGTCGCATTTGATCAAAAATCTCTTTCAAATCTTGCACATGATTCTCAGCTTCTTTGCTTTTGATCAGCATATCATCTACATACACTTCTAATGTTTTATGGATCCACTTTGCAAACACCTTCTCCACCATTCTTTGACATGTTGCACCAGTGATCGTTGTCGTATGCGTCAAAAATAAATTACACTTTCTTACTACTCAAAATATAAATATAACAAGGGCAATAAATGATCGATCCCACAGAGAGGTCTAGGTTGTCAATATATTTTCGGTTCCTTATATAAAACACCGGGTATTTTTCTGATTTTTGTATACTAAAATAAAATAAAAACAAATAAAGAAATAATCAAGTCAAATACCACTGGCTGCTAAATGAAGGGTTGCGATAATCGATAACTACCCTTCCTCCTGAGATGCATATCTCAGCCGTACAAGTTCGCCACCAAACACATGGAAACTTCTGGCCCAATGCCAAAACTGCACAGTTTGTACCAAACCCTAATTTTGGTCGCGCCTAAAACATGCACGAGCATGCC
Source organism: Papaver bracteatum (assembly GCA_023529315.1). Classification (NCBI taxonomy): domain Eukaryota; kingdom Viridiplantae; phylum Streptophyta; class Magnoliopsida; order Ranunculales; family Papaveraceae; genus Papaver; species Papaver bracteatum. Next base: position 1,664,928 of record JAJJWX010001044.1, read on the forward strand.
GACCATGTCGCCATACCGCTGGCTTCCAAATGAAAGGTTGCGACAATCAACGGCTACCCTTCCTCCTGAGATGCAGATCACAGCCGTACAAGTTCGCCACCAAACGCGTGGCAACTTCTGGCCCAATGCCAAAACTGCACGGTTTGTACCAAACCCTAATTTGGCCGCGCCTAAACTATGCCAAAATCCTAACTTGGCCGCACCTAAAAGCATGCCAAGGCCATGCCGGCTACGTTTCCATGCCACTGGCTGCCAAACGGAAGGTTGCAACAATCAACGGCTACCTTTCCTCTCAAGATGCAAAATCTCGACCGTCGAAGGTCACCACCGAGCAGGGAAGCCCCCCCAAGCTTAACTTGCCAAATAATAGAAACACGGTACACAAAAACACTCGAGACATCAAAACATGTCACAAACTGGGGGATACTCGTCAGGGTATTGGTCTGGCGGTTTACAGCGTGCGGCGTGCAATACGCCCGTTACAAGAAAGTGTCATAAAAGTGAGGCGGTTAGTAATAGCCAGAAATAATGGTGAAATGTATCCTTCATTATGGAAACATTGATTCCAGGCATTACCCGTTACCATTCTCCCCCATTACTCAAACCGTTCCCACTTTTACGAGACTAGGGTACGTTTTGTTACGACTTGTATAAATAGGTCTCACCTATTTGCACCAAAAGACAAGTTTTTGGTCAGGAGCATACTGTAGATGGTGAATTTTCAACAAAGGTCAAAACCGTAAAATCATGATACTGCATGTTCCTGATATGGCTTCAGGCATGTGACGATTCATATTTTACGAAGCCATGATGAATATGTTTTCTAAAATCCTCTACCAACCGAGCGTTCGATCCTTGACATTTCATTGTGACCTCTATGCAGCTGGGCGGTTCTCCGAAGATTGAGAACATAGCGCCTTCAGGCTGTCGATGATATTCACTGTCCCTGACTGCATGATAGCGACCCCCCTCTACATAGAAGAACGATTGGGAGGTTCTCCGTGAGATTGAGAGCAACAACGCCTTTAGGACAGTGACACTCACTGATCCTGACTATGTAGAGTGACGTGTATAAACTCGGGTGTTCTTAGTAGTGTCTGAGAGCATCCTCAGGATTTTTCGTCTCCTGACTATGCACATAGATTAATTCTGTCGTGACATTCACCACCGAATTCCTAGAATAATCTATTATTGCTTCTATTCCATGGTCGAATCCATGGCCTGATCCCATGGAATGGCAATAAAAATTGCTCATATTCCATGGTCGAATCCACGGACTGATCCCATGGAATGGAAATAACAATTGCTCCTATTCCATGGTCGAATCCACGGCCTGATCCCATGGAATGGAAATAACAATTGCTCCTATTCCATGGTCGAATCCACGGCCTGATCCCATGGAATGGCAATAACAATTTCTCCATATCTTTCTGGATTCTCCATATCTTCAAGGACTCTCCATAACTTCAAGGATTCACGAAAATAATAATAAAATAGGGAAAGGTATGCGGGACCGGGAAACATGACCGGCCGGCCATGCCCTAGAAGTGGTCGGTCCCACACCTTGCAATCCCTAATTTATCATTATTATTATTTCCCTCAACTCGTGAAATTTCTGGGTTTGAACAAAATTCGTTACTTCTCCATATTTTCTCAAATATTGCTCGAATCACGAAAAACCAAAAGCCAACATGGTTACGCGGCCGGTTAGCCCCTCACGGCAATTTTGGATTATTAAAATATTTTATTTTAATATTTTCAAAATATTGATGAATTGAGCATACATGCTCATTCCACCAAAAGTCGAGAATTCTCAGCCAAGATGAAATTCTTCTGAAAATTCACAACATCGCTCAAACACGCATCAGAAAATACTGAAACTCTCAGTATGGAGACATGAACATCATAGCAACACGTGCATGCCTCCATGACCGACTAGGTCTCCCCTAGGGCTTGCACAAATCCGGTCCCACACGTTTTCGCAATTCTGACCTAATTTGCTCAATCGCTCATACTGGGCCCGAGATCTCTCCAATCAACTGGAGAATCCTCCAAATGACCAATACTTGGTCACGTGACCACCAGGAGCCGGTCCCATGCCCTCTTGGTCGGTCCCATCTCTCATACCTAGGTTTAACACCTAATGTTGAACCCAGCGATATTTTCAGTAAATGGTAAACTCCTCATTTAATCATCACTTTTCACCAACTCTCAAACTGAGAACCCTGGTGTATGCTCACTCGAGCGTTTGGTATCACATGGATGTTCCTCATCCCATGTGGTTGGTCTCTCCATCACTCATAAACAATTTTTGGAATTTTTCCAATGGATGGAGGATTGTCCAAAATTAGGGTTTCGAAAGAACGTTCTGTGAAACCATCATTCTGAGCAATTTCGAACACTAATAAATTTACGTTGATTCATCAATCAACATCTAAAATTAATTAAAAAATATTCGGTAATCTACCAATATTTTAATTAATATTTTACTGGGTCACATCACCAGTAAATAATTCGCTGAATCGAGCAATACTTGCTCAATCGCCTGAATATTAGCCAATATTCGACAATTCTCTAGTATTTGGTGAGTTGAGCAATACTTGCTTAGTTGCCCATCAAATCCTTAAATTTGGTGAATTGAGCAATACTTACTCAGTGAATTTTTATAATTTGCGGCAATACTTGCTCAACTACTCAACTAGTCAGTAACTTGTCATACAGACATCTCTCCAGAGAACTACATGTTCGACCCATGAATTGCTGAGCATTCACCATTCATGCTTGATTCACCAAACTTAGACTCAGTGTCTAATCAGTCAAAAATTGGCTAACCTAAACACGTCTACCCCGCAGACTCCACGATTCGTGAAACATCAATCACGTCACAAATGGGGGGATATCATTTAGTGTTTTGGTCTGGCGGTCTACGGCACGTGGATTCATCCTACGACGAGAAATGTGTGTAAGTCTTGTCAACGGTTGAAGGAGTTAGCAAAGTAGTGGGTGCACGATCATCCAAGTCTCCACACGACGTGGAACTGACTTTACCACGATCTCCCACTTTCCCACTCTTTCACTCAAGAAACCGTCACACTTACAGGGGTCAGTGGTGTTATTACTCTAACAGTATAAATAAGTCTCTGAATTCACGATTCAGAACAACGAATTACAACATCAGTAATCATCCTTGCATAATTTCTTGAGTAACTACTCTCAAGAATTCACCAATTACCCAGGACTTATCAGAACTCAACAGTTCACCAATACTGTAGAAACCTTCAATACACCCACAATCCTCGATCATCACTGATGCCACACAATTCTCAACTTCCCTCCTACAGATCAACCCATCTTCCACTTTGCGACCGAATTTATTCTAGAACGGCCATTGTCTTGGTTTAGGCCGGAGTCATACAGATTGATTTTCCGAATCTAAGTACCCCCTTTGCAGCGGTGTGTCTGTGTGAGGATTAACATCTTGCCCGGCTGAGGAGTCTCGACAACTCGCTTGACTCTCCACTTTCCCGAAAAACCGGCGACACATTTTTCCCCATCCACGGATTGGCGACCACAGTGGGAGATTAATATCTCGGTTGCAATATCTCATTTTCGAAAAGATGGTCGATCTTAGGTCAGGATCAGTTACACATCCCAACACCAACAACGCTAGTACCAGCAACAACACTAGTGGTACTCCGGAAACAATTCCCTCTTCTAATGACAGTGGTGACATTACTCCTCCTCACACCAATGTCGAAGATCATCCTCTTTTTGGGCGGCATCCAGAAGAAATCAGAGAAAATCCTCCTACCATAGGCGATCTTATGAAGGTCCAGGAAGTTCTCGGCAAGAATCAAACTGATATGGCTGCTCCTCTGAAGGAACTATTCGACTATCTCAAAACTCTCACTGACAAGATGTCAGACAAAATTCAAGAGAAGGGGAAAGACAAGGAAACATCTCTAACGGACCCCGAAGTTATTTCAGGCAAGATATATGACTGCTGGGAACGATACTATTGTGTGTTGTGGATAAAACACACTTATATACGACTGATTTGGGTCGTCTAATGTTCTTCAGCTTCATCTTCTTCCTCCTGCTGCTGCAACTTTCTTTGCAGCGTGATTTCTTCATACCAGCGCTTCCCTTAAACTACGTATAGACCCCAAACTCCTCGACACGCTCTGTTTAGGTCCTCCCACCTTATATATACCCAGCAGATCAATAAAAATTGATAAATACTCGAACTGTCTTCTCTTTTCTTTCAAACCAAGTCACGGGAATATCTCCTATTTTACACGTGGCTGCCCTGAATTGTTTCATACCCTTTCCAATATTAGATAACAAAGATTATCTTCTCCAAAACCTTCACGCAACTTCCAAATATAATCCACAAAATCCCGAGAATCCCTTTCTTCTTTGTTTTGTCGAGATATAAGAAAATTATCCTTTTTCTTCGAATCCAAGACACGTACAATCCCTGTTTTACGTTAGCAGACTACTAACAATTCAATTCCAATTAAAACTCCGACAAAATATCAACTGAAATATTTCCTGAAATTCACGCGGTTTAACTTTCATTCTGTCGTGAATATTTTCCTTTTCTGTTTTATGAAACCTGATAATCTTGCTGGTTTGTTGAATCAACCATCCGTAGTGACTCTGTTCATCCCTAATCAGTCCAGCCCAATAAAAATCCGCATGTAAGTCTCATTTAAACACGTCCAAAACCCAAATCAAAACTACGCCAGTGGCTGCAAAAGTTTCTCGCATTTTTCTTGAATTTGAATGGTGAAGATGGTCTTCCCTTATCCTCTGATGGGGTGCCAATAGTAGTCGCCCTGGGGTTACCCCTTATCAACTGTATGCCCCTTATCCATTTGAGGGGTGCCTTTAGTAGTTTTATCTCACGAGCGCAAAAATTACTTTTCAAACCGATTTCGCCGTAAAAGCTTATTTCTCCAAAATATTGCCTACAAAGACATAAAATACCAAAATAAGCACAAAATCGAGTACTAACATTACATAGAATTGAGACTAATATAGACACATATATGCGTCTATCACAGTACAATGTTGAAGCTTCCATGAATTTTGTTGAAGAAAGCAAGAGAAAAGCCGAAGCACAGCAACACAAAACGCTTCTCCAACGTCTCACCCTCCAAAAGTTCCAAGGAAGGACAACCAGACCAGAAATGCACAATCACAACAAAATGATGAGGAAGTTCCTGATTTCCCATTTCCCATTGAAGAGGTGATCGAACTACTGGAAGTCTGGATCCAAGATGGTGCAATCAAGCTACCTCTTGTCAAAAAGGAACCAACCGCGGAGCAAATGGAGAATGCACGCTATTGCCACTTCCATAGGTATGTCAGTCATCCAACCCGTGACTGCAGAAATTTTAAATGTATCTTCAAAGAAAAGGCCGACTCAAGAGAACTGGGGACTGAAGGAGTACACAGAAATCCTCTCCCGATTAGAACATTCGCACCCTCCGAGCATCCGGTCAAGGTAGCAGTTCAGTCTTTAATGGAGCACGTCTGCAAGTTGCTGTACTTGTCAAGGGCCCCAAGAGGTGACATGTTTGTTGTGCTAAACCATGTCATGTCAGGAAAACGACTGACAATTCAAGAAACATTCCCTGAACCACATGTGACAGACAAATAGATGTACGACTGGGGACTTCTCACCATGGTGCATCTCAATGGGAATGAATTCAGACGAGCATTAGTCGACGTCGGCACTGCTATCAACATTATTCCTGTGAAAACCCTCAGAGATACTGGCATCACTTGTCAAGAAGTAACTCACGCTCCAGTCTCAGTCAGAGATCATGAAGGAATCTCCAGGGATGCTTATGGTTACATCATTCTCAACATAAGAAGTGATTCAACCTGTACAGAAACTAAATTCTTCATAATCAGGGAGGATCCTGGATACGACATGGTTCTTGGAAGAGCGTGGATTCATGATGAAAAAATTACTGCGGTATATTCACCTTCAGTTGCACACTTCTCCACCGAAGAAAGCTCTGACTTAGAAGATGACCATCCTTTCGAGCATTTGGAAAAGGTCGAAACTCTGATAGGACTCACGCAAAAGCCTGGAGAAAGCCCTAACGAATTCTTCAGGAGGTTTCGCACTCAGGCAAGTCTTATTCCTCATGATGCATATGTGTTACCTACTTTCAAATATTCTACCCTAATTCGGGGACTTGCTCAAAACCTACCTGTTATCAAACGCTATAAGCGGACTGCCTCACCTCAGCAATATTATACTGCACGGTTGGAACCTTTTCTGATTATGCACCACATTGAAAGGTTTATCGCTGAAGACTTGGCTCAGTTTGACAAGCTATACCCGCCATATTTTCCTTTGCATGAGTGTCCACATGTGCCACAGGGTGGAAATCTTCATGAAGATGGAATCCACGGGTGATTCCGAACCAGCAGAAGATATTCAGGGCACGCGCAACCAAGCCTAACAAGTTTCATGAAGGGGATTTGGTTCTTAAGGAAACCAGGCGCAATCTGCATTCTACAAAGGGTTCTAACTGGGAAAGACCTTTCATGATTGCTAAGTAAGTTGCTGGAGGATACTACAAATTAGCTGACATCAAAGGCAAAATGGTTGTACCTGTGATTCACGAGAATTGGCTCAAGGTTCTCGACGCATGAAGCATTCAACATTGGATGTTTTATGTCCAAGGCAAGTGCTCAAAACATCTGACGTTTGCACTTTAGAATTTTCTTTTAATTATATTTTTAATTCCTCTATAACGTGTGCATACTTGCACTCAGCATTTGAAAATTCAGCAATCTATCAAAGCTATTTATTTAAGAAAATCTCTATCAAATCCAAAATCAAAAGAAAATCCTCAGTCACTCATAAATTCAAAACCTAACAAAAATCAAAACCCAAATAAAATATCACATCTCTCTCAGAAATTCAATGTTCATGAGATTAAGGAAAGGAAACTAAAGAAAACCATCAAAGAATGATTTCTTCTTCTCCGCATCTTCCAAATCTTTCAAAGACGCTTTCTCTAATTCTAGCTTCCTGGTCAGTTCAGCAACTTCGTCCATCTTCTTCGTCACGGCGTCACTAATAGGGAAAGGAGCACTACCCTCTAATGTTTTCCTGATAGCTTCAAGCCTTTAACGAAGCCACTTCAGATTGAAGACAAGTTCTTCAGCATTCTTCGAGTTGTACTCCCAATCAAAGAGTACGTCTCGAGTAACAACATTTATGGGAGTGATACAGATATCACATATAACATGCAAGATGGCTTCCACTTGCTTTGTCAATAAATAACTCCGTTCTGGATCCCGAGTAACCACGATGTGTCCATACATTTTCCACAGTTTCTCATACATAACATCATATCCGATGGGAATACTAAAACCACCAACTAACTGGTGGTATGGGAATAACTCACCAAATTGAGGATCTGTTGATGGTGGAATTCTGTTCAAGGCTAAAATTGTAAAAGGCCAATTTTTGTAAGATGACGTCCTGCAAAGGATAAAGCCTTCAGGAGATGAATACTTCTCGCCATATTAATTCATTGGAGAATGTGCAACCATCCCTGAGAATTAAAACCTACCCAGAACGGAGCATGTGGCAACCATCCCGACGGAGCATGTGGCAACCATCCCGACGGAGCATGTGGCAACCATCCCGGTTTTCTGTAGGTATACAACATTACTATTAATGATTTAATTAAAGCCTTGTGTTTGACATGCAAACACCCGTAGGCTACCTGACGGCAGGTTATACTAGCCCCGTCGAACGCATGAAAGACTACCCATGTTAGTCTCACTTGCTGAAAACAAACTCAGAAATATATCTCATCCGTACAACTTCGCATGCATAGATGGAGGGTGTAGATATAGATTCAGGGGGTCCTGAGCATGCTACCATGATCACCGCGGACCCACCTTCATACATGACCTAACGGTCAAGGCCAACTACAGTTGGTCCTTCCAAAACGTGCGCTCAAAGTGAGCATGACGCACGGCTAGGGTTCCTTTTAATCGTGAACGTCCAACTTCATAGGCATAGTTGGACGGCTTAGATTATACCCTAAAACAAGTAGTGAAGTGATGGTACACCATTGGCGGGCCCACTTTCTACCTACATGACCGAATCCCTCATAGGCAAGCCGTGGTGCAAGAAACGATTGCCCAAATAAGGCTAGATTAACGCCTTACGCAGGTTGAGAAGATCCAAAACGATCACGACCATCCGACTTCGCAGGCATAGTAGGATGGCTTAGATTGCGCCCAGGGTCATAGAGCAAGCATGTACATGCTCACTGTCGACCCAAGATGTTGCATACATGGTCGGTATCCCAAAAGGAGGCGCACGCAACCCAAAACCGATCGCCCAAAGTGGCCGGTCCAAAACCCTAATTAGGGTTTGCGGCGCAGAAACATCTCGAGCGTCCATCTTCGCGGGCTTGGATGAAAGGCAAAGATGGAGACTTATAAGGAACCGAGCATGCTAGCATGACCGCCGTGGGCCCGACTTCACGTCTAGCTGATCGGCCAAGACCGGCAATGGTCAAGATCCTCGGTACGCGCGCCCAAAGGTGGCATGTCACGGCCCCTCCATAAGTTCTAATCTCGACCACTCGTCTTTGCCACATGAGTCGAGTGGCTCAGATTAAATCTTTGCGAGTCAAGCAGGCATGGGCGTGAACACCATTGTACCGCATCCATGCAGGGATGATCGGTTCCTCCATTGGAACTCTCTAAGCATGCAAACGTTTGGGCCGAAAGAGGCAGCATGCGCACCTCTCATCCAACGATCGCAGGTAGGGTTGCAAACCATCCCGTCCGTCCAACTTTGCAAGCTTGGACGAATGACTTAGGGTACGAATCAACTAGCAAACAAGGTATCACCATGATCACCATCCGTCACTCTTCTTCACAGGGTAACCGAACAAGGCATGGCTTGTCTATACAGCCTCCAAACGGTCACCTGAAAATGGCTGCATGCGATGTTATACCAAGTTCACGGTTCACCCTGCACTATTTCCTGTGGGTCCCGCGATCCACACACTCGAGACATTAATCACGTCATAAATGGGGGATACAAACTGGGGTATTGGTCTGGCGGTTTACAGCGTGCAACACGCCATCACAAGATCGTGTCAGGGAAACATGGGCGGTTAGCGATGATAGGAGAAGTGGGCAAGCAACCGTGTGGCACTAACACACAACTCCACTTCCTCCATCACTCCACTTCCTCCACTTTCCCAAGAGAGACGTAATAAAGGCTTATCGACTTGTATAAATAGGTTCTCCTCCCTATTTCAAACAACAGAGGTTCGAACAACATAGAACACCAAGTGTTGATACCATCGTATTCAACACCCAGAGCCTGCCTGCAACATTTGCTCGCCTGCTCAACCTTCTGTTAACAAGTCATCAAATAGCCTTCACCTTCATACTCTCAACACCTTCTTCGCTTCCCTCCCTAAGATCAACCTCACATCCTTCACCTGTGACCGAAACAAATCTGGAACGGAAGTGTCTTCGGTTTAGGCCAGAATTGTATAGATTATCTCTCGAATCAAAGTGCTCATCGTGAAGCACATTTTTTGAAGGTTTAAACTCATTTCTCATCCACACACACCCAAAATTACCTAAACCGGCAGAAGTAGTTTTCTCCCACAAAAAAATGGCAACCACAGTGGGAGGTTAATCTCTCGGTTGTGAAGTCGATTTCTTCAATACCAATTAAATTTCTCTGATTTCAAGAATGGTGGATCTTAGGTCCGGATCAGCAACCAACGATGGAGTTAGCACCGACAACACTTCTGGTGGCACTGATATCCCAATTACTGGTGTTACAGTGAAACCCGCCAGTGCAACCAATGTGTCTCGTGTAATCGCGTCTTCTATCATCAGTACTAGTGGATCATGAGCAGATATTCTAGTAGGCGTGACACCTCCCATTACAAGAGCCAGAGCGGCTGCAAATCCAGGCATTTCCTCAAGCATGACACTTCCGTCCGTCACCAGAACGACTGTTAATCCCCCTTCAAGACGAGGATTTGGAGGACCCAGAGGAGGACAACCTCCTATCACCATGGTGGACTTGATGGAGAGACAAGAAACCCTCGCTAAAGCTCAGGCAGACATGGTGATCACTCAGAAGAAGGTACTCACCTTCCTTAAAACATTAACCGATCGATTACCACAAGAGTCGAGACAGCTTCAAGGGCCAACAAGAAATACGTTTAGCACACCTGGAGTAGGTGCCTTAGTTACGCAAGCCTACCTGAACGAAGAGTCTTATGCTGCTGACCACACAAGATAAAGGGATGAGCGTCTCTTAGGGAAAGGAGCCAATCGTCCAACTTTATTACACGTGAAGATCTGGAGAGACTCCTCCAAAATCGTGGCAAAGAAAATCCGATGGACACGCATCGACACCAGCCTCCATATCCACAAGACGTGCAGCGGATTCCTCTTTATCCCCTCAATTCATCCTTTACGATGGTACCGGTAATGCTTGTGAACACGTCTCTCGATTCTTAGAATCCTTAGGAGAACATGAATACAATCACGTTCTCCGCTTGAAGGAATTCTCCAAATCACTTACGGGGAGAGCCTATACGTGGTACAACAACATCGCACCCGACAGCATATCCAATTGGAGTGAGATGGTCAACGCATTTTACAAGAAGTACTTCTTTGTATCTGAGAAAGTTACTTTCTCAGACCTGGAGAGAATCTCCCAACGGAACAACGAACATCCAAATGATTTTGTCAAAAGGTTCAGAACACAAGCGTTGGACTGCCATGAACCGAATGTCACAGAACGACAGCTGGTGGAATTATGCATCAACGGGATGATACCCATATATCGCGCTCTGCTGGAAAACTTGGGATTCCAGACGTTCTCAGAGCTCCATGAAGCATCCAAACGTTCGGCCACTACCGCCCCAGCATTATTGGAAAGAACCAGGATCGTTCAGAGCGACGATTCACGAGATAATCGGGGAAACATGCACCTCATCAACAAGCAATATAATACTGGCCCTTCTGTTAGTGTAGTAAACGAATGCGGAAAGAGAAAAGCTCCAGCGGCGGCAGAACAACTACCCAAGCGTGCGACTCAAACACATAAAGCTTCACCTCGAAAGGGAACATGCAAAGATCCTGCGCAGAGCACCGAAGACACAGGCTTCCCGTTTCCGATAAATGAAGTAATAGAACTCTTGGAGGCATGGATTCATGATGATGCTATCAGACTACCTCCTATCAGACTACATCCTATCAGACGTCCACCAACTGAGAAAGACATGGCAGACCCTAAGTACTGCCGTTATCATAGGTTTGTCCACCACTCAACTAAGTATTGCAAAAATCTGAATGAAATCTTCAGGGAAAACATAGCAGCAGGAGAGATTCAATTGGGAAATGAAGGAGTTCACAGAGACCCCCTTCCTGTCCGAAGTTGCATGATCTCTGGAAGCTCTGTGCGCAAGACTGTAGAATCCATGATGGAACACTTGTGTGAAATCTTGTACCTTTCCAAGGTACAACGTCAAGATATGTTCATGGCCCTCAACCGTATTGTGTCAGGCAGGCGCTTATACCCAGGAAGAGAAGTCGTTCCAGCATCTCAAGCCTCTTTGGAAGACAGCGCCAACAAAGGAAACTGGGGACTTTTGACCGTCGCCCATCTGAAAGATGTCAAGTTCGATAGCACATTAATCGATGCAGCTTCTAAATTCAACATCGTTACTATCAAGACCCTGCAAGCTGCGAAAATCTCAAAGCAGGAGGCTACCCGTGGTCCGACTGTGATCAAAAGCCCAGCAGGAGAATTTGTGTATGTCTATGGATACATTGACCTTGATGTCAAGATTGGTAACACTTCAACACAAGCTAGATTCCATATAATTAAGGAACATCCAGATTACGACATGATTCTGGGGAGCCCGTGGGTACACAAGGAGCATTCCTTATCTATCTCATTACCTAGAAGAATCTCCAACAAACCAGCTCCGATGATTTCCAACAAACCTTGGAGACTCGAAGACTGCCTGTTGCTTCCATACCAACAACTCACAGGTATAACGCAACTCCCTGGTGAAATCCCTTCGTCCTGCGTCAAGAGATTCCGAGCCCAAGTAAGTCTCATTGAACGACCCTCTTTGCAAGTAGTGGATGATTGTCTTGCTAGACCACCGGGGACTGTTTCACCTGACAGGAGGGCCACCACCAAGAGATGTGAATGGAGTGCTGGCCCCTTTAAGCGCTTCACCAAAAGTTTGGTAGCAGTCAAGAACGACACGTGTCAGAAGCAAGCTGTTATACCAAGTCCAAATCCGTTTCAAATCGGAGATATGGTAGCAAATGTAACCACGTTCCAAGTTGGAAACATGGCAGTAAGAATAACTGCCCAGTATGCAAAGGAAAAGGAAATATTCTTAGTGGCAGATGTTATCTTGGGCGGTTACTGCAAGATCATCAATGCAGACGAACTCGAAGGTGTGGTTGTTCACTCACGATGGCTCAAGCCCTACCTTAACTGAAGACACGACATCACCTCACTAATTCCCCGGGGGATTCCTCCAACAATTTTCCTTTTCACAATATTTGTAATTCCTTCAAAATGATGGCACTGCTGGCCTTCATACTTATTAGGGTTTCAATATTTCCTCAAGTAATCAAGATTTCATTCCTTTTATAATTTCTCATAAAATCACACAAAGTTATGAGTCACCTTCAAACCACCATTACCCAGAAAGAAAACCCTAAACCCTCATACCGAATCTTCATACCAGCCTGGTGATATGGGAGGAATAAGACATGTAAAAGGGAAGGAGAAAGGTATCCTACATGATCTACTTCAACAGAGCCAGACTCACGTCAAGGGGCACAAGCAGAAAATATATGCATGTTTCGAAAGCAGCACTGAATAAAACTTTGTTCAAGACAAGTGAGCAAAGGAGAAAACTTCAAACTCAGCCGCCACTGAGTATAAAAAAAAAATACAAAGAAGAATAACAGGGAAACTCAATTGCTGGTTGCGTCTTCATCACTGTTGGGATCCAAATCTTGTGCCGCTTTCTCCAGAGACGCCTCAACTTCTTCGGGCACAGCATCTACCGCCTCAACATCTTCAGCATGCGTATCCTCTGCACCTTCTACAGAATCCAATGCAACCATAGAAATCGCTCCAATCACTTTAGGACGTTCAGTCTCATCAGTATCAGGGTCGAGGATTATCACACCACCATGTATTGGGTAATCACACTTCCCATCACCCGCAGGACCTTCGTGTTCATCCCTCCGTCTCTTCAACCGAGCTGCCAGCCCTCCATCTCTCGAGCTTACTGGTGCCTGTGACGCCTCGCGTTTCCACTTCGCCCGCAACGCTTCTTCATGTCTTTGTTTCTCCTCTATATCGATCACAACTGAAAGAGCACGGAGCCGCCCCCTGATAATGGTTAAATGCAAGACAGACATTCCCTGTACAGCATGACCGACTTCACGAAGTGGCAAGTCAATTTTAGCCATCACCTCTTCATGTGCGTTAGCTTCTGGTTTGTCAACTTCAAAACTTTTTTCTGAAGAAGATGCAGAGCGATCATCACCAACTCCTTTCCTGATGTACTGCAAAAAAGAGAGGAAGGTGAGTTACGGCGGCACATAAAGAATATTCTAATCACAACTATCACCAATTGGTTAAGAAATCAACGTGTGAAGCAATACCTGAGATGTTGAAGAAGATCGCCTAATGAGAAGAATACAGAAAACTTCTTTATATGCTTCACGATCCAACAAGATACCCAGGAGAAAAGAAGTCTGCCTTACCGCTTTCTGAATCTGTTGAGTCGGGATTGTGATCAACAATGCTTATCGAATGCACGATGCTTGCTAGGCATATGAGAAGGCACACAGAAAGAGGAAGGCCAAGGTGGATCGACCCATCAAGCTGTACTTCCCCAGCCGAGCTTTTCCATTGGAAGGATCAACTCAACCGACTCCAAGGCATTTTACGCAAGTGACATACCTTTTCCCACACGGTAAACATGTATTTACTCTGGCTTTAATTGGCTTTAATTATTTTGTATGAAAATTGTCACCATCTCATGCCTACCCTACAATAGTGTAATCATTGCATGCTAAGCAGGGGACTTAATGTTGATGGTGGAATTCTGTTCAAGGCTAAAATTGTAAAAGGCCAATTTTTGTAAGCTGACGTCCTGCAAAGGATAAATCCTTCAGGCGATGAATACTTCTCGCCATATTAATTCATTGGAGCATGTGCAACCATCCCTTAGAATTAAAACCTACCCAGAACGGAGCATGTGGCAACCATCCCGACGGAGCATGTGGCAACCATCCCGGTTTTCTGTAGGTATACAACATTACTATTAATGCTTTAATTAAAGCCTTGTGTTCGACATGCAAACACCCGTAGGCTACCTGACGGCAGGTTATACTAGACCTGTCGAACGCATGCAAGACTACCCATGTTAGCCTCACTTGCTGAAAACAAACTCAGAAATATATCTCATCCGTCCAACTTCGCATGCATAGATGGAGGGTGTATATATAGATTCAGGGAGTCCTGAGCATGCTACCATGATCACCACGGACCCACCTTCATACATGACCGAACGGTCAAGGCCAACTTCTGATTGGTCCTTCCAAAACGTGCGCTCAAAGTGAGCATGACGCACGGCTAGGGTTCCTTTTAATCGTGAATGTCCAACTTCGCAGGCATAGTTGGACGGCTTAGATTATACCCTAAAACAAGTAGTGAAGTGATGGTACACCATTGGCAGGCCCACTTTCTACCTACATGATCGATTCCCTCATAGGCAAGCCGTGGTGCAAGAAATGATTGCCCAAACAAGGCTAGATTAATGCCTTACGCAGGTTGAGAAGATCCAAAACGATCACGACCATCCGACTTCGCAGGCATAGTTAATGCCATCGTATTCAACACCCAGAGACTTCCTGCAACATTTGCTAGCCTGCTCAACCTTTTGTTAACAAGTCATTAAATAGCCTTCACCTTCATACTCTCAACACCTTCTTCGCTTCCCTCCCTAAGATCAACCTCACATCCTTCACCTGTGACCGAAACAAATCTGGAACGGCCGTTTCTTCGGTTTAGGCCAGAATTGTACAGATTATCTCTCGAATCAAAAGTGCTCATTGTGCAGCACATTTGTTGAAGGTTTAAATTCACTTCTCATCCACACACACCCAAAATTACATAAACCTGCAGAAGTAGTTTTCTCCCACAAACAATTGGCGACCACAGTGGGAGGTTAATCTCTCGGTTGTGAAGTCGATTTATTCAATACCAGTACAATTTATCTGATTTCAAGAATGGTGGATCTTAGGTCTGGACCAGTAACCAATCCCGATGGAGTTAGCACCGAAAACACTTTTGTCGCTGATATCCCAATCACTGGTGTCACCATACAACCCGCTTGTACAACCAACGTGTCCCGTGGAATTGCGTCTTCTTCCATCAGTACCAGTACCAGCGGAGCAGCATCAAACATTCCAGTAGGCGTGACACCTCCCATTACAAGAGCCATAGCGGCTGCAAATCTAGGAATTTCCTCAAGCATGACACCTCCGTCCGTCACCAGAACGACTGCTACTCCCCCTTCAGGACGAGGATCTGGAGGACCCAAAGGAGGGAAACCTCCTATCACCATGGTGGACTTGATGGAGAGACAAGAAACCTCGCTAAAGCTCAGGCAGACATGACAACCACTCAGAAGGAGGTACTCACCTTCCTTAAAACATTAACCGATCGATTACCACAAGAGTCGAGACAGTCCCAAGGGCCAACAAGAAATACGTTCAGCACACCTGGAGCGGGTGCCTCGATTTACGCAAGCCTACCTGAACGAAGAGTCTTATGCTGCTGACCACGCAAGAGAAAGGGACCAGGAGCGTCTCAGGGAAAGGAGCCGATCATCCAACTTTATTACACGTAAAGATCTGGAGAGACTCCTCCAAAATCGTGGAAAAGAAAATCCGATGGACGCGCATCGACACCAGCCTCCATATCCACAAGACGTGCAGCGGATTCCTCTTCCCAAGGGATACACCTCCCCTCAATTCACCCTTTACGATGGTACCGGTAATGCTCGTGAACACGTCTCTTGATTTTTAGAATCCTAAGGAGAACACGAATACAATCACGTTCTCCGCCTGAAGGAATTCTCCAAATCGCTTATGGGGAGAGCCTATACGTGGTACAACAACATCGAACCCGACAACATATCCAATTGGAGTGAGATGGTCAGCGCGTTTGACAGGAAGTACTTATTTGTATCTGAGAAAGTTACTTTCTCAGACCTAGGGAGAATCTCCCAACGGAACAACAAACATCCAAATGATTTTGTCAAAAGGTTCAGAACACAAGCGTTGGACTGCCATGAACCGAATGTCACATAGCGACAACTGGTGGAACTGTGCATCAATGGAATGATACCCATATACTGGGCCTTGTTGGGGAACCTAGGGTTCCAGATGTTCCCTGAGCCCCGTGAAGCCGCCAAACGCTCAGCCACTACCGCCCCATCACTATTGGAAAGAACCAGAGTTGTTCAGAGTAAAGATTCCCGGGAGAACCGAGGAAACAAGTGTCTCATCAACAAACAGTACGACACTGGTCCTTTTGTGAGCATGGTGGGAGAAGGCAGAAAAATGAAGGCCCCGGCAGCTGAACAACAACCCAAGCGTACAACTCCAGCGCATACAGTTGCATCTCGAAAAGGAGGAGGCAAGGCTCCTATGCAAGACGCTGAAGATACAGGCTTACCATTTCCGATGAACGAAGTAATGGAGATAGTGGAAGCATGGATTCAGGATGATGCTGTCAAGATTCCACGTGTCAAACGCCCACCGACCGAGAAAGACATGACGGACGCCAATTACTGCTGCTATCATAGGTTCGTCAACCACCCAACCAAGGATTGCAACAAGTTGAAACAAATCTTCAGAGAGAAGATGGAAGCGGGAGAACTCCATCTAGGAAATGAGGGCATTTTATAGAGATCCTACCTGTCAAGAGCTGCATGATTTCTAGGGACTCTGTTCACAAGACTGTACAATCTACGATGGACTACCTATGCGTTTATATCCAGAGAAGGAAGCTGTCTTGGAATCTCAACTCCTCCTCGAAGTCACCACCAGCAAGCATCCATGTCCAGAGGATAAAGCTATCTTGGCACCTCAGTCTGAAGTTACCACCAACAAAGGAAACTGGGGACTGTTAACCACTGCTCACTTAAAAGATGTCAAGTTCGATAACACGCTGATCAATATAGTTTCAGTATTTAACATCGTCACTGTCAGGACCCTGAGAGCCGCAAAGATCTCAAAGCAGGAAGCTACCCGCAATCCTACTGTGATCAAAAACCCGAAAGGAGAATTCGTGGGCGCCTACGGATACATTAACCTTGATTTCAAGATCGATGACACTCCAACACAAGCCAGGTTCCACATAATCAAGGAACATCCGGATTACGACATGATTCTAGAGCGCCCGTAGATACATAAGGCAAATTCCTTACCGATCTCAGTACCTGAAAGGATCTTCAACAAGCCAGCCCCGATGATCTCCAGCAAACCTTGGAGTCTTGAAGACTACATGTTGCCTCCGTACCAACTACTCACAGGCATAACGCAACTTCCTGGTGAAATTCTTTTGTCCTACGTCAAGAGATTCCGATATCAAGTAAGTATTATTGAAAAAACCTCCTTGCAAGTAGTGAATGATCACCCTGTTGGACCACAGGAGACTGATTCACCTGACAGGCTGACCACCACCAAGAGATGTGAGTGGAGAGCTGTTCCCTTTAAACGCTTCACCAAAAGTTTGGAAGCAGTGAAGGACAACACGTCTCATAAGCAGGCTGTCATACCAACTCCAACTCCAGCATCATATGCACGACTGCCGTGATGGTTAAACAACAACCACGGTATTTCATATCCGTATCGATGGTAACTACATCAATGAGAGACAATTTCATAATTTGTATCCCGTATAAGAAGTGGTTGCATTACCAAAGGAGTATGATTGGGACTTTTTAGCACTGCCCATCTCAAAGACGGTGAATTTAGATATGCAAGCATGCTATTATTATGATTCCAAGATGTCTAAAGACGAGGATGTACTCAAGAGAGAATATATGGCCTCATGAACCTAGTGTGACAACTCCTATCAATTCGAAAGTTTTGGGTACTCGTCGACAGAGGACTGTCTCCTTATTCTCTATGTCATGAAGGAACGTCAAGAAAGTCGTTGGTTCCAGCTTACACCTCTACCAATGAAATGAGACAAGCTCTACCACTATATGGAGACTGCCAAGTTCGTGCCTGTATATACCACGCCTCTCCCTGCCAGTCTCTTCTGATCAAAGCTGCTGCATTTGATATTATGCCTGAACTTTGCTATAGCAACAACCACTACCGACATAGGTAATCCGAACTTCTGCATATTTTCCCATGGAGAAGTAACAGAATCACGTAGGCGAGATGAAATCTTTATTATGGTAAAATCACCAACGGTGCAACATAGAACCACATAAGTCATGCTTGGGGACTGAGGCTCAGTATGAGATTCCTTCACCATCAGTCAAGGAATTCCTCAACACAAGAGATGATCAATCAAGAAGCATGTGAAGGGAAAACCAAACTAAAGAATATGCTTCGATGCTCTCTCAAGGAACCGCATGAAATCCACTTCAGAAGCCACTTCAATGCTCTCTCGAGGAGATGCCTCCAGTTCTCTTCAGAAGCTGCTTCAACGCTCCCACCAAGAGCCGCCTGCATGTTAGCTTCATCCTGCTTCAACGTTACCGCTAGGAGCTACCTCCACGTTCTCTTCAGAAGCCGTCTCTAACTCTCCGAGACGCTCCAGAATCTTCTTCAACGTTCTCCAGGAGCTGATCGCTCCAGAAGTTGCTTCAAAACGTTTATGTTTGAGCAAAACAAGCGCGCAGTGGGTCCCATGTTCGAGCAGTCACCAAAGCTGGTGTCGATTCAAGGCAGAAATAATGGCGTTTGGTCAACGTAGCAGGTTCAGTGTTTGGTAAAAGTAATAAGGATGACACTCGAATGTTCAACCGAAGCAGGCATAGCAAGCCCACGTTCGATCAAGCAGGCGCATGATGAGTCCCACGATTAAGAAAAGTAGGTGTCCCCACATGTCTATCAAACAGGTGCAACATGGATACATTCGGTTGAAGCATATACGTGGTGGGTCCACATTCATCTAGGGTTACACTCACAATTTCCCACGATCAGAGAAAGCATGCTCGCATCAGGTCCCACCAAAGCAGGCTCTCGACTGAAGCATGCATAGAAATATCGATCGAAGTAGGAAGGATCAATATCATGCTACTCGAAGACTCCTTTGAGGCTCCTATTGAATATGACATACTCCAAGAACAGGATGACCCGTCTCTCCTGGTAACATCCAACTTTGTCTCAAAAGTTTATCTTTATTTGTCACCATCTCATGCCTACCCCGCAATGATGTAACCATTGTGTGCTAGGCAGGGGACTTAATGTTGATGGTGGATTTTAGTTTAGGGCTAAAATTGTAAAACCAAATTTAATATGTTGCCACCCTGCAAAGGATGAAGCTAATTTAATAGGCTGACATCCTGCAAAGAATAAAACCATTCAAGTGACGAATACTTCTCACTTTATTAATTCACCAAAGCATGTGCAACCATCATGTGAATTTAATATACCCAGAACGGAGCATGTAGCAACCATCCCGACGGAGCATGTAGCAACCATCCCGGTTTTCTGTAGGTATACAACATTACTATTAATGCTTTAATTAAAGCCTTGTGTTCGACATGCAAACACCCGTAGGCTACCTGACGGCGGGTTATATTAGCCCCGTTGAACGCATGCAAGACTACCCATGTTAGTCTCACCTGCTGAAAACAAACTCAAAAATAGATCTCATCTGTCCAACTTCGCAGGCATAGTCGGACAGCCTAGATCGCACGCGGGACCGAGTAGCATGCATGCACATGCTCACCGCTAACCTACCTTCCTCCTGGGTTGATTGGTTTCCCCAAGGGGGCCGTAGAAACCAAAAAATCGTTAGAGAGAAGTGGAGGACCCACAAACCCTAAAATTAGGGTTTTGCTAAACAAGTTGCGACCAAGAAAATTGCAACTAGCGTACACGAACGGATTGGTGTCCCAACCACTGGCCGGCAGCACCTGCATGCTCACCGTGGGCCCGGATACACGGCCAACCAATCGGCCATGGTTGGTTGAAGCCGGCTGTCTCAAAAATCGTTCCCAAAGGTAGCATGCAAGGCCACTTCTAATCTCGGCCATCCGTCATCGCATGCATGTTTGGATGGCTTAGATCGCGCCTATGGTCGCAAACCAAGCATGCACATGCTCGCCACCAACCCACCTCCCTGCTGGTATGATCGGATTGCATGTGGGAGTCACGGACGTTGGGAAACGTTAGCTTGAAGGTTGGGCCCGCAAACCCTAAAATTAGAGTTTTCCGACAAGTTGCGACCACACAACTTTGGGCGGGTGTGTACGAACGACCAGGAGGCGGAATTGCTGGCCGACGGTGTCTACATGCTCACCATGGGCCCAAATCCATGGTGAACCAATCGTCCAGCTCCCCTGACTGCCATGCATCTCGATTTGCGTGCCCAAAGGTGGCATGTAAGGACACTTCTAATCTCGACCATCCGTCATCGCAGGCCAGAAAGTGCGACCCTGATCGCTCCAATGAGATTCAACTCTACATGGGCGTGTAGATTGGCGTCCTGCCTACCTGCAGGACCAATCGGTCCTCCCTTGCACGCCTCCCAAGGCATAAAACCGTTAGGGTGAAGAAGGAAGCTCGCAATCCTTCCATACCCTAATCCATCGGTTATCTCTCCATCAATCTCGTCCGTCAAAGTTCGCATGCTTGGATGAATAGCCTAGGGAGGGAGTTAGGTGGCAAACAAGGTATCACCGTGATCACCATCCTCCACTCTACCACACCATGTGGTCGGTCAAGGAAGGGTTTGCATGCGCAACTTCCAAACCATCTTTGGATATACTCAATGAAGACTGCATAGTATACACACGATACTTCACAAGTATCAATTTCCTTCCTGGGTTTTTCTTTCGGGATGTTTTCTTCTCCCGAACGAGCTTAAAACCTAAATATTCCCGCGCTGGGAGATATGAAATTCTTTTCCGTATGGAATGGAGGGGCGGACCATCAAAATCCGAGTCCGTACTAGAATTCTACAACGATTCTAGTAAGGGGCGTTAATTAGGGTTTCTAGTGCCACAATCAACGGTTGCCCCTCCTCTCAAGATGCAAAATCTCGACCGTCGAAGGTCACCAAGCTAGTAGGTTTCCCGAGCCTGACTTGCCAAGCCACAACAACATGCAACATGTTTTCCAAAAACATTCGAGACATCAATCATGTCACAAACTGGGGGATACATACTGGGGTATTGGTCTGGCGGTTTACAGCGTGCAGCGCACAATGCGCCATCACAAGAACGTGTCAGGAAGTCATGGACGGTTAGTGATGACATGATACTCCACTACTCCACTAATCCATCACTCCACTTTCTCCACTTCCCACTAGATACGAAGGTTAGGCTAAAGGACTTGTATAAATAGGTTCTCCGCCCTATTTTCAACAATAACACAGAAAAACCAAGTGTTAATACCATCGTATTCAACACCCAGAGCCTGCCTGCTCAACCTTATGTTAACAAGTCATTAAATAACCTTCACCTTCATACTTTTAACACCTTCTTCGCTTCCCTCCCTAAGATCAACCTCACATCCTTCACCTGTGACCGAAACAAATCTGGAACGGCAGTGTCTTCGGTTTAGGCCAAAATTGTACAGATTATTTCTCGAATCAAAAGTGCTAATCGTGCAACACATTTTTTGAAGGTTTAAATTCAATTCTCATCCACACACACCCAAAATTACATAAACCTACAGAAGTAGTATTCTCCCACAAACAAAAAAAAATGACAAACCTTGGTCTCATGATCCTAATTGCACGGGCAAAGTCATGAAACAAGGAGCGCTAACAGCTCACCAAAGTAACGACTGGGGAAGTAAAGGATGGGGATTGGACATCATTTGCTAACGTCCTATAGTCCTTACTTCTGGGTTCTCCGCTCCCGTAGATTTTCCTCTCTTTTCATGGAGTCTACATTGATTCGGGATCTCACTACACGATCATCCTATGGTGAAGCTAATGGAATAACTAGAAGTACAACTCAGTATGAAGGATCTCTCACCACTCAGAGCACATCGTTCATACAAAGCGCATGATGCGACAGAACAATGAATCACGGATTAAAGGTGCTCACAACAGCGTCTACAAAAATGGTAATCCTCTACTCTTACCTATTTACGTTTCACGAACTTAGTGATAATAACGTAAAACCCTCGAAAAACTTGCTTGCTTCTTTAAACCTGCCAAGATGAGCAAAATTCATTATTTAAAGCCAGCACCTGACTTTTCATGAAACTATGAATAGTTCACACAACCTTTCATGTGAACATTCGTTGATTTTCTACATGTGTGCGTACACTAAAAAATCACCAAACTCATACAAACATTATTTCATCACATATACAATTGTTCGCTTTCAGCAATTGCTCAAAAGTCATACATTGATTTTCATAAAACCGTGAACGACCCAAGTAAATTTTTACTGAGTGAACATCCACTGGTTATTTAAAAAATTGGACAGAAATCCATTCCACAACTGTGAAAAATCACATGCAGATATTATTTCACCATGTATGATTATCTACTTTCAACAGTTGTTCAAAATCAAAACATTGATTTTACAAAAATATTTTTAACGTGAAACTCACATAAATTTGAAAATATATATTTTTCTACCTCGCACGAGCATCCATCTTTGAAACGAGAGTTTATTTCATTTTGTGAAATCTCACATACTTGAAACAAATAAAAAATTTGGTTTTTGTGAAAGCTCATAGACAAAAAATTTTATCAGCAAACTCAAGTCTGTTTTGTTTGTTTCCTAACCTAACGGACGAGAAAACCGACCAAACTGGACTTCTGGCATTCCAAATCAGTAGTGCCTCATCTCTCCACACTTATGAGATGACACTATGCCTTACTATAAGAATTCTCATCTATGCATTTACCCGTACATGATATCATTGGGGTAAATCGAGGATTTTGAAACTACCTTTGTAGACTGAGTTCAACCAGATCTCGTCGACTGAAAATCACCATTTAATGCATACTGCAGAACATGATTGTTCCCCATTATGCAGGGGACTTAATGTAGATGGTGGATTTTCAACAAAGGTCAAAACCATAAAATCATGATACTGCATGTTCCTGATACGGCTTCAAGCATGTGATGATTCAAATTTTACGAAGCCATGATGAATATGTTTTCGAAAACCCTCTACCAACCGAGCGTTCGATCCCTGAAATTTCATTGTGACCTCTATGCAGCTGGGAAGTTCTCCGAAGATTGAGAACATATCGCATTCAGGATGTCGGTGATACTCACTGTACCTGACTGCATGAGAGCGACCCCCCTACATAGAAGAACGATTGGGCGGTTCTCCGTCAGATTGAGAGAAACAACGCCTTTAGGACAGTGACACTCACTGATCCTGACTATGTAGAGTGACGTGTATGGACTCGAGTGTTCTTAGTAGTGTCTGAGAGCATCATCAGGAATTTCCATCTCCTGACTATGCACATAGATTAATTCTGTCGTGACATTCACCACAAAATTCCCAGAATAATCTATTATTGCTCCTATTCCATGGTCGAATCCACGGCCTGATCCCATGGAATGGCAATAACAATTTCTCCTATTCCATGGTCGAATCCACGGCCTGATCCCATGGAATGGAAATAAGAATTGCTCTGATTCTATGATCGAATCCACGGCTTGATCTCATAGGATACAATGAAACAACTATATTATCTCATTACTCCGATTACATGATCGAATCTACTGGTCTCATGAAATGGTGATGGATAAATCTCAATTACTCCGATTATATGGTCCAATCCACGATCCCATGGGATGGTAATGCTTGTTTTATTATTCTGAATTCGTATCATAATCCGCATCTAATCCTACGAATCAATAATGAAACATCTATTCACTTTTATTACTCAGTTTCATGATTATTCTCCATTGGATCTCATGAATTGATAATAAATACTCAATAATTGGGCATCTGGACCATCACTGAGTAAGCCCCACAAAAATGGTGCAAGTGTACTCGATAATGATGCACGACTGAGCACCCGGATGCGCGCACGAGCATCCAAAAACATGAAACAATGGAGAGTTCTCCACAAAATAGGAGAGAGAAAATAATAAACAATAAAATAATGGGAAGCGCCCATGGGCCGGGTCCACCAGCCGGCCGGTCCCATGCTTCCCCATTATTTTCTTTATTTTCTCACGATTTTCATAAACCCATGGAGAGTTCTCCATCTTGGCAAAAATTTCCCAATTTGTGCAAAAACTCAAGAGTTCTCCATAACTTGGAGGATTCACCAAATAAATTATAAAATAAGGAGAGGTGTGCGGGACCGGGCAACCTAGCCGGATGGCCATGCCCAAGCCGTGGCCGGTCCCACACCTCACAATCCTTAGCTTTTTATAATTATTATCCAAAACTTCATGGATTCTACATATCTTCCTGGATTCTCCATATCTTCAAGGACTCTCTATAACTTAAAGGATTCATGAAAATAATAATAAAATAGGGAAAGGTATGCGGGACCGGGTAACATGTCCGGCCGGCCATGCCCTAGCCGTGGTCGATCCCACACCTTGTAATCCCTAATTTCTCATTATTATTATTTCCCTCAACTCGTGAAATTCCTGGGTTTAAACAAAATTCGTGACTTCTCCATATTTTCTCAAATATTGCTCGAATCACGAAAAACCAGAAGCCAACATGGCGACGCGGCCGGCTAGCCTCTCACGAAAATTTTGGATTATTAAAATATTTTATTTTAATATTTTCAAAATATTGATGAATTGAACATACATGCTCATTCCACCAAAAGTCGAGCATTCTCAGCCAAGATGAAATTCTTCTGAAAATTCATAACATCGCTCAAACGCGCATTAGAAAATACTGCAACTCTCAGTATGGAGACACGAATATCATGGAAACACGTGCATGCATCCATGACCGACCAGGTCGCCCCTAGGGCTTGTACGAATCCGGTCCCACACGTTTTCGCAATTCTGACCTAATTTGCTCAATCGCTCATACTGGGCCCGAGATCTCTCCAATCAACTGGAGAATCCTCCAAATGACCAATACTTGGTCACGTGACCACCAGGAGCCGGTCCCATGACATCTTGGTCGGTCCCATCTCTCATACCTAGGTTTTACACCTATTGCTAAACCCAGCAATATTTTCAGTAAATGGTGAACTCCCCATTTAATCATCACTTTTCACCAACTCTCAAACCGAGAACCCAGGTGTATGCTCACTCGAGCACTGGGCATCACATGGACGTTCCTCATCCCATGTGGTCGGTCTCTCCATCACTCATAAACAATTTTTGGAAATTCTCCAATGGATGGAGGATTGTCCAAAATTAGGGTTTCGAATGAACGCTCTGTGAAACCATCATTCTGAGCAATTTCGAACACTAATAAATTTACGTTGATTCATCAATCAACATCTAAAATTAATTAAAAAATATTCAGAAATCTACCAATATTTTAATTAATATTTTACTGGGTCACATCACCAGATAAATAATTATTGAATCAAGCAATACTTGCTCAATCGCCTGAATATTAGCCAATATTCGACAATTCTCCAGTATTTGGTGAATTGAGCAATACTTGCTCAGTTGCCCATCAAATCCTTAAATTTGGTGAATTGAGCAATACTTGCTCTGTTCCCCATCAAAATCTCATAATTCGGAGAATTGAGCAATACTGCTCAGTTTCTCATTGAATTCTTATAATTTGTGGAAATACTTGCTCAACCACTCAACTAGTCAGTAACTTGTCATATTGACATCTCTCCAGAGAACTACATGTTCGACCCATGAATCGCTGAGCATTCACCATTCATGCTTGATTCACCAAACTTAGACTCAGTGTCTAATCAGTCAACAATTGACTAACCTAAACACGTCTACCCCGCAGACTCCCCGATTCGTGAAACATAAATCACGTCACAAATGGGGGGATATCACTTAGTGTTTTGGTCTGGCAGTCTACGGCACGTGGATTCATCCTACAACGAGAAATGTGTGTAAGTCATGTCAACGGTTGAATGAGTTAGAAAAGTAGTGGGTGCACGATCATCCAAGTCTCCACACGACGTGGAACTGACTTTACCACGATCTCCCACTTTCCCACTCTTTCACTCAAGAAACCGTCACACTTACAGGGGTCAGTGGTGTTATTACTCTAACATTATAAATAAGTCTTTGAATTCACGATTCAGAACAACGAATTACAACATCAGTAATCATCCTTGCAGAATTTCTCGAGTAACTACTCTCAAGAATTCACCAATCACCCAGGACTTATCAGAACTCAACAGTTCAATACTGTAGAAACCTTCAATACACCCACAATCCTCGATCATCACTGATCCCACACAATTCTAAACTTTCCTCCTACAGATCAACCCATCTTCCTCTTTGCGACCGAATTGATTATGGAACGGCCATTGTCTTGGTTTAGGCCGGAGTCATACAGATTGATTTCCCGAATCTAAGTACCCCCTTTGCAGCGGTGCGTCTGTGTGAGGATTAACATCTTGCCCGGCTGAGGAGTCTCGACAACTCGCTCGACTCTCCACTTTCCCGAAAAACTGGCGACACGTTTTTCCCCATCCACGGATTGGCGACCACAGTGGGAGATTAATCTCTCGGTTGTAATATCTCATTTTCTCAAAGATGGTCGATCTTAGGTCAGGATCAGTTACACATCCCAACACCAACAACGCTAGTACCAGCAACAACACTAGTGGTACTCCGGAAACAATTCACGCTTCTAATGACGGTGGTGACATTACTCCTCCTCACACCAATGTAGAAGATCATCCTCTTTTTGGGCGGCATCCAGAAGAAATCATAGAAAATCCTCCTACCATAGGCGATCTTATGAAGGTCCAGGAAGTTCTTGCAAAGAATCAAACTGATATGGCTGCTCCTCAGAAGGAACTATTCGACTATCTCAAAACTCTCATTGACAAGATGTCAGACAAAACTCAAAAGAAGGGGAAAGACAAGGAAAAATCTCCAACGGACCCCGAATCTATTCATGTTCATGATGACGATGAAACCCACAAAGCCGCAGAGCCTCAACCCGCCGGCTTCATCACTCGTGAAAACTTGAAGCGCTTTATGGAGAATCGAGGAAGGGGTCATACAATGAATGTGCACCGTCATCAACCTCCGTATCCTGCAGCCACGCAGAGGACCCCTCTCCAAAAAGGCTACACCTCTCCAACGTTCACACTCTACAACGGAACGGGAAATACTCGAGAACACATTTCTCAATTTCTGGAAGCATTAGGAGAACATGAACACAACCATGTTGTCCGCTTGAAGGAGTTTTCAAAATCCCTGACGGGTCGTGCATACACTTGGTACAATAACATCGCACCAGGAAGCATTGCTAATTGGGGAGAAATGATTAAAGTTTTCTACAAGAAATACTTCTTTGTTTCTGAGCAAATTACCCTTTCTGACTTGGGGAGGATGGATCAGAAGACTACTGAAAACCCCAACGATTACGTGAAGAGGTTCAGGATCCAAGCTCTGGATTGTCATGATCCAAATGTTACTGAACAACAACTGGTGTACTTGTGCATCAATAGGATGATCCCTGTTTATAGAGCTTTGTTGGAGAATCTCCGCTTCCAGACCTTTTCGGAACTTCATGAAGCAGTCAAGCGATCGGCAACTATTTCTCCCGCCTTGCTAGAAAGAATGAAAACTGTCAAAATAGAGGAATCGAAAGATACTCGAAGCAGCAGTGCTCGACGCCTGATCAACAAGCAGTATGCTATAATTTTAATTGTTGTAGAAAAGTGGTAGTAAGAATGTCGTTCACTCGGACTTGTTGAGGTTGATTTTAAGACTTAATATCAAAAGTATATACAAAAGATGTCACAAATATCGAGAGGACTGGGACTTCAGGATTCCACCAAACTCATAACATAAGGTTCAAATATTATTTCTTTTAACAATTATAGCTCAATAAATAAATATATAGACTCTTATTTTTTCCAAGGAAGGTTCTCAAAATATTAGTTGTAAGGCCGAAGAATGGGACATCAAAACATCTAAGCAAGCATGACCCATCAAACGAGATGACAACTAATTAATCAAAACCGTAATTCAATTTTAATCAATGCAAAAGTCATATAAGAATTAAATATAATTACCCACGTATGATATTAGGCTTCCTCCGTCGTCCCAGTGTTGGGGTTTGGCTCTTCATAGTGCAAACACGCTAAAAATATGAATTCATTGCTCAAAGGTGTATTAAAGATAAAAATACAAAGAAAATCAATAAAACAGATCAACTGCAACGTTTATAAGCGTTGCAGGTCGACTGTTACTAATGATACGGAAGATATAGGACTGTTGGGAATGATACTATTGTGTGTTGTGGATAAAACACACTTATATATGACTGACTTGGGTCGTCTAATGTTCTTCAGCTTCATCTTCTTCCTCCTGCAGCTGCAACTTTCTTTGCAGCGTGATTTCTTCATACCAGCGCTTCCCTTAAACTACGTATAGACCCAAAACTCCTCGACACGCTCTGTTTAGCTCCTCCCACCTTATATATACCCAGCAGATCAATAAAACTTGATAAATACTCGAACTGTCTTCTCTTTTCTTTCACACCAAGTCACGGGAAAATATCCTATTCTACACGTGGCTGCCCTGAATTGTTTCATACCCTTTCCAATATTAGATAGCAAAGATTATCTCCTCCAAAACCTTCACGCAACTTCCAAATATAATCCACAAAATCCCGAGAATCCCTTTCTTCTTTGTTTTGTCGAGATATAAGAAAATCATCCTTTTTCTTCGAATCCAAGACACGTACAATCCCTGTTTTACGTTAGCAGACTACTAACAATTCAATTCCAATTAAAACTCCGACAAAATCTCAACCGAAATATTTCCTGAAATTCACGCGGTTTAACTTTCATTCTGTCATGAATATTTTCCTTTTCTGTTTTATGAAACCTGATAATCTTGTTGGTTTGTTGAATCAACCATCTGTAGTGACTCTGTTCATCCCTAATCATTCCAGACCAATCAAAATCCGCATGTAAGTCTCATTTAAACACGTCCAAAAGCCAAATCAAAACTACGCCAGTGGCTGCAAAAGTTTCCCGCGTTTTTCTTGAATTTGAATGGTGAAGATGGTCTTCCCTTATCCTCTGATGGGGTGCCAATAGTAGTTGCCCTGGGGTTACCCCTTATCAACTGGATGCCCCTTATCCATTTGAGGGGTGCCTTTAGTAGTTTTCTCTCACGAGCGCAAAACTCACTTTTCAAGCCAATTTCGCCATAAAAGCTTATTTCTCCAAAATATTACCTACAAAGACATAAAATACCAAAATAAGCACAAAATCGAGTACTAACATTACATAGAATTGAGACTAATATAGACACATATATGCGTCTATCACAGTACAATGTTGAAGCTTCCATGAATTTTGTTGAAGAAAGCAAGAGAAAAGCCGAAGCACATCAACACAAAACGCTTCTCCAACGTCTCAGCCTCCAAAAGCTCCAAGGAAGGACAACCAGACCAGAAATGCACAATCACAACAAAATGATGAGGAAGTTCCTAATTTCCTATTTCCCATTGAAGAGGTGATCGAACTACTAGAAGTCTGGATCCAAGATGGTGCAATAAAGCTACCTCTTGTCAAAAAGGAACCAACCGCGGAGCAAATGGAGAATGCACGCTATTGCCACTTCCATAGGCATGTCAGTCATCCAACCCGTGACTGTAGAATTTTGAAATGTATCTTCAAAGAAAAGACCGACTCAAGAGAACTGGGGACTGAAGGAGTACACAGAAATCCTCTCCCGATCAGAACATTCGCACCCTCCGAGTAGCCGGTCAAGGAAGCAGTTCAGTCTTTAATGGAGCACGTCTGCAAGTTGCTGTACTTGTCAAGGGCCCAAAGAGGTGACATGTTTGTTGTGCTAAACCATGTCATGTCAGGAAAACGAATGAAAATTCAGGAAACATTCCCTGAACCACTTGTGACATACAAAGAGATGTACGACTGGGGACTTCTCACCATGGTGCATCTCAAGGGGAATGAATTCAGACGAGCATTAGTCGACGTCGGCACTGCTGTCAACATTATTCCTCTGAAAACCCTCAGAGCTACTGGCATCACTTGTCAAGTATAAACTCACGCTCCAGTCTCAGTCAGAGATCATGAAGGAATCTCCATGGATGCTTATGGTTACATCATTCTTAACATAAGAAGTGATTCAACCTGGACAGAAACTAAATTCTTCATAATCAGGGAGGATCCTGGATACGACATGGTTCTTGGAAGAGTGTGGATTGATGATGAAAAAATTACTGCGGTATCTTCACCTTCAATTGCACACTTTTCCACCGAAGAAATCTCTGACTTAGAAGATGACCATCCTTTCGAGCATTTGGAAAAGGTCGAAACTCTGATGGGACTCACGCAAAAGCCTGGAGAAAGCCCTAACGAATTCGTCAGGATGTTTCGCACTCATGAAAATCTTATTCCTCATGATGCATATGTGTTACCTACTTTCAAATATGCTACCCTAATTCGGGGACTTGCTCAAAACCTACCTGTTATCAAACGCTATAAGTGGACTGTCTCACCTCAGCAATACTATACTGCACGGTTGGAACCTTTTATGATTATGCACCACATTGAAAGGTTTATCTCTGAAAACTTGGCTCAGTTTGACAAGCTATACCTGCCATATTTTCCTTTGCATGAGTGTCCACATGTGCCATAGAATTGGAAATCTTCACCAGCATGGAATCCACGGGTGATTCCGAACCAGCAAAAGATATTCAGGGCACACGCAACCAAGCCTAACAAGTTTCATGAAGGGGATTTGGTTCTTAAGGCAACCAGGCGCAATCTGCATTCTACAAAGGGTTCTAACTAGGAAGGACCTTTCATGGTTGCTAAGTCAGTTGTTGGAGGATACTACAAATTGGCTGACATCAAAGGAAAAATGGATGTACCTGTGATTCACGAGAATTGGATCAAGGTTCTCGACGCATGAAGCATTCAACATTGGATGTTTTATGTCCAAGGCATGTGCTCAAAACATCTGACGTTTGCACTTTAGAATTTTCTTTTAATTATATTTTCAATTCCTCCAAAACGTGTGCATACTTGCACTCAGTATTTGAAAATTCAGCAATCTATCAAAGTTCTTTATTTAAGAAAATCTCTATCAAATCCAAAATCAAAAGAAAATCCTCAGTCACTCATAAATTCAAAACCTAACAAAAATCAAAACCCAAATAAAATCTCACATCTCTCTCAGAAATTCAATGTTCATGAGATTATGGAAAGGAAACTAAAGAAAACCATCAAAGAATGATTTCTTCTTCTCCGCATCTTCCAAAGCTTTCAAAGCCGCTTTCTCTAATTCTAGCTTCCTGGTCAGTTCAGCAACTTCGTCCATATTTTTCGTCACGGCGTCACTAATAGGGAAAGGAGCACTACCCTCTACTATTTTCCTGATAGCTTCAAGCCTTTAACGAAGCCACTTCAGATTGAAGCCAAGTTCTTCAGCATTCTTCGAGTTGTACTCCCAATCAAAGAGTATGTCTCGAGTAACAGCATTTCTGGGAGTGATACAGATATCACATATAACATGCAAGATGGATTCCACTTGCTTTGTTAAGAAATAACTCCGTTCTGGATCCTGAGTAACCACGATGTGTCCATACATTTTCCACAGTTTCTCATACATAACATCATATCCGATGGGAACACTAAAACCACCAACTAACTGGTGGTATGGAAATAATTCACCAAATTGAGGATCAAAAGAAATCTCTATATTGGGATACTCATGCACTATCATACGCCTCTTGACTACTGGAGCAGCATCAATAATCATGGAGACCACTTCAAACGAAGCAATTTCTGTTATTCTCGATTTGGGTTCCACCATCTGAGGTTCAATTAGGGTTTCCACCACCTCCTCTGCATCAACAACTAGAACTTCATAACTTGGAGGTTCATATATAGGATTTTCATCGCCAACAACTCCAGTACTTCCCAAGATATCATTATTGGATCCATGATTCCCAACTTCGTCGTTCGGTACCTAATGCGAAGATTACATGGGATTAGAATGATTCAAGCCTGTAAACCCAATACAACTATAAAGTTAAGAAAGTAAGTGAACTAACATCTTTTAAGTTCCTTATTACACATCTAAGACACGTACAAATAGTGTAAAGGTCATGAAACACATTTCCAAACAAGCTCAGCTGAAGAAACTTTGCGCTTCCCTGTGTTCAATGACGAACTGGGAGAAATAGTGGGAAATATATATTTGGATTATATTCCATTCTCTTTGTATGGAAGTCCTCTGCAACATGTCAAAATTTCATAACAATCGGATGAACTAGCAAGGATATGTGGCCAAAACATTTGGCAACATGCAATCTGGAAAATTTCTGAAAGTTTTCTGGAGCTTTACTGTTTCGCCTTTTTCAGACCCTAAACATGCTCAAAAGTCAGAAATATTCTTTCAGAAAGATTGGGAATTTCCTTGGCTTGAGGATACATATGCATATGTCCAAAATCTGAAACCAAACGAGGATTCTACAACGTTTTTACTAAAAGGCTGAAGTCTGAAATTTCCTGGTGACGTATTTCGGCAAAATTACTCGTATATTCACATGGGTTTTCAGTCATTCATCAAAAATTTCATACTTCTATGAAGAGTTCATAGGATATATACTTACTAAGGAAGTCTCTAAACCATTTGGAGGCTCGGAAATGGTGGAATCTCCATTGGCAACTCCGCTATGTCCATTCGGTTAAGGAATTCTCCATATTCCCATTTCCCAAAGAAGAGCACGCTTCATCAACATGCTACTTATCTACAATGATTTCTTCCTGGATTCATCAATGACAATTATTATTATTTCATTCAAGGAGATGCCACAATCACCTACACGAAAAAGATACTTACATCAACTTCTTCATCAGTGCTGGGTTCATGAATTATTTTCTTGGGAACAAGTTGAAGATCTTCAATGGAGTAAAAGTATGAAAAGAAATGACAAACCTTGGTCTCATGATCCTAATTGCACGGGCAAAGTCATGACACAAGGAGCGCTAACAGCTCACCAAAGTAACGACTGGGGAAGTAAAGGCTGGGGACTGGACATCATTTGCTAACGTCCTATAGTCCTTACTTCTGGGTTCTCCGCTCCCGTAGATTTTCCTCTCTTTTCATAGAGTCTACATTGATTCGGGATCTCACTACACGATCATCTTATGGTGAAGCTAATAGAATAAATAGAAGTAAAACTCAGTATGAAGGATCTCTCACCACTCAGAGCACATCGTTCATACAAAGCGCATGATGCGACAGAACAATGAATCACGGATTAAAGGTGCTCATAACAGCGTCTACAAAAATGGTAATCCTCTACTCTTACCTATTTACATTTCATGAACTTAGTGATAATAACGTAAAAACCTCGAAAAACTTGCTCGCTTCTTCAAACCTGCCTAGATGAGCAAAATTCATTATTTAAAGCCAACACCTGACTTTTCATGAAACTATGAATAGTTCACACAACCTTTCATGTGAACATTCGCTAATTTTCTACATGTGTGCGTACACTAAAAAATCACCAAACTCATACAAACATTATTTCATCACATATACAATTGTTCGCTTTCAACAATTGCTCAAAAGTCATAAATTGATTTTCATAAAACCGTGAACGACCCAAGTAAATTTTTACTGAGTGAACATCCACTAGTTTTTTTAAAAATTGGACAGACATCCATTCCACAACTGTGAAAAATCACATGCAGATATTATTTCACCATGTATGATTATCTACTTTCAACAGTTGTTCAAAATCAAAACATTGATTTTACAAAAATATTTTTAACGTGAAACTCACGTAAATTTGAAAAAATATATTTTTTTACCTCGCACGAGCATCCATCTTTGAAACGAGAGTTTATTTCATTTTGTGAAATCTCACATACTTGAAACAAATAAAAAAATTGGTTTTCGTGAAAGCTCATAGGCAAATTTTTTTATCAGCAAACTCAAGTATGTTTTGTTTGTTTCCTAACCTAACGAACGAGAAAACCGACCAAACTGGACTTCTGGCATTCCAAATCAGTAGTGCCTCATCTCTTCACGCTTATGAGATAACACTCTGCCTTACTATCAGAATCCTCATCTATGCATTTACCCGTACATGATATCATTTGGGTAAATCGAGGATTTTGAAACTACCTTTGTAGACTGAGTTCAACCAGATCTCGTCGACTGAAAATCACCATTTAATGCATACTGCAGAACATGACTGGTCCCCACTATGTAGGGGACTTAATTTAGATGGTGTATTTTCAACAAAGGTAAAAACCATAAAATAATGATACTGCATGTTCCTGATACGGCTTCAGGAATGTGATGATTCAAATTTTACGAAGCCATGATGAATATGTTTTCGAAAATCCTCTACCAACCGAGCGTTCGATCCCTGACATTTCATTGTGACCTCTATGCAGCGGGAAGTTCTCCGAAGATTGAGAACATAGCACCTTCAGGATGTCGGTGATACTCACTGTACCTGACTGCATGAGAGCGACCCCCCTCTACATAGAAGAACGATTGGGCGGTTCTCCGTCAGATTGAGAGCAACAACGCCTTTAGGACAGTGACACTCACTGATACTGACTATGTAGAGTGACGTGTATAGACTCGAGTGTTATTAGTAGTGTCTGAGAGCATCATCAGGATTTGCCATCTCCTGACTATGCACATAGATTAATTCTGTCGTGACATTCACCACCGAATTCCCAGAATAATCTATTATTGCTCATATTCCATGGTCGAATCCACGACTTGATCCCATGGAATGGCAATAAAAATTGCTACTATTCCATGGTCGAATCCACGGACTGATCCCATGGAATGGCAATAACAATTGCTCCTATTCCATGGTCGAATCCACGGCCTGATCCCATGGAATGGAAATAACAATTGCTCATATTCCATGGTCGAATCCACGGCCTGATCCCATGGAATGGCAATAACAATTGCTCTGATTTTATGATCGAATCCACGGCTTGATCTCATAGGATAGCAATGAAACAACTATATTATCTCATTACTCCGATTTCATGATCGAATCTACTGGTCTCATTAAATGGTGATGGATAAATCTCAATTACTTTGATTCTATGGTCGAATCCACGATCCCATGGGATGGTAATGCTTGTTTTATTATTCTGAATTCGTAGTATAATCCGCATCTAATCCTACGAATTAATAATGAAACATATATTCACTTTTATTACTCAGTTTCATGATTATTCTTCATTGGATCTCATGAATTGATAATAAATACTCAATAATTGGGCATCTGGACCATCACTGAGTAAGCCCCACAAAAATGGTGCAAGTGTACTCGATAATGATGCACGACTGAGCACCCAGATGCGCGCACGAGCATCCAAAAACATGAAACAATGGAGAGTTCTCCACAAAATAGGAGAGAGAAAATAATAAACAATAAAATAATGGGAAGTGCCCATGGGCCGGGTCCACCGGCCGGCCAGTCCCATGCTT
Source organism: Papaver bracteatum (assembly GCA_023529315.1). Lineage (NCBI taxonomy): Eukaryota > Viridiplantae > Streptophyta > Magnoliopsida > Ranunculales > Papaveraceae > Papaver > Papaver bracteatum. The sequence goes on from JAJJWX010001044.1 coordinate 1,700,849, forward strand.
CCCCAATATTTTCTTTATTTTCTCACGATTTTCATAAACCCATGGAGAGTTCTCCATCATGACAAAAATTTCCCAATTTGTGCAAAAACTCAAGAGTTCTCCATAACTTGGAGGATTCACCAAATAAATTATAAAATAAGGAGAGGTGTGCGGGACCGGGCAACCTAGACGGACGGCCATGCCCAAGCCGTGGCCGGTCCCACACCTCACAATCCTTAGCTTTTTATAATTATTATCCAAAACTTCATGGATTCTCCATATCTTTCTGGATTCTCCATATCTTCAAGGACTCTCCATAACTTCAAGGATTCACGAAAATAATAATAAAATAGGGAAAGGTATGTGGGACCGGGCAACATGTCCGGCCGGCCATGCCCTAGCCGTGGTCGATCCCACACCTTGTAATCCCTAATTTCTTATTATTATTATTTCCCTCAACTCGTGAAATTCCTGGGTTTAAACAAAATTCGTGACTTCTTCATATTTTCTCAAATATTGCTCGAATCACGAAAAACCAAAAGCCAACATGGTGACGCGGCCGGCTAGCCTCTCACGACAATTTTGGATTATTAAAATATTTTATTTTAATATTTTCAAAATATTGATGAATTGAGCATACATGCTCATTCCACCAAAAGTCGAGAATTCTCAGCCAAGATGAAATTCTTCTGAAAATTCACAACATCGCTCAAACGCGCATCAGAAAATACTGAAACTCTCAGTATGGAGACAAGAACATCATGGAAACATGTGCATGCATCCATGACCGACCAGGTATCCCATAGGGCTTGCATGAACCGGTCCCACACGTTTTCGCAATTCTGACCCAATTTGCTCAATCGCTCATACTGGGCCCGAGATCTCTCCAATCAACTGGAGAATCCTCCAAATGACCAATACTTGGTCACGTGACCACCAGGAGCCGGTCCCATGCCCTATTGGTCGGTCCCATCTCTCATACCTAGGTTTTACACCTAATGCTGAACCCAGCAATATTTTCAGTAAATGGTGAACTCCCCATTTAATCATCACTTTTCACCAACTCTCAAACTGAGAACCCCGGTGTATGCTTACTCGAGCACTGGGCATCACATGGACGTTCCTCATCCCATGTGGTCGGTCTCTCCATCACTCATAAACAATTTTTGGAAATTCTCCAATGGATGGAGGATTGTCCAAAATTAGGGTTTCGAATGAACGCTCTGTGAAACCATCATTCTGAGCAATTTCGAACACTAATAAATTTACTTTGACTCATAAATCAACATCTAAGATTAATTAAAAAATATTCAGTAATCTACCAATATTTTAATTAATATTTTACTGGGTCACATCACCAGTAAATAATTCGCTGAATCGAGCAATACTTGCTCAATCGCCTGAATATTAGCCAATATTCGACAATTCTCCAGTATTTGGTGAATTGAGCAATACTTGCTCAGTTGCCCATAAAAATCTCATAATTCGGAGAATTGAGCAATACTTGCTCAGTTTCTCATTGAATTATTATAATTTGTGGCAATACTTGCTCAATCACTCAACTAGTCAGTAACTTGTCATACTGACATCTCTCTAGAGAACTACATGTTTGACCCATGAAACGCTGAGCATTCACCATTCATGCTTGATTCACCAAACTTAGACTCAGTGTCTAATCAGTCAATAATTGACTAACCTAAACACGTCTACCCCGCAGACTCCACGATTCATGAAATATCAATCACCTCACAAAATTGGGGGATATCACTTAGGGTTTTGGTCTGGCGGTCTACGGCACGTGGATTCATCCCACGACGAGAAATGTGCGTAAGTCGTGTCAACGGTTGAAGGAGTTAGAAAAGTAGTGGGTACACGATCATCCAAGTCTCCACACGACGTGGAACTGACTTTACCACTATCTCCCACTTTCCCACTCTTTTACTCAAGAAACCGTCACACTTACATGGTTCAGTGGTGTTATTACTCTAACAGTATAAATAAGTCTCTGAATTCACTATTGAGAACAACGAATTATAACATCAATAATCATCCTTGCAGAATTTCTCGAGTAATTACTCTCAAGAATTCACCAATCACTCAGAACTTATCAGAACTCAACAGTTCACCAGTATTGTAGAAACCTTCAATACACCCACAATCCTCGATCATCACTAATCCCACATAATTCTTAGCTTCCCTCCTACAGATCAACCCATCTTCCTCTTTGCGACCGAATTGATTCTGGAACGGCCATTGTCTTGGTTTAGGACGGAGTCATACAGATTGATTTCCCGAATATAAGCACCCCCTTTGTAGCGGTGCATGTGTGTGAGGATTAACATCTTGCCCGGCTGAGGAGTCTCGACAACTCGCTCGACTCTCCACTTTCCCGAAAAACCGGCGACACTTTTTTCCCCATCCACATATACAACACTCAGAAATCCCTTGTTAGTTTCCAATCTGCTAGCGTTTCATTTTTTGATACGAGTCATCAAACAACTACTCTTCCGGAATCAACTATTCTGGTCTCAACACTCTCCTCGCTTCCCTCCCTAAGACCAACCCTTCTCCTTCACTTTGTGACCGAAGCAAGTCTCGAACGGCCATTTTTTGGTTTAGGCCGGATTTGTACAGATTGATCTCTCTAATCAAAGTACTCCCTTGCAGTACATTGTTTAGGGTTTAGACTCGTTTCTCACCCATAAACCCGAAATTACCAAAATCAGCAAAAACTGTTTTCACCATAAAACAATTGGCAACCACAGTGGGAGATTAATATCTCGGTTACAATATCAATTTCCAGTATTTAATTCCGTCTTTCAATTCCAAACTCAATATGGTAGATCTTAGATCCTGGTCAGCAACAAACCCTGAGAATACCAGCGCGAAAACCGTCCATGTTATTAACGCTACTCCCAGTGGAATTAAAACGACGTCTATTAATTCTATCAGCACGGAAAGCGCTCCTTCAGGTATCATACCGCTAATCACCAGGGCCAGAGCTGCTACCACCCCTAACGTTTCTACGTCGCCTACCAATCCCAGTAATACAGAAAGAGCTCCTTCAGGTGTTACACCACCGGTCAGCAGGGCCAGGGCTGCTGCTACCACCCCTAATGTTACGTAAAGTATGGCGCCTCCGGCCATCACTAGGACTACAACTACTGCGCCGTCAAGACGAGAAACCGGGGGAGCCAGAGGAAGCCGACACATCACCATCGCTGATTTGATGGAGAGGAATGAAGTACTTTCTAGGGCCCAGACGGACATGACTTCGACTCAAAAATAGGTACTTGCCTTTCTCAAGACCCTAAGAGCGTCCACAATCATAGACTATCCTAAAACCAAAAACTATACCAAAAACTATTTTTTTTTGGTTTGAGCGGTGTTTCAAAACAATGGTAGAGACTAAAACTAAACATGGGGCGGATCTTCGTACTAGCGCTTGAAAAAAAAAAAAAACATGGGGCGGACTCTAAGCATACGCTTGAGTCAAAAAAAAAATTAAAAAAAAAGAAAAATGCATGGGGAGAACTTTAAGCATGAGCCCCATTGGGGCGTATTTTCAAAGTGCTCCCCATGGGGCGACCATTAAATAAAAATTTGACTTACGCCTGGTTGAGGGGCGTACTTTTGGTTTACGCCTGGTTGCGGCGCGGACTTTTGGTTTATGCCTGGTTGCGGCGCGCACATTTGGTTTACGCATGTCATTAGGCGCACACTGAAATTACGCCTGACTATATTTAGTTTTAGTCGAGGGTCGAGACCAAATTTGGTCTAGATTTCACTATCTCTCCAACTAAAACCAAATATATGGTTTTAGTACAACCCCACTGCGATTGGTTTTCTGGACTAAGTGGGGCTTAGTCCACTTTTTAGTCCATGATTGTGGACGCTCTAACAGAGAAGCTACCACATGAGTCGTGTCATCTAGAGTCGATAAGGCACATATCCAATACCCCTAGCGACATCACCTCAGCAGGACGCACCTTTGCAGACGAAGAGACTCGCACCGGAACCCCGTTGGAAAGAGCCCAACCGTCCAATTTTGTCACACGAGAAGATCTAGAGCAACTCCTTCGGAATCAGATAAAAAGCGATGATATAAACATGCATCAACATCAACCCCCCTACCTGCCTGAAATACAAAGAATTCCTCTTCCAAGAGGATACTCTTATCCCCAATTCGCTCTATACGACGGCACCGGGAACGCACGCGAACACGTCTCTCGATTCCTGAAGTCCCTAGGCGAACACGAATACAACCACGTCCTCCGTCTGAGGGAGTTTTCAAAGTCGCTTATCGGAAGAGCATACACGTGGTACAATAGCATCGCACCGAACAGTATCCCCAACTGGGGTGACATGGTTCCGACTTTATACAAGAAGTATTTCTTCGTGTCTGAAAAAGTTACCTTCTCGGATCTAGGAAGGATGTTTCAATGAGATAACGAACATCCAAACGATTTTGTCAAAAGATTCAGGATTCAAGCGCTAGATTGTCATGACCCAAACATGACCGAACATCAACTAGTGAATTCTTGAATCAATGGTATGGCTCCCATCTATCGCTCCTTACTAGAGAACCTACGGTTCCAGAATTCTCAGAACTCCATGAGGCTGCCAAACGATCGGCCACGACGGCACCAGCATTGTTAGAAAGAACCAGGCCAGTAAGAGGCGAGGACGCACGTGAAACTTGAGGAAGTAGAAGTCTCGTCAACAAGCAATACAACGTTGGTCCCTCCTCTGTAAGTGTAGTAGACGAAAGAGGAAAAAGAAAGGCCCCAGCGGCAGATCAAAATCCTAAGCGTGCGGCACCAGTACAATGGACGGCTCCGTCACGGAGGGCCACCGCTAAGACTCCCATGCGTCATCACGAATCTGGAGAAGATGTTTTGGATTTCCCGTTCCCAATCAAGGAAGTGATCGAACTCCTAGAGGCGTGGATCCAGGATGATGTCATCAGACTACCACCTCCCAGATGCCCACTTACCGAAGCAGAGATGGCGAACCCCAAATACTGCCGCTACCACCGGTTTTTTCACCACCCGACCAGCGACTGCAACAAACTAAAGCATATCTTCAATGAGAAGGTAGAGATAGGGGAACTTTAGCTGGGAAATAAGGGAGTGCATAGAGGTCCACTTCTAGTCAGGAATTATTGGATCTCCGGAGACCCCGTGCATGAGACTGTACAATCCATGATGCAGCATGTATGCTAAATTCTCTACCTTTCAAAGGCACAGCGTCAAGATATCTTCACGGCCCTAAATCGTGTTGTGTCAGGAAAACAACTTTTTCCTGTCATGAAATCCACGCCGAGATCCCAAGATTTCTCAGGGAACGGTGCTGAAAAACGCAGCTAGGGACTGCTAACCACTGCCTATCTAAGGGGCACTGAGCTCGACAACGCGTTAATCAATGCAGCCTCTGCTTTCAATATTGTCACCATTAAGACTCTGAGAGCTGCGGGAGTTTTGAAGCAAGAGGCTACCCACTCCCTATCCGTGGTCAAGAATTCGAAAGGGGAAACAATGAACGTGTATGGCTACATCAACCTCGAGATCAAGATGGGAGACGCTATAACGCATGGCAAGTTCCACATTGTCAAAGAACTTTCAAGTTATGACATAATCCTGGGGCGCTCGTGGGTGTTTGACAATAAAGCAAAATTAGAAACATCCCCTCTGCCAGTAACGACACCCGAAAGAGTTTCCAACATACCGTCCAACCATCTGCTGTATCAACAACTTACCAAGGGAGCTCGATCACCTGGAGAAGACCCGTCGGCGCTCTCTCATAAATTCCAAACGTAAGTAAGTCTGGTCAAACAACCTTCTCTACAACCAGTCACCTCTTCTCTTAACCCATCATGGGGACTTGGTCCGATTATCAGCACAAACACATTTATGAGATGTAAGTGGGGCGCTGGGCCCTTCAAGCACTTCACCAAGAATTTGGAAGCTACCGTTAAAGATGACAGGACCAAAAGTCAAGTGGTTACGCGACACCCAAACTCATTTCAAATCGGATATGTAGTAGTCAAGGCGACCTCATTTCAAGTAGGAGGTATAACAGTGAAGATAGTTGTTCAAACTAACTTGCCCGAAGAAAGGGAAGATGAGCCATATCTGGTGGCAGATGTCCACTTGGACGGTTACTGTAAACTCATCAATGCCGACAAGTTGGAAGGCGTTACAGATCACTCGCGATGGCTCAAGCCCTTCAACACCTAAAAGCGTCGTGCTACTTTCTCTGCCAGTGTTTTCCCTTTAGTATTTCCTTCAGCAATTTCCCTTTCCCTTTTCATTTAATATTTTTATTTCCTCCAAGATGAATGCAATTCTTGCATTCTTAATTAGGGTTTCGATTCCTATTTAAAGCATACCTTTCTTTTAAATGAGTCCTCTGAATCTCAAAGGAAAAACACCAAATGAATCTCGAATCATCGTGAAACCATCACCCATCAAGTCATGACCAGAAAGGCTGAAACCCTACAAGAAGTACCTTATTCGAAGCTCTGAAGGGGAGGGTGTACAAGAAATCATCAGACGAAGGAATATGGAATATCAAACAACTTATTTTTATTGTATCTGTTCAAGTAAGAGGTTATTCATTCAAAATGTGAAACCATGAAAACTAAAGGAGCGGAGTGTTACTAGATGAAGCCCTAACTTCGCCATGAATGTGAAGAAAATAAAAATGATTATGTGAAACATCAAAGCGGCTACACGCCAAAGAAGAAAAAAAAAAAAGGAAAATGGTTACCGAAAGAGAATCGCCAACGCCTCTGTCAGAACTCTTTCAAGCACTTTCCCCAATAATCTCTCGGGCAACAGATGTTCCATTCAGAAGCCGCCTCAGTAACAGCAGATCCAACATCCCACCCGGAAATCGCCTTAGCAACAATGGTTTTCACCTCATGTCCAACACCCACTTCGACAACTATCTCAGTATATACTACCATAGCTCCTCCAACGTCCCCGACAGCAGTTCCGGCATTCACTCCAAAAGTTGCTTCAGTTTCGTCGACCACAACGACGTCTTCCTTGTGAGCCTTTTCAGCGGCCTTTTGAGGATGCCCCGGTACATCCGCATCATAATCAAGGATTATGACACCATCTTGGGCAAGGAAATTAAGCTTGCTCTCCCCTAGAAGTTTCATGGACTCAGTCTTCCGCCGTTTCAACTAAGAGACGAATCGTTCAGCCCTAGCACTGGGTTGTGGAGAAATTTCGCTTCCTTGAGGTATCTCAACGCACTGGGATGCTTTATCATCTCCTCGCTTTTCTTCCATGTATATCAGAGTCATGAAATCTTGAGCATACATCCGCACTCCACATAAATAGGTGGAAGGCATGTCCTGAATAATTTCGCTATATTCACGAAATAGCGAATTAATTCTGTCCAATGCCTCTTCATGAGAATAAAACCAGTTTTCGTCGATCCCAAAGCTTCTCTTCGAAGTGTCAGAGATACGGTCGTCACTGGAAGATCCCATTATATACTACAAAATCAAAAGAAGGGATAAGTTTTCGCCCTATCGGCACCAGCAATCTACATGAACACGAAAACAGAGTGAGGAACCAGGAGAAAACACGAGATGATACCTGTGATTTTAAGATAATCTGTACGAACGAAGTATTAAAGATCGCCTCTTATATTTAGCATAGCGAAGAAATCCGAAAAAATAAAACTTTCTACTGGTCGTGAATTAAGGCGTGATATCGGTTGGAAAAGATATTTGTCTATATGGGTCAATTAGGTTTTGATATAAAAAAAGGGGGGGGGGGAACGTGGAAGTATGTGTTTGGAACAAGATGGCCTGCGTTATTGCTATTAATCTACTATCGGCACCGAAAATTGGAAGAGAAACCGGCGGCATAACATGAGGAGGGGAGCTAACACCTTTCATATGCACGTGATACTTTGGGATTTGAATAAGGAAATGATTTCATATCTGATCCACGCATGGGAAGAGGCAACCATGCCTTCAAGCGATGTCAACAATCTGCACCATGCAAATCCAACAGCCCGCGCCACACCAAGCCAGCGCCATGATAAGCCGACAGTCCGCGCTACACCAAGCCAGCGCCCATCCCAAGCCGATCCACTACTAACGGTTCCATCCCAAGCCGATCCACTACTAAAGACTCCATACTAATCCGATCCACTGCTAATGACTCTCATTCCAAGCCGACCAACACCAGCGACTCTGTTTCAAGCCGCACCATGCCAACGGATTGCCAAGCCAAGCCAGTAACGCCAAAAACTCTGCGTTCCCTAGCCTAACCAAGGTGGTGCACGACCAATCCAAGATGACACTAACTATTTACATCCTGGCCAGCAACCACCTCTACCGCTCCGCGACCTAGCTAGCAACACCACGAACCAAATTCGCACAAAAGCTGCCAACACAAGAGTCGTGGATTCTCTTTATCTTCCGAAAAAGGTTAGTCGGATTTTCCTGACCATCTTTCCATGACTTTTCGTTTCAATTTTATCCTTATCTGTCACCATCTTATGCTTACCTTGCAACAATGCCCCTGTTCCGAGCTAAGCAGGGGACTTAATGTTGATGGTGGTTTTTAGCTTAGGGTTAAAATCGTAAAACCTTAGTCAAACAGTGACATTACTCTGAAGAGAAACGGAACTTGAGTAATAATATCCACACTAGCGCATTTATTGAGCCCTTCAATACGTATGTGAGAAATTTACCATGGTACCTTTTTTTTATATGTCATGTTCCACGGCAGAACCCCCGGTATTGATCGATATCATCTTCGCACATGTCATTGGCACGGTAGTGCGGCTGGCATGGTTGGCATGCCTTGGCGTGGAGGTGTGGCTGGCATGGTGGTGCGGCTGAAATGTTTGGCATGCCTTGGCGCAGAGGTGTGGATGGCATGGTATGCCATTGGCACGGTGGTGCGCCTGGCATAGTTGGCATGCCTTGGTGTGGAGGTGTGGCTGGCATGGTATGCCATTGGCACGATGGTGCGGCTGGAATGGTTTGCATGCCTTGGAACAGAGGTGTTGCTAGCATGGTATACCATTGGCACGGTGGTGCGGCTGGCATGGTTGGATGCCTTGGCGCTTAGGTGTAGCTGGCATGGTATGCCATTGGCACGGTGGTACAGCTGTATGGTTGGCATGCCTTGGCACGGAGGTGTAGCTGGCATGGTGGTGCGGCTGGCATGGTTGGCATGCCTTGGCGTGGAGTTGTGGCTGGCATGGTATGCCATTGGCACGGTGGTGTGGGGATTAGGGTTTTGTATGTCGAAACCCTAATTAGCATACATGGCATGCATAGATGGCATGCTCGGATATCATGCGTGTTTGGCATGTGCGAAGATGATGTCGGTCAATACTGGGGGTTCTTCCATGGAACATGACATATATATAAAAAAAAGGTACCCTGGTAAATTTCTCATAGACGTATTGAAGGGCTCAATAAATGCGCTAGTGAGGATATTATTACTCAAGTTCCGTTTCTCTTCAGAGTGACGTCACTGTTTGACTAAAGTTTTACGATTTTAACCCTAAGATAAAAACCACCATCAACGCTGTGTGTTATTTGTTTTCCGCATTATATTTGTTATATAATTAAAATAATATAGGTTGTGCGTTGTTCGATCAATTAGAATATCCGACCTTTTGGTTGTTGATTTAAATTGATTGACACTTGGTATTGGTCTTTAGTACCATCCAAGTTATCTCTCGTGTATTTAATCGAGACTCGCAGTTTGCTTGAGTAAGATTTAAATCGAGAGACAAAGATATAAACTCTTTGATATATTTTTCTATTGATTGAGTCTAACTGTCTAGTTGATTCTCTAGAAAGTATATTGGAGTTTGTCCATACAGATTGCTAAGCGAAATATTGGGTGTGGTTGTTAGACCCCCGCTTTTTCAATTAGTATCAGAGCAGGCAAACACATTTAATACCTTATAATTCTGTATTTGTAGCGATCTGACTCTATGGACAGAGATGCTATCTCAATAAACGTACCACCAGTCTACAATGGCTCAAATTATCCAGAGTGGAAAATTGTTATGTGTGTTTTTCTTCAAGCACGTGATTTTCCAACTTGGGTACGTGTTGTTAATGGCTATGATCCTCCGGCTAATACAAAAGGCGATGTATCTCTACCTAAGGATGTTGGTAGTTACAGTCCTGAAGAATCTCTTGCATCAATTCAAAACTCTGACGGATTGAATGCTATCAGACATGCCATTACCCCAACCTTCAGCACTTTGTGGCTACTTGCACTAAGTTTAAAGATATATGGGATATATTAGAAATTGTATTTGAAGACAATAGATACATTTCCAAGACGCATGTCATCGATGGAGGAAATAACCTCAACACCCTCTCCAAAAATGCTCCTCTTGGAAAGGTAAAAGTTCTTGATCAAATTTCTGCTCAAACTTTTTCATTCAATGTTGTATCCGAGACAAGTGAAACCTCTAACTTATCTTGGGCTGATGAGTGTTGCTAAAATGGTGATTGGTTTGATAAACCATTAATAACAGAAAAGATCAATGAATTTGTAAAAAGGAGCATTAGATGTGATAAACATCCTCTGTCAGCTTTTGCTGCTAATGATTCTAAGAAAGAAAAATTCTTATGTGTCAACGTTTTTAATACGTCTGATGGATGTGATGAACCCTCATCTCATGCAAAAAAAATATCCACATACTCGAAATATGATTCAGAAGTTGACTCTGACATAGAGTTATTTTATTTCTTGAAAAAATAGGTTTTTTCAAGAAAATCTTCAATTAAAAGCTTCTTTGAAGAAACTAGAATCAGTAATCCAGGTGAAAGATCTTGAAATAGACTATCTTAATGATAAAATCACCAGAACCATTACTCTGAAGGAAAAAGATACTAATACTCTCAAGGATGATCTACAAAGATTATCAGGAAGCTCTGACAAAATCTCAGCAATGTTATTTGGTCAGAAATCCTTTGGAAATACAAATGGTTTAGGATTTAAAAGCAAGACTACAAACATTGTCAACCCAGTTATTTCCACTTGTCCTGGAAAAATAAAAGTTTGGCGGTTGTGATAAACATAAGAAACTTCAACAAGACAAAGGATCCTTGATTTGTTCGTTTTGTGGAAATGCAAATCATGTTCAAAGTACGTGTTGGAGATTCAAGAGGAACAACAAAAGGATTTCCATACTGCAAAGGAACATGCAAAAGATGAATCTGGATAATCAACATGGGTATCATAAAACAAATGCTTCCAGAGTCAGAAGAGGAAGGAAATCTGTTTATACAACAAACCTTGGTAAATCACCATGTGATAAACAAGGGGAGAGTTTGGCTCACAACGTCACTGGCTAGCTTCAGAGACGTTCGCATCCTTATTGTTTAACTTGGGAAAAATGAGGTTTGCGCTAAAAATAGCCCAATATTTTTTTATTCTTTTCTTTTCCTTATGTTTGTTAAGAAAATATTATCCTAAAAGGATGGAAGACGGATAATAAATCCTGAAGACATATTCTATGTCTCTAGGGTTTGTGCTTCATATATTTGTTTTTATTCTTGTGTCTTCTCTTTCTAATTTTTACTCTAAAGATACATACTCATGGCTCCTGTAACTAGAGGGATCACGAAAAGAGATGCAGTTGAAGCATTTAATGTGTATCTTTGTGAAGGAATCTCTTCCTCAAGAGTAAATAAAGCGAAGTCATCAATCAATGGAGAAGGTTCTTCCTCTAACTGTCTCTTGTATGTTTGTCATTATGATATTGATTTTAGAGGCATGGAAAGACTTCATCAACAAGAGAAATGATTTAAAATCTCAAATCGTTTCCTCTTTGGAAAAGATAACTCAATATGAACAAATGGTGTCTCTAACCAAGAACACCTTGTGTGAGATAAAAAGAGAACTTAGTGAGTTGACTGATATTTCTGAAGATTTAGAGGAGTTGAACGATCCCATAATCAATGGTTTTTTCAATAATGAGAAGGAATTCTCGGTAGATGCTCTGAGAAAGATCTACAATACCTAGTAAATCTTCTATTTTTCTTGTTTTTGTTTAGAATAAAAACTAGAGGTTGGAATAGCCATTATTGTGATAACACATAGCTATGTCCAACGTTTTCATCTTCATGTTTTTAGGTTTATTTGTTTAAATCCTAAAACTGTTTGGAAGATGATTATTGCAGTATTAATCTTTATGGTTTCATATATTGTAATATTTTTATGGGATATATGTGTTTGCGTCCGTGAACTTGATTGTCCCATATTTTGTCAAAAGTAAAGTCGTTCATGAGTTGATATGCATATATTGATAAAAGAATGAATTGACTTTTGACAAATACAAAAGTTAAGCCTCTTATGTCGATTTTTGATGGAAGATAGGTTAAAATCTTTTATTTTCAAGGATTATGTCTATTGTATGTCATTGTGCAAATGGTGATGGAAAATATAATGAATCCTTGTGTATTCCGCAATAATTGATCTTCTATGATCCATATTTTACGTATTACTGTGAGGCTCCGTAATGTGTCTTATGTCGAGCACTAAACAATCAAGTTGATTATTTTTATGATTAGCTTTGTTGTTGTTCCATAAGGTACTTTGTTTTGAGCATATTGAACTAAATTAATCATCTTGTTTGGTTATTTAGTTATGACTCCGTAAGTTTTCTTATGTTTGAGCGTTCTTGACTGGGTTGATTATTTTCATGATTAACTTAGTCATTGCTCCATAGATTTTCTTATATCGAGTATGACCAATTAAATTGATTAATTTGTGATTAGTTTAGTTGTGTATTTCGATTAGATTAATTATGGGTTCCCTTGTGATTAATCTAATTGAATATTTTTAAGTCTCCATAAGTTTACTTGTGTTGAGCATGTTCGGTTAAATTAATTATGAGTTTACTTATGGTTAATTTAATTGAATATTTTGGATTCAAATTCATACTTGTATGTGATTTGTTATGTCCAAAGAAATCCTTCTTTTATTTGAAATTAAGGTTGCTCTTGTTGTTCTTTTGGGAATGGCATATTATAGGGGAGAGTTCTTAATTGAACTTGTGCTTAATTGCCAAATCTTTGTGGGGAGTGCGGCTGTGGAATATTATAGGGGTTATTTTGTATCTTTATAGACTCCTTGACGAATGCATTTAGCTTCGGCTTTATGATTGCATCTAAATAAGATGATATATGCTTTCTTTTGGTCATGAAATGTCTCGTTTGAAAATTTCATTGGGATCACGTTCTTGTACCTTTGCCAATTTATTGACAAAAAGGGGGAGAATTAATATATAGTTCACACTACAAATAATATGGTTTTCGGATCATTATGTAAGGGGGAGTGGTTTCCATGTGATATGGAGTATTGACTAAGGGGGAGTGACATATCACCATAGTATTGTTGTTAAAGTTGTGATGTAATTGGACTTTGACGTTGTGTAATGATACTATGACACTGTATAACAATGATTGAGAACTCTTGTTTTCTCGTTGTTATAGCTACGGATTTTCAACAACGATGATGCTAAACTTACAACCTTTGGGATCATTGGAGTACTTGTAAGTGACGAAGATTTCGAGTAATGTTGAAGATTAGACATGTGGAATAGGAGCTACAAAGTTTATCTATATGTTTTTTATATTCCATATATGTATTGATAGTTTTATCACTAAAATTGACAAAGGGTGGGATTGTTAGAGCATTGCTCGGTCGAACTCGCATGCATTGCTATCTCAAGCATGTTTTTCAATGTTAGTGATCAAAACTATAAGTCTTGATTTCTAGTCTACTATAGCTAAGGTCTCGGACTAGGATAGAAAGTGTAGTTGAGCTCAAGAACTCCACGGAAATCATCATACAAGATGAAGGACTACTCAAGGAACTGGTGGATCTTCATTGACTAAAAGGTATGCGAAGACTTGAACTTATCTATCACTCAAAAGTCTATTTATCTCCTATCTTGAGACAAAAGTCGTTTTGCTATATAGACTTAGATTATACACATTTGGTATTTCAAGCCGATTATACCTCGCCTATCTATTTCTCGAAATATGAGTTGGTAAAGCTTTCTCTTTGGCCAAGTTCATCTTTACCTAGTGACGAAAGTCATGTTAAGTTTCAATCAGTCTTACAAACAATCTTCTATATGGCCTGGTATAAAATGGGTCATTCAAGATGTTAATGAAGGATCTAGATGGATTGTAGGGAATGTGAAAGATATTTCTGTTTGGAAGTACCATGATACACTTTAATTGATAAGTACCATGATAATACTTTCATTCAGAAACATAAGGATTGGAGAGTTGATACATAATGGTAATTGGAAAATACCAAGTGAGTTGAATTAAATGCTAAAAATAGAAGACTTGCCTCAGATTGCACATGAAGCTGATACTAGAATCTGGAGCATGGACCTGACAGGGAGATTCACAGTAGCTAATGCAACTCAACAAGTCAGAATTAAATATCCTATTGTGCAGTGGGCAAAGAAGGTATGGGATCCTTGCTTACACCCTTATATATCTTTGAATATATGGAAAATCTTAAGAGGGGATTGTGCAACTGAGGAATCTGTTAGGAAAAAAGGGTTTATCACTGTTTCTAAATGTTATTTATGTGGGAGTGCTCAAGATAATATGGATCATATTCTATGGCAATGTAGCTTCAGTGAGAATATTTGGCATTGGTTGTGTGGAGTTTTTAAAGTGTCAATTCCTAACAATTTTGAAGATGTCTTAAACATGATGAAAACTAAGAGATCAATCATTCAGCAACTATGGTTGGTCAGTTCTTGTATTGCAATGGTTGAAGTTTGGTTAGGTAGAAACAAGCAAATGTATGATGATCAAGTTCCTAGTGCTGCTCAGGTTAAATGTAGAATATTAAATTTTACCAAGGAATGCAGTATAAGACTGAATGGAAAAAGGACAGGTGAGCAGTATGATTTTCAGATATTATATTTTTTTGGTATGAAAAACATCCCAGTAAGAAATACTATGGTGAAGGAATGCTTTTTCAGATTCCCTGAAGCTCATCAAATCTTACTTTGCTGTGATGGTACTGTAAGAGGAAAACCTGGTCCAGCAGGGGTGGGTTGTGTGGGAAGAGACAATAAAGGAAGATATATTGGTGCTTTAGTATGAGGGATTGGTGTTGCCACTAACTATATAGCATAATTAATGTCCTTGATTATTGCTGGAGATTGGGTAATTAGAATAAGTTTTTTGAATGTATGTTTCTGTCTTAAATCCAAGGCAGTCTTATCAGCTTTCATGTCTGAGAAGGTTCCTTGGATAGTTAAAACCAGATGGCAGGTAATCAAGAATAAATTGGTTATTGCATTTAGGCATTCTTACAAAGATACCAACTACTCAGCTATTAAAATGGCAAAGAAAGGAGCTGTAATGCCAAGAGGGGATTATGAGTACTATGAGAACAAGCCTGACTTTTTAGATGAAATAGAAACTGAGGAAGGTGATTACTTTAGGTTTTGAATTGTCGTTATGTATAGGCTTTTGTTTATGGGCCTGGAGTTTGTAAAATTTCTTTTAGTCTATGTTTGTTTGGTTATAGCTGTTCTGGGCTTGTAAAAAATTTTTTTGATTGAGTTTGGTAATAAAAAATTTATGATTAAGCAAAAAAAAAAAAAAACTTTGAAAATTGCTCTGACGAAAAATGGTTTATGAATAACAACTATATAACGTCCTCTGAGAATGTTTCAATGATTGAAATGAGAGTTTAGACTATATAACCATTAGAGGATATAAGCATTGTTGTGGAAACACATATATGTATAAGTCATTATTGCTTGAACCAAAGTTTGCGAACTTTGTTGATCAAGTGAAATCGGAGAAGTGTGTGAGCTAAGTTCGCGAACTCAGTCCGCAAACACAGTCCGCGAACTGGCAAAGTTCTCAAACTCGAGAATTTCTGCTGGAGTTTGTGAACTCCATCCGGGAACTTAAGTCCGCGAACCCAGTCCGCGAACTTGGGTAGGTTATGTCTAAAAACGATGTTTGTGAACTTATCTTTATAAACTAAGGAATGCAATTACAAACCGTGGCTATATAGTTAATGAACCAATTCAAGTGAATCAAATCGTTTTTGCTTCAATTGTGTCTTGTGTAGTACACGAGATTTCCTTGCAATTGAACAACTCTCTAACTAGTTCATTTGAGTCATTTGAACTAGTTATGGTGAAGAAGAATATGGTTGATATGAAAGTGATCATATGGCTAACCATTTGGTTAACTATTGTTGAACCAACTAATGTACATGTTTGGGTACGGTTACACAAGCCTACAAACGTGCATTTCATTTGTGTATAACAAGCTATGTTTTCGATCTAACGGTTGATAAATATTAGATTGAATCTAATCAGGTTTTCATCTAACGGTGAATATTGAATATTTTGGTACCAAGCTAACATTGATTGCAAACCCTGATTTGAAAGACTATATAAGGGAGAACTCTAGCAACTGGGAAACCTAATCCCCACACATTCTGTGTGATACTAGTTGTGCTAAGCTAGAGTCGATTCTCCTTTAACCTTTGGTTTCTTCTTCTAAACCAGGTTAACGACTTAAAGACTTCATTGGGATTGTGAAGCCAGACCTATACTACTTTCTTGTAGTTGTGTGATCTGATCTTGGTTTTTCTATCGTACGAGTACAATTGTAATAATTGGCTTGAGATTTCTATCTCCGATAGGCAAGATAAAAAGTAGTCACAAACATCTTCGTCTCATCGTTTGTGATTCCACAATATCTTTTTTCGCTGCGTCGATTAATACTATTGTGGGGTGATTGATAATACTAGGTTGTTCTTCGGGAATATAAGTCTGGTTTATCAATTGGTTCATGTTCACCTTGATTTATCAAAAGACGGAACAAAACTCATAGGTATATTCTTGGGAGACGGATTTATCTATTACAGTAAACTTTTCTGTGTGATATAGATTTGTTTATTAAAGTATTCGACTTTGGGTCGTAGCAACTTGTGCGCCCCCTAAGCTAGCAGCTGACTAATCCAAGAGATTAACTAAATAAAGAGGCACTAAGAATCTAAAATATTTACTTAACGATCAATTAAGAAACTGCTACAAAACTTAACCCAAAACTAGCCCCGCTCAGAAATATATATATACAAGAACTTCTCTCAAATGATACATATACAATTGTCATTTGGTTTACAAAGACAATATGCAATGTAATAAACGTAGTAAAAATTAACCAACTAACGAAATCAACGTTGAATCTTTCGCTGCGCAACTCTGATCTGTCTCTGAAACTGAAAGTAGGAATGAGTGAGCACATCATCCCTAAAAGGGGGTCCCAGCAGGAATAACATTTAACTTAAAAGAAATCATGAGCAAGATTTGGAAAACAATCCATGTTTTCCTAAACATCAACAAGTGACCAAGCCACTTAAAATACACAAACATGTATATGGACAAACTCCTTCTTCAAACAATGTATAATATTGATGCCGGGTTGTTCCACACCGAATAGCTATTGATATCACCCTTTAATGATGACCAAATTTAAGCAATAAAAACTGAATTCATGTAGGTATAAATGTGAAGGAGCATATCCTATATACCACAAGTGGGAATTCTTATTTCCCATAACAATTCATAATGGCATACATTACAAATCGTTTCCAATTCATGGAAAGATTCAAAGAATCAACAGAACAATCATAATATAAACTAAAAAATATATAAAATGCACAAACAGACAATGCATAAGTGTGTTAAACATAAACTTTTGTAAAAGAAACAACAATGGTTTCAAATGAGTTAAAAGTATTCCTACCTCTTTTGATGACAGGCCACGCCTACTTCGAGATCCACGATCCACTGGTTCATCCTTTGAATCGATCGTTGTTAATATAGACTAACTGTTAATCACACAAGAAGTCCAAGAATCTAGCCAAAAGGCTCACACAAGAATCATACAAGTTTATCTAATGGTTTTAAGCCCAATTATCACTTTATACCTTTTGTTCTCTATCTTTAGCATAGATTGTTTACTAACTCAATTAGATTGTTTCTATAGTTCATTATCTAAGTCTTAAGAATATCTACAATTTTGTAGAAGGAACCAAAGACTAATTCGGACCATAAGGGTCTGATAGGATCCGGAGATACCAATATGTAATAAACCGCAATCGCACGGTGTCTACAATGTAGATAGAGGCAAGTACGGGTCGTTCCCACGAGGAGCGTTGGAAATACCGTAATCAATATCTCTAATAAGATTAACCAGCAATTATGTTTTGGGATTTTTAGAATTGAAAAAGAAATAATAAAATTAAACTAACAAAATAAATTCAATGGGAAGCTCGGTAACAAGGGTTTTATCGTATCCACCACTATTTCTATTCAATTACTGAAATGAAACATAACTCCTGAATATTTGTCTATTTTACGTTCTATCGACATCACCTATTATATGTAATAGCGTCGCAAAAATCACTGGGACACCCTAAGCATGGCACATCAAAAGACTAAATCCAGGCATGCACCATCAAATTGTATTAGTGAGAAAGTTATACGAAACTAAAATATTGATTCACAAATATTATCTGGCTTTTCTAAGCATAACCCATCAAAGAAATTAACCCAAGCATAGATTATCAAATAATAAGAACAAATATATTTGTAGAACCATCAATTACGCACATAGGTTTTTAAAACCGGTGAAGCAACAACTTGTATTTTCAATCAATCAATAAACATTATTCAAAAACTAATTAATCCAAATCATAATGGTCTCATGATGTATAATCAATTGAAGTTAGCCTAATAGCCAAAATGGTTTCAACCATAAACCCTAGCCACAAAAATATCTAGCAAAACATAGCTATGGATTTACTAAAATCCATAAAATAATAAACAAAAGATTAGAAAGATTAAACCGTCAAGTTTTCGCCTTCCTCTCGATTGTTTTACACTCCAAGTAACCACCAAGGCTGTGCACTTGTCTGTTCTTCTCTTCCTTGCGGCTGTTTTCGCCTCCAGCCGGCCTCTCCCCCTCTTCTGTTCATCTGTAGGGATATGTATATCCTGCTGCGAAAAGTTCACTGAGACTTAGCCGAAGTGCCAAGGGCCCAGCCCATTTCCGTCCATTACCGACTCCAATAGCCAAAAACATAAACAACTCACTGAACTCCAGTTTAAATCCAACCAGCTCCTTCCTCGTGAGCCACCGGCAGAGCCTAGCATGTGCACAGCAACATCCTCTGTTATGTCCATTTACTCACCGTTCAATGAAAACTTCACCACAGACTGGACAGCTGACCCGACAATCCAACTTCCCACTTAACAACTGCATACAGCCGCCATAGAAACGAGAACACACCTCCATTGCTTTATCACTCTCCTTCATTCACCGATCACAGTAGCAATTCTCACCATCGAGAACATTTAACATCTCTAGTCCCTTTCAATCTGATCACGAACAGGTTCATTGAGATTGATTCCAACTGTGGCTGTGAACAGCCCAAACGGCCACCAACACCAGCAAACTCTTCTTGTTTATAAAGCCACATTTAATCGAGAGCATCCCAGCCAATACACCTTCGACTCATTGTATACAGGACCACCATTAATTATCTCCAAGACCGGCACAAACCGTCATCACTACCAGCATCCAATTATCTGTTCTTCTCGCTGGTTCCCGGCAGAATCCAGTTAATACCCTCTCGCAGCATTTACTCCAACTTTTGTTCTTCCTTCCAGGTTCACAGTACCAACTTCTTCAACACCGGGCCATTAATAGTGCGACACCCATTGTTAATCTCCATCATTTCTCAGTCGAGACTCGCACTCCAAACCAAATTATGTACTGTTGGTGATGTGGAATCATCACGAAATAATCCAATAATCCAAGACTCCTTGGTCTGAATCGAATCCAAAGCCTCCACTGAATCGAACCAAGCATCATCCTCATGAGGTCTCGTATCTCCTTCGACTGATCATCGTTCTTGCCACATTAAACTCAAGCACAGCAGAACTTTCCTTCATCGGTTTTAGCAGTTCCACCAATAGCCTCCACAACAAGTTCGAGTCACTGAACCAATACCATTTTGAATACACCCAAATCCATGACAGTTAATCACCAGTTTCACCAGCTCGACATCAGCTTTTTTTTTATCTCCTCCAATTGCCACGAACAGGTGCCCTTGCATGGACTCATTTCAACACCAGCATCTAGTTTGGTTGCTGCTAATTATTTCTCACAGTTCAAAGACACCACAAACCCAAGCTGTAATCGATAAGTCAAAGAACTCATACAAACTCTTCTTCTTTCATGCATACACAGCTTCATATACAACTCAATTCTCGTCCAAGAACTGGAAACAGTTGTTACCAACCAACACCAACTTCTTATTCGAACCCCACAGATCAATTGATGTCGAATCAGATTGAATGCAAACATAACTTTCCTGACGGACTAGAGTTCGAAAGGACTTTCAACTAGTGATCAGCGCCACTTAAAAATAAATACCCTGCCGACTGCCAGGTCTTCAGATTCTCGACTTCTTTGCTGCATCGCATCTGCAGCATCAACCATCACTACCATCCATCGACAACCACCATTGCCTGCGCTTATTTCAGCCATTAATTAAGAACAAACGGAACCTTGAATCCATTGCTGTTGTTGCCGGTGTAGAGACTTAAAACGACCACCCATGACCTGTTATTGCCATCAACTTCTAACATTCATCTACCCGTGTCGATCCGTGAAGAAATGTAAATTTCTTTTCGTGTGAAGAAATGTGGTGCTCGAGATAGTTCTCTTTAGATGAAAACAAAGAATATCAAAATGTGGTAAAGAGCAGGCCATGTCACACAATCTTTTGTGGAATTTAGGTGCTTCCCACTGTTGCCATCATATAAGAAATCAGTTTCTTTTCTTCTGTAGTTGGACCTTGAGAAGAAGTGGTGTACAAAATGCTGTTGACTGGGCAGCTCACACCAGCTTATCAATTGAGTGCTGCTTCTTTTGGTGCATTCAGTGGCAATGGTCATTAAATGCCCAATTAAGCTGCAATTTAGCCGTTTATTATCTGGATGATCCAATTCACTTGTACTTTCTACAAAAGCACCAAAATATAATTATTAGCGAAATATTGAGGCCAAACTAGTATAAATATGGGTATAAAATGTAGCACGTGCTTATTAGAGTCAAATTCATCATTTATAGGAAAACTATTGCTAAGCCCAAGTCTACTAAACCAGCCCAACAAACTAAGGTCAAGTCCATCTGAGTCAACTAACGATCACTAACGGTCAACGTCTGGTCAACATAGTTATCTAATGGTCAACGTCAGTCCAAGGTCAAAGTCCGGGGTCAATGGTCAAATAAGCCATACAAGAATCGGTCAACGATCCAACTCAGGTCAAGATAATGAACTCACTGAGTCACCACGATTCAACTCAGTCGAATCACTAAGTCAGCTAAACAAATCGAGTCTGCTAAACTGACTGGGATGTCTAACAGGCATAACTCAAAAGCAATTACACTTCATCTATAAATTCTACAACTTCATCTTTCATTTCAAACATACATTTAATTCATACAAACTTCAAAACTAATTCACAACAATAAGCTCAGATTACCTGCAATGGCAGCTTTAAGCAACATCTAATTCAACTTACGCAACACAGCTACTAAACTGAACTACCACCACTTACACCTGAACTCCACATTTCAACTTCAACTTCATACTCTCACCACTAACAGTGCAATACCCACTTTTTCTTCATGATCACAACCATCTACTCTATCTCTATCAAACTCTCTAGAGCAATACAACAGTTCAATCACAACTTCATTATTGCTTCCATCTCCAACTCCAGTTCCATACACACTACTGTCAATTCATACACAACACACTTCAATAACTCTACACCTCCACCATTCACTGTTGTCCCCTGCAGCTTTAACATCACAGACAACACCAACATCCTTAGATACCACTCCAACCCCAAATACATCCCTTATAACCATCTGTAATGGCAACATCTCCAGTTCATCATTTCCTATAATATTTGTAACTCCACTAACTCAACTAGTTACAAGTCGAACTTGATTTAACATTCAACACCTCCTGCAACTCAGCAACAGCCGCAGAGCCACTACTAGGTAACTCAACTCCACCTGCAACAGTTCATTTCTCAACTCTCAACTCAACATACCATTTAAACGAACTTCAATCAATATAAAGCTCAACAATAACATCCACTTCCTGTTCCATGTAGTTCAACGAAAGTCTAAACTACTTACTACAGCTCCATAGCACACTCACCATAATCATTATGTTCTTAACTTCACAATCATTTCATAATTTCAACAATTGAATTGAATGACTTAACTAAACTACAGAGAAGATCAATTACCTCAGACAAACTTTGCTCAAGCACCAACCAGTTCAAGACTCGTGACAATGTTATCACCTTCTTACAAACACAATCAAACACTAGCCTTCAACTCAAAATCTTCATCTCTACCATTTGATCACAATTCTCCATAGAACCCTAACCCACTGATTTTTCTAGCAAAACCACTTCACCTCTTCAATTAAACCACAACCCAGTTATTCTTCATCCAACAACAACTCAGTTCATTTGTCAATTCCATACGAATATACAATTCGATCTATAAACCCTAATTTCTGGGTCGGTCTCCCACATAACTGAAATTAAACCCAATACATCTGATTAAACTTCAATTAAGAACAACCCCAATCATTAATTCAATCCCCTTGAACATCAAATTCATCTTCATATTCTCTTCTGCAATTCTCCTGAAACCCTAATCAAAATCTCTTCAATGATTCACCACTGAATCCACTTCAAAGCTCCAATTCAACTACAACCCTTATGTTCTCCATCTAACATTAACTCGATTCACTTCTCAATTCGTCACAAACCCTAACTTCAGAATTCCTATGTTCGATTTATAACAACAACTCCATCCTTTTCAACCCGTGCTCAAACAAACACAACAGCATCACCAACGATCAACTCTTAACGTTTCTCTTAATTTTCTGATATCCAAATCACAAAATCTTCTCACGGAACACGAGCAGAGAAGAACAGGGAAAAGAGGAAGAAGAAGGAGGAAGAAACGATAAGAAGAAGAAAAGAAAGAGAAATGAGTATATCCTCTCGTTTTGGGTTGATAAGGCCGGCCCAAAATACTAAAGGCACCCGACCAAAAGATAAGTTCAACGATGTCGGCTAAGAACTAAACCAATGATATCTTCTTCGTATGGTATCCGAACGACACTTTTGAGTAGTCCATTCCGCGTAATTTTCCGAGACCTATTCAACTGTACTAGTTTCGTATCTAGAGCGTTGTTAGATTAATTTCTATTACTTATCGTTCGTGTTAAACTAATCGAGTTATTATCGGCTAATTCGACACTTGACCGGTTTAATAGCGTTGACGAGCTTGAGGGTCCTTTACATTCTCCCCACCTTATTCATTTTCGTCCTCGAAAATCAAACCATCCTTCTAGTTTCAAAAAATCTCCCCACCTTAAAGAAAAACCTATCTCTTGTCTAAGCGTAAAACATCATGAAACAAAGCATAAACCTATATGGTTTTCTACAACTAAAATCTGTGGCTCTAAGTTTAAAATACTAATTTCCATTTCTATAAGTTACTGATTCTAATTACGAGACAAGATATCTATAATAAAGTTTCTAAGTAAAATTTTGGATCTATTAGTCTACTAATAGAAGCTAGTCTCTCTTCCATGCCTAGTGATACAAGAATGCAGTTGCCCTGTCTAGGTTCATGACGCCTGACACTGCCTACTATGTAACAAGTATCACCTGAACACATCAGAATTACCAACCTCCTTATTCCCCAGTACTGGATTAACTAAGTATTAATTTATTAAGATTAGTTAGTCTCTAAACTTTTATCGTAATTGGTGTAAGTCTTGTAAATTTACTTCGTAATAGTTCACAGCATTTTAAACAATTTAATCATCAAAATTTATTTAATTTTTATTATTTTATTTTATTTATCAATATAAGTAATCCAATTTTTCGATTTCACGTCAATTTAGAATATCTGATATTTTAAGTTTAGTGTAATACCATATATAAATTTTCCAAATATTATATACCATTGATTTGCTATTAGCTTACTTACAATAATATTATTAACTGTGTTATTATTCTCATTATGTGACGTGATATAAGTAAATAACCGCTAACAATTTTTCATAGTTGCTTGATATTAATACTTTATTATTATTATTATTATTATTATTATTTCTTAGACCGATAAAAGTTAATCGTAATTAATCATAATGCCAAATTTAATTTTATTATTAATACTAGATTTGATTTGATCTAACTTTACTTCCTTAAATTTATATTATTGCTAAGTAATCTTTAAGTTATACTATCAATAAAAATTACATTTTGCTAACACTATCCTATAATTATTGTCCAAATGATATTTACAATAACTCTAAATTTTATAATAATTAGTATTACATAGTATTATAATTTGCTTATTTTATCGAAAATTATTGTCTTAATTATACTATCATTTTCATTATCGTTTTATCAAATTTTCTTATTTGATTACTAGCGTAACTAAAATACAATCAAAATAATTATTTAGTAATGATACTTAGTTTAAATTTTATTAAGCCCTAATAATTTTACTTTCACGAAAAGATTGATATAACAGATTTTATTTATTCAGATTGAATTCGTATACTATGTTTCATTAAATATTGGAATTGGTAATTTAATATGATTTAAATTTTAAGTCCGCATAAAAATTTTAATACATTTTGATAGTCTATAGATTTTGGGTATTAATAATGAGTATCTTATTTATAGGCAAATTTTATTCTCCTTTAAATTTAATTTTGTTTTAAGCATTCAAGTATTATAAATATCACTTCATGTATATAATTCAATGATTTAGTGAATCATTTATTGGTCTATAGATAATCCAGGTATAAGATCGTTAACAAGTTTAGTTTTTTTTTTCTTTGCCTTATTTGACCTCACGTTCTTTTAATCCTACTTAATAAGTCTTATTTATTAATCTGGTTTAAATGCAAAACATATAATTCTAATTTATTATTAATTGACTTTGCAAAACTTAACCGTACACAAGCGTTATTAATTTTCCATAATTATTTAATCATAATTATTATTTTTATCGTTATATATCTTGAATAAGATTTTAGTTAAGTTCAATATGATGTTATCTGATAAATGCTAACATTACTTTATTAAAATTATTATTATTTATATTATCATATGTATTTACTATTATAATATTTTTATTATTATCAAAGATGGTTTCTAACTACTCTTACAAATATTATTGAGTCCCAAAATACTATTAACATTGATGTAATTATAAATTGTTGATTATACGGATAAGCCAAGGTATTAAATAAGTTTCAATGTGGCTTTAAAGGTTTATCAATAATACTAACTTCACTGTTTTTATAGTATTAGATTGTCTACACGTTTATACTTTTTAGATTAATTATTCTCAAATCCTTATTACCTATAGTTATGGGAGTACCCTACAATTTTTACTTCAATACATAAACAAACAACAAAACAAACAAATCAATCCATCAAATAATTATTTTAATTATTAATAGCTTTTAATGATTAGGATTTATCTCACAAACCCAACCCAGTTCTAAACCAATCTAGTTCACTAACTAGCACTGGCTATTTCTATCTTTTCCCATTTAAGATCTAATAGTGAGCTCTGATACCAACTTTGTAGCGCCCCCTAAGCTAGCAGCTGACTAATCCAAGAGATTAACTAAATAAAGAGGCACTAAGAATCTAAAACATTTACTTAACAATCAATTAAGAAACTGCTACAAAAATTAACCCAAAACTAGCCCCGCTCAAAAATATATATATACAAGAACTTCTCTCAAATGATACATATACAATTGTCATTTGGTTTACAAATACAATATGCAATATAATAAACGTAGTAAAAATTAACCAACTAACGAAAATAACGTTGAAGCTTTCGCTGCGCAACTTTGATCTGTCTCTGAAACTGAAAGTGGGAATGGGTGAGCACATCATCCCTAAAAGAGGTGCCCAGCAGGAATAACATTTAACTTTAAAGAAATCATGAGCAAGATTTGGAAAACAATTCATTTTTTCTTAAACATCAACAAGTTACCAAGCCACTTGAAATACACAAACATGTATATGGACAAACTCCTTATTCAAACAATGTATAATATTGATGCCGGGTTGTTCCACACCGAATAGCTATTGATATCACCCTTTAATGCAAAAAATTAGTGAAGCAACTATCAAGATAAAGGAAGATGAAGCTAACCTAGTAATTGAACAAGAAATGGAGGAATCAAGAAACAACAAAAGATCCAGAACTGAAACTGATGATACTATTGATGATAACATGGAAAGTAATGCAAGCAAGATAACATCTTCATCTAAGTTGGAGGAAATGGAACATGACTTGATTGAACAAGAAGGAGTAGGATAGGCAAAGGAGAATTCCCATGAGATGAATGAGGCTGCTGTGACTCTGGTAATCCCTTTCTCTAAATTTTTTTTCTCTATTAAATCTCCTAATCTTTTTATTTCCTGTCTCTATTACTACCATATCTTTCTTGTTGATTTTAATCTTTCTTTTGACTTGAGTATCAAGTGTTCTCAAAACTATTTACTTTTCAACATGAAGCTTTTAAGTTGGAATTGTCAAGGAATCCTTGGCAAAGATACTAGGGATCACTTAGATTTCCTTAACAAATCCCATTCCCCAGATATCATATTTATGTCTGAAACCAAGATCAATGATGATAGGATTATTCAACTCACTAGATCCTTAGGTCTCCCTAATAGATGTTTTGTTCCTTCTACAGGTCAAGCTGGTGGCATTATTATGTTATGGAAGGATGGTTTTAAGTTAGAAATTGTTAACCATTCTCCAAATATGATTCATGCCCTTGTTTCTAATGACCCCTCCAAGGGTCAGTGGTTTCTTTCTTGTGTCTATGGTACCCCCTATAGAAATGACCAACCTAGTCAATGAGAGCACATCAAAGAACTCAGTTCTGATATCTTAATTCCTTGGGTTCTTTTTGGTGATCTGAATATTATTATGGACCCTTCTGAAATAAATACTAATTCTGAGATTACTTCTCAAGATATTCTTGATCTTATAAAAGATGCTGATCTTCATGATCTAGGTTTTAGTGGAAACCCTTTTACTTGGACTAGTAACAAACATGGGACTGGTAAAACTAAGTCTAGACTGGATAGAGCATTAGGAAATAGTGAATGGTTTCTTTCTTACCCTAATGCCTCCCTTAATCATCTATCTCAAAAAGGCTCAGATCATAGACCCATTTTGTTGTCCCTTCATTCTACCACTAATACTTCTGGTATAAACTGGAAGTTCTTTCAACACTGGCTAAATAATGATGCTTGTATCAATGAAATTATGAATGCTTGGAATTCTAAAAGTGCAGGTTCTGCAGCCTTCATTTTAGCTGATAAACTCTCTAATACTAGACATATCTTGTCTATCTGGAGTAAAACTGAGTTTGGTAATATTCAACAAAGAATCACTGATCTTCAACAAGAACTTTCTCTGCTTCAAGCCTCAGATATTCAAGGTAACAACACAGCTGAAGTTATAAAACTGGAAAAAGAGATAGACAATCTAAATGATATTCAAGCCAGTTCAAACAGACAGAAATCAAGGGATCATTTTTATAATGATATGGATAGAAACTCTAAGTACTTCCATATTAGAGCTAACTACAGAAGAACAAGAAACAGAATAGATTCTTTACATTCCCAAGATGGTCATTGGTGTCAAGACAGAAATTCTATTGAAGATCTCCTAGTTTCTCACTTCAAAAAGATAAGCACCACTTCTAACCCTGAAGACAGTCAAAGGTTTATTCAGTACATCCCTAAATGTATTAATGATCAGGATAATGCAAGACTAGTGTATGTTCCTTATTACCATGGGATTCATTATGCTTTATTTCTTATGGAACCTTGGACTTCACCTGGTCCAGATGGATTTCCTCCAGGTTTTTATCAAAGTCAATGGAGTGTAGTGAAAGATGATGTCTGTAAGACAGTGCAATCCTTCTTCACTTCAGGTTTTATTCTCAAGAAGCTTAACAATACAAGAGTCACTCTCATTCCAAAAACTTCTACAGCACATAAGCCAGAATATTATAGGCCAATTGCATTATGTAACACTATTTATAAGCTCATCTCTAAGGTGATTGCTCTCAGATTAAAAAGGCACATTGGAAAAATAATCCCCCCTATGCAATCAGCTTATGTTCCAGGGAGAATTATTTCAGAAAACATCTGTATGGTTTAAGAACTAGTTAATGCAATGAAGAATAAATGAGGTAGAACAGGACACCTAGCTTTAAAAATGAATATGTCAAAAGCTTTTGACAGATTAGAGTGGAGTTTTCTTATTGATGTTTTGAAGAAGTTGGGTTTCTGTGATAAGTTCTGTCAACTTATATACCAATGCATCAGTACTACTCAGATTGAAATTATGATTAATTGTTCCCCATCTACTTCTTTCAAACCTACAAGGGGTAAAAGAAAATGAGATCCCTTGTCTCCCTATCTCTTCATTCCTGCTATGGAGGCTTTCTCAAGAAATCTTAATCATCTAGAGCAAAATAATGGTCTAATAATATGTATGAAAGTTTCAAGATCTGCCCCTAAGATTAATTACTTATTATTTGCAGATGATTGCTTGCTATTCTGCAAAGCAAATCAAGTTCAAACAAAATATCTACTCCAAGTTATTCAGGATTTCAGTAAGTGTTTAGGTCAGTTAATCAATTTTCATAAATCTTCTGTCTACTTCAGTAAGAACACAAGTCCCTATACTCCCAATTAATCAGTGGTCTGCTCCAAGTAAGACAACTTGATATTTCAAGTGAGAAATACTTAGGTTTACCTTTTTTTGTTGGTAGAAACAAGAAAATTCCCTTTTCTTGTCTAGTGCATAAGATGGAAACTAGACTCTCAAAATGGTCTTGTATTAATATTTATGAAGCAGGGAGATCAGTGATGATTAGAAATGTGACAAACTCCATTCCAGTGTACCATATGAGCAGTTTTAAAATCCCAGATTCTGATATCTCCAAGTTAAACTCAGTTCAACAACAATTCTGGAGAAACAAGAAGAATAATAAAGGAAAGCATTTCATTGCCTGGAGAGAAGTAAATAAATCTAAAGAAGAATGAGGCCTGGGGTTTAGAGATCTTGAGGTTTTCAACAGAGCTTTACTTGCAAAATCTGCTTGGAAACTTTGCACAGATGATTCCTCCATTTGTGCTAGATATCTTAGAGCTAAATATTTTCCTAATGGTCAAGTATTTAATATAGAAGATCATCATAAATCTACTTGGTCATGGAGGAGCATTATCTCAGAACTCCATTTTGTCAAGAAATATAGTCTTTGGTCAGTTGGGGATGGAAAGAAGATTCATATTTGGAATTATAGATGGATAGAAAGTCTTGATCACCCTTTAGTTCCTAAAGTTGGTGCCTCAAACCATCAGAACTTTACCTTTGTTGCTGATCTTTTTGATTCAACTTCAGGAGGATGGAATATCAATTTACTCTCAACTTTATTTGATGCAGCTACACTATCTCTTATTCTCAAGATTTCTATACATCATAACTTGGAGGACAGACTTGTGTGGTCCTTAGAGAAAAATGGTTCTTTCTCAGTAAAATCAACTTATAGGAAAATGATGGAGGAAAAGAATGGTAATAGCTCAGTTATCACCAGAATGAAGAGTATTTTCAAGAAGCTTTGGAAACTTCCCATGCTTCCCAGAATTAATCAATTCCTTTGGAAATATGTTAAAGACATTTTGCCTACAAGAGATAAGCTGCAACATATTTTACAAGATGGAATACAACACTGACCTTTCTGCAATCAAGTCTTGGAAACTCCAAGTCATTGTACGCTTGGATGTAACATCTCCAGAATGGTTTGGTTTGCTGTCATAGGTCTTAATATGGGGAATTCTGATAATCTTATGAAATGGTTCTGTGATTGGTTCGATATGCTTAATGCCCGTCAAGTCCAAGAAGATTTATTCTGCAAAATGGTGATAGTAGCATGGTGCATTTGGTATTACAGGCGTGAAAAAGCCTTCAACAATGTCCAAGTCACCCCAGAAATGATTATTCACAAGTGTAGGAAAGAGATAGATGAATTTGAAACTAATCAAGTTTCTAAACAAAGGACTAATCCTCATATACCTAGACAAAACTTGCACTGGTCTCCCCCTTTAAGAGACTGGTTTAAAATTAATTGTGATGGTTCATTTCAGCATATTAATAAAACAGGTGGTATAGCTCTGATTTCTCGTGATTTTGTAGGTACCCACAGGGGATCAAAATGCATCTATTTGAGCAATATTTCAAGTGCAGAACAAGCTGAGACTAGAGGCTTATGGGAGGCAGTGAAATGGTCTAAGGAGCAGAGGTTAAATAAGGTCATCTTCGAGCTAGATTCAAAAATTATGGTGGATGCAGTTAACAATGAATACTTTAATATAGATTGGAGGCTTCGAAATTTAATTCTAGATATAAAACTTTTATTTTTATCTTGCAGTTCCTGGTATTGTAAGCACATACCTAAGGAGCAAAATAAAGTAGCGGACAAGTTAGCTAAAATCGCTAGAGTAGAAAGATTAAGTAGTGTTTGGCTACTATATTCTCCAGTTGAGATCTCTGCCATTGTGCAGGAAGAAGCTCAGTTTGTAATCAACAATTCTTAATCAATGCAATTTCCAGTTTCAAAAAAAAAAATTAAAAAAAATGATGACCAAATTTAAGCAATAAAAACTGAATTCATGTAGTTATAAATGTGAAGGAGCATATCTTATATACCACAAGTGAAAATTCTTATTTCCCATAACAATTCATAATGACATACATTACAAATCATTTCCAATTCATGGAACGATTCAAGGAATCAACAAAACAATCATAATACAAACTAAACAATGTATAAAATGCACAAACAGACAATGCATGAGTTTGTTAAACATAAACTTTTGTAAAAGAAACAACAATGGTTTCAAAAGAGTTAAAAGTATTCCCACCTCTTTTGATGACAGGCCACGCCTACCTCGAGATCCATGATCCACTGGTTCATCCTTTGAATTGATCGTTGTTAATATAGACTAACTATTAATCACACAAGAAGTCTAAGAATCTAGCCAAAAGGCTCACACAAGAATCATACAAGTTTATCTAATGGTTTTAAGCCCAATTATCACTTTATACCTTTTGTTCTCTATCTTTAGCATAGCTAAGGATTACTAACTGAATTAGATTGTTTCTATAGTTCATTATCTAAGTCTTAGGAATATCTACAATTTTGTAGAAGGAACCAAAGACTAATTTGGACCATAAGGGTCAAATTCATCATTTATAGGAAAACTATTGCTAAGCCCAAGTCTACTAAACCAGCCCAACAAACTAAGGTCAAGTCCATCTGAGTCAACTAACGATCACTAACGGTCAACCTCTGGTCAACATAGTTATCTAATGGTCAACGTCAGTCCAAGGTCAATGGTCAAATAAGCCAAACAAGAATCGGTCAACGATCCAACTCAGGTCAAGATAAGGAACTCACTGAGTCGCCACAATTCAACTCAGTCAGATCACTAAGTCAGCTAAACAAATTGAGTCAGCTAAACTGACTGGGATGTCTAACAGGCATAACTCAAAAGCAGTTACACTTCATCTATAAATTCTACAACTTCATCTTTCATTCCAAACATACATTTAATTCATACAAACTTCAAAACTAATTCACAACAATAAGCTCAGATTACCTGCAATGGCAGCTTTAAGCAACATCTAATTCAACTTAAGCAACACAGCTACTAAACTGAACTACCACCACTTACACCTGAACTCCACATTTCAACTTCAACTTCATACTCTCACCACTAACAACATGAAACGTGACAGTGGATTGAATCGGTCCTACTTTCAGATCCACATAAACATATCCGTATGTATGACTCTGGCTCCCTTCGAAGCCCGTCATCAATATGGGATGATGAACGATCTTGCTTTGTGGAACTTTGGCCTCTTTGAGAGTCTTCATAGTGACCAAATTGGTAGAAGCGCCTGTATCGACAAGAACTCTCCTGAATTCAGAATCCTTAATAAAAGCAGTTACGAACAGGGCTCGATTTATCCTTCATCCGCCATTCGGTCTTCCTCAGTAAAGGTGATGTTGTTGATTGATAGTTCAGATACCATGGATACTTGTTAAACCACCTGGGACAAATGAATGTCAGATGATATTTTGTTAAGTACGGCAAACGTGTTCGTACGCTGATCCCTGGAGAAGTGTATGAGTTTACATAGATTCCCAATCAAACATGCGACTTCCCGATCCACCTACTTTTCATAAGTGGTGAAGTTGTTGATTCGAGGATGATCATCGGTTGAGGGGTGAGCAACCAGTATTGGAACTTCCTGAGCATGAGCACCTCGCAAGTCAGTCTGATGAAGAAGTTCAATATGTTATTCATCATTTCTTTCATCAGGACCATGTTCCTTGTATGAACCTCATGTACTCGTTCCAACTCGATCAAAGTCAGGATTTCTGCATTGGCCGTTCCATTGAGTGGAGTGTTGGAAGGAGGAATATTTTAATTCGAAAGATTCTGACCGGGATTCGAAGTTGTTGATGTTAGAGCACTACTCGGTCGAACTCGCATGCGTTGCCATCTCAAGCATGTTTTTCAATGTTAGTGATCAAAACTATAAAGTCTTTATTTCTAGTCTACAATAGCTAAGGTCTCAGACTAGGATAGAAAGTGTAGTTGAGCTCAAAAACTCCATGGCAATCATCATACAAGATGAAGGACTACTCAAGGAACTGGTGGATCTTCATCGACTAAAAGGTATGTGGAGACTTGAACTTATCTATCACTCAAAAGTCTATCTACTCTATCTATTATCTTGAGACAAAAGTCGTATTACTATATAGACTAAGAATATACACATGTAATATTTCGAGCTGAGTATATCTCGCTTATCTATTTCTCGTAATATGTGTTGGTAAAGCTTTCGCTTTAGACAAGTTCATCTTTACCTAGTGACGATAGTCATGTTATGTTTCAATCACTTTGGAAATTGCTCTGACAAAAACTAGTTTGTGAATAACAACTATATGACGTCCTCTGAGAATTTTTCAATGGTTGAAATGAAAGTTTAGATAATATAACCACTGGGTGATATAAACATTATTGTGGTAACACACATATGTATAAGTCCTTAGCACTTGAACCGATGTTTGCGAACTTTGTTGATCAAGTGAAACCGGAACTTGAGTAGTCAACCCAGTATGCGAACTCAGTCCACAAACATGCGTAGTTCTCGAACCCGAGAATTTCTGCTGGAGTTTGTGAACTCCAACCGGTTAACTTGAGTCCGCGAACTTGAGTGGTTATGTCTAAAAACAATGTTCGTGAACTTATCTAAATTATCTAAGGAATGCTATTGCAAACTGTGGATTTATAGTTCATGAATCGATTCGAGTGAATCGCATCGTTTTTGATTCAATTGTGTCTTGTGTAGTACATGAGATCTCATAGCAATTGAACAACTCTATAACTAGTTCATTTGAGTCATTTGGACTAGTTATGGTGAAGAAAAATATGGTTGATATGAAAGTTATCATTTGGCTAACCATTTGGTTGACTAATACTGAACCAACTATTGTACAAGTTTGGGTACGGTTACACAAACCCAAAATCGTCAAGTGCATGTGTGTATGGAAAGCTAAGTTTTTGATCTAATGGTTGATAGATATTAGCTTGTATCTAATCAGTTTTTCATCTAACGGTTAATATTGAATGCTTTGTTACTAAGCTAACATTGATTGCAAACCCTGATTTGAAAGACTATATAAGGGAAAACTCTAGCAACTGGGAAATATAATCCCCACATTCTATGTGATACTAGTTTGCTAAGCTAGAGTCGATTCTCCTTTAACCTTTGGTTTTCTTCTTCTAAAACCAGGTTAACGACTTAAAGACTTCATTAGGATTGTGAATCCAGACCGATATTACTTTTCTTGTAGTTGTGTGATCTGATCTTGCTATTTCTATCGTACAAGTACAATTTTAATAATTGGCTTGAGATTTCTATCTCCGATAGGCAATATATAAAAGTAATCACAAACATCTTCGTATCATCGTTTGTGATTCCACAATTATTATTTTTTCGCTGCGTCGATTAAGACTATTATGAGGTGATTGATAAAACTGAGCTGTTCTTCGGGAATATAAGTCTGGTTTTATTGATTGGTTCATGTTCACCTTGATTTATCAAAAGACGGAACAAAACTCATAAGTTTATTCGTGGGAGACAAATTTGTTTATTAAATTCTCCGACTTTGGGTCGTAGAAACTCTTGGTTGTGGGTGAGATCAGCTAAGGGAATCAAGTGCACAGTATCCTGCTGGGATTAGAGGCATAGGAGAATAACTGTACCTTGGATCAATGTGAGATTGATTGGGGTTCAACTACAGTCCATACCGAAGTTAATTTGGAGTAGGCTAGTGTTTGTAGCTGCTTAATACAATGTATGTTTAATCTGGACTAGGTCCCTGGGTTTTTCTGTATTTGCGGTTTCCTCGTTAACAAAATTCTGGTGTCTGTGTTATTTCTTTTCCGAATTATATTTTTATAATTAAAATAATACAAGTAGTGCATTGTTCAATCAATTAGAATATCCGACCTTATTGGTTGTTGATTTAAATTGATTGACACTTGGATATTGGTCTTTGGTACCATCCAATTTATCTCTTTTTGATTAAGACTCGTGAATTGTATTTGCTTGAGTAAATCAAATTGAGATATTGAGATAATAGCTCCTTGAGTATTTTCTATTGATTGAGTCTAACTGTCTAGTTGATTCTCTAGAAAATAACTCGCAGTTGTCTATACAGACTGCTAAACGAATTATTGGGTGATGTTGTTAGACCCCCACTTTTTCTATTGGTATCAGAGCAGGCAAACACGTTTAAGACCTTACAAGTCTGTGTTTGTGGCAATCTGAGTCTGTGGGCGAAATCTCTGTTACGCATACCATAATGTCTCCTAAATCTTTTGATCATGTCAAGTATCTTGGAAACGCCTCAAAGGATTATTCCTTAGTTGATTCTTATGAATCCTGAGGTAGAAAGAATGTTCAATGTGATAATGATATTTCTTCCTCTCATGAGGCAAATGACACTCTGGCAGAAGCTGAAAAGGAGCTCACCAGAATTTCAAAACATACAGCTAAAGATATTGATTTTAATGATCATGATCATCTCATTGATGAATTTGAAAAGTCTCTTGATCGAGAACGTGATCTCTATAATATCATAAAGTCATTCTCTAAGAATATTGAGAAACTTCTTCAGGAAACTACTCATCAACATGAAAAGATTAGTACTCTTGAGGATATTATTAAAGAGGACTCAATTAGAGAAAAACGTTTGCTCGAGACTCATTCATCAGATCTCAACAGACTTTGTGCTGAAAAACAGAAACTTTGTGCATCTCTTACTCTAGCCCATAAACAGTGTAAATCCTTGGAAAATGAAAACTCTATCTTAAGGAGAAATTATTCTATAACTAATTCTCATGAATTGCCACATACGAAGAAGTGTTATCTAGTAAAAGATTGTGTCAAGAAAAGTTTATATAACTTGCAGTCTTCTCATATGGGTATTAAGTTTAAACAGGTGCCAGTTATTGCTTCTCCTCCACGAACCTGTACTTTTTGTGGGAAAAAGAATCACTATGCTATCCATTGTTTTGCAAGAAGGAAACAAAATTCTAAGCTTCATAATTTGCTTCTCTTCACTGTCAATGGAACAAATAGTCAGTCGACGAACGCAGCGAATCGTCTTCCCTCAAGAAATCAGAAACCTTATAAGAATGATCTCTACTCTAGAAATCATCATAGGGCTCAAGTGCATTCTGGCATAAATTCTTGTGTTGCTAATAAAAGCATTCCCTATACTTATAAGGATGTTTCTGATAAATCTAAGTCTAAAAAATAGATCACTAGAGGTCCTAGATTTAGTCCTCAGAGAAAGTCATCTGACGAATTCGTTAAACACGCCATGTCTTATCCTTCAGGTATGTGAAACAACAAAAGAAAGGCAAGAAACACAAAGGTCAAACTGACAGATGATATATACAACACCTTTCTCGATGATCATATTGGGACTAGTTTCCACTAAATCACCTGATTCCAGGTATTTTTTTCCTTGTTTCTAGCTTGAAAGATGCAAGGGAAATAATTGGGAAATACTCAAGTATGTTGTATAGTATTTCAGTTTGAGTTTTGAGATTAGTAGTCCGCGAACACTCGTGACCTCCTCCCGTGAACTCTTAGGGTTTGAATTAGAGATTATTACTCTTGTTCATGAACGCATATATATTCCTATATTGTGTGTTTTTATTCCCTAAATTACTATGAAGAGCTCTGCAAGATCTCAAGAGATTGTGTGTCTTGATATGGAGGAAGGAAATCGGGAACGTGAATCAATTCAAGAGCTTGTTCTAAATAAGATGCTTGAAATAAAGGATCATAACTCCTGGATTGATGATTCTGTCAAGGATTTAACTCGTTTTCAGAACGATTCAAAGGTCGAGTTTGCAAATCTTCAATTGCAAATAAACCAACTTCTAGATGGTCAGACCAGAATTCTTTCTAATCAGAATATTCTGATACGGAATCAAAAGAAGCTCATCATGGACTGTGCAAAAGCTAGGTAGCATGCTCAGGTGGTTGATCGCAAAGTTAGTGTTCTAACTCATGAACACGACATGTCTACAATCAATAGAGTTAAGGAAATCATCGATACATTCTTTGATGGTTTCATTGAAAGATACGAGGTTCTTAATGAACTCTGATTTCTGTTTGCCTAGTAAATCTTCTATTTTTTCTCTTTTGTTTAGAAGAATAACTAGTGTTTTGGAATAGCCATTATTGTGATTACACATAACTATATCCAATGTTTTTCATCTTCTTGTTTTTAGATTTATTGGTTTAAATTCTAAACTTATTTGGAAGATGATGGTTGCAATATTAATATTTTGATTTTATATATTACAATATTTTGACGGGATATGTGTGTTTATGTCCGTGAACTTGATTGTCCCATATTTTGTCAAAAGTAAAGTCGTTCGTGAATTTATATGCAAATATTGATATAAGGATGAATAGACTTTTGACAAACACAAAAGTTAAGCCTATATTGTCAATTATTGATGTAAGATAGGTTAAAATCTTTTGTGATTCAAGGATTATGTCTATTGTGTGTCATTGTGTAAATGGTGATGGAAACATAGAATGAATCCTTATGTATTTCGCAGTAATTGATCTTCCCTGATCCATATTTTGTGTATTATTATGAGACTCTGTATTGTGACTTATGTTGACCATTAGACAACCAAAGTTGATTATTTTTGTGATTAGCTTAGTTGTGTTCCGTAAGATATTTTACGTCGAGTATTTTGAACTAAATCAATCATGTTGTGTGATTGTTTAGTTAGCACTCCATAAGTTTTCTTATGATTGAACATTTCTTTGACTGGGTTGGTTATTCATAATTAACTTAGTCATTGCTCCATAGAATGTTCTTATGTCGAGTGTGGCCAATTAAATTGATTACTCTTGTAATTAGTTTGGTTGAGTATAGAAATTATATTATTTGCGAGTTTTCTTGTGATTAATCTAATTGATTTATTAAGTCTCCATAAGTTTACTTTTGTTGAGCATATTTAGTCAAATTAATCTTGGTTCGCTTTGGTTAATTTGATTGAATATTTCTTGTTGGATTCCAAATTTATACTTGTATGTAATTTGTTGAGTCTAAAGAAATCCTTCTTTTCTTTTTGAAATTATTAAGTTCTCTCTTGTTGTTCCTTAGGGAATGACATATTATGGGGGAGAGTTCTTTTGAACTTGTGCTTAATTGCCAAATCTTTGTGGGGAGTGCGGCTGTGGAATATTAGAGGGGTTATCTTGTATCTCTATAAACTCCTTGATGCATGCATTTAGCTTCGGATTTATGAATGAATCTAAATAAGATGATATACATTTACCTTTAGTCATGAAATGTCTCTTACGAAAATTTCATTAGGATCCCGTTCTTGTACCTTTGCCAATTTTATTGGCAAAAAGGGGGGGAATTAATATGTAGTTCACACTATAAATACATATGGTTTTCGGATCATTATGTAAGGGGGAGTGGTTTCCATGTGAGATGGAGTATTAACTAAGGGGGAGTGAAGTATCACCATTGTATTGTTGTTGAAGTTGTGATGCAATTGGACTTTGACGCTATGTAATAAAACTATGACATTGTATAACAATGATTGAGAACCGATGCTTTTCTAATTGTTATAGTTACGGATTTTCAACAACAATGATGCTAAACTTACAACCTTTGAGATCATTGTACTACTTGGAAGTGACGAATATTTCGAGTATTGTTGAAGATTAGACATGTGGAATAGGAGCTATAAAGTTTATTTATACATTTTTTGTATTCCATATGTATTAATAGTTATGCCACTAAAATTGACAAAGGGGGAGATTGTTAGAGAACTGCTCGGTCTAACTCGCATGCGTTGCCATCTCAAGCATGTTCGTCAATGTTAGTGATCAAAACTATAAAGTCTTGATTTCTAGTCTACTATAGCTAATGTCTCGGACTAGGATAGAAAGTGTAGTTGAGCTCAAGAACTCCATGGCAATAATCATACAAGACGAAGGACTACTCAAGGAACTAGTGGATCTTCATCGACTAAAAGGTATGTGGAGACTTGAACTTATCTATCACTCAAAAGTCTATCTACTCTATCTCCTATCTTGAGACAAAAGTCATTTTACTATATAGACTAAAGATATGCACATATGACATTTCGAGCTGAGTATATCTCGCTTATCTATTTCTCGAAATGGGTGTTGGTAAAGCTTTCGCTTTAGCCAAGTTCATCTTTACCTAGTGATGAAAGTCATGTTATATTTCAATCACTTTGGAAATTGCTCTGACGAAAACTAGTTTGTGAATAAAAACTATATGATGTCCTCTGAGAATGTTTCAATGATTAAAATGAGAGTTTAGACAATATAACCATCGGGGATATAAACATTGTTGTGGTAACACACATATATATAAGTCCTTAACAGTTTAACCGAAGTTTGCGAACTTTGTTGATCAAGTGAAACCGGAACTTGAGCAGTCAACCCATTCCGCGAACTCAGTCCGCGAACGTGCGTAGTTCTCGAACCCGAGAATTTCTTTTGGAGTTGAAGCTCGGTTTCAGTCCGCAAACTGATAGAAGTTCTCAAACACGAGAATTTCTGCTGGAGTTTGTGAACTCCAACCGGTTAACTTGAGTCCGCGAACCCAGTCCGCGAACTTGAGTGGTTATGTATAAAAATGATGTTCATGAACTTATCTAAATTATCTAAGGAATGCTATTGCAAACCGTGGCTTTAGTTCATGAATCGATTCGAGTGAATCACATCGTTTTTGCTTCAATTGTGTCTTGTGTAGTACATAAGATCTCATAACAATTGAACAACTCTCTAACTAGTTCATTTTAGTCATTTGGACTAGTTATGGTGAAGAAGAATATGGTTGATATAAAAGAATATTGAACCAACTATTGTACACGTTTGGGTACGGTTACAAAAACCCAAAATCTTCAAGTACATGTGTTTATGGCAAGCTAAGTTTTATATCTAATGGTTGAGAGATATTAGCTTGCATCAAATCAGGTTTTCATCTAACGGTGAATATTGAATGTTGTGTTACTAAGCTAACATTGATTGCAAACACTGATTTGAAAGACTATATAAGGGAGAACTCTATCAACTAGGAAATTTAATCCCCACACATTCTGTGTGATACTAGTTTGCTAAGCTAGAGTCGATTCTCCTTTAACCTTCGGTTTTCTTCTTCTAAAAACAGGTTAATGACTTAAAGACTTCATTGGGATTGTGAATCCAGACTGATACTACTTTTCTTGTAGTTGTGTGATCTGATCTTGCTATTTCTATCGTACGAGTACAATTGTAATAATTTGCTTGAGATTTCTATCTCCGATAGGCAAGATATAAAAGTAATCACAAACATCTTCTTCTCATCGTTTGTGATTCCACAATTATTTTTTTCGCTGCGTCGATTAAGACTATTGTGAGGTGATTGGTAAAACTGAGCTGTTCTTCGGGAATATAAGTTTGGTTTTATTGATTGGTTCCTGTTCACCTTGATTTATAAAAAGACAGAACAAAACTCATAGGTTTATTCATGGGAGACAAATTTATTTACCTTGTAGACTTTTCTGTGTGAAACAGATTTGTTTATTAAAGTCTTCGACTTTGGGTCGTAGCAACACTTGGTTGTGGGTGAGATCAGCTAAGGGAATCAAGTGTGCAGTATCCTGCTGGGATCATAGGCGTAGGAGCATAACTGTACCTTGGATCAGTATGAGATTGATTAGGGTTCAACTACAGTCCAGACCGAAGTTAATTTAGAGTAGGCTAGTGTCTGTAGCGTCTTAATATAGTGTATGTTTAATCTGGACTAGGTCCCGGGGTTTTTCTGCATTTACAGTTTCCTCGTCAACAAAATTCTGGTGTCTGTGTTATTTCTTTTCCGTATTATATTTTTATATAATTGAAATAATACAGGTTGTTTGTTGTTCAATCAATTAGAATATCCGACCTTATTGGTTGTTGATTTAAATTGATTGACACTTGGATATTGGTCTTTGGTACCATCCAAGTTATCTCTCTTTGATTAAGACTCGTGAATTGTATTTGCTTGAGTAAATCAAATTGAGAGATTGATATAATAACTCCTTGAGTATTTTCTATTGATTGAGTCTAACTGTCTATTTGATTCTCTAGAAAACAACTCGGAGTTATCCATACAGATTGCTAATCGAAATATTGGGTGAGGTTGTTAGACCCCCGCTTTTTCAGTTGAGTTAGACCTAAGACCAACCATTTTGTGAAAATGAGAGATTGCAATCGAGAGATTAATCTCCCACTGTTGTCGCCAATCTGTGGATGGGGAAAAGCAGTTTGCTGGTTTTTTAGGAAAGTGAAGAGTCGAGTGTGTTATCGAGACTCCTCGACCGAGAAAACTTCTTAACCTCACACAGACACACTACAAAGGGAGTGCTTAGATTCGAGAGATCAATCTGTGGCCTAAACCAAGTCAATGGCCGTTTCAGAGTCAATTCGGTCGTAAAAAGGGAGATAGGTTGATCTGTAGGAGGGAAGCTGAGAATTGTGTGGGATCAATGATGATCAAGGATTGTGGATGTGTTGAAGGTTTCTGATATAATTGGTGACTGTCGAATTCGAATAAGTTCTGATGGATTGATGAATTATTGAGAGTAGTTACTCGAGAAATTCTGTGTGTACGATTGCTGATAGCTAGTGATCATTCTTTGTCTTCAATCATGGATTCAAAGACTTATTTATATTGTCAGAGTTGTGAACACCTTGATCCCTATAAGTGTGACGGTTTCAGGAGTGGAAGAGTGGGCAAGTGAAATATCGTGGTAAAGTCAGTTCCATGTCATGTGGAGACTTTATGGATCGTGCACCCACTACTTTGCTAACTCCTTCAACTGTTTACACAACTTACGCACATTTCTCGTTGTGGATGAATCCACGTGCTGTAGGTCGGCAGACCAATACCCTAGTTGTTATCCCCCAATTTGACGTGATTGATGTCTCACGAATCGTGGAGTCTGCATAGCAGACGTGTATTTAGTTTGTCAGTTGAATGATTAGACAACGAGCCTAGGTTTTGCTGAATTGAGCATTGTCGACGAATGCTCAGTGATTCATGGATTTGGACGTGTTAGTCCTTGTGTTGATACTGCTTGTGTATTGTTATTGTAAATTCGGGCGTATGAGCAAGTTTTGCTCCACTCGACGAATTACTAATAGTTGGATGAGCAATTGAGCAAGTATTTCTCAATTCGACGAATTACCGATAAATTACTGAATATTGATATTTGATAGTGGATCAATATTCTAGCAACTGAGCGAGTATTGCTCAATTCAACGAATTACTGAATATTGATAGTGGATCAATATTCGAGCAACTGAGCAAGTATTGCTCAATTAGACAAATTACTGAATAATGAGAATTTGTCGAGAAACTGAGCAAGTATTGCTTAATTCGACAAATTACTAAATATTGATAGCTGGATCAATAATTGAGCAACTGAGCAAGTGTTGCTCAATTTGACAAAATATTTATTGGTGACGTGACCCAATAAAATATTAAAATATTGGTAAATTACCAAATTTTTTATGGGTGAAAACTACTCCTGCCGGGTTTTGGTAATCTGGGGTTTGAGGATGAGGAATGAATCTAAACCCTAAACAAATGCACTGCACGGTGAGTGCTTGTAGATTCGAGAGATCAATCTGTGCAAGTCCGGCCTAAACCAAGAAATGGCCGTTCCAGACTTGTTTCGGTCACAAAGTGAAGGAGATGGGGTTGTTCTTAGGGAGGGAAGCGAAGAAGGTGTTGAGATTGTGAAGGTATTGTATCTGTTTGACTTGTGTCAGAAAGCTGAACTGGCTTGCAGGATGTAAGCTATCATTTTCGGTGTTTGAATATGATTGTATCAACACTTGCCTATGTTATCTCGTTTTGTTCTTTTGAAAAATATGGCGGAGAAACTATTTATACAAGTCTTTTAGCCTAACCATCGTATCTCATGGGAAGTGGAGAGAGTGGAGTGATGAAGTAGTGGAGTAGTGTGTTGGTGTCACACGACCAGTATTTCCAACTTCTCCTATCATCACTAACCGTCCATGACTTCCTGACACGTTCTTGTGATGGCGCGTTGTGCGCTGCACGCTGTAAACTGCCAGACCAATACCCCAGTATGTATCCCCCAGTTTGTTACATGATTGATGTCTTGAACATGTGGATCGTGGGACCCACAGAAAGTAGCATGTAATGCTACGTTATTTAGGAAATTGATACTTGTGAAGTATCGTGTGTATACTATGCAGGTACTGCATCGAGTATATTCAGCATGTATGAAGCATCGCTGTTTGAGCGTCTCAAAATAACCCCATGTCCAACTTACTTCATGTGATGGTTTGGAGGTTGCACAAATAAGTCCTCCCTTGGATGACCACATGGTATGGTAGAGCGACGGATGGTGATCACCATGACTCTGCACTGACCAATTAACTCCTGACCAGAGATGTGTAACTAAGCCGATGAAGTTGGACAGACGAGATGATCTTTGAGACACTCATCTGCGACCGTTGATGGAATTAGGGTTTATGAAGAAGTGCGCAAGCATTACTTTTCAGCTTGGTCGAATCCAAGCTTGGGACACAACTTTGGCTAGGCCGATCTTGCATGCGTTTAGACGACATGACGGTGTAGGCGCGCATACCTCATTGATAAGTGTCTAAAACACCGTATTATTTATCTATTGTTTATGATTTCTCTGCTAGTTTTCTTGTAAATTATGTATCTTATGTTTCGTTTTTGAGTATTTAGGTACTTTGGAGTCACTTGGATCAAAAGAGGAGGAAACATGGAAAAAGCGTTGGAGCCGGATTGTGTCTCATTATTTGCTTTTATTTCTTCATCTCTGTCTGAAAAGTATGTCGTCTTTAGTGATGCAAATCTCTGTCTGAAAAGCACGACAACTTTAGTGATGATTCTCATTGAAGGGAAGAAGTGAATATGAGGAGTAAAAGACGGTTGTTGTTGGTGGAAGTCGAAAGAAAGCGTTCATTTGGAGCTTACAGAGCAAAAGCATCATTCACAAGCGAGCGATGTTTGGAACCAGGCTAGGACTCACAGCGAAGGAACGGAAGAATGAACTGTCAGTTGCTAAAAACTGACGG
Source organism: Papaver bracteatum (assembly GCA_023529315.1). NCBI lineage: Eukaryota > Viridiplantae > Streptophyta > Magnoliopsida > Ranunculales > Papaveraceae > Papaver > Papaver bracteatum. The sequence continues at coordinate 1,744,851 of JAJJWX010001044.1, forward strand.
TTGAGTTGAGCAAAGAATTAGGACAAGCCATATATGGAATGGTTAGCCCTTATCCGGTGGTGCAGGGCACCAATATCAATTTTAGTCATTACCAAGTCCTAAAAAAGAGGAAAATCAATATATCTCGTTTTCTTCCTCTTCATTACATCTCACATGAATTTCAGAAAAATGCCTAAAAATATGAGTAATGGCTGCGCCATTAGTTGGCTACTGATGAAGAAGAGATTTAGTGGGTTTTGATTGGTTGTGTAAACTCAGAAGCAAGAGATGATCTACTGGTGATTTGAGAATGAATAAAGATTCAAAGTTAGGGTTTGACATTAAATCGAAATAAGGGTTTGGAGGAATTGGTTTGTTCTGCCGGGAAATGGGTTGATTTATTGGAGAGATTTGACCTGGAATTCAAATTCAAGGAGATTTGTTACTCATCACATCTTGGTGGAATGGGTCACTGCAGCAACAAATGTGATGAACACATTCTCAGGTTTGTGCTGGTAATCTACACAACAAATGGGTAAGCAGAATCAGAAAATGGTTTAACTCGAATTAGAGTTTGGATCGATTATGGAAATGAACATGGATAGTTGTAAACTGAGTTGTTAAGGTGTGGTGTTGAGCTGCTAGTTGCCTGTGTTGGTGGTCACTGTTGGAACAGCTGAAATAGAGGTATGTTAGGTGAATGAATGTTACAGGGGTTGGAGCTAATGGAGTTGGTGCTGTTTATGAAGTGGTATGCCAATTGGTGTTTGCCATCATGGCTGTGGCAAGTATTGCAGGTGGTGAATTTGGTGTTCACACAGGAAGTTGAAGAATGGTAGTTGCACAGCTAAGAAGTGAGGTGGTCTAGTGGATGATGCAGGTGCAGGAATGGCTCGAATATTCGGGTGAACTGGTGGCTTGCTGTGATTGTTAAGATGATGGGGTACTGTGAGAAGGAAGAGGATGGCTTGAGCTATGGAATAGATTGTGCTGCCTGATGGTGTTTGAGCTCAAGTGAGCAGAGATCTTAAACTGTGATGGAAGTGGAAGCTACATCCAAGAGAAGGAACAAAGCAGCATAGTGGAGCACTGGCTGGGGGAATGGAGCTGCAAACTGATGACTTTCTGTGTTCAATATGGGAATGGAGAATGTGATGTTAAATAAGTCCCAGATGTTGTCATTGTTGCTGTTGTAGCAGGGAGGAGTTTTTGAATCTGTGACTGAGATGGTGAAGCTATGTAATGGACTGATGGAAGGGATATTGACAGTGGTTGTGAGAGTGTTCTTGGTATGAGCTGTGATGCAGCGTGATTGCTGCGATGCTGGGAAGGCTGGATTGAATGAACTGGTGCAGTGGGGATATTAAGGCCATGGGTTGTGTCTCAGGTGTATTTCACTGAGAATGATTATGTGTTGGTGGTTAAGGCAGTGGAGAATTTGGTGTTACAGGTGTGCGAATATGGACTGGGTGGAGAGCTTAAATGGGAGACAGAGATTAACCTAGTTGGTGCATCTCAGATGGAGAGTCCAGGCTTGAGTTGTAGTGGAAGCTGAAGCTGGAGTTTAAAGCTACAGAATGGAATTGGTGTTGGCCTTGAGATATAATGGAGAGTGAGGTGACAAGAGAAGTGCAGTTGCAGGCTATCTGAGGCAAAGGTTTGAATGTTGGTTTGGTTACAGAGATAGCAGCTGCGATTCGAGTGTGGTACTGCAGCGAACAAGTAAGGTGCAACTGAAGGCTCTATAGGTGATCAACAAAAGGCATAGCAAGGGAGTAGAGGCTTGTGCAAAGAATGAGTGTTGGATGGAGGTTGTGCACATGAGTCAGCTGGTAAGAAATTGGATTGAGATGGGTTTTTGCGGCTGGAAGGAGTTGAAGCTGTACACTGTGGTGATAGGTGGTAGCTGAAATGGTGGTGACTATGCTGGTGTAAGGTGAATGCATAGCCATCATGGATGAGGCATGAGCATGCTGGTATAATGCAGAGATAATAGGTTTGTTAGTGAAGCAAACTGAGTTCGAAACTGCATGGACATAATATGCAACCAACTGCAGAGACAGTGCGAAAACGGAGTAAAAATGGCGCGCCGATGAGCATAGTTCCTGTTGTCGGAATTCGGAGTTTGAAGTGTGAATTGCAATATTTCAGTGAATCACGAGGGGGGTATGAGTCGGATGCAAGAATTGATGGCCGGACATATGAGCTATGGACCACGCTTTTGGGTACGTTTTCGCAAGAAACAAGGAATTGGCTAAAATGGTTTTTGTGAATGTGTGGACTGCAGAGAAGCAAAGTGGAGCTACTGGAAGTGCAGAATTACGTGGTGACGTCTTCCAATGGTTCAAGTGATCGGGGAAAGTTTTCCGGTGATCGGATTCCGGCAACGGTGGCCGGATTCCGGTGATGACGTCATCACTCCGGCGACCCGTTTTGGACCCGAAAATTCCAGAGATATATTTTTCACACATGGGCTTGGTGGACTGGTAGATGGACGTGGACTCGAAGATTTTGAAGACTTTGACCTATTTTTGGAAAGCAAAGGGCTATAAAAAGAGAGTTTCTACAACAAAGAATACAACGTTTTTATTCTATTCTTGGAGCTTTTGCAGAGAACTACTTCTAGGGTTTGCTTTCTTTTATGTTTCATAGTCTTCCTTTGAATATTTTGATGATGAACTCCATGAATATGAGTAGCTAAATACAATAATTGGTTATGGGATAAAAGTTGATTTCTTCAAGCATGTTATTCGATTCTATGAATTAGTTTTGTCTCAATTTTATCATTTATGATTCATTATTTTTATTATCATATGATTTGAATGCTAGTTTGGTTGAGTCCGGAATCAATTGGATTTGTTTTCATCTCTATAGCTATATTAGGGTTTTCAATACGTAAAAGTTGTTATCTCTGATTTTTAGTAGCATCTTGTGGTTAATACTTGTAGTGATACATCTTTTTAATCGCATATGAATCATAACCTTTGTTAAAACGAATTAGTGATTTTACACGTTTGTTTGCATCGATTAGTCTTATTTCATAGAACTTATTGCTCTTAGGGAGTTAAATCTAATTGTGCTTTTACACTTTAGGTTGCTTTTTAAGAAGATTTCACAATATCATCTTTTAATGTTGTTTGTGATAAAATCAGGAAATAAACGGGATACTCTTGCGATCAAGATATCCTAGGACTTTTGATAATTGAGAGATTAAATACCAATTCTAATCATAGATGAAAAATACATGTTTATGAATGATACTATCCCTTAACCAATATCTTCTCCTTATTGATTATTCCAACTATTTACTTTGCTTTATTTAGTATTATTACTTTGATAAAAACAAAAACACACCTTGGGTTAATTGGTTACATAAGAATCTGAAAATTGCATAACAACAATCGCCTCTCTGTGGATACAAACTCTTTCTTATCGAATACTATATTCATAATTAGTAAAGTGAGGAAGTGAAAATATTTGTGTCGTCTGACAAGCGATCAAATTTTGGCGCCGTTTCCGGGGAGGCATTCGGCTTGTTATCTAGTTTTTAGTTTCTTTTTATTATTTTGCTGCTTGCATACTTATGTTTCGTTTCTTTTCTTGTTTCTCACTTGTTTGCGAGAATTGTTTTTCAGGTACCTAATCTCTGGCTTCTAAATATTGGAATTATCCAAGGTACGGGATAGCTACTCGAAAAGGCACAATACTCCAACCAAGGCAAGGCACGATGGAAGAACACGACTTGGAAGTAGAACACGAAGCTCTTCGGTAAGAAGGAGAGGAAGTAGAACACGATATTCCTTTTGAAGAAGAAGGAGAAGGAGAAGAAGCAATGGGTGACCCTGCAAATCGTTCACTTAAAGACTTATCTTATCACAAGCTGGATATACAGCAGGGTTGCATTCAAACCGACTCCACTTTTGAAATCAAGATGGGACTTCTTAGAGAATTACCAAAGTTCCATGGTTTGGTGAATGAAGATCCAAACAAGCATCTTATGGATTTCCACACCATTGTCATGGCTATGCTCCCAGCAAATATGGAGGTGGATGGTGCTATGTTGAAGGTTTTTCGATTCTCATTGGAAGGTAATGCTAAGGATTGGTTATACTACTTGCCTTCCGGGAGTGTTACAACTTGGAATGGGCTCAAGAAACTCTTTCTAGAGAGATATTTTCCTGCATCTAAGGCTACTCAAATTCGCAAGGAGATTTGCGAAATGAAGCAAAATGTCGGAGAATCGTTATATGATTGTTGGGAACGATACAAGAGGTTGGTGGCAAGCTGTCCTCATCACCAATTTAGTGACGCTATGATCATCCAATACTTCTATGAAGGACTTCAATCAAGTGATAGGAATCTTATCGACGCAGCAGGTGGTGGTGCACTAGTGAGCAAGACGGTGGCACAAGCTAGAGAGTTGATTTAAAACATGGCAGCAAACTCTCAACAATTCTTGAGTCGTGGTTCGGATGTGCTTCTTCGGCAAGTCAATGAAGTGAGCGAGGTGGAGGAACTTCGTCAACAAATGGGAAACATCACAGCAATGCTACAACAAGTTTCAGCCGCGGTGATACCAAATTCTCATGGGTATGAAGACGTCAATGAGCAAGCTAATGCGGTTTTTCCAAATCAGCCAAGACGGTATGATCCTTATTCCAATACTTACAATCCGGGATGGAGAGATCACCCCAATTTTAGCTATGCGAATAAGCAAGGAGCGGTTCAACAACCAACTTTCAACAATTCGGGTGGATTTCAACCTCAACAACAACAATTCCAAATGCGTCAACAATTTCAACAATCTCAATTTCAACAACAAAAACCTCAAAATCAGGGGTCTAGTATGGAAGAGTTGATGAAATCTTTTATGCAAAGAACGGAGAGCACAATGAAAGAGTTGCAAATCCAAGTTGGTTCTATGGCTCTTGAGATGAACCAAATGAAGGCACAAAATAGTGGGAAACTCCCTTATCAACCTATTAACCCAAAAGAGGGTGTCAATGCGATTACGTTGAGAAGTGGTACACAACTTGTGCCACCCGAAGTTGCTAATTCGGGCAAGGTGGAAATACCAAAGGAACCTGTTTTGGAGGAGAATAATGAGGATTCTCCCCAAACTTCTGAGGTACCTATTCCTAACTCTAAAACTCTTATTCCTACTTATGTTCCTCCTTTACCTTTTCCTCGCAGATTTGCAAATTCTAAGAAGGAGGCACTAGAAAAGGAGATTTTAGACGTTCTTAAGAAGATTCATGTGAACATACCACTCATTGATTCTATTAATCAAGTTCCAAAGTATGCAAAAGTGTTGAAGGACTTGTGTACTAATAAGCAAAGGCTCAAAGGTAATGAAGTGCTTAGTGTGGGGGATAATGCTTCGGCAATCTTACAACACAAACTTCCACTGAAATGCAAAGACCCGGGCAGCTTTGACATCCCCGTCACAATTGGTACCACTACATTTAACAAAGCAATGTTAGACTTAGGTGCATCCGTTAATGTTATGTATGCATCTATGTATAAGTCGCTTGATTTAGGTCCTCTCAAAAAGGATGAAATTGTGTTGCAATTAGCCGATCGTTCTAATGTCTACCCTATGGGTATTGTTGAGGATGTTCTTATGAAGGTTAATCAACTAGTATTTCCTGCTGACTTTTGTGTCTTAGAGATGGATGAAGGTTCACCGGACTCGTCTCTTCCATTGCTACTTGGGCGTCCCTTCATGAAAACGGCGAAGACCATTATTAATGTGGATAAGGGAACGCTAACTATGGAGTTTGATGGAGAAGTAATACGTTTCAACATTTTTGAGACGATGAGATATCCTAGTGATGTCCACTCTTGCTTCTCCGTTGATGTTATGGATACTTTGGCACAACAAATGTTTGAATTGAATGGTGATGATGCTTTGGAAACCGTTTTAATTACATCCATTGATAATGGTGTAGAATGTGGTAATGAGGTCAAAGAAGCCCTTGGTGATCTCAACTCACTACAAGGATGCCCGAAAACTCATAATATCTCTTTTATTTCTTTACCATGCAGTGATGAAAAACTTTTACCTTCTATTGTTAAATCTCCAAAGTTAGAATTGAAACCTCTTCCTAGTCACTTAAAGTACTTGTACTTGGGTGACAATGAAGAGTTACCTGTGATTGTTTCTAACGAGCTTAGTGAATTACAGGAGCAAAAACTTCTAAGGGTGCTAAGGAAGCACAAGACGGCCATAGGATGGACAATTGCCGATATCAAGGGTATAAGCCCTGCCGTTTGCATGCATAAGATTCGTTTGGAGGACGATGCAAAGCCTACAAGGGAAGCACAACGTCGTTTGAACCCCCATATGATGGAAGTTGTGAAAAAGGAGATAATCAAGCTTTTGGAAGTGGGTGTCATCTACCCCATATCCGATAGCAAGTGGGTGAGCCCGGTACAAGTTGTACCAAAGAAATCAGGTGTGACGGTGGTGTAGAATGATGAGAATGAACTTGTCCCAACTTGTGTGCAAACCAGTTGGAGGGTTTATATTGATTATAGGAAATTGAATGCCACTACTAGAAAAGATCACTTTCCATTACCTTTTATTGATCAAATGCTTGAATGTTTAGCTGGACACTCTTATCATTGCTTTCTTGATGGCTATTCAGGTTATAATCAGATTGTGATAGCACCGGAGGATCAAGAGAAAACCACTTTCACTTGTCCTTTTGGTACTTTTGCTTATCGAAGGATGCCTTTTGGCTTGTGCAATGCTCCAGCTACTTTTCAAAGGTGTATGGTAAGTATATTTTCAGAATATGTTGAAAACATAATCGAAGTGTTCATGGACGACTTTAGTGTCTTTGGTGACTCATTTTACCTTTGTTTGAACAATTTGTCACTAATCCTTGAATGATGTGTTGAAACAAATCTTGTGCTTAATTGGGAGAAGTGCCATTTCATGGTGACTCATGGCATAGTTTTAGGCCATATAGTATATTCTAAAGGCTTGGAAGTTGATAAATCTAAGATAGACCTTATTCGTGCTCTTACCCCTCCCACTACGGTGAGGGAGATACGCTATTTTCTTGGTCATGCAGGTTTTTACCGTAGATTCATCAAGGATTTTTACAAGATAGCATCACCACTTTGTACCTTATTGCAAAAAGATGTGGTTTTTAACTTTGATGAGAAGTGTATGGCGGCATTCAATTGTTTGAAAGAACTTTTGATTTCAGCCCCTATCATTAAACCACCGGATTGGAGCAAGCCTTTTGAGCTCATGTGTGATGCAAGTGACTATGCGGTTGGTGCGGTGCTTGGGCAGCGTGTGGGGAAGATACCTCATGCTATTTATTATGCTTCTAGAACGTTAAATGAAGCCCAACAAAACTACACTACCACTGAAAAAGAGTTATTAGCTATTGTTTTTGCTTTGGAAAAGTTTCGCTCTTATCTAATTGGTACAAAAGTTGTTGTCTTTTCAGATCATGCAGCACTTAGGTACTTTCTTACAAAGAAAGAGGCGAAACCGAGGCTCATACGATGGATTTTACTCTTGCAAGAGTTTGATATTGAAATCAAAGACAAGAAAGGAATTGAGAATACCGTTGCGGATCATTTGATCCATCTTGCTGTGGACAAGGAAGTTATCCCGTTGCGTGAAAGTTTCCCGGATGAGCAACTATTCTCAATTGCGTTTGGAGAACCATGGTATGCGGATATTGTTAATTAATTGGTAACTAAACAAATCCCAAAGAACTTGTCTCGTGCTGAGAGGGACAAACTTAATAGGTTAGGGAACCAATATATATGGGATGATCCATACTTATGGAAACATGGCAGCGACCAAGTCATACGAAGGTGCGTTCCCGAATCTGAATTTAACTCTATCTTGTCTTTTTGTCACTCCTATGCTTGCGGAGGAAATTTTGGGAGTAAAAGAACAGCTCACAAGGTACTTGAAAGCGGTTTTTATTGGCCAACCTTATTTAAGGATACACACATATTTTGCACAACTTGTGATAGGTGCCAAAGAACAGGCAATCTAGGTGCTCGAAATCAAATGCCACAAACTTTTATTCAATTTATTGAAGTTTTTGATGTATGGGGTATTGATTTTATGGGTCCTTTTTTCAACTCTCATGGGAATTTTTATATCTTACTTGCTGTTGATTATGTCTCGAAATGGGTGGAAGCTAAAGCCACCCCAACTAATGATTCTAAAGTGGTTTCAGATTTTTTGCAAGCTAACATTTTTGCAAGGTTTGGAATTCCAAGAGCCATAATTAGCGATGGGGGTTCTCACTTCAAAAACAAGTTCTTACAAGGATTGTTGAAGAAGTACAATGTGTCGCACAAGATTGCAACACCATATCATCCCCAAACCAATGGACAAGCCGAGGTGTCGAACCGAGAGGTGAAATCCATACTAGAGAAGACGGTGAATCCAACAAGGAAAGATTGGAGCATGCGACTTAATGATGCTTTGTGGGCTTATAGAACCGCATACAAAACACCTATTGGGATGTCTCCTTTTAGGATTGTGTACGGTAAGCCTTGTCACCTACCCGTTGAGATTGAACATAAAGCGTTTTGGGCGATTAAGCAATGCAATTTGGAGTTAGATTGTGCTGGAAAACAAAGGAAATTGCAAATCCAAGAGCTAGAGGAGTTACTCCATGATGCATTTGAAAGCTCGCGCATTTACAAGGAGAAAACTAAGGCATTTCATGATTCTATGATTTCTAGAAATCAATTTTGTGTTGGGAAGAAAGTGCTTTTGTTTAATTCTCACTTGCAACTATTTCCGGGTAAACTAAGGTCACGTTGGATCGGACCTTTTATTGTTACTAATGTGTTTTCTCATGGTGCAGTAGAAATTCGTAGCATAGCTACATGAAAGGAGTTTAAAGTGAATGGACACCGGCTGAAACCATATTATGAGAACTTTACTTCCGAAGTTGTGGAAGGTGTGAACTTTGTGGATGCACTCCCGCTGGAGGAGTCTTAGTGAACAAGGAGTACGTCGGGCTGACGACTTTAAACCAAGCGCTAAGTGGGAGGCAACCCACCGGTTTTGTATCTTTATCCTTATCTTTTTATTTTTATGCATTTGCTTTTATCTTTATTTTCGTTGTTTTTGCATATCATTTGCGGAATTTCCCACCTTGAACTCTCTTTGGATGATTCAATTTTACATTGAGGACAATGTAAAGTTTAAGTGTGGGGGAGCATTTATATGTTTGTATAGTTTTTTTTAGTTTGTTTTATGCCTTTAAAAAAAAATCAGAAAAATAGAAAAACCAAGAATTTTTTTTTGTGCTTTTTGAACTTCGAAATCTAGAAACTTTTGCCTTTAGGATGACACCATTAGTGGATGGAACCATTTTGAATGCAGGAGTTGAGGAACCGATTAACTAAAAGGGGACGAACATAACTCATAATCATAAATACCATGATAGTTGTTACCATATCTCGGAATATCACCATATCGCATTCTATTTTTATTTTTCCATATTTATCTATTGTTCTCTAAGTGCTTTGGTGGGTCACTAAAAATCGAGTTGTTATTACTGCTAGGATGAAATAGAGTGGTTGAGTTACTAGAAAAAAAAAAGAAAAAAAAATGACCGACCAATTAGACCAAACGGAATAAAATGACACTTGGGAATAGCAGTATGTGTGAAACGTAGTCCCTGTCTCCGTCGCCTAAACAAGCGTGGAATGCAGGATCCAAGGCAACTATCATGTACTTTCTGACAAGAATCATGCGCTTGGATCCAGTTTGATCCAATCATGTTTTCTAAAAAAAATTAAAAAAAAAAATGAAGAAAAAATGAAAATGAAAAAGAAAAGAAAAAGAAAGGAAAGTATTATATTGTTTGAATAAAGTCACTCCTGGTTCCCTTGTATATGCTAGTGAGTTGATGTAGAATTCATACCAAGTAGCTCAATCCAATAGGAATAGGTTCATCTTAGCAGTGACCTTCAGACAGATATGGGAAACATCGATCACTTGTGAACATTCGCCAACATCTACATCTATATCCATCTTCTTAATATTTTCATTGTGATTGTGGTTTGTTAGTTTCCTAGTATTGTGGCTTGTTCGACTATCTAATTAAAGCTTTACTAATATATGAATTGAATTTGTGCAAGGTACCTCCTCCTGTAGTCATTTTGGATTCGTTCATTGATTTGTCACAAATAGACGGAGTTGGAAATATAGGTTTTGTAGGCATACCTCTTGTAAACCTTCACGAGACTAAAACTCGTCCACTAGGGACACCTAGGGGTTCAAAGGCTTGTTATTTATGCTTAAAGTGACCGTAGCCTCGACGAGACGGAGTTGTATGTATTCTTTATAATTATTTTGTGTGATTTGCTCGAGGACTATCAAAGTCTAAGTGTGGGGGAATTTGATAGGTGTCTAAAACACCATATTATTTATCTATTGTTTATGCTTTCTCTGCTAGTTTTCTTGTAAATTATGTATCTTATGTTTCATTTTTGAGTATTTAGGTACTTTGGAGTCACTTGGATCAAAAGAGGAGGAAACATGACAATAGCGTTGGAGCCGGATTGTGTCTCATTATTTGCTTTTATTTCTTCATCTCTGTCTAAAAAGTATGTCGGCTTTAGTGATGCAAATCTCTGTCTGAAAAACACGACAACTTTAGTGATGATTCTCATTGAAGGGAAGAAGTGAATATGAGGAGTAAAATACGGCTGTTGTTGGTGGAAGTCGAAAGGAAGCGTTCATTTGGAGCTTACAGAGCAAAAGCGTCATTCACAGGCGAGCGATGTTTGGAACCAGGCTAGGACGCACAACGAAGGAACGGAAGAATGAACTGTCAGTTGCTCAAAACTGACGGTTGAGTTGAGCAAAGAATTAGGACAAGCCATATATGGAATGGTTAGCCCTCATCCAGTGGTGCAGGGCACCAATATCAATTTTAGTCATTACCAAGTCCTAAAAGAGAGGAAAATCAATTTATCTCGTTTTCTTCCTATTCATTACATCTCACATGAATTTCAGAGAAATGCCTAAAAATATGAGTAATGGATGCGCCATTAGTTGGTTGCTAATGAAGAAGAGATTTAGTGGGTTTTGATTGGTTGTGTAAACTCAGAAGCAAGAGATGATCTGCTGGTGATTTGAGAATGAATAAAGATTCAAAGTTAGGGTTTGACATTAAATCGAAATAAGGGTTTGGAGGAATTGGTTTGTTCTGCCGGGAAATGGGTTGATTTATTGGAGAGATTTGACCTGGAATTCAAATTCAAGGAGATTGTTACTCGTAACATCTTGGTGGAATGGGTCACTGCAGCAACAAATGTGATGAACACATTCTCAGGTTTGTGCTGGTAATCTACACAACAAATGGGTAAGCAGAATCAGAAAATGGTTTAACTCGAATTAGAGTTTGGATTGATTATGGCAATGAACACGGATAGTTGTAAACTGAGTTGTTAAGGTGTGGTGTTGAGCTGCTACTTGCCTGTGTTGGTGGTCACTGTTGGAACAGCTGAAATAGAGGTATGTTAGGTGAATGAATGTTACATGGGTTGGAGCTAATGGAGTTGGTGTTGTTTATGAAGTGGTATGCCAATTGGTGTTTGCCATCATGGCTGTGGCAAGTATTGTAGGTGGTGAATTTGGTGTTCACACAGGCAGTTGAAGAATGGTAGTTGCACAACTATGAAGTGAGGTGGTCTAGTGGATGATGCAGGTGCAGGAATGGCTCGAATGTTCGGGTGAACTGGTGGCTTGCTGTGATTGTTAAGATGATGGGGTACTGTGAGAAGGAAGAGGATGGCTTGAGATATGGAATAGATTGTGTTGCCTGATGGTTTTTGAGCTCAAGTGAGCAGAGAGCTTAAACTGTGATGGAAGTGGAAGCTACAGCCAAGGGAAGGAACAAAGCAGCATAGTGGATCACTGGCTGGGGGAATGGAGCTGCAAACTGATGACTTTCTGTGTTCAATATGGGAATGGAGAATGTGATGTTAAAGAAGTCCCAGATGTTGTCATTGTTGCTGCTGTAGCAGGGAGGAGTTTTTGAATCTGTGAATGAGATGGTGAAGCTATGTAATGGATTGATGGCAGGGATATTGACAGTGGTTGTGAGAGTGTTCTTGGTATGAGCTGTGATGCAGCGTGATTGATGCGATGCTGGGAAGGCTGGATTGAATGAACTGGTGCAGTGGGGCTATTAAGGCCATGGGTTGTGTCTCAGGTGTAGTTCACTGAGAATGATTATGTGTTGGTGGTTAAGGAAGTGGATAATTTGGTGTTGCAGGTGTGCGAATATGGACTGGGTTGAGAGCTTAAATGGGAGACAGAGATTAACCTAGTTGGTGCATCTCAGATGGAGAGGCCAGGCTTGAGTTGTAGTGGAAGCTGAAGCTGGAGTTTGAAGCTACAGAATGCAATTGTTGTTGGCCTTGAGATATAATGGAGAGTGAGGCGAAAAGAGAAGTGCAGTTGCAGGCTAGCTGAGGAACAGGTTTGAATATTGGTTTGGTTACAAAGATAGCAGCTGCGATTCGAGTGTGGTACGGCAGCGAACAAGTAAGGTGCAACTGAAGGCTCTATAGGTGATCAACACAAGGCACATCAAGGGAGTAGAGGCTTGTGCAAAGAATGAATGTTGGATGTAGGTTGTGCAGATGAGTCAGCTGGTAAGAAATTGGATTGAGATGGGTTTTTGCGGCTGGAAGGAGTTGAAGCTGTACACTGTGGTGATAGGTGGTAGCTGAAATGGTGGTGACTATACTGGTGTAAGGTGAATGCATAGCCATCATGGCTGAGGCATGAGCATGCTGGTATAATGCAGATATAATGGGTTTGTTAGTGAAGCAAACTGAGTTCGAAACTACAGGGACATAATATGCAACCAACTGCAGAGACAGTGCGAAAACGGAGTAAAAATGGCGCGCCGGTGAGCATAGTTCCGGTTGTCGGAATTCGGAGTTTGAAGTGTGAATTGCAATATTTCAGTGAATCACGAGGGGGGTATGAGTCGGATGCAAGAATTGATGGCCGGACATATGAGCTATGGACCACGCTTTTGGGTACGTTTTCGCAAGAAACAAGGAATTGGCTAAAATGGTTTTTGTGAATATGTGGACTGCAGAGAAGCAAAGTGGAGCTACTAGAAGTGCAGAATTACTTGGTGACGTCTTCCAATGGTTCAAGTGATCGGAGAAAGTTTTCCGGCGACCGGATTCCGGCAACGGTGCCCAGATTCCGGTGATGACGTCAGCACTCCGGCGACCCGTTTTGGACCCGAAAATTCCAGAGATATATTTTTCACACATGGGCTTGGTGGACTGGTATATGGACGTGGACTCGAAGATTTTGAAGACTTTGACCTATTTTTGGAAAGCAAAGGGCTATAAAAAGAGAGTTTCTATAACAAAGAATACAACGTTTTTATTCTATTCTTGGAGCTTTTGCAGAGAACTACTTCTAGGGTTTGATTTCTTTTATGTTTCATAGTCTTCCTTTGAATATTTTAATGATGAACTCCATGAATATGAGTAGCTAAATACAATAATTGGTTATGGGATAAAAGTTGATTTCTTCAAGCATGTTATTCGATTCTATGAATTAGTTTTGTCTCAATTTTATCGTTTATGATTCATTATTTTTATTATCATATGATTTGAATGCTAGTTTGGTTGAGTCCGGAATAAATTGGATTTGTTTTTCATCTCTAAACCTATATTAGGGTTTTCAATACGTAAAAGTTGTTATCTCTGATTTTCAGTAGCATCTTGTGGTTAATACTTGTAGTGATACATCTTTTTAATCGCATATGAATCATAACCTTTGTTAAAACGAATTAGTGCTTTTACACGTTTGTTTGCATCGATTAGTCTTATTTCATAGAACTTATTGCTCTTAGGGATTTAAATCTAATTGTGCTTTTACACTTTAGGTTGCTTTTTAAGAAGATTTCACAATAGCATCTTTTAATGTTGTTTGTGATAAAATCAGGAAATAAACGGGATACTCTTGCGATCAAGATATCCTAGGACTTTTGATAATTGAGAGATTAAATACCAATTCTAATCATAGATGTAAAATACATGTTTATGAATGATACTATCCCTTAACCAATATCTTCCCCTTATTGATTATTCCAACTATTTAATTTGCTTTATTTAGTATTATTACTTTGATAAAAACAAAAACACACCTTGGGTTAATTGGTTACATAAGAATCTGAAAATTGCATAACAACAATCGCCCCTCTGTGGATACGAACTCTTTCTAATCGAATACTATATTCATAATTAGTAAAGTGAGGAAGTGAAAATATTTGTGTCGTCTGACAAGCGATCACTCATTGTCTCACGAAAGTGTGATCTGGGCCACTCAATTCGTCCTGCGAAGTTGTGTGGTTGAGATAAATTTGCGATAGAAAACTGGTGCCGCAAAAGCCGCTCATCATGCCATCTTCAGGCACGCGTTCCAAGACGACCAGGCTTGGTCGGTCTTGGCCGATTGACCTAGCGTGTAGGTGGTAGGATGGAGTTCACGTCCATACCCTGACATCCCATAGAAACATGATCTAAGCCACTCAATTTGTCTGGTGAAATCGAGTGGTCAAGATTAGTTTGCAGCTTGGGAGGTGCGACCACACTTGTTTTGGGCGCACGAATAGAGACATATAGCCAAGTTCGGTCTTGGCCGGTTGGGTGTGGAGATAGGTGGGCCCGCAGTGATCATGTTGATACTTACCAGACCTGCTTATCCTATTCCGGGACCCTCCATCCGCTCTGGATAAGATGGACGTTCGTGATCGCGGGACAAACCCTAATTAGGGCATTTACGGCCGTGTGTCACACCCTGTTTTGGGCATGCGAATCGAGGTGACTAACTATAGTTGGTCCTGAACGATCTGTCAGGTATGCAGGTGGGCCCACGGTGGTTGTTTTAACATGCTATGGGCCCTCTGAATCTACATCTACACCCTCCATCTATACTTGCGAAGATGGATGGTTGAGACTGTTTTGCGACACATGTAATGTGCCGCAAACCCTAATTTAGGGTTTTCTTCCATACTTCTTTGGTTTGGACATTTTGGAAAGCTAGGCCAATCTTTCGGGGAGGCCGACCATGCGGGGCCCGCATTGGTTCAGCAGCGGATATTCCATACCTTCTCGGGGGTTATGGAATCGATCTGGGCCATCCAATCATGCTGATGGAGTTGGATGGTCGTGATCATATCCAGACTGATACGGTCAGTCTGTATGCTCAATCGGGCTAGTATAACACATCGAGAGTGGCTCAATCGGGCTAGTATAACACATCGAGAGTTGCAGCATGTACGGGTATTTCGTACATATTTCATTATAATGCTTGGAGATTCGTGTTGCTCTGCTGAGAGCAACACTCAGTCGTCATGCCGCACAGATAATGAGTACATGAAATACAAGGCTGGTTGCGCATTAATTAATAGTGCTGTAAATTCATAGGGTATTGGGATTGTTGCTACATATTCCAACCTGGATAAATTTTGTGTATTTTATTCACAGAATGGGATTGTTTCCACATGCTCCATTCTAGGTGAATTAGTAAAGCGAAGGAGTATCCATCACTTATTAATGGCCTTATCTTTTACAAGATGTTAGCGTATAATTTTTTGCTTTTACTATCTTAGCCTTAAATGAAAATCCACCATCAACATTAAGTCCCATGCATAGCACATAATGGTTACACTGTTGTGGGGTAGGCATGAGATGGTGACAAATTTATACATTGAAATAACCAAGCTAGAGTGAATGCATATTTACTGGATAGGTCGGCATCGTCAGGCGTCACCCTGGGAATCATGTTAAGGTTTGGAGGAGAAGTGCGACCTGTTCGACGTTGAGACCTCATTCATCGGACGAGTTCCGTTGTAGTTGACCCGGTCTCCCTTAGGGTTTCCTTCAGTATGCATGCGGGGTTTAAAACTGCCGATAGATTTTTATTTTATTTTGCAGAAAACTCTATCTCTCCAACATGCCGAGCAACAGTAGATCATCTTCTTCGTATCACCCAGGATCTTATGTCAAGCGTGCGCGACCTCCATATGTATTTCATGATGAATCCCCGGCTCATGTTCTTCGAGTCAAGAAGATCATACCGGTTCGTCTTCTTTTCTTTTCTGATCGAATTGCTTGTTCCTCATAATGATCAGGTGAATAATCCTTTCCTTCTCGCAGAGATACCCCACCGGGATATACGTAACAGTTATCGATGATGACGACTTAAACAGTCCTCTTCCTTCAAACTCCAACACGCCTACTCCTGCGAACCTTGAAGATGCCGATCTAGGTATCTCATCTTATAAATACCTCAATGCAGGTCTTCCATTCGATGTTTGCATGAAGTGTTTATCATCCAGCTACCGAGACGTCGGTGGATTCTTAGTGCGGAAGGAGTTTGTACCTTTGTACACAAAATTTTGGAGAAAGTACGGCCATATCGCAACCAGGAATGTAGTCTGATACTGTCCATCTGCTTTGGTCACCACGGTAAACTACCTTCTTCCCATGGTTGCTGAGATGGAGAATATTTCTATCCGCAATGTTGCCGAATCGAGCCTCGAAAAGTGGGAGGATATGGTATCTACCTGCGAATCCATGGAGTTTAACGTGGGTTAGTTGCGACAGCGTCTTGATATCATCAAGGTTGATCAATCTGGTATCCTCGCAAATATTGTTCCGGCTGCGAAAGATATCTTGGAAGAGGAGAAGGCTCTGGCTGCGGAATCAAAGAAAGTAGAACAGGCAGTACAATACTTGAAGAAAAGGACAGAGAGGTATCAGGCTAGAATGGAGATGATGCTCTCAAGGAACTATAATCTGCTAGATGGCCTCCTTTAAGTCGCATGCAGCTGTATTCCTTCATTGTTAATGACATTTGTGTCAAAGTTTTCTTTTGAACATCTTTGCGGAATAAATTGCACTGGTTTTTGATTGGTGAAACAGGTTTTCATTAATGCATCTATGAATATAATTGAGGATTCAAACATGTAATGAAAATAAATGTTTGTATCGTAGCGTCATGAGACAGAGTGGACAATGGTCAAGCATGATATGCTTTGAGCCATTTTCCATTGATGACCGCTTCCAGCCTACCTCTGTCCACCTTGATGATCTTGTAGTAGCCAGTATTGCAAGCCTTGGTCACAGTGTAGGGACCTTCCCATTTTGGTGAGAATTTTGGTGCAGACATGTCTTGCTGGATGTGCTTGTCCGTTTTTAAGACCCAATCTCCCACTTTGAAAACACGTGATTTCACAGTATTGTTATATGCCCTGTAAATTCTGTTCATGTACACCTGAGTGCATTCTTCCACTTTGTTGCTTCTGAAATCCAGAGTGTCTAACTCCGCTATTCTAGAGTTAGAAGCTTCATCCTCGTCCCAGTATATCCCGGTCACTGCCGCAATCCTAGATGATGGGATTTTGATCTCTTTCGGGAGAATTGTGTTCTCTCCGTAAACAAGTGAATATGGGGAAACTCCAATGGAGCTTTTAGGTGATGTCCGGTATGCCCATAGTTCCATTGGTAATTGGTCATGCCATTCCCTAGGATTTTCATGTACTGTTCAACTGATGATCTGGAGCAGCGTCTTGTTGGTACTTTCATCTTGTCCGTTCCCTTGAGGATAGTAGATGGTGGAGAAAACCTGTTTGATGCCATATCCTTCAAGTAACTCCCGTACCTGTTTATTGGCGTAGGGAGTGCCATTATCAGTGATAATATGCTTCCACAATTGATGTGTTCTTTAATGAAAGTGGTAATTGTTTCTCCTGTAGTTCCTCGCAGGGGAATGGCTTCTACCCATTTGGTGAAGTATTCTGTCTCGATTATGATGTACTCATGCTGCTTCTATGAGGGCGGGTTGATTTTCCCGATAATGTCCAGTCCCCATCTGTAGAATGGCCACAGACTGCTTATTGAGTGCAAAGGGGTGGAAGGCGCGTGAACAAGGTTCCCATGAATCTGGCATTTGTGACAGCTTTGAACAAAAGCGGTCGCGTCATCCTCCATGGTCTATCAATAGTATTTCTCGTGTATCTGGAGAAACAATTTCCTCTTCCCTTTATGTTCCCCTTCGTATGTTTCTTTCAGAATGACTGGAATTTCCACCCCAGCCAGGCATCTTAATAGATTACCTCCGAAACACTTGCGGTACAGGATCCCTTCGTGGAATACGAACCGCTTGGCATTTTGATTTATCTTAATGGCATCCTTTTGATTGACAGAAGTTGTTCTGTCATGAAGATAGTTGATGTATGGCTCTATCCAGTCCCCAGTGTGGTTCACACTAAAAACTTCCAATTGGTGTGGCGGTGCTTGGCAATTTGAGCAGGACTTCTGAAGTAGTCTGGATTGAGTCTCCATCTCCGACCAGTAATAGCCCAGACGTTGGAGTCGTCGGTAAAGCGTTACCACTAGTGATTGTCCGCAAATTTCATTGTGAACACGATTCATCTGTAGTTGTGCTTCGTCATCTCCAATCCATCTTGATAGAGAACCGTCTGGATTTCGATAATACAGCATACCATGAAGCATGAAGAAGTTCTGTAGGGTTTTGAGACTGACCTTTCCTTGGGAGATCTAGTTGTTGAGCTCTTGAGTGATCGGAGTTCGCCAATCATCAGTCTTGGTGTCTCAGTATTGTGATAGCCATGTCAATTCTATGGTTCTCCTCTTTAATGTCAGGGTTTCTTCCGAACCTTCGAACTTCAATTTGGAAGCCAGTGTTGCCAGACAGTCGGCGTGTTTTTTGTTACTGAGACCAACATGGATTATGGTTGCATCGGAAAAATAGTTTAGTAACCTTTGAGATTCTAATCAGTATAGAGCTAGTGTTACTTCCTTCAATACATATACTCCACTCATCTGATTTACCAGTAACTTGGAGTCACCTATTATCTCCATACACGTGACTCCTGCTTGCTTAGTTATTGACAGCCCTATGAGGAAAGCTTCATACTCTGCTGAGTTTTTGGTGCATTCGAAGTCCATCTTGAAGGAATGTGAGAATACTTCCCCAGTTGGAGAGACTAATACCACACACGCTCCTCCAGTATTACTACTAGGGGTAGCAGAGCCATCAAAATACAGGATCCACACTTCTTCTTCTAAAACGGAGATGTCTGGAAATTCTTCAGGAAGGTCTTCTTGTAGTCCTGTAGTGCCTTCTCCAGGAAATGCTGCCAGTAAATCTGCAACTGCCTGACCCTTGATAGCTCTAGGTGACGCACATTTTATGTCCAGCTCTGACATTTGGAGAATCCATTTGCATGTCCTTCCCTTCAGGACCGGCTTTGAAAGTAAAAACTTTGCAGGATCATATTTAGACACGAGTATCACCCTATTAGACAGTAGGTAATGCCTAAACTTCTGAATAGAATGGATCAAGGCCAAACATGCTTTTTCCGCCCTAGGGTATATGAGTTCGGCGTCTCTTAATATTCGGCTGAAGTAGTATATAGGATGTTCGACTCCCTCACCATCTTCCTGAGCGAGTAGAGCCCCTACGGCGGTGTCACTGAAGGCGGTGTAGAGACGCAGGGGCTACCCTTGGACATGAGACTTCATGATGGCTGGAGATGATAGTATTCGTTGAATCTTTCGAAAAGCTTCCTGTTGGATTGCGGTCCAAACGAAGCTACCTCCTTTCTTCAGTAAGGGAGTGAATGAGGCGGAAAGTTGGGCTAGACCAGATATAAAACGTCGGATATAGTTTACCTTGCCCATGAAACTTTGGAGTTCCTTCACAGTTCGGGGAGGCGGCATTGTGAAGATAGCCTGAGTCTTGGATGGGTCTACCTTGATCCCTTCCGCAGTTATTTGGAATCCCAGAAATTTGCCTGAAGAGACACCGAAAGCGCATTTCAAAGGATTGATCTTCAACTTGTATTCTCGACACCTATCAAACACTTTCCGTAAGACGTTGGAGTGATCTTCTCGAGCCCTGGACTTGACCCCAATATCATATACGTAGTCTTCTACTTGTTTATGCATCATGTCATGGAAGATTCCCATCATAGCACGTTGATACGTTGCGCCGGCGTTCTTTAAACCGAATGGCATAACAGTATAGTAAAAATTGCCAAGAGGGGTTCGAAAGGCTGTCTTACTTGCATCGTGCTCATACATCCTTATCTGATTGTAGCCGCTGTAACCATCCATGAAGGAGAACATTCCGTATCCGCTGGTAGCGTCTACTAACATGTCGATGTTAGGTAGAGGAAAGTCGTCCTTGGGGAAGCACTTGTTCAAGTCTCTGAAATCCACACAACACTGAATCTGTCCATTTTTATTTTTTACTGGGACCACATTAGCTAACCAGGTTGGATGATAGATAGGTCTGATGAAGCCAGCAGCTAACAACTTCTGAATTTCGTCCTTGATTTGCTCTTCCACTTCGTGTCTGAATTGCCTCGGAGATTGCTTGACCAGTTTTGATCCAGGTATGACATGAAGGTGATGGGTGACCAATTTCTCGTCTATACCTGGCATTTCCTCGTATGTCCAGGAAAACACATCTTGGTACTCCTTGAGTAGTTGGACAAGACTCGCACGTTCGGCCACGAATAGAGTTGAGCTGATAGAGACAGGCCTAGGAGATTCTTCGTTCCCGATATTAACAATCTCGAGTTCGTCAGTTGCGGAGTTGGTACCATCTTGTAGCTGTCGCGGAGCGTCTAACACCTCTTCTTGTGTTTCGTCATTCTTGCAGCATTCAATTGTGCGGAGAGACTGGGTACCAGTCTCTCCTGCTAATTGATAATAGCGACACCGATATATTGTCTTCCCCTTCTAATCACGTCTTGCCTCGAAAGTGCATTCCCTTTTGGCGTGAGCATGGGTTAAAACTTCACCGGGTAAAGGTGGACGCCTCGTCAGAAAAGGTGTGTCATGGCGTTTAGTCCCCAGTGATGCAAATCGGTCTTCTTCCTGGATTGAGGCCCATGTGGGTAGTGGGGTGCACATGACTTCATCCGACCTACCCCGCGTAGTTTCTTTTGGCTCGAACAGTTCCACTCCGCATATTGGCGCATACGGAGACAATGATGCAGGAATACGTATGACTTCCTCATTTAGCATGGTCTTCAAGCACTAGTGATACATTGAAGGGATGACCTTATTGTCATGAAGCCACGGTCTCCCTAGTATCATATGGTAGTTTGGTTCCTTTTCTATGACTTCAAATTTTACTTTCGACTGAACGGGTCCTACTGATAAATTCAGATTAACATACCCGTGCGTGCTAGTATGGTTTCCTTCGAAGTCCGTCATTGTGGTGGGCTACCGTACAATTTTGCATGAATTAACCTTGGCCGTCCTGAGAGTCTTGAGAGTAATCACGTTCGAAGAATATCCTGTGTCGATGAGGGCCCTCCTGAATTCTGAACCCTTGATGCGGGCGGTAACATGTAGGGCCCGATTGTGACCTTCCTCTGCCATCATGTCATCTTCTGTAAACGTAACATTATTTACGGATGTTTCCGATGTCATTAGGACCTCCAGACGTAAAGGAGTCAGGTGTATGTCTAGAGCTATTTTATTAATTGCAGCAAATGTCTCCGCCCGTTGATTCTTCGAGAGGTGCAAGAGTTCACACAAACTTTCCACTAGAGATGCGGCTTCCTAATCTGCTGATATCTGGTTCGTAGTAAAGATATTGATCTAGGGAGAACTAGTCTCCGGTGTAGAGGTCTCCGGAACGCTCACATCTGACATCATCTTGATGAGGAGATCAAGTATGCCGTGTATCGTTTCTTTGATCAGCTCTGTGTTCTTCGTATGAATCTCCTGTACCCGTGCTAGTTCGCTTAATGTTGGGAATCTCCTGATCATTCCGTCAGGTACGTCGTTAGGAGGAGGGGTATCTCCGTTGTAGGAACCATCAGGATTCGAGACTGTCGAGGCGGTCCTAAGACCAACCAGCTCCAAATAAATTGAATGGTATTGAAGAAATTGACTTTACAACCGAGAGATTAATCTCCCACTGTGGTCGCCAATTGTTTATGGGTGAAAACTACTCCTGCCGATTTTGGTATTTGGGGTGTGTGGATGAGGAATGAATCTAAACCCTAAACAAATACACAGCGCGGTGAGTGCTTGTAGATTCGAGAAATCAATCTGTGCAAGTCCGTCCTAAACCAAGAAATGGCCGTTCCAGACTTGTTTCGGTCACAAAGTGAAGGATATGGGGTTGGTCTTAGGGAGGGAAGCGAAGAAGGTGTTGAGATTGTGAAGGTGTTGGCTATGTATGACTTGTGTCAGAAAGCTGAACTGGCTTGCAGGATGTAAGCTATCAGTTCCGGTGTTTTAATACGATTGTATCAACACTTGCCTCTGTTATCTCGTCTTGTTCTTTTGAAAAATAGGACAGAGAACGTATTTATACAAGTCTTTTAGCCTAACCCTCTTATCTCATGGGAAGTGGAGAGAGTGGAGTGATGGAGTAGTGGAGTAGTGTGTTGGTGTCACACGACCAGTCTTGCCCACTTTTCCTATCATTACTAACCGCCCATGACTTCCTGACACGTTCTTGTGATAGCGCGTTGTGAGCTGCACGCTGTAAACCTCCATACCAATACCCCAGTATGTATCCCCCAGTTTGTTACATGATTGATGTCTTGAACGTGTGGATCGTGGGACCCACAGAAAGTAGCATATAATGCTACGTTATTTAGGAAATTGATACTTGTGAAGTATCGTGTGTATACTATGCAGTACTGCATCGAGTATATTCAGCATGTATGAAGCATCGTTGTTTGAGCGTCTCAAAATAACCTCACGTCCAACTTACTTCATGTGATGGTTTGGAGGTTGCGCAAACAAATCCTCCCTTGGCCGACCACATGGTGTGGTAGAGTGATGTATGATGATCACCATGACTCCGCACTGACCAATTAACTCCTGACCAGAGCTGTGTAACTAAGCCGGTGAAGTTGGATGGACGAGATGATCTTTGAGACACTCATATGCGACCGTTGATGGAATTAGGGTTTATGAAGAAGTGCCCAAGCATCACTTTTTAGCTTGGTAGAATCCAAGCTTGGGACACAATTTTGGCTAGGCCGATCATGCATGCGTGTAGACGACATGACGGTGTAGGCGCTCATACCTCATTGTCTCACGAAAGTGTGATCTGGGCCACTCAATTCGTCCTGCGAATTTGTGTGGTTGAGATCAATTTGCGACAGAAAGCTGGTGTCGCAAAAGCCGCTCCTCATGACATCTTTAGGCACGCGTTCCAAGATGACCAGGCTTGGTCCGTCCTGGACGATTGACCCAACATGTAGGTGGTAGGCTGGAGTTCACGTCCATACCCTGACATCCCATAGAAACATGACCTAAGCCACTCAATTTTTTCGGTGAAATCGAGTGGTCAAGATTAGTTTGCATCTTGGGAGGTGCGACCGCACTTGTTTTGGGTGCACAAATCGAGATATATAACCAAGTTTGGTCTTGGCCAGTTGGGTGTGGAGATAGGTGGGCCCGCAGTGATCGTGTTGATACTTACCAGACCTGCTTAGCCTATTCCGGGACCCTCCATCCGCTCCGGAGAAGATGGACTTTCGTGATCGCGAGACAAACCCTAGTTAGGGCATTGTCGCCCGTGTGTCACACCCGGTTTTGGGCGTGCGAATCGAGGTGACCAACTATATTTGGTCCTGACCGATCAGTCAGGTATACATGTGGGCCCATGGTGGTTTTTTTGACATGCTCTGGACCCTTTGAATCTGCATCTACACCCTCCATCTATACCTGGGAAGATGGATGGTTGAGATTGTTTTGCAACACATGTAATGTGACGCAAACCCTAATTTAGGGTTTTCGTCCATACTGCTTTGGTTTGGACGTTTTGGCAAGCTAGGCCAATCTTTCGTGGAGGCCGACCATGCGGGGCCCGCATTGGTTTGGTAGCGGATATTCCATACCTGCTCGGGGGTTATGGAATAGATTTGGGTCATCCAATCATGCTGGTGGAGTTGGATGGTCGTGATCATATACATACTGATACGGTCAGTCCGAATGCTCAATCGGGCTAGTATAACACAGCGAGAGTGGCTCAATCGTGCTAGTATAACACACCGAGAGTTGAAGCATGTACGGGTATTTCATACATGTTTCATTATAATTCTTGGAGATTCATGTTGCTCTGCTGAGAGCAACACTCATTCGTCATGCCGCACTGATAATGAGTATAGGGAATACAAGGCTGGTTGCGCATTAATTAATAATGATGTAAATTCACAGGGTATATGGGATTGTTGCTACATGCTCCAACTTGGATGAATTTTGTGTATTTTATTCACAGAATGGGATTGTTGCCACATCCTCCATTCTAGGTGAATTAGTAAAGTGAAGGAGTATCCATCACTTATTAATGGCCTTATCTTTTACAAGATGTTAGCGCATAATTTTTTGCTTTTATAATCTTAGCCTTAAATGAAAATCCACCATCAACACAAATATTATGTGATTAATTCAGATGCTGGTTGTTGAATCAATATAAATTCATTAGTGTTTGAATCTTGCTCAGAATGATGATTCGTAGAACATTTATTCTAAACCCTAATTTTATATCATAGTTGATCAATCGCTAAAAATAGGTCATGAGTGATAGAGGGACCGACCACACAGGATAATGGGTGTCCATGTGGTGCCCGGTGCTCGAGTGAGCATACACCAGGGTTCTCAGTTGGAGGGTTGGTGAAAGAATGATGATTAGGTGTCGGTTTTATCATTTACTGAAATATTGTTGGGTTCAGCATTAGGTGATAAAACCTAGGTATGAAAGATGGTACCGATCAAGAGAGTATGGCACCGACTCTTGGTGGTCACGGGACCAGCTGTTGTCCGTTTGAGCAATCCCCAGGTTAGTTGGAGAGAGTTTGGGCCCAATATGAGCGATTGCGCAAATTAGGTCAAAAGTGTGAAAATGTGTGGGACCGGTGTAGTTGCAGAATAACCTACAACTACACCCTCAATAGAATTAGTAAAAACTCAAGAAGTTCTTGATGATGAATGATAACTTTCTTCTTAATTCTCTTAGTTGATTACATAGAGTTATCAAAAATGGAACTAGAATAGTTACAACTTTTTCTATTCTCTTTCCTAAGATAATTTCTTACACTCACTAAAAGAACCTCCCGAATTTTACATTTGAATTCCTATTTATAGTAAAACTTATACAGCTGTATATGAATTGCGAAGTATCGCAACTCATACTCGTAAAATTATTCCATCCTCGCAAAACTTCATATTTCTCCGCGCTACTTCTATCATCGTATCATTTTATAACTCTTTTCTCCTTTATTTATTACGATACTCGTGAACTATTATCTTGCGATATTCAGTACCTACATCTTGCCTCTTCTCATGTCAATTCTACGAAGAAGAAATGATCGTGAGAACATAACCGTTACTTAGTCTTTTAGAATTTGGACACGTCTTTTGTAACCGTTTTTTTCTAGTTATTCCCTTATATAACTCCTTTATATTCTCTTCCTTTTCTTCTTCTTACTTCTGCAATTTTATCTTCTGCTCATACTCTCTATTACTGTTTTCTCGTAATTTTTCTTCTATTATATCTTCATGAGTTCTCCAAGGTAATTTCCTTCTATCTCCGCGCATTTCATTTGTTCTCCTCTTTAATTTCTGTATAATTTGTTATCTGATTTTGGTTTATTTCAGCAAAATAACTCCTCAGATGAAACCTCAACTAAAAAATTCAATCCTTAATCCACGAAGAAGAAAATCTGAGAATCAAAAGGTAGTTAAAATACTTTGCCTTCTTTCCTGAAAAATATATTGTTGCCTCAGCTTTTAATCTACATTTTGATTCGCAGGTTGGCGAAAAACCAAACCCTGGTAAGAGATCTCGAATAACTAAACCCACACCATTAATTCCGATTGATGATTTCCTTCCTGAAGTTGATAAGGAATTTTCCTCTCCTCCTCGTGAAAATGCTTCTTCACACACTCCTGCCTCTACTCCATTACCTACCTTTGAATCTCCCATCAACGTCAATTTATCAACACTTCTTCAAGATCAACCCTCACAAAATATTTCTTCAACTTCTTCTCTTGAAAAACAACCCTCGGAAAATATTTCTTCAACTTCTTCTCTTGAAAAACCTATCTTGTCCCCAAATCCTTTGAATGCTATTTCTCCATACAATTTGCAGCTTGCTCTTATTCCTTCAAATTCTTCTCCTCTTCCTCAGGAAATTCGAGATGAAATTTATTCAACTTTCCGAATGTTATCTGAGGTTTTGACCAATACTGCGAAGTCTACTAATGTTCGTTCGTAATATGAGTTTTGCGAAGTTCTAAATAATTTCGTCAATTCAGACATTTCTTCTTCACGTCAATCCTTGGAAAAAGAAATTGAATTGCTTCGCCAATCTTTGAAATCTTCTCAAGCAGAATGCGAGGATCTCCGTAAAGAAAATTATCATCTTCAAAATAATTCTCTCGACTGTGCAATTCTTCGCAAAAGAAATGATGAATTGAAAGGTATGATTACTATCTTCATATTTTCCCTTTTATTTACTTATATTCTCCATATGGTTGAAACATCCATTAAAACTCATTCCCCTTTATAGAATCCATCCAGAAATGTAGAAGATTGGTACTTCACCATGAATCAGATGCAACAGAATATCGAACCAAGCATGAAAGCCTCTCAAACCAATTCTCCCATTTATCTAATCTTTACTCGTGTGCTCTTGACAACTCTGACGCTCTTTTTCAAGAGAATACTCAACTAATATATGATCGAAATTTTTTGAATGATGATATATCTCAACTTTTTTCTTCCTTAACTAAAGCTAATTTGAGAATAGAAACCTTATTAGAAGAGAACAAAACCTTATCAGAAGAGAAATGTTCGTTTTTGAATACAATGATTGTTTCTTCGCAAGAATTAAAAACTCTTCAGAATAAATGTTGCGATCAAGAAAATCTTCTTTCTCTGTTGAAAGGTGAACTTGAGGAATTAAAGAAGTCTTCAGATGCTGAAAGAAATTCTTTTGTTATTGAGAAGAATTCCATTATTAATAAGAATATAGTATTGAGTACTAAGAAGAATCAACTTGAAGAAGATTATTCGTCATTAAAAAGTCTTAATGCCAAACTTGCGAAGGATAAAAATTTTCTTCTTTCTAAAGATCAAAAGCTTCAATCTAGACTTAAAGGATTAGTTGGTGATGGTTTTGATAATGCGATGAATCAGATGAAGAATCGTTGTCTATCTTTAGCTCAATCTCTTACTTCGCAAAGAGAAGGTAGTCATTAAAATTTGACTGCCTCTGGTATATCTTTTAAATTTCGTTATATTCGCAAATTTTATCCTTTGAATTTTGTTTTATTTGCAGAATCTGAGAACAACCTTCATAATGCGAAAGCTGGATTAGAAGCCTCCTGTTCCGAGCTTCGTAAGAAAAATTCTTTGCTTTCTACCCGCTTAATCAACTCTCGTGACCGTGCTACTCGGAGATTCAACTATCTTGCTTATTCTAAAGATATCGAAGATACCAACCATCAAAAATCTATATTTCGTGAAAGTCATCTGAAAGCTCAAGTCTTTACGAATAACATTCTCTTATCAAGAGCCTTGCCTCCTGTGAAAATTACTCCTCTGAAAATATCTTGATGAAGTTGCTCGTGAGCCTGATAGTGATTTCGATTATGAGAGTGATGATGAAGATCTTGATGACGAGAAAGAATCTATTCCTCAAGGAGATGTTTCTGTTGCATATTCTTCAAAGGATGATATCTCGCAAAAATAGAAGGCTGCTGCTAATGACCCTACTCATCTTAAAGATCCAGCACAGAGTATTGATGAAGCATGATAACATTCTTTTTTCAATTTATCATTGACTCTCCTGTCCTCCTTTCTTTTGAATTCCTTCCCTTAGTTACTGTTGGTTTTCTTTTTTGCGAACAATTCTGTTTTATAAGAAGTACATCTAATATTTTGCGAAGATGATTTATCCTTTCTTAAGAAGTATATCTGATATTTTGCGAAGATAATTTAACCTTTTTTTTTTTTAATTAAATTTGCCCCATTTGATCATATGAAGAGAAATAATATATATAACTCACAGATAAAGCTTAGTATCTCCTTTTCCCCCTATTATTTCTCTTTAAATGATTAAACATTGTTTGAAGTATTAGAATATCTGCCTCAATTTATCTTACGAAGTTTCAACTTGTTACGATTGTAAATAAGAAATCCTCCCTTTTAAAAATAAAATATATGAAATATCCTTAATAAGTATACTACATATACAATACCTTTGAAGAAGTATTAGAAGTACTAAATCCGTCAAATGAAGAGATATAAGAAGTATTAGAAGTACTCGATCTACCAAATGAAGAGATATAAGAAGTATTAGAAGTACTCAATTCACCAAATGAAGAAATATAAGAAGTATTCAATCTGTGAATAATTACGTAACATATGACGAAGTATAATGATTATTTAACCTTCACCAAATGAAATATCCGTTAAAGAAGTATAATAAATATGAGATATTCTTAAAGAATTATAAGAAGTATTCAACTTTTGGAGAAATATTCAATATATGGAGAAGTATAAGAAGTATGTAATTCTCGTAAACTTTTACGAATATGAACTTATCTGTATTTGATTGCTATCAAAACCGCATCTTTTGTTAAGTCATCGTTAAAATTATTCAATGATGTTGTCTTCTTTGATAGGACTTCTTGTAAAAATTCTTCAATGATATTGACAGAGCTGTCTTCTCTTCAAAACTTCTTGATGTATATTCTTGTAAAATTTCTTCAATGATATTGACGAAGTTGTCTTCTTTTCAGATCTTCATAATGTATATTCTTGTATAATTTCTTCAATGATGTTGATGCAATGAATTTCATTAATTTCTGTGGTCTTATCATGCCTTCCTAAGTAAAGGTCTTATTTTGCCACCTCTTTTGTAGTAAATTTTTGTATTTGCGATAATATGACAAGTCTGAACATTCTTGCGAACATACAACCTCGTGACATTATCGTCTTGCGATGAAATCGCAGGACGTTTTTACACTTTCATGTTATAACCCATTGATCTCATCTTAACTTCTTTGTTTCATTCTGCGAGTTCTTTTTGTATGTTTTCCTTTTCCTTTTCCTTCTCTTTTTTTTTTTTTTTTTTAGAATGCTCGCAGAATTTCATTTGTTGCACAAATATGACAAGCCTTTATGTTCTCGCAAACAAGAAGCCTCGTGACATTTGCGTATTATAGCACGTATCAGCTCCCTAATGGAGGGTGTTGCCCTTTATCTTCCCCCTGGTTTCCCCTTCAAGGAAGCGTACATCGACCATACAAGGTTAGCTCTTCCCATCCGGTTCTGCCAACAACCAGATTTTGATCGCAACCTCTTATCCTTTTTGCCTATAGGGCTTATAGTTACGAGGTTTCACCCTATGGGGTATCTTTGGGCCAAGTGCATCATTTGCCAAGACTTGTCAAAAATGGCAGATGTGGTTCAACCTCACCCGGCACTCTTGACTCAACCGTGTACCTCGGCGCCTTGATCATTTTCTGCACTTCTTGGGAAAGACAGTATGCCTTAGTTGCCCAACCTAAATTCTCTTACACCGCATTTTATATTGTGTAATGTCGCTAGATTAGGTGAGAATCCAAGGTGTCTAACCCGGATAGGTACCCCATTATTGGGTTGTACCCCTAAAATTTTACCATGTACTAAGGGCCCTTGGTGGTGTTACGGTTACCCTTAGCCACGTTTATAGGTACCCCCTTAAATGACGTACTTTAGGACTTTGCCTCTTACGAAATATAGCTTCGCGAACTAGGGTGTACGCCACAAAGGTTTTCCTGTATAAAATTTTCTGCGGCTCTCTTTCTTTTTTGGAGGCTGATCACAGATTGCGGTCTTTTATTCGCAAATTAATGAAAGTTTAATCGCAATATAAATTTTGAAACTCGTAACTTTTCCCAATTTCCTGCGAGCAAACAATATTCTTAAAAAATTTCATGAGTTTTATGGATAATACCTTTTCAAATATAGTCTGTTCCAAGGTCTACCAAGCCTCAAACCCATGTCTCTCCCTTATGGATCCATCAGCTGATAAGCTCCGCTTCCTACAACTTCTTTAATAACATATGGTCCATCCCATTTTGGTGCTAATTTTCCTCCATTTTCTTTTTGATATGGAGGTGTTTCTCGCATGACCAAATCACCTGGTTTATATTCACGTTCAATGACTCTCCTGTTGTATTCTCGAGCTAATCGTTCCTCATAAATCTTCATATGGTGCAACATATTTTCTCTTTTTTCTTCCAAATCATCCAATTCACTTAATATTACTCCCGCACTTAAATTTCTTTCCCAAGCTTCTTTCTTTGTTGTCGGAATTACAACCTCTGTGGGTATCTCGCTTCTACTCCATATGTTAGACAATAAGGAGACATTCCAGTTGCTTCTCTTCTAGTTGTATTGTATTCCCAAACTGCGCTAGGTACTTGCTCGCACCACCCTTTGAGATATCCTTCTAATTTCTTTTTGATTGTATCTGCGATTGTTTTATTTGTTGCTTCTTCCTGTCCATTAGCTTGTGGATATAACGGGGTTGACTTCCCACATTTTATCCTAAAATCACTGAGTAACATCTCTATGTTCTGCCCCTCAATTTTTTTTCCATTATCAGATACTAGTTGTGCTGGAACCCCGTACCTGCAAATGAGGTTCTCAAATATGAATGTAAAAACATCTTTATCACGAATATGATGTACTGCTTTTACTTCTGCGATCTTCGTGAAATAATCTGGTGCAACTATCAAGTATCGCCTTTGTCCAGATCCAGGTATAAATGGTCCAACAATATCCAACCCCCATTTACCAAAAGGCCAACAGCTTGTTGAAGAAGTTAATGTGGCCCCTGGTGCATGAATTATTTTACCATGTCGTTGACATTCCTTGCATCTTTGTACGAACAATTTTGCGTCTGTATGCATATAAGGCCAGTAATATCCTTGTATCTTTGCTCTATATGCTAGAGATCTTCCCCCACTATGATTGCTAGCTTCTCCTCCATGTAACATCTTCAATATCTTTTCTCCTTCTTCGCGAGTTAAGCACCTGAGAGGTGGTCCATTGAAAGATTTTCTATATAAAATTCCTTCTCGCAACTCATAGTTTGTTGCACGACTCTTTAATTTATGTTCTTCTAGTCTGTTCCTGGATATTTCTCCTGTTGCGAGATATGCATGAATTTCTTTTCTCCAATCTGCGATGTTGTTTGATAACTCTCTTTCTACTTCCATCGCAACAGCTTCCTCAATTTCTTTCTCTTTGTCCACTGATGGGTGTTGAATTGTCTGTATTTGGATATTTCTTGTATTTGTATTTTTCATCATGCTTGGAATAAATGCAAAAGCATCTGCGAGACGGTTATATTTTCTAGATATATGTCTCCATTTTAATTTTGGTATCTTCGCAGATAATTCCTCAACGAGTTTCTTGTATTTCTTCAAAGAAGATTCATTTGTGGTATATTCCCCTTTAATTTGACAAATCACTAACTGCGAATCACTTGTTATCCTTATACTTTCAAGCTTCTTTTCTATTGCGATCTTTAATGCATGCACTACAGCTTCGTACTCTGTTTCATTGTTCGTGGATGCAAATTCTAGTCTGAATGAGAATGTTGTTCTTTCTCCTTCTGGTGAAATCAACACGACTCCAATTCCATTTCCCTCACTATTGGATGATCCGTCCACTAGAATTTCCCATCTATCCGGTTCTGTTAACAAGTCATTTGGATTTCCAAATTCTTCTTCAACATCCATCATTTCCTCTACTGCTTCATCTTCTTCCAAAGGAAATTATGCCAAAAAATCTGCGACGACTTGTGATTTTTGCGATGACAATACTTCGTATTTTATCTTGTAATGGTTTACTTGTGCATTCCACCTTTCTATTCTTCCTGACCTTTTTGTGTTCTTCAAGATTGATTCAATTGGGACTTTGGTTACCACTTTTATCACATGTGCTTGAAAGTATATTCGTAACTTGAATGATGTATAAACCAGGGATAAGATTAACTTCTCCATTTTAGAATAATTCTTCTCTGCTGCATTAAAGGTTTTACTAATGTAGTAAATGGGCCTTTCTACTCCTGCATCTGCTCGCAACAGAACTGCACTTAGAGCATATGGAGTTGTTGCAGGTATACCAATAATTCTTCGTCTCTCTCTGGTTTCTGTAGTATAGATGTATTTGCGAGGTATTCTTTGATTCCTTGAAAAGCTTTTTCACATTCATC
This sequence comes from Papaver bracteatum, assembly GCA_023529315.1. Taxonomy (NCBI): domain Eukaryota; kingdom Viridiplantae; phylum Streptophyta; class Magnoliopsida; order Ranunculales; family Papaveraceae; genus Papaver; species Papaver bracteatum. The sequence goes on from JAJJWX010001044.1 coordinate 1,777,166, forward strand.
AGTCCACTTGAATTTTGCTCCCTTTTTAAGTATGTTGAAAAAATGCTTGCACTTATCTGACATTCGCGAAATAAATCTTCCAAGTGAAGCCAAGAGTCCATTTAGATTTTGTACTTCTTTTACCGTTGTAGGTGTTGGCATGTAACGAACTGCTTGGACCTTTTCTGGATCAACTTGTATTCCCTCCTTTGATACTATGTATCCCAAGAACTTTCCAGATGAAACCCCAATTATACATTTCTCAGGATTTAATTTGATGTTGAACTTTCTCATTTTCTCAAATATTTCCTTCAAATCTTGCACATGATCTTTAGATTCCTTGCTTTTTATCAACATATCATCTACATATACCTCCAAAGTTTTATGTATCCATTTCGCGAACACTTTTTCAACCATACGTTGATATGTATCACCCGCATTCCGCAAACCAAATGGCATCTTCACATAACAATACAAACCCCTTGGAGCAAAAAAGGCAGTATGTTCTTGATCTTCTTCTGCGAGTGATATTTGATTATACCCTTTGTATCCATCAAGTGAAGTGACTCTATCATGACCTGCAGCTGATTCCACCATTTGTGGTATATCTGGTAATGGAAAACTGTCTTTGGGACATGCCTTGTTTAGATCAGTGAAATCTATGCAAATTCTTATTCCTTTATTCTTTTTCGGAACAATGACCATATTCGCAATCCATTCTGGATATTTTTCTTCCCTTATGATCCCTGCATCCAACATCTTTTGTAATTCTTCTTCTATCTGTACATGATAATTTTGTGATATCTTCCTTATTCTTTGTTTGAATGGTCTTACATTTTTATCTATGTTCAATCTATGACACGCCACTGATGGATCAATTCCTGGTATCTCATCTACACTTCCTGCGAAGATATCTTTATATTCTCGTAAAAGATCAATAGTTCTTTTTTCTTCTTCTTCATCCATCTTAGTTCCAATTCGCAAGAATAAAGGCTCCTCTTTACTTCCAATATTTATTTCTTTAGTTGGTTCAGCTGCAACATAGCTTGGACTTTGCTCCCCCATAGGTGTTGGTTCTTTGATTATTTTTGCTGGTTCCCCTTCTTTTTCTGGAATTTCATTTGGTATACCTCTCCCTTCCTTTGCTCTTATTGTATACACTCGTAATTATTCTTCTTTTCTTGTTTCCTTCGCAAGTTTCCTATGAAGCTGTTTCTTTCTTTCTCTTCCTCCGCATTGCGTTACTTCAATTTGATAACAAAATTTTGCACTATCAAGATCTCCTTTTATTTCTTGTATTCCATTTGGTGTAGGAAATTTGATTCTCTGATGTAATGTTGAAGCAACAGCTTTGATCGCATGAATCCACGGCCTTCCTATCAGCATGTTATATGGAGATTCCATATCTATCACACACAAGATTACATGTGTTTCGATTTCTCCTAGTAATATTCGCAGCGCGATTTCCCCTTTTGATTTTGTTGTAGATTTTCCTAATCCATGAATAAGACATTTTGAATTTGTGATTTCTTCATCTTTAATTCCCATCTCCTTAAGTGCATGATAGAATATGATATTAACAGAACTCCCTGTATCAACCAAAATTCGGTTTAATTTCCATTTTTCTGACTTTCTTATCTTCTAGCATGATCGGCATTGTGATCACCAATGGTGAAGTGTGGTTCAAGTCTTCATTTGGAATTTTCTTTCTTGAAAATGTGATTTTCTGCTTTTCCCATTCTTCTAAAGTTGTTATCTTTTCTTCCTCCATGATCTTTCTTCCTCTACAATCTCGCTTGTATATTTTTCCCTTCATATTACTATGAAATTCATCAATCATTGTCTTTGTGATCATATTACATTCTTCTTTTTTGCAATCTCCATCTCGACTTCATTTGATCTTCAAATTTTCCACAATTCCCTCAAATTTAGGCTACCACAATTCTCAAGTCCCTGTTTCTAGCGCCAATTATGTAGTTGCAGAATAACCTACAACTACACCCTCAATAGAATTAGTAAAAACTCAAGAAGTTCTTGATGATGAATGATAACTTTCTTCTTAATTCTCTTAGTTGATTACATAGAGTTATCAAAAATGGAACTAGAATAGTTACAACTTTTTCTATTCTCTTTCCTAAGATAATTTCTTACACTCACTAAAAGAACCTCCCGAATTTTACATTTGAATTCCTATTTATAGTAAAACTTATACAGCTGTATATGAATTGCGAAGTATCGCAACTCATACTCGCAAAATTATTCCATCCTCGCAAAACTTCATATTTCTCCGCGCTACTTCTATCATCGTATCATTTTATAACTCTTTTCTTCTTTATTTATTACGATACTCGTGAACTATTATCTTGCGATATTCAGTACCTACAACCGGCTTTGTGCAAGCCCTAGGAATGACCCTGGTCGGTCATTAAGGCATGCACGTGTTGTCGTGGTGATCGTGTCTCCATACTGAGAAGAATGAAGAAGAAGAAAATAGAAATGAGAGTTTATCCTCTCAGTCAATTGGGGATAAGGTCGACCCAGATTATTAAAGGCACCCGACCAAAGATAAGGTCTGCCAAGTCAATTAACTGTAAAATGGCTATTTTTCCCTTCAAACAAATCTGGTGATATCTTATTCGTCGGATATCCGAATGACACGTTCGAGTAGTCCATTCTGTATAACTTTTCGAGATCTATTCAACGGTACTAATTTCGTATGTAAATCATTGTTAAATTAATTACTATTAATTAACGTTCGTGTTAAACTAATCGATTTATTATCGTCTAAATCGTCACTTGACTGATCTAATAGCGTTGACGAGCTTGCGGGTCTTTACAAATAATATAAAGCATTCAAGCACAGGATATGTAATCAGAAAAACTATCACATGAAAAATAATAAAATAATAATTTTATTCATTAAATAATAGATAGTTTTATTCAACAATAGACCTTATACAATAATTGAAATAATAAAAAACTAATATCTATTTTGTAGGATTAAGTATTACAGCATATAACTTAATCTCTAGTGGTGCTCTTATTATTCACTGAAGTTTCTTCAGTGTTCAAGCTCTTGAAGCAAGTCTCGAGGGACTTGTCTGCAACCACTTCTTGTTTTTCAACTTGAACATTCATATCAACCAGACCAGCTTTAGTTTCCACAATCCTGTCCTTGAGCCAATCTTGATGACGGATCGTCATTATGAGGTTGGTTCTCAGTTCTTCAAAACCTTGGATATAGTCAATCATACTATCAGAACGTATCCACTTGGTTTTTGTTGGATCTTGAAGGTCGTAAGCCAACAGACATGACTCATCTTGGGATCCAGCAGAACTATCAGAATCATAATCAGATATGATTTTTGATATGATTTTTTTCTTCCTTTCTGTATTGATTCCTTGACAATCCTTGACCCTTTGAGCTTCCTCTTTATTGACTTTTGTAACACTGTGAGTTATTGGAGGCATGCTCGGGTATTTAAAAAGGATTAATTAGGGTTTTTTAATACAAGCAAGAGATTGTTTCTCTTAAGAAGAGACAATTTTCGGACCGAAAATACTTAGGAAATTCCGAAAATATACACAAAGTATATTTTGTTTCCTTTGTCCGAACTTCACATGCGGGAAGGTTTATTCAAATTCGAAGATTTCAAATAAAACCTATTTTTGGAAGAGCATGGTGAACATGAACAAATTTTTAGACAAAAAAAAAATGGACTCGCAGTTATCCAGAGATTGTCACATAATTTATTTTCTGATACAAAACACAAATTAAAAAATGTGCTCTTGTTTTATGTGCTTCTCATCCCAAAAGTTATGATCACGAACTATGATGAGAGTGCACAGTCTCCAAACAACTAGGTTACATCGGAGTAAGCCTTTTCTTGCTTAGAGCGAGTATCAGAAACAGAGTTCATGTTTCTCTTTGGAAATTTCTTCCCAAAGTATTTTCTCCCAAGAAGATGATCCTTCCTTGATCTAATATGATCATGTGGAGAAACAGTACTGATGTGAGAATTTTCAGTGATAGATAAATCTATCTTAATTTTGTCAATGAGGTTTTCATAAAATTTTCTCATTTTAAGGATTTCCTTATGATGTACATCAGTATGATTGTTTGAAATAATTATCGGAAATTCGTGATTGTTTTCTTTGGCAAATATTCTCTCTTCCCTTTTTTTATGGAATCGTTCTTCATGTGATCAAGAACTATTTTGACATGAGTGAGGAGGAAATTCTTGATTGTTTTCTTTGGCAGAGATTCTCTCTTACCAACTCTTTATCAATATCTTCTTTTTTATCAGAGATAGACTCGGATGTTTTCGTAACTCCTGGATCATGAGTCAACGAAGTAGTAACATCTTCAACATCTGAGTACTCATACTCTTGCATAAAATTAACTGAATCAGACATAGATTCAATTCTTATAGGTTGGATCGCACCAAACACAGATTGTTAGATATTTTTTTGTTTGCCAACTCAGATACCAATTGAAAAGATGAGGGTACCCAAATACACCACAATCTTTTATTTATCCACCTATAAGTCCTCTTACCGAAAGTGATTGTCTATGGATAAAGTCGAGACAATACTATAATCGGTATTCACACTTTGTGTGATTGTCTACGGATACGAGATCGAGATAATACAACAATCAAAGTGTGATTACTTGATAATAGGTTGAGACTTAACCAAACTCTATAGGATCACTATCGAGTAATACTGAGTTAACGTTTGTGTAATTTACTTTAAATTATAATAACAACAATTATAATTACGGAAAAGAAAATTGTTAGAGCATAGCTCGGTTGAACCCACCAAGCGCTGGTATGTCAAGTTTGGTTGTCATATTTTAGTGAATCAAATCTCATTTAAAGAGTCGTTTGATTATATACTAGAATCAACTTCGTATAGGTTAGCTTGAAAGTATTAGGATATGAGACTTACAAGTATTACATGAACACTTGAAGAATGTGAAGAAGTATGGAGATACAACGACAACATCATCCTTCCTATTGAGGTTAGTAATATTTGACCTGAACTATTTCATTCCCTAACATATCTTTCAAGTCGTGCATATTGAAAACATAACTGTGAAGCTGTGTATGATACTCTAGTTAGACATAGTATTAAGGAATACAATACGAGGTTTATTGCTTAACCATTAAACTTTGTATATAAGACATCGACATGATCATATGAATGATATTGTGATTATGTATGGGTCTGAGTGAGGATTTCATCCTAGGAAACAATGTTTTACATTCGTTTAAAGGAAGTAAGTTCATAAACTTGTTTTGTGAATCGAAAGGGAAATTACTAGGCTTATTGGTATTGTTATTCATTGCAAATCTATTTTGAATTACCAATATGTGTGTTTAGTATAACCGCTCATAAACTTGTTTATGTATCTTGTTAAAACTATTCACAAGGCCTGACTTATGTATTGGTATGACTTTTATTAGTGAAACCGATCTTAAGTAATCACTCAAGATGGTATGATCGATACCTTGTAAATAACAACTTTTATCTAGTCATTGGGGAACTGATCCTAGTAAGAGGTGCAACAAATTTCTAAGAGCGAAATCGATCCTTGTAAGAGGTGCAACACGTTTTTAGTAGATGGGGGAACCGATCCTATGAACATATGCAACAAGTTTGTAGTTTTGGGGGAACCGATCCTATGGACATGTGCAACCGAATACATGTAATTACCATAAGTTATGGGGAACCGGTCCTAGTACCTAGTCAGCCGAATTTTGGTAACTAGTATGACTATACACAGTACTCACATGGAGGTAGAATTGAAACTTATTTTGGTAGAACTGTGAAACCCATGATTGGTGATATAATAGGATAATCAATCACATAGTTCTTGGAATTCAGATGAACCAATTCTAAACTCGTTTGGAAGTGTGGCAAATCGTTTCCAAGATTGTAAGTATGAAAAAGGACTTGCAAAGTAAAGATGTCGACATGCTTTGAACACGTGCAATAATTCTTACCTTTTATTATTCAAAGATATTCCTTAATAGCTAAAGGCAAATCTCAGGATCGAAATAAATTGAGAATCTTTTATTTAAGGTCTCTTAGTTTTTATATGCTATTTATTTTTCCAGCAAATAAATACATATCTTTAGAAAATAATAAATAGTAATGTGCATTTACTGATTATAGATTTTTCTATTGGATTTCGGTCAATATTTGGACAAAGCATTTCCAGGAATTATGAAAACCAAATTTGGAAATATATTGCATATCTGGAGAATATTTTCGATTTTGGAAATTCGTTGGTGTCCAAACTTCTTTGTCTATAAATATTGAAGTTCACATTTCGAGAAAACTAATCCTTAGGGCCAGCAAAACTACCTAGTTGTGTTGTTACAGGTGGAGCTGCCTATTCAGAGAGGAAATTAACCTAATTAGGTGAAATCTCTTACGGCCACTAAGTTCAAATACTTCTTTGGGATTGAGAAGCTCTATTAGTACCGTTGATGGGAAACTAGATAATTGCGGTTTATTATTAGTTTTTGATTGATTTGATTGGCTAACATTTGTTGAACTTTGATTGCACCTAGTTTGTTTATGCTTGCGAATCTTCTCTTCTGATATAAGATTTACTCAAACTAGATCGAAGTTTCGGCTAGGATCTTTAGACTGTTTGTAGATCTAAAGACGTCTTGTGATAATCCAACATTTACAGACTCCGTTCTGTGTGTGATTGATCACAAGAGATTAAAGGTTATTGTGTGCAGGTGTTGATTGAAGATTAAAGAAGATTTGAAGACAAAAAGAATTTTTGGGTTCATAATCTTTGGTGTGCACAATACTTGTTTTGGATGGAAAGGGATCCAACTATAATCGGTTTATCCTTGTGATAGATTGGATTGATTAGTTTGAGTAGATCAGCATCAATACACTTCTTTGTGATTAATAGTATTGATTGCATAATTTAAAAATTACTTCAGTAGTTGTTGAGAGATTGATCTAAGTACTTGACAAAGAAGTTTATTGGTTAAACAGAAGAGCCTTTGTCAAACACATATCATGTTGGTTGAAAAGAGTTGTTACCATATAGATTTGTTGTTCCTTTACTGTTTGGAATACGAGCCAAAGGAATTGTTCCAAGTACTGACTTATTATAAGTTGGAGGCGTAGGAATATTGAGGGAACTAGGTGAACTATAGGTTTAGTTTCTTGGTCTCAACTATACGAAGTTGGTTTGATTTTGTATAGCGGCGTAATTCTGAGAGTATTCAATTCTGTACTAGGTCCCGGGGTTTTTCTATATTGGTGGTTTCCCCGTTAAAAAAATCTTGCTGTGTCTTTTACTTTTCCATTTCCACAATTATAATTGTTTTATTATAATTAGAAGTAAAATACACAAACTTTAATTCCTATTTTACTTGATAGAAAATCCCTAGAATTTGGTTAAGTCCGAACCTATTATCAAGTAAACATACTTCGTTGTTGTATTGTCTCGATCTTGTATTCATAGACAATCACACGAAGTGTGAACCAATTAGTTGTATTGTCTCGACTTAGTACATATACAATCACTTTCGGAAAAGGACTTATATGTGTAAAAGTTTTAGATTGAGGTATATTTGGGTACCCTCGTCTTTTCAATTGGTATCAGAGCAGGCAAACACGAAAAGATCTAACAATCTGTGTTTGGTGAGATCCAACCTATAAGATTGAATCTAATGAATGATTCAGTTAACGTAAATGCAGGATTTGACTACTTCAAGAACTCGTGGTGGAAAACACATATGAAGTATATAATACTCTTATTCCTAAAAATGTTAGGAATTATGCATATGTATGTATTGAGTGACTTACATAATCCTTTGGCTGTCATAGGATTGTATATCATTATGTTAAGTAACAATGATACAATGTCCTATGAGACAGGTCGTATCTTGAAAATGCATAAGATTCTGCTTAAATTTTTTGTGAACCTTGGCTATTGTGTTCTGGCTAAATCAGGAATCTTAAATATATTTTGGATAGCCTACCAAAGTATATACATGAAACTGAGATTTGATATGGAAATGGTTGGCGGAAGCTGTGTTATTGCAGTTGGAGATAAGTCAAGATTATTGGTTGGTTTAAGTAGTTACATTTCATGGAAGTTGTGGTGCTGCTGATATGAACAGTGAAGGTCTGGAAAATGAGTACTGATTGGATGGAAGTTTAGGTGAATGTTTAGAATATTGCAGATTGGTTGAAGAGCAGATATTATAGTTGAAACTGAATGAATAAAGATGGTGACAGGAATGAGAGTTTTAGTTATAGTCTGGTGAAGTTGGAACAAAAGAGGGGTTGAGACTGAGCTAGTGTATAAGAAATGTGATGAAGAGTAATGACATGTGCAAATGATGGATAATGGTTGAGTATTGACAATGGTGGTGGAGATGTTGATATGGCATGGTCACAAGGGTAGTGATTTAAAGAAGCTGAAATTACAGGGGGTGTGTATAAACTGAGTTTGTGTTATCCAAAATTGTTTGAATTGATTTGTACATGGAGTTAGGTTATGTTTTAGTTGAAGTAGTGGCTGGTGGTGCTACAATTGAGCCTTCATATGCTTGGGTAGAAGTTTAATTGAATATGATAGAGATTATATGTTGCCTTTGTGTTTTGGATTGTTCAATGTGTCATGTGTTTTAGTGCCTTGGCATGTGTTGTGTCTCATGCCAGAACCCTGACTCAGACATCTGACTGAGTCGACTCACTTGAATCAGTCTAATTGATTGAGTTGTTTCTTTTTGACCGATTTGATTCAGAGATTTGACCACTGTGTCCGTTGACCTTACTTTGACTAGACTATGACCTTGATATTAGACGTTGACTGTTAATTGACTCATTTGACCGTTAGTTTGACCCAGATGGAACATGCCTAAAGTTATTAGGCTTGTTTAGTATACTTGAGCTTAGTGCCATATTTATCATAATGTGATACTTTGGACCCTTATGGTCCGAATTAGCCTTGGGTTCCTTCTACGAAGTGGTAGATATATTCATAAGACTTATCTAATGGACTATATAATCAACCTAATTGAATTAGTAAACCTTTATTTGCGCTAAAGATAGATAATGAAAAGGTGTAGAATCATAAGTGGGCTTAAAACCACTAGACAATTCACTTAGCTTATAACTAGAGAATTGTATGAGATTGTGTTATGAACCTTGTATGAGCCTTTTGGATAATTTCTTAGAATGCTTGTGTGATTAATAGTTAGTCTATATTAACAACGATCGATTCCAAGGATGAACCAGTGGATCGTGGATCTCGAGGTAGGCGTGGCTTGTCATCAAAAGAGGTGGGAACCTTATAACCTTCATATAATCATTGATTTCCTTTTCTTCACGAGCATGTTGTGTTTTGCTATCTGTATGAGTGAATATTGTAATTGCATTGAACGATGTCTGTATAAAATGTATTTGTTTGTGTGTGATATGCGTTATGTGATTTTTCCCTCGCGAGGAGTGTCTGTGTTTCCCCACAGCTCTTAGCTAAGTCAAGTAGGGCGGTATGCCATCCGTCGGCAATAGTATTAGTAGGGAGGTACGCCATCCATCGACAATATTATTATACTTTTATGCTTATTAAGATAGTAGGGCGGTATGCCATCCGTCCGCAATAGTATTAGTAGTGCGGTACGCCATCCGTCGGCAATATTATATATACTATTTTATTTAAGGGAATTCACTCGTGTGCATATTATGCTTGTTTGACTAACTTGTGCTTCTTGATGCGTGAATTGTTGAATGTTTCCTTTCACCATCGTCTCTTTTAAATTACTGTTTTATATTTAGAACTGTGAAGCATGTTAGTGATTACTTGAGAGTTATTTGTTTCCATTGGGCACCCCTTGGGATGATGTGCTCACTTGTTCCCACATAAGTGTTTCTGTAATCTGAAGGGATGGAGTGCTTTAAGATATCCGTTTCTAGTTTAGAGCTCTATTGAATCTGGGGTTGGTGTGCATCTTTTACTACATGTATTCTTTCTTATTCTGTAAATAACACATTTATATATTCTTAAAAACTCGAAAGACTTTCATTTATATAATATCAGAGAGTTGGGGTTTTGTTATTTAGCACTTTCTATAGTTATGATTCTTAAGATCGGTAATCTAGTTTTTATGCTTCGATTAGGTTGTAATCCTATCAGATAAACATGTTTAGTATTTGGGGCGTCACAAGTTGGTATCAGAGCACATTATTAGATCTTACATGGGAAACAATAGAGGGTAATTAGTACTAGTTAGTGAACTAGATTAGTTTGGAACTAGGTTGGGTTGTGAGATAGATCTGAATCACTAAAAGCTATCAATATTTAAAAGATTATCTGGTCGATTGATTTGTTTGTTTGTTTGTTTGTGTATATATTATATGTTATAAATTAAAAACTATAGGTTAAACCAATTGTGTTATAGGCTAGATGCTCATTGAGGTTAGATAGTTATTATTTTAGAATTATGAACATGTAGCCAATTTTACACTAATAGGTAATTGATTTGGTAAATCATCAAAATTAAATAAACGTACACGAGGAAGTAGTAATAATATTTGGATGCTTAGTACAATAATAGACTTGAAAGAAAATAAATTCGTATATTAGTAAGATACTCTACATTAATAGGAAAATCTAATGATTATTAGGATACACCAAATTTTATGCACTCAAATTGAAATAATACTAGGTTACCAACGCCAATACTTAACAAGATATAATATCCAGATTTAATAAAAATCAATAAAATCAATTATATCAATCTTTACGTGAAGGTGGAGTCATATTTAGAAAACGAAGATTTGTGTACCAACTGGACTATTAACAAACCAATAACGATAATAATAAAGATACAAATAATAGTAACACTGCTGATAATAGTATTTCAATAGTTATATTCATAGCAACTTTAAAATAGATAACATTTAGAAAATTTACATATGGTATAACAGTAAAATTTAAATAGCAAATATTAAAGATTTACGTGAAATCAAATCTGAAATAGTTATAAGGATAAAACGAATTTATTTTTAATATAAAATATAATTTTGATATTTAATATAAAAAAACAAATTAAATTGAATATGTGAAAGCATAAATAAATAAATAAATATATTTGAGTAATATGTGTTCAATAAAAGTGTTAGTATATATTAGTATCAAATGATTTAAATAAAAAGGTAAATTTACATAATAACTTAAAATGATTTAATCTTGATAAAATGATGATTAAAGTTGATTAAAATAAATATATAAAAATGTAAGATTTAAATTAATTAAAAATGTAAAATTGGTTATAGGAATAAGTCACATCAAATTAATAATATTATTAAATATTAAATGATAAATTTTAGCACTGAGAACTTAGTCATACATATCTGTTAGAATACAATTTTGTGTAGTTGAACCTAGAGCTACATATTATAGATCTTAGTTGTAGAAAACCATATAGGCTTGTGTTTCATTTCTTGTTATCGTGAACTCATTTAAAATGAGTTATCTTCTTTTCGCGCGTTTGTAAGTATGAGCAGTACTTGCATTTAGTCAAGAGACAGTGTTTAGTTATAAGGTGGGGAGTTTTGAAGACCAGGAGGACGATTCGATTTTCGAGGACAAAAATGTTATAAGGTGGGAGAATGTAAGGACCCTCGAGTTCATCAACAATATTTGACCAGTCAAGAGATGATCATGAGATGTTTTAGCCACTAATAACTCGATTAGTTTAACACGAACGTTAATTAATAGAAATTAAGCTAACAACGATTTGGATACGAAACTAGTACTACTAGATAGGTCTCGAAAAGTTATGTGAAATGGACTACTCGAACATGTCATTCAGACATCATACGAAGAAGATTTCATCCGGATTAGTACGAAGGGTGTCTCAGATAAACCGCCTGGCTGCCAGTATCATTTTGTCCGAGTGCCTTTAGTATTTTTGGTCAGTCTTATCCCCAGTCGAGAGGATAAACTCTCATTTCTATTCTTTCTTCTTTATTCTTCTTCTGTTCTTCTCTTTCTTCTCTGACTCTTTTTCTCTGTTCTCCGTTCCTGCTGATTTTCGGTGTGATTCGATCGAGAAAGTCGTTTGATGTGGTTGTACAAATGACGTTATAGATGGTGTGGTTCTGTCTTATGAAGAAAAGCAATTGAAGATTGTTTTAGGTTCGTGATAAATCCGAGAAGATCGAATTTGGGTTTGATTTGAGTTTGAGAGGTGATTTGGGTTGTTAATGGATGGAAAAGAGAATAGTTGATGTTGAATTATCAATTGGAGGTTATTCTGAAGATGAATCATGAAATCATGTAATTTAGGGTTTCTGCTTTAATTGAAATTTCTTTATGAAGTTGTTGTCAGTTGTTAGATTATAGATGGGTTTGTGTTTGATTGAGGTATAGATGACTCTATATGGTTTAATTTCAGTTTCTCATGTAATAGAATTAGAGTTAGGACTTCTCAGATGATTGAATTTGAGATCGGTTTGAGTGATGATTAAGATGAATATGATAGTGATTGAAGTTAATTTATTAATCATAGTTTTGCTGAGAAGAAGGGTTAGGTGTACGATGTTAGGGTTGAGTTTGAGATAATATAAATTGAGAATTGAAATGAGATAGAGATGTGTGAGTTGGGATTGCATGTGGTGGTTGGTTATTGAATACATGACTTGGTGGTGGTCTGGTTTAGATTTAAATAACAGGGAAGTTTCAAATGACGTTGAGGTTGGTGGTAATATCACTGAAGCGCTAATTGTTGCGACTGAAGAATGATGGTGTTGAACAGAGTTGAGTCTCTGGTACTGTTTTAGATGTATGTTAGGTTATTGTAGGAAGGTTCTGTGGGGAGATTATATTGATGATGACGAAGAACAAGTTGAATTGAGGAATAGTGGTGACTTTGCAATAAGAGTTGTAATTCAGTTACGTATGATGCACAAGGAAGAGCTGATATGGAGTTGTAATTGAAGATGTAAGTGAATTTCAGGGGATGAAAAAATGAAATTGAGATTTGAGATGGAAATGGTTGGCTAAAGCTGTGTTATTGCAGTTGGAGATAAGTCAAGATTATTGGTTGGTTTAAGTAGTTGCAGTTCATGGAAGTTGTGGTGCTGCTGATATGAACGGTGAATGTCTGGAAAATGAGTACTGATTGGATGGAAGTTTAGGTGAATGTTTAGAATATTGCAGATTGGTTGAAGAGATGATATTATAGTTGAAAATGAATAAATAAAGATGGTGATAGGAATGAGAGTTTTAGTTATAGTCTGGTGAAGTTGGAACAAGAGAGGGGTTGAGACTGAGCTAGTGTATAATAAATGTGATGAAGAGTAATGACATGTGCAAATAATGGAGAATGGTTGAGTATTGACAATTGTGGTGGAGATGTTGATATGGCAGGGTCACAAGGGTAGTGATTTAAAGAAGTTGAAATTACAGGGGGTGTGTATAAACTGAGTTTGTGTTATGCAAAGTTGTTTGAATTGATTTGTACATGGAGTTAGGTTATGTTTTAGCTGAAGTAGTGGCCAGTGGTGCTACAATTGAGCCTTGATGTGCTTGGGTAGAAGTTTAATTGAATATGATAGAGATTATATGTTGCCTTTGTGTTTTGGATTGTTCAATGTGTAATGTGTTTGTGTTTTAGTGCCTTGGCATGTGCTGTGTCTCATGCCAGAACCCTGACTCAGACATATGACTGAGTCGACTCACTTGAATCAGTCGAATTGATTGAGTTGTTTCTTTTTGACCGATTTGATTCAGAGATTTGACCACTGTGACCGTTAACCTTATGTTGACTGGACATTGACCTTGACATTAGACGTTGACTGTTAATTGACTCATTTGACCGTTAGTTTGACTCAGATGGAACATGCCTAAAGTTATTGGGCTTGTTTAGTGTACTTGATCTTAGTGCCATATTTATCATAATGTGATACTTTGGACCCTTATGGTCCGAATTAGCCTTGGGTTCCTTCTACGAAGTGGTAGATATATTCATAAGACTTATCTAATGGACTATATAATCAACCTAATTGAATTAGTAAACTTTTATTTGCGCTAAAGATAGATAATGAAAAGGTGTAGAATCATAAGTGGGCTTAGAACCACTAGACAATTCACTTAGCTTATAACTAGAGAATTGTATGAGATTGTGTTATGATCCTTGTATGAGCCTTTTGGCTAATTTCTTAGAATGCTTGTGTGATTAACAGTTAGTCTATATTAACAACGATCGATTCCAAGGATGAACCAGTGGATCGTGGATCTCGAGGTAGGTTTGGCTTGTCATCAAAAGAGGTGGGAACCTTATAACCTTGATATAATCATTGAGTTCCTTTTCTTCGCGAGCATGTTGTGTTTTGTTATCTGTATGAGTGAATATTGTAATTGCATTGAACGATGTATGTATAAAATGTAATTGTTTGTGTGTGATATGCGTTATGTGATTTTTCCCTCGCGAGGAGTGTCTGTGTTTCCCCACAGCTCTTAGCTAAGTCAAGTAGGGCGGTATGCCATCCGTCGGCAATAGTATTAGTAGGGAGGTACGCCATCCATCGACAATATTATTATACTTTTCAGCTTATTAAGATAGTAGGGCGGTATGCCATCCGTCGGCAATAGTATTAGTAGGGCGGTACGCCATCCGTCGGCAATATTATATATACTATTTTATTTAAGGGAAATCACTCGTTTGCATATTATGCTTGTTTGACTAACTTGTGCTTCTTGATGGGTGAATTGTTGAATGTTTCCTTTCACCATTGTCTCTTTTAAATTACTGTTTTATCTTTAGAACCGTGAAGCATGTTAGTGATTACTTGAGAGTTATTTGTTTCCATTGGGCACCCCTTGGGATGATGTGCTCACTTGTTCCCACATAAGTGTTTCTGTAATCTGAAGGGATGGAGTGCTTTAAGATATCCGTTTCTAATTTAGAGCTCTATTGAATCTTGGATTGGTGTGCATCTTTTACTACATGTATTCTTTCTTATTCTGTAAACAACACATTTATATATTCTTAAAAACTCGAAAGACTTTCATTTATATAATATCAGAGAGTTTGGGTTTTTTTATTTAGCACTTTCTATAGTTATGATTCTTAAGATCGGTAATCTAGTTTTGATGCTTCAATTAGGTTGTAATCCTATCAGATAAACATGTTTAGTATTTGGGGCGTCACAAGTTGGTATCAGAGCACATTATTAGATCTTACATGGGCAACAATAGAGGGTAATTAGTATTAGTTAGTGAACTAGATTAGTTTGGAACTAGGTTGGGTTGTGAGATAGATCTTAATCACTAAAAGCTATCAATAATTAAAATATTATCTGGTCGATTGATTTGTTTGTTTGTTTGTGTATATATTATATGTTATAAAGTAAAAATTATAGGTTAAACCAATTGTGTTATAGGCTAGAAGCTCATTGAGGTTAGATAGTTATTATTTTAGAATTATGAACATGTAGCCAATCTTACACTAATAGGTAATTGATTTGGTAAATCATCAAAATTAAACAAACGTACACGAGGAACTAGTAATAATATTTGGATGCTTAGTACAATAATAGACTTGAAAGAAAATAAATTCGTATATTAGTAAGATACTCTACATTAATAGGAAAATCTAAAGATTATTAGGATACACCAAATTTTATGCACTCAAATTGAAATAATACTAGGTTACCAACGCCAATACTTAACAAGATATAATATGCGGATTTAATAAAAATCAATTATATCAATCTTTACGTGAAGGTGGAGTCATATTTAGAAAACGAAGACTTGTGTACCAACTGGACTATTAACAAACCAATAACGATAATAATAAAGATACAAAGAATAGTAACACTGCTGATAATAGTATTTCAATAGTTATATTCATAGCAACTTTAAATTAGATAACATTTAGAAAATTTACATATGGTATAACAGTAAAATTAAAATAGAAAATATTATTGATTTACGTGAAATCAAATCTGAAATAGTTATATGGATAAAACGAATTTATTTTTAATATAAAATATGATTTTGATATTTAATATAAAAAACAAATTAAATTGAATATGTGAAAGCATAAATAAATAAATAAATATATATATATTTGAGTAATATGTGTTCAATAAAAGTGTTAGTATATATTAGTATCAAATGATTTAAATAAAAAGGTAAATTTACATAATAACTTAAAATGGTTTAATCTTGATAAAATGATGATTAAAGTTGATTAAAATAAATATATAAAAATGTAAGATTTAAATTAATTAAAAATGTAAAATTGGTTATGGGAATAAGTCACATCAAATTAATAATATTATTAAATATTAAATGATAAATGATAAATTTTAACACTGAGAACTTAGTCATACATATCTGTTAGAATACAATTTTGTGTAGTTGAACCTAGAGCTACATATTATAGATCTTAGTTGTAGAAAACCATATAGGCTTGTGTTTCTTTTCTTGTTATCGTGAACTCATTTAAAATGAGTTATCTTCTTTTCGCGCATTTGTAACTATGAGCAGTACTTGCATTTAGTCAAGAGATAATGTTTAGTTATAAGGTGGGGAGTTTTGAAGACCAGGAGGACGATTCGATTTTCGAGGACAAAAATGTTATAAGGTGGGGAGAATGTAAGGACCCTCGAGTTCGTCAACGCTATTTGACCAGTCAAGAGATGATCATGAGATGTTTTAGCCACTAATAACTCGATTAGTTTAACATGAACGTTAATTAATAGAAATTAATCTAACAACGATTTGGATACGAAACTAGTACTACTAGATAGGTCTCGAAAAGTTATGTGAAATGGACTACTCGAATGTGTCATTCAGACATCAGACGAAGAAGTTTTCATCCGGATTAGTACGAAGGGTGTCTCAGATAAACCGCCTGGCTGCCAGTATCATTTTGTCCGAGTGCCTTTAGTATTTTTGGTCAGTCTTATCCCCAGTCGAGAGGATAAACTCTCATTTCTATTCTTTCTTCTTCATTCCTCTTCTGTTCTTCTCTTTCTTCTCTGACTCTTTTTCTATGTTCTCCGTTCCTGCTGATTTTCGGTGTGATTCGATCGAGAAAGTCACTTGATGTGGTTGTACAAATGACTTTATAGATGGTGTGGTTCTGTCTTATGAAGAAAAGCAATTGAAGACTGTTTTAGGTTCGTGATAAATCCGAGAAGATCGAATTTGGGTTTGATTTGAGTTTGAGAGGTGATTTGGGTTATTAATGGATGGAGAAGAGAATAGTTGATGTTGAATTATCAATTGGAGGTTATTATGAAGATGAATCATGAAATCAGGTAATTTAGGGTTTCTTCTTTGATTAAAATTTCTTTATGAAGTTGTTGTCAGTTGTTAGATTATAGATGGGTTTGTGTTTGATTGAGGTATAGATGACTCTATATGGTTTAATTTTAGTTTCTTAGTTAATTGAATTAGAGTTAGGACTTCTTAGAGGATTGAATTTGAGATCGGTTTGAGTGATGATTAAGATAAATATGATAGTGATTGAAGTTAATTTATTAGTCCGAGTTTTGCTGAGAAGAAGGGTTAGGTGTACGATGTTAGGGTTGAGTTTGAGATAATATAAATTGAGAATTGAAATGAGATAGAGATGTGTGAGTTGGGATTGTAGGTGGTGGTTGGTTATTGAATACATGACTTGTGGTGGTCTGGTTTAGATTTAAATAACAGGGAATTTTCAAATGACGTTGAGGTTGGTGGTATTATCGCTGAAGCGCTAATTATTGCGACTGAAGAATGATGGTGTTGAACAGAATCGAGTCTCTGGTACTGTTTTAGATATATGTTAGGTTATTGTAGGAAGGTTCTGTGGGGAGGTTATATTGATGATGACGAAGAACAAGTTGAACTGAGGAATAGTGGTGACTTTGCAATAAGAGTTGTAATTCAGTTACGTATGATGCAC
This sequence comes from Papaver bracteatum, assembly GCA_023529315.1. Classification (NCBI taxonomy): domain Eukaryota; kingdom Viridiplantae; phylum Streptophyta; class Magnoliopsida; order Ranunculales; family Papaveraceae; genus Papaver; species Papaver bracteatum. The sequence goes on from JAJJWX010001044.1 coordinate 1,795,099, forward strand.
AATGAAGAGCTGATATGGAGTTGTAATTGAAGTTATAAGTGAATTTCAGGGGATGAAAGAATGAAACTGATATTTGAGATGGAAATGGTTGGCTAAAGCTGTGTTATTGCAGTTGGAGATAAGTCAAGATTATTGGTTGGTTTAAGTAGTTGCAGTTCATGGAAGTTGTGGTGCTGCTGATATGAACGGTGAATGTCTGGAAAATGAGTACTGATTGGATGGAAGTTTAGGTGAATGTTTATAATATTACAGATTGGTTGAAAATCTGATATTATAGCTGAAACTGAATGAATAAAGATGGTGGCAGGAATGAGAGTTTTAGTTATAGTCTGGTGAAGTTGGAACAAGAGAGGGGTTGAGACTGATCTAGTGTATAAGAAATGTGATGAAGAGTAATGACATGTGCAAATGATGGATAATGGTTGAGTATTGACAATGGTGATGGAGATGTTGATATGGCAGGGTCACAAGAGTAGTGATTTAAAGAAGTTGAAATTACAGGGGGTGTGTATAAACTGAGTTTGTTTTATGCAAAGTTATTTGAATTGATTTGTACATGGAGTTAGGTTATGTTTTAGCTGAAGTAGTGGCTGGTGGTGCTACAATTGAGCCTTGATGTGCTTGGGTAGAAGTTTAATTGAATATGATAGAGATTATATGTTGCCTTTGTGTTTTGGATTGTTCAATGTGTCATGTGTTTGTGTTTTAGTGCCTTGGCATGTGTTGTGTCTCATGCCAGAACCTTGACTCAGACATTGACTGAGTTGTTTCTTTTTGACCGATTTGACTCATAGACTTGACCACTGTGACCGTTGACCTTACTTTGACTGGACTTTGACATTGACATTAGACGTTGACTGTTAATTGACTCCTTTGACCGTTTGTGACCGTTAGTTTGACCCAGATGGAACATGCCTAATGTTATTGGGCTTGTTTAGTGGACTTGAGCTTAGTGCCATATTTATGATAATGTGATGCTTTGGACCCTTATGGTCCGAATTAGACTTGGGTTCCTTCTATGAAGTGGTGGATATATTCATAAGACTTATCTAATGGATTATATAATCAACCTAATTGAATTAGTAAACCTTTATTTGCGATAAAGATAGATAATGAAAAGGTGTAGAATCATAAGTGGGCTCAGAACCACTAGACAATTCACTTAGCTTATAACTAGAGATTTGTATGAGATTGTGTTGTAAGCCTTGTATGAGCCTTTTGGATAATTTCTTAGAATGCTTGTGTGGTTAACAATTAGTCTATATTAACAACGATCGATTCCAAGGATGAACCAGTGGATCATGGACCTCGAGGTAGGCGTGGCTTGTCATCAAAAGAGGAGGGAATCTTATAACCTTCATGTAATCATTGAGTTCCTTTTCTTCGCGAGCATGTTGTGTTTTGATATTTGTATGAGTGAATATTGTAATTGAATTGAACGATGTTTGTATAGAATGTAATTGTTTGTGTGTGATATGCGTTATGTGATTTTACCTCGTGAGGAGTGTCTGCGTTTCCCCACAGCTCTTAGCTAAGTCAAGTAAGGCGGTATGCCATCCGTCGGAAATAGTATTACTAGGGCGGTACGCCATCCGTCGGCAATATTATTATACTTTTCTGATTATTAAGATAGTAGGGCGGTATGCCATCCGTCGGCAATAGTATTAGTAGGGCGGTACACCATACGTCGGTAATATTATATATACTATTTTATTTAAGGGAAATCACTCGTGTGCATATTATGCTTGTTTGACTAATTAACCTGTGCTTCTTGATTCGTGAATTGTTGAATGTTTCCTTTCACCATTGTCTCTTTTAAATTATTGTTTTATCTTTAGAACTGTGAAGCATGTTAGTGATTACTTGAGAGTTATTTGTTTCCATTGGGCACCCCTTAGGATGATGTGCTCACTTGTTCCCAAATCAGTGTTTCAATAATCTGAAGGGATGGAGCGCTCGAAGATATCCGTTTCGTAGTTTAGATCTCTATTGAATCTAGGGTTGTTGTGCATCTTTTACTATATGTATTCTTTCTTATTCTGTAAACAACACATTTATATATTCTTAAAAACTCGAAAGACTTTCATTTATATAATGTCAGAGAGTTTTGGTTTTGTTATTTAGCACTTTCTATAGTTATGATTCTTAAGATCGGTAATCTAGTTTTGCTGCTTCAATTAGGTTGTAATCCTATCAGATAAACATGTTTAGCATTTGGGGCGTCACAGTGACGCTCACTGTTCCTTGACTATAGGAGAGAGATGCACCTCCACATAGAAGAATAGTTGGGCGACAAACGCCTTCAGGACATCGGTGACACTCACCGTTCCCTAACTATGTGGAGGGACTGTGCATAGATCCAGGCGGTTCTATGTAGATTGAGAGCAGTAACACCTTCAGGTCGTAAACAACACCCGTGACTCCCTGACTATGCACCATTCAGAATGGATGTGATGCTTTAACTGGATAATATCCTTTCTGTATTAGATTAATCATGTCATGACATTCACCACTGAATTCCTAGAATGATCTATTATTGCTCATATTCCATGGTCGAATCCACGGCGTGATCCCATGGAATGGCAATAACAATTGCTCATATTCCATGGTCGAATCGACGGCCTGATCCCATGGAATGGCAATAAAAATTGCTCATATTCCATGGTCGAATCCACGGCCTGATCCCATGGTCGAATCCATGGCATGATCCCATGGAATGGAAATAACAATTGCTCTGATTCCATGATTGAATCTACGACTTGATCTCACAAAATGGAAATAAACTACTATATTATCTCATTATTCCAATTTCTTGATCGAATTCACTACTAATCTCATGGAATGGTAATAGATAATTTTATTACTCTGATTCTATGGTTGAATCCACGATCCCATGGAATGGTAATTCCTGTTTTATTATTCCGAGTTCATGGTCGAATCCACAGCTGATCCTATGAATTGATAATAAATAACTACTCATTTTATTGTTCCGTTTCATGAATTATTCTACACTGGATTTCATGAATAACAATAAATACTCAACTATCGGGCATCTGGATCATCACTGAGTAAGCCCCACAAAAATGGTGTAAGTGTACTCGACAATAATGCACGACTAAGCACCCGGATGCACAAACGAGTATCCAAAAATATGGACAAATGAGGAATCCTACGCAAAATAGGAGAAAGCAACAAATAATAATAAAATAATAAGAGGCGCCCAGGGGTCGGGGCCAGCCGGCCTTGCCGTAGTCGTGGCCGGTCCCATGCCTTTTCCATTATTTTTCCCTATTTTATTATTTTCATGAACTCATGAAAAACTCCTTCAATTTACCAACTTTCCTTGTTTGTGCAATACTCATGAATTCCCCATAACTTCATGGATTCATGAAAAAATAATATTATAAAATAGGAAAAAGTCCGTGGGACTGGGAAACCTAGCAGGACGGCCATGCCTAAGCCAATTGGTTTCAGTACTCACCCTGTGTGCCCTACCAGGAAAGTCAGTTCTATGAGTTCCTTAAATGTTCTGACTCAGAACAGATGTCCTAACAATATAAGAGGAGATCAAAATCCTTACATCTTAAAAAGGGGAGTTAATTATACATTTGATGTGAACAAGGTATCATGGAGAAGCCGATTTCCTTCAGGTAAGAATCAATTCTCTGAGTCATATTTTTGTAAGGATGAAATTTATGATTACCTTTCACATCATAATGGTTTTCCTCCAACATTTCGCAAAGAAAAGGATAACCAAAAGCATTGTTCATTTAATGATCCAATGCTATGTTTTTCCGTGTGGAATTTTTGAAAATAAAAGTGTGGAATTGTTTCCGTGCAAATCTATGTGAACCTTCCTCTTATAGGTACACGTATGGTTTTGGGGTTCCTTTTCAAACCTATCTTATAAACCCTAAGTCTCTCGAATCTTATTTATATACCTATCCTATTGAGTTGAACTTTTCACTCTAGGCTTTATATTATCAATGGCTTCTTCTTCCTGCTCATGGGATTTACCTAAAGATTTTGTTGATAACGCGGTATATTTAGAATTCGATAAAGAGAAGGAAACTCTTGTTGGAGTCGAAGGTTCTTTTCCTCAATCTCCTGATTCCTATTCGGATATAGAGGAGGTTGAAAATATCTCGTCTGATGAAGTTCTCGACTTACTAAAGAACTTTGAGGAGGCAAAGCAGCAACTTGTTGATATGATGAAGTGTCTTGATGTGGTAAGAACTGAGTTGAAAAAGGTTAAGTCTGACCTTGTTCTCATAAAAACCCATGTTAAAGAACTTCCCAATAAGGATATCCTCTCCAAAGGTGCAGAGGATGTTGTCGTTCACAAGATCCAGGACCTCAAGACTCAAGAAGGTCCCGAACTGTTTATATGACTTTAGTTCGCATTGGCATGGAAGTATTTTTGGTTTGTCGGTTTTGATTTAGATTGCCTAATAAATCTTCTATTTTCTCTCTCTTTGATTATAAGAATAACTAGAGTTTGGAATAGCCATTATTGTGATTACACATAGCTATGTCCAACGTTTTTATCTTCATGTTTTTAGGTTTATTTGCTTAAATTCTAAAATTATTTGGAAGATGATTATTACAGTATTAATCTTTATGGTTTTATATATTGCAATATTGTTATGGGATACGTGTGTTTGCATCCGTGAACTTGATTGTCCCATACCTTAAAGGAATGAATTTACTTTTGACTAATACAAAAGTTAAGCCTATTCTGTCAATTTTTTATGGAAGATAGGTTAAAATATTTTGTTTTCAAGGATGATGTCTATTATATGTGTAGATGGTGGATTTTCGACAAAGGCTAAAATCGTAAACCCATAATTATACGAACCTCTGATCCAGCAGTCAGACGTGAATTCTGAGACACAGGTCTCTCATCGAATTCTCTGATTGAGAATACTTTCTCTCAGAGTACATGTAGATATGTAGTCTCACTACTGGACAACGTCATATCTCATGAATACTGAATACTTCAGTAATTATTTCTATATATTATCACGGGATGGATGGCTCCTAGACAGCTTGCTCTTCTAGTATAGAGCGATAACGTCTTCAGGATACAAACAACGAGTTTATCCTGACTATATAAAGGATATGAAGCTCCAGCAAGCTCGTATGAGAGTAATTAATGCTCCTAGACGGCTTGCTCTGCTAATATAAAGTCATGAATTAATTATTCCTAAATTCTTGGATTCATCCGCAGAATTTCTAAAAATATTCAAATATTTTCGCAAATATTTCATTACACAAACCATGGTTCTTCCAAGCAGAAATCCATGGGTTAGTAATAAATATTGGATGCACGGGTATCATAATTATCTATGAGCGAGCCATGTCTCAAACCTAAATTCTTGGATTCATCCGCAGAATTTCTGAAAATATTCAAATATTTTCGCAAATATTTCATTACGCAAACCATGGTTCTTCCCAACAGAAATCCATGGGTTAATAATAAATATTAGACGCACGGGTATCAGAATTATCTCTGAGTGAGCCCTGTCTCAAACATAAATTTTGGATTCATCCGCAGAATTTCTGAAAATATTCGAATATTTTCGCAAATATTTCATTACGCAAATCATGGTTCTTCCCAGCATAAATCCATGGGTTAGTAATAAATATTCGACGCACGGGCATCAGAGCTACCTTCTGAGTAAGCCCCATTTCAAATGGTGCAAGTGTATTCAACAATGATACATTAACAACCACCGCACGAACGAGTATTTCAAAATACGATGAAACGATGAACCTATGCAAAATAGGATGAAAAATAACAAATAAATAAAAATTGACCAAAGCGCTGGGAGCATGGAACCACTGACCGGCCGACCATGCCGTGGTCAATCCCACGCAAGTTTCATATTTTTATTGTTTTCTCTGAGTTTATGAAAACCTTTCATTTGAACGAATATCCTTTGTTTTGAGGAAACTCCTCAATTCCATGGTGCTTCCTTCGCACGGAGGAAATAATATAAAATTAGGGAAAACGTGATGGGGCGTGACCATTGGCCAATCCGCCATGCCTTGGTCCCATCCGTCCCCACACCTCATGGTTCCTCATTATTTTATTATTATTTCTCTAATTTCATGAAAACTCCTTAATCTCATGATATTTCCTTGGTCCCATGAAAAATAATAAAAATTAGGGAAACCCGTGTGCACGGGCCATGGCCGGTCGGCCAAACCCTAGATGGCTCACACGTCCCACTTTTATTAGCATATTCTTCATATTTTCATAATCCTATGAAAATTCCTTGATTTCATGATATTTCCTTCAAATTATGAAAATTCCGTCAAATCATGAAATAATGCATAAAATAGGGAAAACGCACGGGACCGAGCCCTGGACGGCCAACCATGCTCCAAGCCGGTCCCACACGTCCACACGCCCCTTATTTTATTTATTATTATTTTTTATGTTTCCTTCATCTCATGGAAACTCCTTGATTTCAACAAAACTCTTTAATTTTAGCAAAACTCCTTCGTTTTATCATATTTCCCTAAAATCATGAAAAATATTACAAAAATTATGGAAAACGTGTGGGATGGCTCCCTTGGCCGGCCAGACTTTCCCACAGCCATGATCGGTCCCACACTCCATAATATTTTCACTTTTTCATTATTTTCCTTCATCCGATGAAGTTTTGACGGTTTTATCAGAAAACCCTAATTTTGCCATATTTTCTCAAATGGTTGCTCAAACGTACACCGGAAAATATCAAAATTCTCAGGAATGAAACACGGACGTCTCAATGACAAAAGCATGTTACCTTGACCGACCAGGGTTAGATTTTTGGCTCGCAATGATCCAGTCCCACGTGTTTTCACAATTTGACCTAATTTGCACAATTGCACGTATTGGGTCCTAAACTCTCCGAATAATTTCAGAATTTGATGGAACGATCATCATTTGATCCTGTGACCATCCAGGTCCGGTTTCATGACCCCTTGGTCGGTCCCTCACTTTCTAATAATTAATTAATTTTTATCACCTAATAATGAACCCAGTAGTAATTCAGTAAATGATTAAACCAGCACTTAATAATTCTTTCATTAACTCACCAACTTTTCAAAGAGGTCTTGGTTTTTGATGAGTGAGCATATGAGAATTTAATGGTTGATCCATGGTCCCATGAAGCCAGTTCTCCTTCATTCCATGGTTAATTTTCAAATAAACCATCAATCGGTCATCAATTGATCAAATTAGGGTTTCTGAATCCAAGGATTATGATTCCAGATTCAAACACTAATAATTTTGCAACGATCTCATGATCAATATTCTTATTAATTATGCTCGGTTCAACTACCAACGCTTTAATTAATATTTTATTTTGGTCACGCTGCCAATAATTCATCAAACGAGCAACACTTTCTCAGATGAGCAATATTTACTCAAATCAAGGAATATTGGTTCAACTATCAATATTCAAAAAATTATCGAGCAACATTTGCTCACCTCAACGTGAGGATTCCACCACTGTCTCAGCAGACACGTTCGATTCATGAGTTGCAGAACATTTTACAAAATCATGTTTAACTCAGCAAATACGTGGACTCATTGTCCCACGAAGTCATGAAATCAACAACTGACTAAATTAACCACGAGCAAATCAATCGTGTCACTTGGGGGGATATCAACTAGGGTTTTGGTCTGGCGGTCTACGGCACGTGTGTTCACCCATGATGAGAATGTGAACAAGTCGTGCAATCAGTTGGAAGAATCAACAAAGTAGTGGGTGGAAAGTTAACCAAGTCTGTGCACGATGAGTAATTAGTTTAACACGATTTCCCACTTCCCCACTCTTTGATTCCAGAAAACTATCACACTTCATGGATCATGGTGTTTTCATCTCTGGAATTATATAATTTCTCTGAATCCTGATTGAAACAAGGACATTCGAAGAGTTTTCAAACATTCGAACAACAATCGTCTGAACGAGCAATTTCTCACCAAAGTTCATACAGGCGCTCTTTTGTCTACACGAACTCACATAAATTACTCTCAATCAGGCAAGATTCAATCATTCAGATAATTTCACGTTGAATTCATAACACACCTACAATCTCAGATCATCATTGATCGCACACATTTCTCAGCTTCCCTCCTACAGATCAACCTATCCTCTTTTGTGACCGAATTTACTCTAGAATGACCATTGTCTTGGTTTAGGCCGGAGTACTACAGACTGGTCTCTCGAACTTAAAACACCTCCTTCATAGCGTTTCATTTGTGTGAGGTTGAACATTTCGCTCGGTTCAAGGAATCTCCTCCGCATGTTCGTCCTCAATTCCGCAAAAACCAGCAAATCGTTTTTCCCCATCTACAGATTAGCGACCATAGTGGGAGAACATTCCCTCGGTTGCAATCTCTCATTCTCACAAAATGGTTGGTATTAGGTCAGGATCGGTCACAAATCCTAACGCAAATATCGCTAGCACTAGCAACGATGAAGATATCCTGGAAACTATTCCAGCCACTAACACTGATGGTGGTGATATCACTCCTCCTCATGCCAATGCGAAAGGTCATCCTTTGTTCGGCCGACATCCTGAAGAATTCAGAGGAAATCCGCCACCTGCCCTCGCTGACCTCATCAAAGCGCAAGAAACTCTTGTAAAAAATTATACGGACATGGCTGCAGTGCAACAAAATCTATTTGATCACTTGAAGACTCTTATTGAAAATCTATCAGAGAAAACTCCAGACAAAGGGAAATAGATGGAGAAATCCTCAGATGCTGCTGACCCTGAGGTAATTCCAATTCACATCGTGAACGATGATGAAACCAACAAAGCTACAGGAAATTCATCAGCAAAAGAGTCATCAAGCTTCGTCACTCGAGAAGACTTGGAGCACCTTCTGGAGAATCATGGAAAAGACAAGACATCACATGTCCATCGTCACCAACCTCCTTATCCTGCTGCTACACAAAGGACTCCACTTCCTAAAGGTTATACATCTCCAACTTTTACCATGTATGATGGAACTGAAAATGCTAGAGAACATGTCTCTCGCTTCCTTGAAGCTTTATGAGAACATGAACATAACCATGTCGTCCGTCTCAAGGAGTTCTGAAAGTCCTTGAAAGGAAGAGCATACACTTGGTATAACAACATCGCGCCAGGGACCATTAATAATTGGGGAGAAATGATTAACTCCTTTTACAGAAAATAATTTTTCGTGTCAGAGCAAATTACCCTCTCTGATCTCGAAAGGATGTTTCAAAGAGTTGGTGAAAACCCCAACGACTTTGTAAAAATATTCAGGGTCCAAGCCTGGGATTGTCAAGATCCAAACGTCGCAGAGCAACAACTGGTGGAATTGTGCATCAACGGTATGCTCTTGGTCTACAGAGATCATTACTGGACAATCTTCGATTCCAAACTTTCTCAGAGCTCCACGAAGCCGCGAAGAGATCAGCAACCACTATACCCGGTCTGTTAGAAAGAAAGAAATCCAGAAATGCTGAAGAAACACGAGACACTCGAGGAAGCAGACGTCTAGTCAACAAGAAGTACAACCTGCAGCCTTCCGCAATTGCTGTCATAGAAGGGAGCAAACGGAAAGCTGAACTATAGCGCAAGCATACTTATTCCACCCCTTCAAAGGAAGGATGACATACAAGCTCCTCCCCAACATGCAGAAGATCCGGAGGCACCTGATTTTCCATGATCCATTGAAGAAGTCATTAAAATTGCTGGAGGCCTGGATTCAGGATGGTGCAATCAAGTTGTCATATGTCAGGAAATAACCATCCGAAGAGGCGATGGAAAATCCTCGGTACTGTCGATTCCATAGGTTTATCGGTCACCCCACCAGCGCTTGCAAGACTTTGAAACACATATTCAAAGAGAAGGTCGAGTCAGGAGAACTTAATCTTGGAACCGAAGGGGTGCACAGAGATCCCCTCCTAGTTAGAACTTTCTCCATTTCTGAGGCACCAATCAAGGAAGTAGTTCAGTAATTAATAGAGCATATCTGCGAATTACTTTATCTATCAAAGGCGCAAAGGGGAGATATGTTTATGACTTTGAATCATATAGTTTCCGGCAAATGCTTGCATATGCTTCCCGAACCTTAAGCCACTGACAAAGAAATGTATGACTGGGTACTGCTCACCACAGTGCACATCAAAGGAAATGAATTCATTTCTCTCTGCACATCATTTGCATCAGCGGCATGATTAAATCCATTATTTAACACTCCAATTCGTAAGAAATCCGAACGTAGTTCCCTAACACTTCGAAGTTCATTTATGTCAGTCAGAAATCTCTATGTAAATGTAGATGCATTTTACTACAAACTACATCCAAAGGATAGAAACACAATGCTCGTCTCAAATGAAAGTAAACACTCCACAATGAACACAAGATTTACGTGGTTCGGTATGATTACCTACGTCCACGGGGGTGAAAGGATGAATCTTATTACTTAGAAGTGTTACAAATATGTTGCTCTCCGTGGGATTTTCTTACAAGATGCACTTACTACTCACTTTTCTTTTTCTTTGTGCTTACTCGAGTTTTTCTCCTCTCTCTCTCAAAATACAACCTGCCTTTCATGAATACAAGTCCCTTTATTTATAGGGGAAGTTCCATAAACCCAATTTAAGGTGTTGGTCATGTTACATCAATTCAGCAGTTCTGCGGTCGGACCGACTTACGTCGCCTCACATGGACGATGTATCTTGACTCTTCGCCTGTCTTTCGTCCGAGCCGACCTCTCCAGATGCTCTCTTGACACGAGGTCGCATGTTTCTGAATGTCGCCCGTCTTCAATCGTTTCTTTTATGGTTAGCCGATGTGTCTCCTACTTTCTTATCCGTTTGACCATAGCACCTCATTTGTCCCGCCGCGTCTCGTCATGTCAGCTTTGTCAGAAGTATGAATCAAGTCTTGTCAAGCGGTAATATTTCTACAACCCATTATCGAATGAATATTAAATTTATGTTAGATTTTTTGTTTGATCACATGGAATCAGATGTTAGATCTTATAGGTTTACTAGTTAAAGCATGATTAGGGTTTTTATTCGACTGTATCAAAGAACAAGTTAATGACAATCACGGGTTGTACGATGAGATGTGATTTCATTTTGTTACAACAATAATATTTTGGGCTTAAGTTACATGCATGAACTATTATAAGATTTGGGTAAGGATCTTTCTTTCATGTTACTTAGTTAGGCTTTACTAGTTAGTTAGGTTTTACAAAATAAAAATAAATAAAAAACTTAACGATGCTAAATTTTTTTCTAGGGTTTTTGTTATTGTTTGGGTTGGATTTTGATTGAGAGTTAATAACTAAACTTTGATCGAAGATGTTGTGTCAATCATATTTATATACAAGGCTTCTCAAGATTGAATCATTTGAGTCTCTGTTACTTGGAGAGCCTGTAACGTCTGTATTTTAAGTTACCACTTTTAATAATACCATGTTGCTGGTTGGCCTATTTAACTATATCTTCCAGCTAAAAATGGATACTCATTATCTGGTGCTGTAATTAGTGCTCTTGGCTTTTGTAACAAAAAGTTATATAAGACCGTTTAACCGGTACCTTTCGCTTTGTGGATAACACAAATTCATGAGGATATTTTGTGTGTTGCAGTGATGTTTTAGCCTCAAGTTACATGCATCAATGAGTTCGTGTTTGTTTTCTTTTCATATAATAGAAAAGAGGTGTAACACATGTAACCTATCCTGTTAGGTTTAGCTAATATTTTCCAAAATAAGCTCAAATTCCTAACTGAGATGCACGTACCTACACAACTTTTGTTATGGCAGAAGATGATGATTACGACCAATGGAGGGAATCAGATGCTGAGGCGGATTCTGATGAAGAAATGGTGGATTTAGATGAGGGTCATGATAACATTGTACAATTAGATGACGATGATGGTGGAGATATGCTCCACACTACTAGATTTGAAGACTTAACAGGTAATGTGTGAAACCTTGTACTTACTTGTTTCTACTTAAACATCACATGGTTTCATATGTTGCCTCGGTTATTTCCAGAGTCAGAAGATTCTAAAAATGATGATTTGGAGGTGTTAGAAGAAAAAGAATTGGAACATGTTCCAGAAGCAGAAGAGCAGCCACAACAAGAAGACTCTACAGAAGATATCATAAAATCGAGGGGAATGACAAGAATGTTGAAGCTGCATAGAGACTTCTCGAATAAAACTACCAAAAGGAGGGATATTGAATTTGACAGAATGTTCCGGCCTATTGGTAACCATAGAATTGAGTTCAGTAGTTACCTAGGCTATTTGGTCCGTGATATGGTTGGCATAAAACATTTATGTTGGAAGGAAGTCCCTCCAACAACAAAATAAAATATGTGGGAGAAAATTATGGTACGCATATGCGGTTACCAATTCGTCGTTTTTGTTGTCTAACTATGAGTCTGTGATTAACATACATTAGATGTTATTGCATCTTCATTTTGAGGTGCCCCATGAGCTGAAGTGAGTGGTCATGAAGCGTCTACCTGTTCATCTGCGGGACTTCAGAAGGAAATTGTACTACAATCATGTAAAATCCTTCCTGAAAATGCCGCAGAAACTAAGAAATTTCCCCAAAAAGTACGAAACGGTAATGGACCAAGAAAACTGGGACAATTACCTTGATCGTGTACTAAAATTGCCTATATTTAAGGTATGTAATACACATTGCTTTTTCTGTTTCATTCTTATTATCTATCCCAGCATACTAATGAAATTATTTTTATTTCCTCTGCAAGAAAAATTTGGAGAGGGGAAAAGAGGCAATATTACAATCCAAGTTCCCACATCGGACAGGACGAGGAGGATACTCGGGATTAAAACTAAAATTAGTAAGTATGTTGTCTTATTTATTATACACTGCAAAGTAAAACCGGCAATATCAGATACTTTTGTTTTGTATGTCGTGTTGCGTGTATCATATATGTAGAAACCTATAACGGTATAGGGATGTGTCCTCTTACACGAATCTGTAATTTTGTCACATTAGATTCTTTGGAATAGGTTTTCTGTTTGACATAGTTAATATCTGTGCGAATGTAAATCCTTACTTGTTTCTGGTAACTACTAAGTCCAAAGCGGAAATATTGCCGAAGAAGATCTTGGAGACCGGTGCTTCATGTGGGCAAGAGCACGCGAAAACAAACACGAAATTGTTCCAGACGAGTTTGTCAGGAAGAAGACATCTGAAGTTGTGAGAAAACAGAAACTTTACAGTCCTCATGTTTTTAACCAATTAAGTGCAAAGTAATTGCGCAAGGTTTAAATCAGAATTTAACACATTATTTGAACATGAATAGAAGCGGAAGATGATTCAAGAGGGAACTCTAATGGTTGGTCATAACGAGGATTCCCTAAAAGTTTCGATCGGCCCGGATAAGGGTGGATGTGTCAAGGGGACTGTCTTTGGAGTGACGGAAACCCTTTACTTTCCAAATGGAAGAAAACCAAGACACTCGAAAGAGAATGATGAACTGCGTGAAAAGCTGGAAGCTAAGGAGAAAGAATTAGAGTCTACTAAAAATGCATATCAGAGATTGACAGATAACTTGTTATCTCAAGGAGTCGACATTGCAAAAATTGTGGGCAACAGTATCGGCCAGCCTGGAGGAGAGGTAAGTAAACCGAGTTTTGATTAGATTGTGTAATTTTTTGAAAAAATTGGCAGAAGGTATCTGATTTTTTCAAAAAATGTGTTCAACTACAGTCACAGGATGTAGGACCTAGCAACGCCTCCAATTGATCTAAGAATAACATAGGTCCAGAATCAGTTAAGAAACTTCCAAAAAAACATGGGAAATACGGTCCACATAAGTCATCTGAAAGCACCAAAGGGTCCGCGAAGCGGGTCAATAATTGTACTAAAACGCCGACCATTTTTACTGAATCCCCGACATCTTTAGTATCAAAGATGAAGTCTCCGTCTCCTCATTCCACTGGGGAGTCTCAGAATGTGCCATCTGAAAAAGTTACCATTATTGTATGGTTTTCCAACGTGTTTAAATTTTTAATCTTCCATTTACTATCTCTCATGCACCTTGTGTTTCTGCAGGGCACAGGATGCAAACTTTGGTTTGGAGAAAAGGACAACATTGTTGCCATTGGTAGAGATTACTCTTCAAAGAAGGTATCTTATAAAATGAAGTCAGGAATGACGGGTGAGGTTACATGCTATAGCGTCATGGTTAGTGAAGTACTAAATGAAACCATCAAATTACCCTTTGGCACATCTTCTGGGATAAAAACTTTAAAAGATGTTGATGATGCTGAAATTTGTTGGCCATCAAATCAAACCATCTTGGATCAAAAGGTTGGTTGCTATGCTTGTTTTCTTTATTAACTCATTGGATATGTTTTTACACAAACCAGTTTTATATATATATCTTGTTTGATATAAGAGACGAATATGTTATCAGCTATATGAATCACGGACGTTAGTGTATATTTTAGAGAACCTTATAGAACCAGATATGTGGTTAGCTATTTGATTGTGAGTCAGTTGTTCATTTTGCTTAAATGGTTTCACTGCAAAAACAAGGTACAACTTTCATTTCAATTTTATGATGCAGGTAAGTCAACCAAAACATTCTGAGGCTGTGAAATCACCGGATCTTCTCAACGAAAGCCAATCTCGTATCGCAATATCTGAAAAAGTTCCAAAGGTATGTGTTTTAAACCAGTTACATGATCTTAAGGACCATATGAGTCTGAAATATGCTATCAACTACTATATGAATCACGGATGCTAGGGTGTATTTTGGAGAACCTTGTATATTTGTTACCTATTCATCCGTGTCTTCGCATTCACGGTGGAATTTGGCATATTTGACACCCGAATATTACTCTACTGCTGCAGGTAAGTCAACATAATTCGGGGAAACATACTGGATGTGACATCAAAAGATCCACCTAGTCGGAGACAATCCGAGATCACGACAACTAAAAAGTTTCTCATTATCTCTGTTTTATTTTACATGCATTTTAAATCTCAATTTGTTTTGAAGTTTTCACTTGAAGATATTCATATGCCATATATTTCCGCATGGTAGAAGGTGCAACCTTTTTGACGATCTGTCAAAGGCAAACGTCCTTGATAGAGGTAGAGCTTTTCGGTTAACAGGAAAACAACAATTACATGGAAAGGATGGGTTGGAGGTTGATTGCTACAAAATCCTGATTGATGAAGTAATAAAACCTAATTTATGTCTACCCGTACGATTTGCTGGTATGGAAACATTAGGGAAAACTTATGGAAAAGCGATTCCTTGGCCAAAGGATGGTGTTCAGTTTACCGAGCCTACTAAGAAGGTTAGTTGCTTGGCTTGTTTGATTTGTAGGTCGAATATACATAAACCAGTCTATCAATTATATGAATCACCGATCCAAGTGTAAATTAGAGAACCTAGAAAAATAGAAACATGTGTAACTTTCAAAAGTAACTAATAACTCTTTTAATCTTATGCAGAACCCTACCAGTAATTCACAACCAACTACTTCTCTGCGGAAGTCTCCTTCACGTAGCGACCCTTTTGATGGATCTAAGAAGAAGTCTCCTAATCTTATGCAGAACTCTACCAGTAATTCTCAACCAAATCCTTCAATATCTCTAGAGAAGTCGTGCACATCTACGTCAGAACATCTGGATAAGACATCTAATGGAGTTTTTTTTTTTGATTTTTTTTCTTCGTAAATCTATATTGCTAATTCTAGCATCTTATTTTTATATGATGTTCATATGCCGTATCTCCGTAGAAAGCAAAATACGACTTTTGGAATGGATCTAGGGGAAACGTCGTTGCTAGAGGCAATATTTTACCGATGGTGCCTAACCATAAAATACATGGACAAGATCTTCCTAGTAATTGTTATTTTGTTAATATTCAGGAGGTTATAGTTCCATCATTCGTGTTAACTGAACCAAGTGGTGAGTTTAAT
Organism: Papaver bracteatum; assembly: GCA_023529315.1. NCBI lineage: Eukaryota > Viridiplantae > Streptophyta > Magnoliopsida > Ranunculales > Papaveraceae > Papaver > Papaver bracteatum. The sequence continues at coordinate 1,811,065 of JAJJWX010001044.1, forward strand.
TTATTAGGGGAAGCTAGAGATGGTTTTGTGGCATGGCCGAAAGATAATTGTTCCATCTCTGATGACAAGTTTAGTTTCTTAGCTCTTTTGCTTTGTTAATCAAGTATATAAATATTTTTACATAAATCGTGTATTCAGTTTGATTAATGAATAATTACGAGATAGAAATATATTAACACCTAAATGGAACATGAATGCCAGTGTTAATTTGAAAATTGATATTTGGTTACGGATTTAATTATGGGCGTCATTTTGTGAAAAATGCCGCGGCCTTCAGTGAAGTTGTCTTTATTACATTGTTGGGAAAATGACTTTTGTCTGTCTCTTGTTGAGAATTCACATGACAGACGAATTCGCCTTGGATTTAGAATATATATCTATATATAATACATTTAATCTATTGCTGCAGGAAACTCCACAGCATGGAAAACCTCATGAGCAACCAGTACCAGTTTTAGATTCTGAGAAGAAATTGGACAGTGAAAAAATGAATGAGGAGCACCTAGTAGTCAATCCACATTCATGGAGTCATGCAGCCTCTGAAAAGATTTCTCAGAAGACTAAAAAGGCGCAAAGAAGGTTATATGCACCAACTGTGCAGAAGGCATACCAAATTTCAGATGGGCAACAGAGGAAGACAAGGTTTGGCGCATTAAGAATGTCACAACCTGATCCATTGCATGCAGAGACACCACTATCAAAAAAGTTGAAGAAAAACTGATGATTTTTGGATAAATTCTCTTTAATATTTTTTTTTGCAAACTGTTAGACCAAAGCTCAACATTTTTTACTGTGTTATTAATAATAACATGAATTTTTGGAATAAATGAATTTCAGATTTAACCACAATTTATAAAGTATATAAGAGAATTTGGGTAGTGCCATGTGGATGGTTTAGATGCACCATATCTGAACGGCTTAGAGGCGTCACCCGCGTAATATACACGCTTCGAGATCAATTGGCGTGGATAAACATAACAATAAAGACACATTAAGCAGATATAAATTGGCGTGGCTAAATATCATATAAAGCCACGCTATATGGCGTGTCTATAGGTTCTCCGATGAACGGCTCCCAACATTACATGTGGACGGTCAACGTTACATCTGAACGGTAAATATTGCATCATCTTAAACGAGATCCAATGGTACCTAATACAGCCACGTGGATGAAGTTAATTGTAAATTGGCGTGGCAAAATATCACATATAGCCACGCTATATGGCGTGTCTATAGGTTCTTCAATGAACGGCTCACAACGTTACATGTGGACGGCGTAGGATTCATATAATTTAACGGTCAATATTGCATCATCTAAAATGAGATCCAATGATTCCTAATAGGCCACGTGGATCAAGGTAATTGTAAATTGGGGTGGCTAAATATCACATATAGCCACGCTATATGGGGCGTGTCTATAGGATATCCAATGAACGGCTCACAACGTTACATGTGGATGGTATTCAACGGTTCCTAATTCACCACGTGGATGAAGGCAAGTGAAATTGGCGTGGCTAAAACATAACATATAACCACGTTAAACCTATTTGGTGTGGCTATTTGGATAACCAATGGCTACGCCAAAAAGCAATTTGAGTGTCTAAAGTGAACAAAATAGCCACGCCAAAACGCAATTTGTGTGTCTATAGTGAATCAAATAACCACGCCAACCATCACTTTGCGTGTCTAAAGTGAACCAAATAGCCACGCTAAAAAGCAATTTGCGTGTCTATAGTGAACCAAATAGCCACGCCAAAAAGCAATTTTCGTGTCTATAGTGACCCAAATAGCCACGCCAAAACAATAAATCGTGTGTCTATAGAGTACCAGTACTTAAGTTTTTGGGACCATATATAGCAACGCCTATATGGCTCTGGCGTGTCTATTTCATGCAGCAATAGACATGCATGGCAGGCGTGGCTATAAGCTACCTACAACCACGCCATGTTACCTAAAACCACGCAAGCATAAGTCACGCCTAGTCCAAACCGAAGTGGCGTGACAAAACCCCTATGGACACGCCAATTTGGCATGGAAAAAGGGTCTCTATGTACTAGTGACTCCCCCCCTGGCATATCCTCGGGATGATTGAGGAAATAAAAAATAGGATACAACAGATTCCGCAGGCTGCTATACGACATAACTACAAGGAAGGAAATCAAACAGCGGATGGTTTGGCCAATCATGCGGCAGATGGAAGCCTACTGGAAAATCTGTCAACCAAAATTTGGGACCAAGCAATCCAGTTTTTATTAGTCAAATTTTTTATCATGACTCCGTGGGTACCACATACCCGCACCAAATTGTAACCTAATCTTCGTTTAATAAAATTCATGCTTCAAAACATTGTCTACCGATCGTATAATTACAATACATATGCTGAAGCATTTCAGGCTATCTCATATTAGACCCGAAGTGAATTCCCATGCCATTTCCATAGTCTTTCCAAGTACAAAGTTGTTAGCACATTTCCATATTAGGGCAAGGGATTATAGGTTAAGTGGAGAAATAGTGTGGCTCTGCTTCGTCACTCTGACGAAAGCATTCATTTCTTTCTTTGATTCTCTATGTATTTTCCTTCCTGGGAATTCTTATTACAAACATTCATCAATTAGTCATTCCATTTGTGATCAGTACTAGCATTTATACCTTTCACAAGTTTAAGATCAATAATCAACAATTTCTATAATTACCAGCAGAAATTCTGAGACAACCAAACCAAATTACTTTCATTCAACCGTTTCTTCACACAGAAAAACTTGAATTGCATTATTCCATTACATCTCCATCAATATCCACCAAAAATATTTAAACATCTATAACTTAGATATTTATCATAAAATTCCCACAGAAAAAAACCACATTAGTACCCACTGCAATACTTCCATACATCAACTCCGTCCTAATTTCTTAGTCACCCACACACCCGAGAAAAGTACCAAACAAACTAGAAAGAAACAAAAACAAACTAACATAAACAAAACCAAAGTTTCAACTTGAACAAGAAAACTATAAACAACAAGAGAAAGTACCAGCATAACTTGTTAGCAAAAAACTTGTTGATCATAATAAGATTTTTTTTCAAAGTCTAACACCAGTGTTCTTGCCGATACCCCAAGGGATATTACTAATAATCATCCCCATCGTATCTCCAATCATCCTCATCGCTTTATTGATATATCAACTTTCAGATGCAGCAGGAGGCCCGTATCCATCATCAGTATCTTTAGGAGCATCTGAATCAGCACTTACATCATTTTCATCCTCCAACACCTCTTTATCTTCATCATCAGAATCACCCTCATGCATGGTCCTTGAGAAGATTCCAGGATTGGCCTTCTCTTATAGATATCGCCTATACAACTTATCTTCCTCATAGTTCAACATTCTTCTCTTCTCCTCCGCAGTATCTGAGTCCTCCTGGATTGAATCAATCTCTTATCTAATAAGAACTTTGTTTCCTATGCAGGTCCAGGATTGGCAACACTTGTTGAGAGGCACCATTGCCAGCCAGAGTGTATTGGATAGACTATTTTTAACCATGCCAGAAAAAAGAATCACTCACCTAAACCACCATCATATACCCCTATCCAACCATACACCATTTACTCAAAATACCATCAGATCATCAAGGAACCAAATTATTTTCCCCCCTCTTTCACCCTCCTTTTCATTCAAATACCAAACCAGTATGCTTTAATCACCCTTGGAAGTATGCGAGATCAATCATCCCACCTTGGCAATAAATACAAAGGCATTTATAATCTACCTAATACATCAGCATAACATATCTTTGCCACGTAATCTATTTTGTCATCTTTGGGAGATTTGTTTCTCCACTAAATGACAACCATTGTCACGCGAAATATTTTACTTCTTATCCTAGGCTTTATTCTCAAAAAGTGTTTAAAGTTGATGGAGATTATGTGGTTAGTACTCAAGGGAGCAAATATACAAACAAAAACTACATATTTTCTCAACCTTTTTGTTGCCTTCAAAAAGGAAACCAAATGCAACCATCAAAGATTTCCAATTTTAAGGTTCAATCAAATTTAGAGACCTTGTTTTTATTGAATATTTTGGTGATATGTTAAAATCTTAACACATTCACCAAAAATTATTGGCAATATCATATCCAGATACATATTATTATCCTCCCAGCCAATGGAAACACTACTCAAACCCATTTTCTCATCTCTATCCTCCTAGTCTGTTTACTTATATGGATTAGTCAAAAATAAATAACCTCTCACGACCTTCAACTCTAGAGATTCAAAACCTTGCTGCTTTAATGGCTAAAAAACACACAATACCATCCTCTCTCAGTGAACCAGTTTTTATTGATAAGGAAGTTATTTTGGATGGGAATGATGGCAATTGGAAATGGTGTATGATGGGTTATGTTTGCAGTGAAACTCTAGTTCCCACATCTTCTATCAGACATTACATATGTTCCCAATGGCCATTAGCCCAATCCCCTATTGTTACAAGCTTCAATGGTCTAAGAAACAAAGTTTTGATTAGATTCCTTGTAGAATGTGATTTTAATAGGGTTAATGAGCAAAGACCTTGGTATGCTTGTAGTTTTCTTATGGTTCAAAGGGTAGTACCACCAACTGGTTGGCCATCTAATCATCAAGTGTCTTTCAATGAAAAACTCTTGTGGTTTATACTCTGCAATGTACCAAAGGAATGCATTGAATTTGAAGATTTGAAACTCCTTACTATCATAATGGGTGAGTTAATCGAAGCTAAAGAACCATATGGTAATCATCCTATTAAGAAGAATATTAAAGTTTATGTTCGTGTATCTGTTCAAAGAGCCCTGGCAGCTGGTATTCCTTTAATCACTAGAGGAAGAATTCAACCATTTCTTATTGAGAGTAGATACTTCAAAGTCCCAAGACATTTTTGTACTTAATTTCCTATTATTAACCATAAAGAAGCTAATTGCCCTCTTTGGTTGGCTAAAGTGAAAGCAAAAAAGGAAGCTGATGCTTCAAGCTCTGGAGTTACTTGGCCTAGAGTATACAAAATAATGGTGCCTCCTAAGTCAGTTCTTCATCCTACTTTTTCTGAAGATGTCCTTAATAGCAAAGATTTTAGAATGATTGTTGCAGACTCTATTCCTGATACTCATGATACTACTGTTGGTCAAGATATTATTGTTTGTCTTGCTAATGCTAAACGTGGTAAAGCTGTGACTAATGGTCATGTAAAAAACAGAGCTAGAAATGAGTTTCATAGGGATTGTTTTCAGGTAGGCCCCTTTGCAAACAGATCTGCTACTTTAAAGATCTATGATGTTGGTCATGTATGTAGGATCAGAATATTGTCACAATAATATTCTTGCGAAATAAACAACAGTTCTGTGACACATCAATGATATTCTGCGACAAATATCAAAGTGACGTAAGGAATGACATACCAGATGAAAACGACAGAAACATGAGTAAAGTGTGACATTTCCGCGACTAACCAATAAAACCTGCGAATGATTAAGGCGGTGCTAACTGCGATTTATCGCAAGAACTCAGATCCAAAATTAAAGGGAATCTTAACTGTAAATGAGCTGTCATGAGCTGTAATCCATTATGTAAATGCCTATATAAAGGAAATAAATAGTTCCAAAGAGAGAGAGGAATTTTTGAATGCTAAGAAAGTTTTTAGGAGAGAGAAAATCTTATTAAGTGAATTGTATTCTTGATTACTGTAATTCTTTTAAGATCATATCAATAAAAAAGGATCTTAATCTTCAAATTGTGTCATAAATTCTTGAGTTGGGTGTAGTGTGGGATTTCCTGCAACTACATTTTGGCGCCCAGAAACAGGGATGAATAGTTAAAAATCATAGCAAAAGTTAGGTAAAAGAAAGAAATTATTCAAGAGTTAGAAGAATATCAAGAAAATTAGTGGAAGAAAAGATGGTTGAAATCAAAGATAATCAAAAGAAATTGGAGTGTGATGTAATAACAACGATGATGATAGATAAGTTCCATGAAGATATTAGAGGAAGGATACACAAGCGAGATTTTGAAGGAAAGAAAATCATGTCGGAAGATGAGGCATCACCGCTAAAATATTTGGAAAAACAGAAGATCACATTCACGGCAGCAGAAATTCCGAAAGAAAATTTAAGTCATACATCTCCATTGGTGATCACAGTGTTTGTTGTACCAACAAGAAAAGAGAAATCAATAAGATCTACAGAAGAGTGGGCTGTGAATAGGACTCTGGTGGACGCAGGAAGTTCTGTGGATATAATGTTTTACCACACATTCAAGAAAATGGGATACAAATATGAAGAAATGCTTAGTCCAACATATCATATTCATGGATTTGGAAAATATCTAACAAAACCTAAAGGTGAAATTGTAGTGCGAATTCCGCTGGGGGAAATAGAGACGCAGATAACTTTGTGCGTGGTGGACGTGAAATCACCATATAATATGTTGTTGGGAAGACCATGGATACATGCAATCAAGGCTGTATCATCAACTCTACATCAGTGCATAAAGTTTCCTATACCTTGCGGAATTGGCGAGATTAGAGGAGATGCAGATTATGCAGCGTTGTGTTTCCAGAATGAAGTAAAGAATTGTGAAAATCAAATTCATATGAAAACAAGTGCAGAAAAATGAGGAGAAAAGAAAGGAAAGAAGAAGAATTCAAGATTTACATGATAAGATCAGAAGAAGGAAAAGGAATATTTAACGATGTATCGCAAGAAAGTGATGAACCAGCTGAGATAATAAAAACACCAATGGGAGAACATGAATCCAGTTATATTGCAGCAGAACCAACAAAAGAAGTAAATGTTGGAAGTGAAGAAGACCCAAAAATGCTGAAAATTGGAACTAAGATGGATGTGGAGGAAGAAGAGAAAACTGTAAACCTTCTGCGAGAATACAGAGACATTTTTGCGTGGAATATGGATGAGATGCCTGGAATAGATCCATCTGTTGCGTGCCATAGATTGGAGATTAACAAAAATGTGAGACCATTCAAACAAAGAATAAGAAAGATTGCGACCACTTATCATGCCAAGATAGAAGAAGAATTGCAGAAGATGCTTGACGCATGAATTATAAGGCAAGCAAAATATCCAGAATGGATCGCCAATATGGTAGTAGTTCCCAAGAGAAATAAGAGGATAAGAATTTGCATCGATTTTACTGATCTAAATAAAGCATGTCCCAAAGATAGTTTTCCCTTGCCAGATATTCCGCAGCTGGTGGAATCTGCAGCAGGAAATGATCGAATATCTTCGTTAGATGGATACAAGGGCTATAATCAAATCCCACTTGTGGAAGAAGATCAAGAACATACTGCATTCTTTGCTCCCAGAGGATTATATTGCTACACAAAGATGCCTTTTGGGTTACGAAATGCAGGAGCAACTTACCAAAGGATGGTGGAAAAGGTGTTCGCAAAATGGATACATAAAACTTTAGAGGTATATGTGGATGATATGTTGGTAAAAAGCAAATAAGCTAAAAATCATGTGCAGGATTTAAGGGAAATTTTTGATCAGATGCGGCTTTTTAATATCAAGGTAAATCCTGAGAAATGTACTTTCGGAGTATCATCTGGGAAATTCTTGGGATATATTGTATCAAAGGAAGGAATACAAGTTGATCCCGAAAAGGTGCAAGCAATTCGAGATATGCCAACTCCAGCAACAATAAAAGATGTGCAAAAATTGAATGGACTTTTAGCCTCATTAGGCAGATTCATTTCGCGGTCATCAGATAAATGCAAGCATTTCTTCAACATACTAAAGTAGGGAACAAAATTTAAATGGACAGATGAATGTGAGAAAGCTTTTCAAGGAATTAAGGAATATTTGATGAATATATCCATTTTACAGAAGGATGAACCAGGATAAGAATTGTTGATGTACCTTGCGACAACTCAACATGCTTTAAGCGTAGTACTTTTGAGAAATGACGCAGGAGTTGAAAAACCAATTTACTACATCAGCAAAACATTCAATGATGCGGAGAAAAACTATTCAAAGATTGAAAAGCTAATTCTGGCATTCGTTTATGCGGCATCTAAACTTCGCATATATTTCCAAGCACGTAAAATCAAAGTACTAACAAAATTACCAATTGAGTCAGTAATGAAAAATTCAAAAAGATCAGGCAGAGTTGAAAGATGGAACGCACAAGTGGGGCATTTTGAGATCCAATACGCAATTTTATCCTCGCCAAAATCTCAAATTGTCGCAGATTTTCTCGCAGAATTTCCTTTGGAGGATGATGAAGCTGTGGAAGACATGATGGATATAGAAGAAGAATACGGGGATCCAAGGGATCTTTTAACAGAACCAAATAGGTGGGAGATATTAGTAGATGGATCATCCAACGGAGAAGGAAATGGAGTGGGAGTCGTTTTTATTTCACCAGAAGGTGCAAAAATGGCATTTGCATTCCGATTAGAATTTGAATCTACAAATAACGAAACAGAATATGAGGTTGTAGTGCATGCTCTAAGATTTGCAATAGAGATGAAGATAGAGAATGCAAGAATTACCAGCGATTCGCAATTGATTATTCGCCAAATCGAATGAGAATACGCAACTAACGATATAACTTTGAAAAAATATAAGAAACTTGTTGAAGAATTATCTGCGAAAATTACAAAACCCAAGTGGAGGCATATTTCAAGAAGAGATAATAGGCTCGCAGATGCTTTTGCGTTTATATCAAGTATGATGGTAGACCCAACTGCGAGAAACATAAAAATACAAACACTCATAGCACCTTCAATTAATAAAGAAGAGGAAGAGGAAGCTGAGGCAATGGTAGTAGAAAATAATGGCGAAGAATCAAGTCGAATTATCGCAGATTGGCGTGCAGAAATTCACGCATATCTAGCAAGGGGAGAGGTACCAAGAAACAGATTAGAAGCACACAAATTAAAAAGTAGAGCAACAAATTATGAGTTAAGAGATGGGATATTATATCGAAAATCTTTAAATGGGACTTCCCTTAGATGTTTGACACAAGAGGAAGGAAAACAAATACTAAAAATGTTACATAGTGGGGATGCTAGTAATCACAGCGGCGGAAGATCTTTAGCATACAGAACTAAAATGCAAGGTTATTATTGGCCATATATGCATGAAGATGCAAAGAATTTATCAAGAAGTTGCGAGGAATGTCAGCGATTTGCAAAAAGAATACATGCACCCGGTGAAACATTAACATCCTCAAAAAATGTTTGGCCATTTGGAAAGTGGGGTTTAGATATTGTGGGACCATTTGTACCAGTTAACAGGAAAAAGAGATATTTAATTGTCGCAATGATTACTTCACAAAATGGGCGAAGTTAAAGCAGTACAACATATTCGTGATAAGGACATTTTTACATTTATATTTGAAAACATCATTTGCGATTCGAATTCTGCAGCAGTTGGTGTCAGATAATGGAAAAAAATTTGAAGGACAAAATATAGAGATGCTACTTAATGCATTCAAGATAAAGTGCGGAAAATCGACTCCTTTATACCCACAAGCTAATGGTCAAGCTGAGGCAACTAACAAAACAATCGCAGATATCCTCAAGAAGAAATTAGAAGGGCATCATAGAACATGGTGTCAACAAGTCCATAATGCAGTTTGGGCTTATAATACTACACAAAGAGAAGCAACTGGGGTATCACCTTTTTGTTTAACATATGGAGTTGAGGCAAAGATACCAACAGAAGTTGCTATTCCTACAACAAAAAGAGAAGCTTGGGAAAAGAATCTTAGTGCTGGTATGATTCTAGACAAACTTGATGAAGTAGAAGAGAAGAGAGAAAAAGCATTACAACATATGGAGAACTACCATCGCAGATTAGCTCGTGAATATAATAAGCGAGTAAAGAAACGTGAGTTCCAAGTTGGAGATCTAGTTCTGCGAGAAACACCAGAATATCAGCGAGAAAATGGAGGGAAATTAGCGAAAAAATGGGACGGGCCATATATTATCAAAGAAATAATTGGAACTGGAGCATATAAGTTAATGGATCCAGAAGGAAGATACATGGGTCAAAGACTTGGCAGACCATGGAATAGACAATATCTAAGAAAATATTATCAATAAAGGTTTGAAAGACTAAGATGATTGGATTATACGCAAGCAATTGCGAGAGAATAAAAGAAATAATTCGCAAGAACAAAATTGGAAAAATACAAAGCAATTTTTCGCAATAATTTGCGAGATAATTAAAAAATTTAAATGCAAATGCATAAGACGGGCGCAAATCGCTTAAAAACATATAAAAATGGGACGATCCTTTATGGCGTACATCTTAGTTCGCGGATTCTATTCCGTAAGAGGCAACGTCCTTAAAGTACGTCATAAGGGGGGTATCTCTTTGCATGACTATGGGAAAGGATATACTGCTGCTGGAACCTAGTCATAGAGATTTGGGATTATAGAAAATCCATCCGGGAGAGATAACTTGGATTCCAAACTATATAAGGTTATACCCTGGTTGGGCGCCCGAGAGTTTCTCCTAAGGAATGCAAAGTATGATCAAGGCTCCGAGGTACACTGTTGAGCTGTGGGTGCCCTGGATGGATGAACCTACCCTGGCCATCCATGGCAAGTCTTGAATTACGATGGGTTCGGCCCAAAGAAAACCCCACTAGGGTGTAGTCTCGTAACTATAAGCCATATAGGCATAAAGGATAAGAGGCTACGAAAACAACTGGTTGTTTCTAGAACCGGATGGGAGGAGCTAGTCTTGTATGGAAGAAGTACGTCTCCTTGAAGGGGCAACCAGGGGGATAGATAAGGGCGATACCCTCCATTAGGGATATGTGTATCAAAAAAGACGGCAATGTCATGGGACTTTATATTCGCAAGAATATTTAGGCCCTTCATATTGCCGCATGATAGGCCAAAAAGCCAAAAAAGAAATGTTAAGATGAGATCAATGGGTTTTTGCGATAAGAACAAAAGACGAGATAAATGAAATCAATGATAAGAGGATATAAATCGCAAAAACGTCCTGCGATTTCATCGAAAAGACGCCAATGTCATGAGTCTTAAAAAGAAAAGAGAGATTAATCTCGCAAGATGGCTTAGACTTATTATATTGTTGCAGAGATCAAAATAAATGATAAGACAAGATCAAAGGATTATTACATGTAAAAGTAAGAATGTCCTGCGATCTTTTCGCATAAAAGTGGCATAATAAGACCTTTAACTAGGAAGGAAAAATAAGACCACAAGAGAGATTATATTTGCGAAGCATATAACAAATTTTTCGCAGCATTATTCGCAATAATTCATTCATCATATTGCAGATTGATAAAAAGAGGCAAGTATATGGGATTTCTTACAATGGTAATATATTACGTACTTCACAAGGAAGATTATGAGGGGCAAATATGGGGATTATAAAACAATATTTCATTATCTTCCTTGAGAAGAATCAAGATAGTAAAAAGAAGATAATCAAGTTACAAGAATTTGTGAAGATTAGATTCAGATTAATAAAAATATATAATCAGAAGAAGATGATGGAGTTACAAAAATTGCAATGTTTCGCAAAAGAAGCAGGAAAAGTAAAGGTTCAGAAATTACAATCATTCGCAGGACAAGGAAAAGAACAAGATATTTCGCAAGAATATAAAACTTCAAAGAATGTTCTTCCCTAATTTTGTCATTCTTGTTCGCTACTATTATCTTCACCAGCGACATCTTTTTCAGTTTGGGTTTCTCCATCACCAGTGATTTTTTTGTGAGGAGGATTCCGTTCTTCTGCTTCTTTATGAGGATTTTCTTCCTCTTCTCCATCATTGAGAGGATTCTCTTCTTCTTCTATTTCTTTAGGTGGATTTTGTTCATCCTCAGAAAAATCTTCTTCATTACTTGAATAATTTATATCTTCATCTATGAGACGAGGGACTTCGTTATTATCTATCTCCAAGGGTTTGATCTTCATAGGAGGTAAAGAATGAGAGAATAGAACATTGTTTACGTGAACCTCAGCGCCTAAATGAGCCTTACGGAGGCAATTCTTTTCCCGGTTTCTGATCTCTATATCTTTGAAGTACTCAAGATAGTCAAATCTTCTTAATGCTCTGTTGCGAGAGTTAGAAAGCGCAGTATTCTTTTTGCGAAGTTTGGCCAACCTCATAGACAGATCAGAGATTGAAGCTTGAAGGTGCTTCTCAGATTCTGCAGAAGAAAAATTGCATATTAGATGGAATTCTCGCAAGAAATAAGATGGGAAAATACAATGAAATAATTAATAGATGAGGCAGTCAAAATGACTACCTTCCTTTTGCTAGGATAAAGTTTGAATTATGTTAAGGAAGAAACTCTTCCATTGATTCATGGTATCATCGAAAGTATCACCAACTTTACCTTTCAAACGAGATTTTATACTTCTCTCTTTAGAAAGAAGATAAGCATTTTCTTCTTTTAAGGAGGAATGGGATTTCTTAAGTAGAGCATAGTCAACTTTGAGACTGTTGACTTTTACGCTTAGAGCTAATCTACCTTTTATAAGTTTCTCTTGTTCAACGGCAGATGATTCGGTTATCTTTTTAAGCTCATCTTTCAATACACGAAGAGATTTCTTTTGGTTGTCACACAACTTTTGAAGATTACTCAATTGCTGCGAATAAACCGTTGTTTTATTCACAAAGCTACGTTTCTCTTGAGATAGGGTTTTGTTTTCATCTAATAAAGATTCCACCTTCAAATTAGTCTGATAAAGAGAATATAAAAGTTAAGTGGCTTCATTACTTAGGCGATCTCGTTCACAGATTAGCTGATTATTCTCATTCTTAAGATTATTTATCTCATTAATTGAATATGTGTGAAGAAATATGCGGGCCTCATCAGCGATTGTTTCCCATTCAAGTATCTTCATTAATTGGTTATGTTTTGAAGCTAAATATGCGTCAACAAATAAATAAATAAAAATTGAGGACATAGAAAACAAAGAATTACTGAGGCAAAAACAAAGGCAAGAAAGTTATACCTTTCAGATCATCATTTTTGCTGCGAAGAATTTCGCAGTCCAATTCAGAATTGCGAAGCTTATGATCGAGAAGTTTACATTCTAAAGTTTTTGCTTGAAGATTCTTCTTTAAGATTTCAATTTCACTTTCTAAAGCAGTTAGCTTAGATGAAGAACCGCAGGATCCGAAATGCTTGCTTAGAATCATATAAATATCCTGTCTCGCAGGATTTGTAGAAGATTTTGTAGCATAGTTCAAAACTTCAGATAATATTTGAAAAGTAGCTTCAACCCCTGTTGCTATTTCTTGGGAAGAAGGAAGAGAAGTAAAGGAAGAGGTTTTGGCGACAGTAACTTGAAGATTAGAATCATTCGCAGTAGTAGGAGTGGAAGAAGGAACTTGATTAGTCACAGTTACAGTCTCATTCACCGCAACATCATTCATCGCAACTTCATTCACCATGGCATCATTCACCAAAGCTCCATTAACTGTAGTTTCATTTACCTAAGTTTCATTCACCACAGTTTCATTCACCACAGTTTCATTAATCGCAGGTTTATTTGCTGCTGATTCATTCACCTTAGTTCCAGCCATCAAAGATTCATCCATCGCTACTTTTAAAATATCGACGGAAATATTAGCATCAATAACTTCACTTGGAAATGATGAAGAAGTAGTATTGGTGTTAATACTGGAATTTACGCGAGGAGAAGGAGAAGATTTATCTTACGGCGGAACAGGGTCTGCAGCAAAAATCAAGAATATCCACTTCATCTGGAAGAGCTTTAACTTGACGAGAACGCTTAAGAGGTCTAGAAATATTTTCTTCACCCTGCGAATAATAATGTAGATAAGAAACAGAGGCAACAATATTGTTATTTCAAAGAAATAAGTGTTTCTTACTACCTTATCATTCTCAGATCTTTTCGCCTTTCCAACACGCCTTTTTTGAGGAACTTTAGGGTTATGGTTTTTGTGATAATCTTAATCGAGAAGTAGTGTTACTGAAAAGGATAATATAAAATATGGGGATTACAAAGAAAATCAGGCGATAGAAATGATGAAACATGAACAAAATAAGGTTCAAGATAAGAACATACCTTTGAGTCTCCATTAGAGCAGCAGCAGGAAGGATATTAGGAAAGAAAAAGTTGCAGACGAAAAAGAAAGAAGTTGAAGAAAAGAGAGAAGGTGAAAGAAAATCTTTCCTCGAGTGGGACATCTATTTATAGATGAAGGATGGGTAACCGGGTTAATCGGCAAAAAAGTAAGGATTGACACGTGCCAACGTTAAAACGTAAAACAAGGAACTTTGTCGGGTAAAAAATAAGAAGTTGCGGCAAATCAAGAAACTTAAATTCTCATGATCTTTATCTTCTTCGCAGTAAAGATATGAGAAGAGGCAAGATGTAGGATCAGAATATTGTCAAAACAATATTCTTGCGAAATAAACAACAGTTCTGCGACACATCAATGATATTCTGCGACAAATCTCAAAGTGACGTAAGGAATGACATACCAGATGAAAACGACAGAAACATGAGTAAAGTGTGACATTTCTGCGACTAACCAATAAAACCTGCGAATGATTAAGGCGGTGCTAACTGCGATTTATCGCAAGAACTCAGATCCGAAATTAAAGGGAATCTTAACTGTAAATGAGCTGTCATGAGCTGTAATCCATTATGTAAATGCCTATATAAAGGAAATGAATAGTTCCAAAGAGAGAGAGAGAGGAATTTTTGAATGCTAAGAAAGTTTTTAGGAGAGAGAAAATCTTATTAAGTGAATTGTATTCTTGATTACTGTAATTCTTTTAAGATCATATCAATAAAAAAGGATCTGAATCTTCAAATTGTGTCATAAATTCTTGAGTTGGGTGTAGTGTGGGATTTCCTGCAACTACAATGTATCTCATGACAACCCAGTTGAACAATGCAACGGTCTTCTTGTCATTCTAAAGCAAGCTCCTAACCAGAATGAGAATTTATCTGAGTCAATTTTAACACCTAATGCTGCTAAATCGGGACCGATTCGTACCTCCAACTCTTTCAGGAAATTCAAATCATCTGATGTTCTGACTTAGAGAGATAACATTACTAGAGAAGAAGTGGTTTTATTAGCAGATGAACATGATGTTCTTTCTAATTTAAAGAGAAAAAACAATCCCATAGTTGATCTGAAGAAACGCACCAGAGCTAGCACTTCACTCCTAGCTAGTGTCATTGTGGTACCTGAACAAAATGATTCTTATGAGCCGGATTATACTTCTCTATGTCCTCCAGTCACTAAATTAGGTGACCTTTCTACCATTAACCTCACCAATTGTAGCCTCAATATGCACTCTTTGGTCAATCCATTTGGATGTTACGATGTGCCTATAGATACTACTCTGGTAAGCAATGGTGCCAACGATAATTCTTCTCAAGATGTTGTCAACCTTGACCTCAATTCTGCGCAATGGCCTATCTTTAATGGTGGATCCTCTAGTTATCAGCTTAGTGGTGATTTTAATTCCACTACCCAGGTAAATTATACTACTTCTCCTCCTTTAAATGCTTCAAATCCCTTGTCCACTACTGCTTCCAACTTTCCTGTCAATTTGCTCTGCTGGAACATTAGAGGCCTGGGTAAAAAATCTGCTAATAAAGAACTCAACCTCCTCTATAAGAATATCAACCCTGATATTGTCTCCATATCGGAAACTAAAATGAAAAAAGACACTACTGCTAGAAGAATGATAAACATGGGCTTTACTGGTACTTTTCATATGCCTAGTATTGGTAGAAGTGGTGGACTGGTTTTAGCTTGGAAAAAGGAAACCACCCTCAACATTTTATCTTCTAGTATGAGGAGTATCTATGTTACTACTAACGACATCATTCATTATAAACTGTGTCACTTGCACTTTGTTTATGGAGAACCTAATAGTAACCTAAAAAATGCTTTTTGGAATAGTTTTTGTCAAATGCCTCTCACCCCTCCAGATGAACCAACCTTCTTTGTAGGAGACTTTAATGCCTTATTAGGTCATGATGATAAAAATGGGGGTCTGAAGGTTGATGATTCTGATTTTCTTAACTTTAGGAATTTTTGATTTGCATGATCCTGGGTACTCTGGTCCTAAATTTACTTGGTCTAATATGAAACAAGGTCATGACCTTATTCTTGAAAGACTTGACAGATGTTTAATCAACCCTTATGCTAAAACTTTGTGTAAATAACCTTCCTAGAGACTCTTCTGATCACTGCCCTATGCATTTTGATTCTAAATATGATGATATTTGTATGCCTAGGACCTTCCACTTCATGGCAATGTGGATTGAGGATCCCACTTGCAGAAACATTATAGTTAATTCTTGGTATGTAAATATTGTGGAATCTCCTGCCTATAAGCTTAAAGCTAAATTTTTAAACACTAAAAAAGGTTTACGTGATTGGAATAAGTCCTCTTTTGGCAACATATAAACTAATATTTCTACAATCAGAGAGGAATTATTGGAAATTCAAACTTCTGATCCTACTGACTCTAGGGCCATCTCTAGGCTTAGAGCTAGACTTGAATACCTCTACAATCTAGAGGTTCTCTACTGGAAAGATAAATCCATGGAGGTTTGTCTAATGGAAAATGATCGAAACTCACCATATTTCCATAGGGTCACCCTCTTCAGGAGAAAAAAAAATGCCATTAGTTGGATCCAAGATTCTTCTGAGTACTATCTTGAATGATATGAATAATATAAGAACCTCCTTTGTTGATTATTTCAAGAGTCTTTATTCTTCCCACTCCCTACAATTTCACGATGAAATTCTTTATGACCTTCCTGTGAATTTTTTTGATAATGATAATTCTTTCCTAAATTCTCCTCTCTTTGCTGAAGAGATTAAGAATATTATTTTCCAAATGGGGGAAAAAGAGATCCTAGGCCTGATGGCTTCACTGGTTTGTTCTACCAGAAACACTGGGATATAGTGGGGGATGCAGTTATTGATATGACTCAGACCTGCTTTAGAACTGGTTATATAGCTAAAGTATTTGATCATACCAACATAGCTCTCATTCCTAAAGTCCCTCTAACTGAGTTGGTGTTCCATTATAGACCTATAGGACTTTGTAAATTCATTTACAAGGTCTTATCTAAAACTCTAGCTAACAAATTAAAGCCTTTTATGAAGAATATAATTTCCCAAAACCAAAATTCTTTTGTCCCTAAAATGACTATTTCTGATAATATCCTTTTAGCTAATGAGGATATTTATGTTGTCAATTATCATGATAAAGCAGTTGGTATTGTTGCCATCAAGCTTGATATGTCTAAGGCTTATGATAAGCTAGAATGGTCCTTTCTTAAAAAAGTTTTGCAAAAAATGGGTCTCTCTGACCATTGGGTTAAACTCATTAATCAGTGTATTTCTTCTGTCTCTTAATCTATTTTCCTTAATGGTAGTCCTACTGGACTCATCAAACCTGAGAGAGGATTAAGAAAAGGAGACCCTCTATCTCCCTACCTTTATATTATTTGTTTTGAGGCTCTGTCCTCTTATATTAATATTCTGACTAGGAAAGGTTTGGTTGAAGGCATAAAAGTGTGTAAAATGCTCTTGTCATGACACACCTTTTATTTGATAATGATTCCTTACTTTTTTCTAAGGATACTATCCAAGATTTCCATACTATCGAAGAGTACCTTCAAAAATACTGCATGGCCTCTGGACAAGAAATCAATTTTGATAAGTCTGGAATTCTATTTAGCAAAATTATCCATGAACATCTTAAACAATAGCTTTCTAATATCCTTGATATAAGCAACAAAGACTTAGATGAAAAACATTTGGGCACACCAACTGTGTTCTAAGCTTCAAAAATTCAAACCCATATGGGTATTTTACAAGCTATTGATGGTAGAATTTCTATTTGGCTTCATAAGATTCTGTCTCAAGCTACTAGAACTACTTTAATTAAACATATTGGCCAAGCTATCCCCCCTCTAACAGATGGGTGCCTTTCTCATACCTAAACATCTTTTCAGAAAATTGGATTCCCATTTTATGCAAATTCTTGTGGGGGGAAACCCTTGACCCAAAAGATAGAAAACTTCATCTTTGGGGGTGGGATATTCTTTGGTCTCCTAAGTCTGAAGGAGGCCTTGGTTTCAGAAAATCCAAACTCAATAATCTTGCCATGTTATATAGAAATGCTTGGAGGATTATTGGTAATCCTAACTGTCTGTTAGCCACTGTCATTAAAGCTAGATACTTTCCTAAAAAAGATTTTTAAATGCTAAATGTCATAACAACTGTTCTTGGACCTAGAAGTGTCTTCATGCTATTAAGAAACTAATTAAGCATTTTATCACCCGTACAGTGAGAGATGGTCATGTAGGATCAGAATATTATCACAACAATATTCCTGAGAAATAAACGACTATTCTGCGATATATCGATAATAAACAAACTACTCTGCGATACATCATTAGTATTCTGCGACACATCCAAAGATGACTTAAACAATGACGTAATGACTGAAAACGACAAAAACACGAAGAAAGTGTGACATGTCTGCGATATATCAGTAAAACCTGCGAAAGTTAAAGGCGGTGCTAACTGCGATTTATCGCAAGAACTCAGATCCGAAATTAAAGGGAATCTTAGTTGTAAATGAGCTGTCATGAGCTGTAATCCATTATGTAATACCTATATAAAGGGGATGAGTAGTTCCAGAGAAAGAAAGGAATTTTTGAGTGTTAGGAAAGTTTTAGGAGAGAGAAAATCTTTATCAAGTGTTCTGTGTTCTTGATTTCTGTAATTCCTTAAGATCAAATTAATAAAAAGTGTTCTTAATCTTCAAATTATGTCATAGATGTTAGCAAATTCTTGAATAGGGTGTAGTGTGGGAATTCCTGCAACTACATTTTGGCGTCCAGAAACAGGGAGAATCAAACTTGAGAAATTTCAAATCACAGTTTGAAGATTTGAAGAAATTATTAGAATTGAAGAGAAATGGCTAGAAGGAGAAGAAATACGTCAGAACCACCAACAACAGTGAGAAGAAGTAAAATAATTGCAGGGGAAGGAACAGGTGAATTGGAAGGATCTTTAAGGAAAAGATCAGGAAGAAGTAGAAGCAGAAAATTTAATCCAACCACTGAATCAACAAACACGAGCACAAGATGGAAATATGGATTATGATAGAGTAAGTGTGCATACTTGGAGGTCGGATTCGATAGAAGAGGCGGAAAATCAAGAGGAGGAAAGAAATCAAGAAATGGATGGAGGATTAATTAATGAAGAACATGGAATGGAAGATGCTTTAAGGCAAATAATACAGGAAGAAAGAAGATTAGAGGCAGAAGAGCGTGCCAATCTTACAAGACAAAATCATGAATTAAGAATGGAAAATTTGAGGTTGCAAAACAGAAGATCGAGAAGCAGCATGAGATCAAATTCAAGATCATATAGAGAAGAAACAAAGCGAGAATCTCCTATACAAAATGTTGGGGAGAATTTGATAAATGATCGTTATATTCCACGCGGGGAAACTTTAGACATTAGACATAATCAGGATGAGGGAGAAAATCAAGAAGAGAGAAGGAGAATGTTACGTGATGAAGAGAATTGAAGAAATCGCAGGATTATCGAAGATGATATTGAGAGACATTATATTGAGCAAGTACGCTTAGCAGGAGAAAGAGAGAGATTGCGAGCAGAAGTATAAGAGCAAGAAATTCAAGCATCGTTGCGTCAGAATAATCATGACAATCGAGAAAGACGACATGCGCAAAATCGTAATAATGATAATCTCAATGAGGAATATGAGAGAATTCGCAGAGACATAGAAAGGCAACGAAGAGAAACAGTAAGGGATGAGGAAATTCATGGAGAAGAGAATGAAAGACAAATTAACTTGCAAGAAGAAGAAAGTCGCAGAAGAAGGCAAAACCAAGATGTTGGAGAAGAAGCGAGAAACATCGCAAGACAAGAAAGGCATGAACGCAGACGAAGAGAAGCTGCGTTGAAAAGACCAATGGAGCAAAATTATGATAGAAATGAACAAATCTTGCGAGAATTGGCAGAAATGAGAGGAATAATAAATAACAAAAGAGAAGGAGGAAGAAGGCAACTTGATGAGGCAATCGAAGAGGCTGCGAAAACTCCATTTACTCAAGAGGTACAATTAGGAGGGATACCTCCAAAATGCAATTTACCGGTGTTGACCAGTATATTTGATGGAACTACATGTGTTGTCCAACATATCAAAGCTTATATTCGATGTATGCTACAATGGAAGAACCATGATGTCGTTTTGTGCAAATATTTTGCGTCAAGTTTAACTGGCGAAGCATTGAACTGGTTCAAAAGTCTTCCCAAGAATACAATAACTTCGTTCATGCACTTGCAAACCACATTCTTAGGAGCCTACATCGGCAATAATTCTGCGCGACCTGGAATTGAAGATGTGTTTGGATTGAAACAGAGGGTTGGTGAGAGTTTGAAGCACTTAACCATAAGATGGAGGACAATGTGTAGTGAAATGGCAGGAAGAGTAGATGAAAGATATCTCATTTTGTCCTTCATAAATGCTATGTTTGCGACAAATCTATTATACATCCAGGTCTTCAGAGTTAAAAACACAATCACTATGACAGAGTTGCGAGAATTGAAAGAGGAATATATCGCTTTGGAGGAAAAACAAAATGAGATGGAGTCTTATCCAATTCTTGCAGGCACAAGTTCAGCCGCAGCAAATGGAAGTTTGTTACCAAGGATGATTAATACAGTAGCAAGTACTTCCCAAAATCTGCGAGAGAAAATGGAGACTGATAATCAACTTAAGATAGTAGCAATGGGGAGTAGAGATCAAGAGGAATTAGAAAAGGATAGAAATTTTTATAATCGCAATAACAATAATAAGGTCCCACGGTTTGATCAACCGCAGGAAACTTATGGTGATGATGAGGCAGAATTATTCAAGAGAGCAAAGAGGTCAGAGGAATATGTGGGAAGATATCAAATTGCCGCCTTTAAATACTGGTATAGACAAGATTTGGGAAGCGATTATTTTAATGGAGAATATACCCTCACCCTGGAACATGGGGAAGGAACCACATCCCAACAATCACAATCAAGAATTTTGTCCTTATCATCATTTTCATGGTCATTCTGTGAATAATTGTAGAAATGTGAAAAGAATCATTTTGCGAATGATCGAACAAGGAAAATTAAATCATTTTTTAGCAAGATATTTACAACCGCAACAATTGCCGCAAGCACCAGAAATTCGCAGAGTTAATGTTGCAAAAGAAGCAGAAACATTTGTCATTGAAATAGGAGCTACAACAAAAAAATCTATTCTGCAATTCAATTGTACATTCACAAAAAACGATAGAGGATTTCCATGACAATGTGCTAAGCAGAGTATTTGCAAGGGATATAGAGGGAAAAGAGGTGATGAATATTGCGAAGATTTCTCCGTTAGAAGAATGGCAGAAACAAGTTATCTCTTTTACTGCAGAAGAGATACCAGAGTCTGGGAAGATGCATGACAACCCATTGGTGGTGAAATTAGAGATAAATCCAAAATGCAGAGAAGAAGAAGATAATGATGATGCTGTTGACACCCCATTTCCACACCTTCCATAGAAAATGTCATTCTTATACTTCGGAGCAGAATACAAGAGAAATTCTTTGTGGAGCAATTAAGGATTTTCATATCCTTTAAATCAAGCCCATAAGTTCAACCAATCAAGCCCACAAACTCTCAATCCCACAAGCTCTCAAGCCCACAAGCTCTACAAATCAAGCCCATAAGCTCAACCAATCAAGCCCACAAGCTCTACCAATCAAGCCCACAAGCTCAGCTCCTACCCATTTCATTATCCTTCCAAACCTGGGAATTCTCGCTATCATGATAGAGAGGAAGAAAATACGAATCCAATGGAGAAAAAATGGAATCATTCTGAGTTTGTATGAAGAAGTTATGAGCAGAACAAAATCTCATTAGACTAAAAGTCAAAGCAGTCAAGTTTCAGGGAAATACTAAAGGCACCCATTTTTTTTTACTAAGGGCACCTCTCTTTCTTCCTCATGAAGAACATGAAGAACATGGGTGTTCTTAATGGTGGTCATCATGATGATCACGATGATAATGGATTTTGATCGACAATGATTTTCGATTTTGAATACATCACTAGGTTCTTGGGGATGATATGGAGCTTGGGTAGGAGACTAATTTCACAGCAATCATGTTTTTGATGTGGTGAACAGTAACACAGGTGAACAGTAACAGTGCTTTTGAATAGTAACAGTACCGTGAACAGTTCCCAACGGTCCCACATGTCATAATCAGATTTTTAATTGTCGCATACAATTGAAAAGGAGCGAAGGAAAATGAAGAAGAAGAAAAAGAAGGAAGAAAAGGACGAAGGCGGCTGCATGCGAAGGAAAAAAGGACGATTTACAACCTTTATTTTCAACAAAGCAGCCCGAAATTGGCGGAGAGTTGAAGATTTTTCCCTATAAATAGAGATCGAATTTCTCATTCAAAAACAACGAAAAACACTCCAGAGACTTCATTTTAGACTGGAAAACACTTCACCTCAAAGATAGAACAAATCATTGAGGAAAAACTGCCAATTTCTTTAAGAAGATTTGCAAGATGAGGCTAGAAATGACGGAAAAGGCTCAGATTCTCATCAACATACAAATGGCTCTGGATCCAAGGCCGATCATCAACCAAAATATCAAAACAAAAACGGAGAATCCGGAGATCGAGCGGCAAATAATGAAATTCCAACACCAAACAAGGAGCTTGGAATTCGAGAATTTCAAAGAACATGTAATGAAGAGGTACATCAATAATCGGGGGACAACACCAGCGTGGATGGTGAAGTATGGTACACTCCGCCAAGTGGATACTTGCCTGAAGGTTTCAAATTTCCAAAAATAGAAAAATATAATGGCATGGGACCCCGGGGTCTCACATTAAAGCTGTATCTCAATACCTAAAGCCCCCAAGGTTTAAACGGCGGTATTTTGCTAAACTTGTTCCACAAAGCTTAGTTGGGTTAGCCCTTGATTGGTACCAACATGCAGAGAAATCAAAAATCTCTACATGGCCACTCATGATTAATTCATTCGTCGATCATTTTGCAAAAATAAGATCACTATATGGCCTTACGCCGGCTGAGTCCCTTCGACAAGGGCACATGAAGGTTTCTTCACCATTTGGATGAGTCGGTGGGAAAAAGAAAGTGTTGAAATGTTGAAACGACCATCGAGAAGAGGCGCAACTAAAAATGCTAATGAAAAATCTCTCAATGTCTTACGGGGTATTCATCGACATGTATGCACGAAAATCTTTTCGATTTTGAAGGAAATGAGCAAGCATCGAGGATGCAATGAAGACGGCGTATACTCCGGATTCAATATAGGGCAAAGCTCGACAAAAAAGAAGGAAATTAATTATGTCAACCCAACTGTTGCAACACCTACTTACATCAGAGCTTCAGGGAAAGCACCTATCACCAATGCATTCCGCCAAGACAAAGGACAACAATATGTCGAGAAAGGTGGGCCGGAGCGGAGTATTTTACGTCTGGACGGAGAAATGAGTGACTACCTTCCTAGGCTAGTTAAGGAAAAATTAATTAAACTCCGAGATCCTAAGCCTGTACCTAATCCCAAACCTCGGGGTTACGATGAGTCAAAGACATGCGGTTACCATCGAGTGCGGGACACGATACCAATTCATGTTTCGTCTGAAACATCTTATCATTTCTTTGCGCCTGACGGCAAGATAATCATCGAGGAGCGTCAAAGCAACCTAATATACAACAAAATCCACTTCCAGGCGCATCAAGAAATCAACTTCATTGAGGCGGATAATGACGAAATCGTCAACCATCTCTAATATAGGGACCGTACGACAAAAGAGAAGGACCAAACAAATGAAGCCTCGAGTCGTTCTTGAGAACAAAATGGAATCGCAAAGAGTGCCCCAAACGCCAACATCCGTATGATGAATAAAAAACCATTGTTCACCATTGCGAGTAGCGGGAAAGTCGTATATTACGAAAGCCTATCGAGAAAAATGCGAAGAGGTACAACATCAAACAAGGGGAGGAAGACAGTTCAAGCCTCTCAACTTGCGAAACGAAAATCCAGGTGTCCTAGCAAGGGGAAATCCGATTCGGATCAGGCCAAACAATCAACATGAAGCTATAAAGGAAGACAACTTACTCATTGAGAAGTTGCGAAGAACAAAAGCAGATATTTCAATTTGGGGATTTTAGAAGCATCGACCAGTCACCGCCAGGCTCTACAAGAGGCACTAAGTTTGATGCATGTTCCCACAGGAATCACTCCCAATGAACTGGTACACCTAATCGACCGAGCTGCAAGACCAGGTGCGATTACTTTTACAGATGACGACCTTCCACCGGAGGGTAAGGACCACAACAAAGGTCTTTACATTACCATTGGTTGGGAAAATATGATCATACCTTCTGTCTTCATGGATAATGGTGCTGGCGTCAATATATGCACATTGAAAGCGGCTAAAAAGATGGGGGTCGACATGAGCCGTATCACTAAAGCTAGATTTAATCAGCCTTGACGATCCGAGCATTTAACAATGGTAAGAAAACAGGAATCGGTGAACTGACCATCGAAATATGGGTTGGTCCATTAAAAACCTATGCTACCTTCTTGGTAATGGATATCTCTACAAGCTTCAACCTCCTTATAGGTCCCCTAGTTAGCAATTCGGGGTACGGGTAGTAGTTCGGGATGGCATACGTACGAGAATTATACGGATTCGGATAGGTCGGATTCGGTCAAAAATCCGGTCAACGGTTCGTTGTTCGGACAGTAGTTCGGAGCGGCATACGTACGTGTATATTCGTTTTATAAATGTGAGTTCGGCACTTAAAATTTGGATTACATAAATGATAAATTGATAAGTATTATGATCTTATTACGAGACTAATTTTATTTGTATATGATTTATAAGATGAAAAAAATATTTTAGCGTGATTATTTAACAAGAAGTAAACAGTTTAATCGCATAAATGTATTATAAAAACGAGTTTATAGATTTTAAAAAAAAATTAACATAAAACACTTTGGTTAAACAACTATCAATAAAAAATTTAATCTGAATAATTGTATTTAAATATAAAGTATATTCAAAATCAAACAAAAACCAAGCAACAAAACTACGATCAGAGAATTACTTATGGGAGCGAGGTTGGGTGCGAACTAGGTTCAAGTTCTAGTTCGGAAATATCATTGGATTCGGTTAGTTCGGATCGTTAGAATCATTCGTGAGGTCCATATAATCCGGGAACTAGGTTCGGAGTTTAAATAGTTCGGAAGTATCATTCGGATTCGGTCAGTTCGGATACGTTCGGGAATCATTCGGGAATGATTCGGAGAATTACTAACTAGGATAGGTCGTCCATGGATGCACAAGAATGGAATAGGTGCATCCTCTCTTCATCAGAAAGCCAGATTCTGGAAGGGAAATGAGCTAATTACCGTGCATGGAGATGATGAGGAAAATGAAATAAGGTCCCACCAGATCTCAGTGAACATGATCCTAGAAATTCATAACTACACAGCAGAGATCCGACATGAGAACAAAGCCGGAGCATCAATTCATCACGCCTGTACGGGTCAATTTAAATATCGAAATCGAAATATTCCGAAAATGCTACAGAAAAGCAAGTTCTTTCCGGGAATGGGTCTGGGGCTCCGACAACAAGGGCCCACACAACCAATAACAATACTTGGGAGAAAGGCGTTTGATACGGCAGGATTGGGATATCATTCGATCTATCAAGACTCTACGACATTCGGGAAAAGGCAAGAATATCAAGGAATCGATTGGAGCCGTCAACCGTCCTTCCAAAAGTGGTTCATCCGTAAGGGAGGAGAAAAGGTTCCAACACCAAACACACTAGCAAAGATCACACCGGTGATAACAAGAAGGAGTTCTGATCAAAGAAAATAAGCCGAAGAACCCGCCTATGAAGGAGTAAGTCATCTTTTTTCTCCATCTCCCACTGACAGCGCAGGCGAACCCAGCGGACATAAAGGGGAGGATGGAAGAGAATTGGAAGTTCAGAACAAGAGGAGAGTACAGCGAGCTCAACCCCGGGAACTGAAAGGGAAATCCAAGAATGCATGGTCATTGCATGCTCAGAGTTGCAATCTCGTAGAAGGAGGAAAACCCCTGTCTATAATGGTAAAGGCTCCCCCATAAAACACCTCAAGTCATTCTCCTGGTATATGAAGCCATTGAAGATGCACGAAGAGGACTTGAAACAATACTTCGGCGAAAGCTTAACTGGGAGCGCGTCAATATGGTTTTCAACTAATGACCGAGTTCTGCGAGTAACATGGCCAGAAACGATCAATGCTTTCATCGAATATTTTTCAAAAATTCGACCAGAAATGATCAATCAAAACCTGGAACAACACCTCGAAAAACAGAGAGAGAGATTTTGGAGGACCAATGCCAGAAGGAGGAGTCAATCATCTGATAGAAGAGTCTGCATGATAATTCCCAATGAATGCTGATCAACTCAAGAGGTACTACGCCTAATCAACGGCGACATTCCAGCATGCCTAATCCATGTATCTCCTCAAAAGATCAACTGGTTTGTCAACACTCATGATTTTTATCATCGTTTTCTACGCTATCAATCTTGTTTTCAAAAAAAAAAACAAAAAAAAAGAGTTTATTAAGTTTTAATTTCTTTTCAAAAAAAAAAAAAAAAACAGATTTCTAAGGTTTTGTTTTCAAAAAAAAAAAAAAAAAATCGGAGAGTTTATCAATGATGTAAAGCTTAGGATTTGGGTATGGTGTTATGAGCAACCAGATAGGCAAATTTGAGACAAACTCTCCAAATCAAAATTTCAGTTTTGTAAATTTTTAAGTTTTTTATTTTGTTTTCAAAAAATAAAAATAAAAATAAAATAAATGCTGATGATAGCCCTAGGATGATATTGTGCCTTTCACACGTACCAAATAGGCAACTGAGGCAAACGTTTCTTGAGTTATTTTAAGCCTAATCATGTTCTAACCATGTTTTAAGCTTTTTGTGAACGACGAGTTATCTGAATTAAGGCTTCTCCACCGGAGTCAGCGATCTACTGATCAGTGCAAGTCAAACCAAAGAACAAAATCACCACCAGAAAGAAAATATCTCATTCACAAATGAAGGAATTACAGAATCTTCGTCTACAACAATGAAAAGCATGAACTCTTCCTTATCTGAAGGATACATGATCAGATCGAGAAAAAAAAAAGCAACAACAATAAGAAACAAACAAAAGAAAAGAAAAATAAGAACAACAACAAGAAATAAAAAAATGATCTGACGGCAAACCAAAGAAGAAGAAATGAAAAACAAATAAGGAAAGCTGGTGATTTTATCTGAGTCTAGACCAAGATCCAACTTCTTCACCATTTCCCATTGATCGAAACCAATGTGTAATAGTGGTAAAAGTGTCCATGTGACACACTAGATCTAGACATCTTCATCACAGGCAGATCATCCATACTTGTAAGAATACATCTAAATCTAAATCCGATTTCAACTTTGAAATCTGGATTTATCTTTGTATGTATTTTGAAACTGCATATGGAACGATCTTGCATCTTCCCCTAAATCATCAGATCTTCATCTTCGAGCCGAACATTAATCTGGATCTCAAGATGCACTACCATCAAGTATAGAAAAGAGAAGATTCATACAGATCTATACTGAGATTCCACCAAAATCTCACTTCAGTTATCATTACTTTCAGCCGCTCAAACTGCATCTCGCATACTCCACCAGTAAATGATTACTATGGCGATAAACCAAACAAGCAGAAAGTAGAAGAACATGAAGAAAATGATCAAGAAAAGAAAGATCAAAGCACAGATCCGGCGGATACAAGAAATATCTGAAGGAAAGATGAAGAAAAGAGGAGGATTTGCAGAGAAGAAGAAGAAGAGGAAGAAAGAGAAACTGATGGTCGGGGAAGAAGAAAATAAAGTATTTAAAGTAAAGGATTAGGGCTCCATCAAACTGATATTCGGGCAAACCTAAATGAGATCCATGACCCTTCGGGTTTCTCCAACCCATTAGGGTCATTCATCCGATCCGCTAGCTCTTTTTCCCTGTATCAAAAAAAAAAAAAAATGCAGTGTACCTCGTAAAGAAGTCGAAGCGTGGACAATTCTTCAGAGATAGTATCAATACGTGCCTGCCTCCCCAGGGATTCTCTATTGATTTCATCAAGCCTCAACATGATCCCATACATCTCATTCATCACCAACTTCAATTGGCGCTCACGGATATCCACCAAACGGAGCAAGTATTCTTGAAGAGGTCTGGAAGCCTAAAACAGGAAATGAGTTAAAAAAAAAAAAGGGGGGTATTAAGTTATCAAGAAAAAAAGGGGTAATTACTTCTTCAAGTAGTTCTTGAAAAGAAATACTTTTTCAAGAATCGTCTCGTGAAAGAAAAACAAGGCATGTCAAGACAAAGCGTGGAAAGCAAGCCAAGAAGATGCTTTCAGAAGGTGAATGAAACCGACAATCTCAACTGGGGCAGACCCAGCCAACGTTAGTATATTTATTCATCAACCTATTCAACTATTTCAATCGGCTCGAACAAAGGGCAATCCAACTGAATCAACCGCAAAGGTTCAAAAATCAAGAAAATGGAGCTGACAAGCTTAACTGCGGCAAACTCGGACAACGTCAGAATTTCTTCATCAACCCATCAAAATCACCTCTTGGAAAAGATAAGGTGCGAAAGGATGTTCAGGGCTTTGTTCGTTAACCGAAAACGGTTACTCTCAAAGAGGGGCAACTGTTGACACCCCATTTCCGCACCTTCCATAGAAAATGTCATTCTTATACTTCGGAGCAGAATACAAGAGAAATTCTTTGTGGAGCAATTAAGGATTTTCATATCCTTTAAATCAAGCCCATAAGTTCAACCAATCAAGCCCACAAACTCGCAAGCCCACAAGCTCTCAAGCCCACAAGCTCTACCAATCAAGCCCATAAGTTCAAGCTCTCAAGCCCACAAGCTCTACCAATCAAGCCCATAAGCTCAACCAATCAAGCCCACAAGCTCTACCAATCAAGCCCACAAGCTCAGCTCCTACCCATTTCATTATCCTTCCAAACCTGGGAATTCTCGCTATCATGATAGAGAGGAAGAAAATACGAATCCAATGGCGAAAGAATGGAATCATTCTGAGTTTGTATGAAGAAGTTATGAGCAGAACAAAATCTCATAAGACTAAAAGTTAAAGCAGTCAAGTTTCAGGGAAATACTAAAGGCACCCGTTTTTTTTACTAAGGGCACCTCTCTTTCTTCCTCATGAAGAACATGGGTGTTCTTATTGGTGGTCATCATGATGATCACGATGATAATGGATTTTGATCGACAATGATTTTCGATTTTGAATATATCACTAGGTTCTTGGGGATGATATGGAGCTTGGGTAGGAGACTAATTTCACAGCAATCATGTTCTTGATGCGGTGAACAATTTCTGAGTGAACGCAATAGATGCTTTTGAATAGTACTTGAAGATACCGTGAACAGTACCCATCGGTCCCACATGTCATAAACAGATTTTTAATTGTCGCATACAATTGAAAAGCAGCGAATGAAAATGAAGAAGAAGAAAAAGAAGGAAGAAAAGGACGAAGGCGGCTGCATGCGAAGGAAAAAAGGACGATTTACAGCCTTTATTTTCAACAAAGCAGCCCGAAATTGGCGGAGAGTTGAAGATTTTTTCCCTATAAATAGAGATCGAATTTCTCATTCAAAAACAACGAAAAACACTCCAGAGACTTCATTTTAGACTGGAAAACACTTCAAGCAGAGACTCAATAATAATTTCTCGCATTCAAACACTTTCTCCTTTATTTTTCCTTCGCTTAGTAATCAAATCAAGTATTGTCTTTAAGTTTTTAAAGGATTAGCATTAAATTGCTGGTACTTTAATTATTTTCTGCATACTTGACAAAAGCAAGAAATCGTTATTAGAATATTTTCAAGTTTTCTTGCATCATATTTCAAGTTAATTGTCTTTAAGTTCTTAAAAGATTAGCATTAAATTGCTGGTACTTTAATTACTTTCTGCATACTTGACGAAAGCAACAAATCATCCTAAGAATCCTTCAAGTTTCAATATCATAGTTCAGGTATATTAATTTCCTATCTCTTCGGTAATTATGTAGTCATACGGGAACGGAATGGTTTTCCATTTCGTAGTAACACCGCAGCTACTCTTTACATTACATAAAAATAATTATGCTTTATTATTAATTTTCCAAGTGGGATAAGTCAAAGTGTGGGTTTAAAGCGGAATTCCCTCCCACATTAGACCCATAATAAATATGTTTATTATATTTATATATATATAAAATAATAAAGTTTGCATTAATTCTATATTCTAAATAATTGATGCATGAAAATCTCTTCTCAATTTCTAATAAATTTCGGTATTAAAATCTTGCACATAAGTATTGATAAAAATAAATTATAAACTTTTCCCCTTTAATCATGAAGTAGAGGCCAATCTTACGATTGGGCGGCTGATGGGTGCCTAACACCTTCCCATCCCGTACTAGAATCTCCTTACCGGACTCTCGATAGCAGACCATAAATATGCAAGTCATAACTAGGTTTTGTTTTCCTCAAAAGAATTCAAACTAGTTAAAAGGGTCCTGACTCCCTTTAGTCAGGTGGGGACTTCAAAACATCTCTTTCTTCTTTGCAGAGTTGGCCCTCTTACTAATGAACTAGTAAGAAATTATCTCTGCCAGACCCCGTGTACATTAAACATCCACGAACGGATGAGAACATGGACCTCGCCCCATAACAATTATGGACAAAGGAAATAGACCGGCACTCGACTCGTGCTAGGCGATCCCTCGATTTCTACAGATGCAGCAAGTGATTCTTGGGCAATAGATAAAGTTTTAATTGACACTGGAAGCTCGGTGGATATTTTGTTTTATCATACTTATCGCACAATGGGTGGAAGAGATGATGAGCTAATCCCTTCAACTTATAAAATCTATGGTTTTAATGGCACCATAAAAACAAGCCAAAAGGAGAAATTACTATGGAAATTCCATTGAATAAGATATCTTCAAAAATTAAGTTTTGCGTAGTGGATATAGAATCTCCTTACAATGCTTTAATTGGAAGGCCATGGCTCCATGGGATCTTGGGCATAGCATCAACATATCATCAATGCATAAAGTTTCCACATCCTCATGGTATTGGGATAATTAAAGATGACTGGTTTGAAGGCAAAAAGTGTTATGAAGTTGACATTAATACTTGCGAAGAAAGAAGCGCCCGAAATCGTAATTGGAAACATAACATGAGGCAAAATCAGAGAGTTGAGAAATTGATGGTGGACAATATAGAGTTGCATGGAAAGGGTATACTTCAAGAATAATTTGTTCCAAAAGATTCAATAACGATTGATTATACGAAGATGAAGATAAGTATAAGATGTTGCGATGAATTGTTTCTCGCAAGAAAATAAATAAAGTAACAAGAGGTTGAGAATAATCATTCATCACAGAAGAAAAGAAGTGCAACAATATCATGTTGTGAACAATCGAAAAACAAGATGATTTCGAATCATATAAGAAAAACTCTGCTCATAAATGAGAAATTTTTCTATTAAAAAGGAAAAGTTGGTGATTTCTAATCATATAAGAATTTTTAATGCAAATGCATAATAAGGGTGCAAATCGCCTAAAAATATATAAGAACGGGACGAACTTTTATGGCGTACACCTTAGTTCGCGGATTCTATTCCGTAAGAGGCAATGTCCTTAAAGTGCGTCATAAGGGGGGTATCTCTTTGCATGGCTATGGGAAAGGCTATACCGCTGCTGGAACCTAGTCATGGAGATTTGGGATTATTGAAAATTCATCCTGGAGAAATAACTTGGATTCCCAATTATATAAGGTTATACCCTGGTTGGGCGCCCGAGAGTTTCTCCTAAGGAGTGCAACGTATGATCAAGGCGCCGAGGTACACGGTTGAGCTGTGGGTGCCCGGGATGGATGAACCTACCCTGGCCATCCATGGCAATTCTTGGCTTACGATGTGTTCGGCCCGAAGAAAACCCCACTTAGGGTGCAGTCTTGTAACTATAAGCCATATAAGGCATAAAGGACAAGGCTGCGAAAACAACTGGTTGTTGGCAGAACCGGATGGGAAAGTGCTAGTATTGTATGGCCGATGTATAATCCTTGAAGGGTCAACCGGGGGGAGAGATAAGGGCGATACCCTCCATTAGGGAGCTGTGTATCAAAAAAGATGGCAATGTCATGGGACTTTATATTCGCAAGAAAATTTAGGCCCGTCATATTGCCGCATGACAGAGACAGCAATGTCATGGGACTTTATATTCGCAAGAATATTTAGGCCCGTCATATTGCCGCATGACTGGCCAAAAAGCCTAATAAGAAATGTTAAGATGAGATCAATGGGTTTTTGCGATAAGATCAAATAATAAGATAAATGAAATCAATAATAAGAGGATATAAATCGCAAAGACATCCTGCGATTTCATCGCAAAGACGACAATATCATAAGTCTTAAAAAGCAAAGAGAGATTAATCTCACAAGATGGCTTAGATTTATCATATTGTCGCAGAAATTAAATGATAAGGCAAGATCAATGGATTATTACGTATAAAGGTAAGAATGTCCTGCGATCTTGTCGCATAAAAGTGGCATAATAAGACCTTTAACTAGGAAGGCAAAATAAGACCACAAGAAAATTATGTCTGCAAAACATATAGTTCGCAGAAAAATTTGCGATGATTCATTTATCATATTGGGGATTAATAACAAGAGGCAAGTATGGGAACGATGTATAAGAATAATAAATATTGTTATTAATCATTATATGATAAATTCATATAAATAACAGATGGATAGAGGCAAAAAAGGAATTTATATATATTGAATAACATCAGGAATTACAAGTATCTTGCAGAAAGAATGATACAATTTGTCGCAGATAATCATCGCAATAAAGAAAGGGAAAAATACAGAAGAAGATCAAAAAGAAGAAGCAGAACTATTGGGATTTATCTTCGCCATTATCTTCATCTTCGTCTTCATTATCTTCATCATCAGTTTCTTCTTCATCTTCGCTTTCATCCTCATTTATATCAGCCTCACTGTCAGAAATAATTGGTACTTCAGAACTGGGTGGGATATTTTCCAAAAGGCAGGGATATAAACTAAGGAGAAGATCATTATCTTGGCATACTTTCTCAATAGCATTATTGCGAACGGTGAGAAGGTTACTACGCAAATTGGAGTTGTATATCTTTATCTTCTTTCGCAGTCTAGAGATTTTATCATTGCGGGAAGCAAGATTATTTGCAAGATTACTTTTTTTCTTCTTCAAGTTCTGCTATCTTTGAAGAATGTTTTTCTTCAGATTCTGCGATGATACAATAACAAGTTAGAAATTTATCAAAAATTTACAAAAAATATAAAGATGTTAGAGGAGCAATAAATAACCTTCTCTTTCATGAATCATTTCTTGTATCAAGGTTGCCTGTTCAGTATGAAGACTGACATCTATTGCTAAATTTTTCCTAGCATTATCGAGAATTGTCGCAGCCCATGCGAATTCATCATCATTTTTAATGAGAAGATGGGAACGGATTTGTTTTTCTCTTTTAAGAAGTTCAATGTTTTCATCCTTAAGTCTATCTCTCTCAAGTTCAGTGTCAATAAGGGCATTGCGGAACTTTGATAGAGCTTCAGCACCTTGAAGAGTAATGCGTTCTTTATCCTTCTCAAGTTCCTTCTTTTGGGCTTTCAAGGTTTTGATTCTTTTTCCAAATTCATCTCTGCAAGTCTTAAAACTATTGGATATACTCAAAGTAGATCTATAATCCATTCTTATAAGGGAAATGTGATATTTAAGCTCATCGACAGACAGAGCATTAATTTTTTTCATCGGAATAATTATTTAAAGTGTCATTAAGATGCTGAAGAAGAATGGATTCATCTATGGGTTCATCAAAAGAATTGAGAATAAGAGCTTCATCAGTAAGATTATAGGCATCTGCAAAATGGTTGTTCAAATAAGCTAAAATAGCAAGAAAGAAGAAAATAAATAAATAAATCATACCAATAATTTGTTTGCAGAACTTCTCCTTGTCAACTAGTTTTTGTTGAAGAACTTCAACATCTACTTCAAGCGATTTATTCTTGTTAAGGATCTCAGTATTCCCAGATGCTTCCAATTGCTTACATTTTTCGCGAAGAATGGATATTTCATCTTCGTATTGCTTATTCTTTTCGCGAAGTTTCGCAGATTCAGATTGCGAATCAGTAAGCCTTTTCTGCGATAACGATAATCTATTTTCTAATTCCGAAGAAACAGAAAAAGAAGCTCTAGCAGTCTGTGGCATATAAGAGAAAATAAGTAAGGGTAAATAAAAGATCTTCGATATTCATGACAAGTGTAAAGTTTACTACAAGAAAAATAAAAGAAAAGGGGCATACCAATGAAGCTAGTGCATGAAGAAAATCTGGGTTGATAAATCTCGAGACTCCTTTAATATCTTTATTATTAGTTAAAATGGAAGCATCGCAGATTTTTGAGAGATAGTTGCAAGCGTGAGCATTATCGTCATCACCAATACCTTGCATGGGATTTCTAAAGATATTT
Organism: Papaver bracteatum; assembly: GCA_023529315.1. Taxonomy (NCBI): domain Eukaryota; kingdom Viridiplantae; phylum Streptophyta; class Magnoliopsida; order Ranunculales; family Papaveraceae; genus Papaver; species Papaver bracteatum. The sequence goes on from JAJJWX010001044.1 coordinate 1,845,786, forward strand.
GACAATTGATCCATGGGAGTCTCAGGTTGAGAAAGACCCATTGCATATCTAACTCTTGCGGAGGAAAAACGTATTGAAGAGGTGCCCACAGTAGCATCATTATTAATTCTTCCACTCTCTTCAACCTCATTATCTTTTTCAGCGACAGAAGAAATTTCTTTAAGTGGCTGAGTTTTTCTTCTCTTTTTTGGGGGACTCTCAGCAGTTCGATTCTTATTGCGATGAGGAGAAGTGCCAGAACTCTCATTTGGAGTTACTACTTTTTTGCCTTTATCCTTGGCTTCAACTTTTGCGACAAATGCTATTTCCTAGAAAACAACCACACATGAAGATAAGAAACAGGGGCAACAATATATTGTTAAAAGTTATAAGAGAATGTTTCTTACTTCATCTGTGAAGGTTTTCAAAAAAATTAGGAGATTAGGATTCCCAGTACTGGCGTAGCTAGCCTTCATTTTTCCAATCTGATAAAAAATAATTCAATAACTAGTAAGAACAGTATATTTATCTAAGTTTGCGAATAATGATTAACTTCGCAAGATATACCTCAGAATTCTTTTCGGGCCAATTAAAAACCCAAGGATGATAAGCCGAAAGATATGCAGGATTCGCAGGAAGGTTGAGAGTACCAGAAATATATGGACCTTCAAGGAGGAGTGTAAATCTGCACCATTTATCATCCTTGGAGAAGCGTGGACCATTGTTTCTTTTGGAATGATAGTCTATATCTTGCATAAGAATTTTATCCTTCGCAACTTTTTTATCCCTATTCAAACGAAAAGCCCAACACGTACTTTCTTTCTTCATTGGAATCACTTGATAATTCGCAAAGAAGTTCTCCACGGTATATTTCGCTGGAATAATTGGGATTTTTTCATAATCAGGATGTTTCGCATCATCAGTATAAAGGGATCCTTTACCAGCTCCATGGGAAGCATATTCAAGAATGAGGCGAATACAGTCTCCACTTAGTTGGCAGATTGCTCGCGAAAATTTAACATGAGAAATAATCTCATAAAAAAGAGGGAGATCTGGGTTATAAAGAGGAATAGGAAGGCCAGCTTCTAATTGACCTAGCGAAACAAGTATCTTCTCGTTAGAAGAAGGAAATCTTGAAACAAGGTCAATGGAGAGATCAGAGTCTGAATATTGATCAGGGATCTCAGAAAGTGTGAAACCTAAGGATTGAAGCTTCTGCTGGTGTTTTTTCAAAGTGGATTGACCTAATTTTTTAGCAGGAGCCATTTCTTAGAATGGGAACGATGATTAAAAACAAAGAAGAGAAAAGAAGAAAACTGAAAGAATAATTGAGATCCGGAATTTGCGGAAGAAGACGATGAATAGTGAAGTTGCAGAGAAGAAAAGCGAAAGTAAAAAGAAGAGGAGGGATTAATAAAGACGATATTTATAAGAGAAGAAAATTTTCGAGAATATCAATGCATTCAATGAAGAAAGGACGTGAATGGTCAGAACCCAACGGTTGGAAGAATACGTGTCAAGGAATAAATGGAGGAAAAAACATGTGTAGAATATTTAGCGATGGATATAGAGACGTGTCAGAATAAAGGAAGTATGAAAAGACAAGGAGTTGCGGCAAATCAAGAAGTTTAAATTCTCATGATCTTTATCTTCTTCGCAGAAAAGATATGAGAAGAGGCAAGATGTAGGATCAGAATATTATCACAACAATATTCCTGAGAAATAAACGACTATTCTGTGATATATCGATAATAAACAAACTACTCTGCGATACATCAGTAGTATTCTGCGACACATCCAAAGATGACTTAAACAATGACGTAATGACTGAAAACGACAGAAACACGAAGAAAGTGTGACATGTCTGCGATATATCAGTAAAACCTGCGAAAGTTAAAGGCGGTGCTAACTGCGATTTATCGCAAGAACTCAGATCCGAAATTAAAGGGAATCTTAGCTGTAAATGAGCTGTCATGAGCTGTAATCCATTATGTAAATACCTATATAAAGGGGATGAGTAGTTCCAGAGAAAGAAAGGAATTTTTGAGTGTTAGGAAAGTTTTAGGAGAGAGAAAATCTTTATCAAGTGTTCTGTGTTCTTGATTTCTGTAATTCCTTAAGATCAAATTAATAAAAAGTGTTCTTAATCTTCAAATTATGTCATAGATGTTAGAAAATTCTTGAATAGGGTGTAGTGTGGGAATTCCTGCAACTACATGTCAATTTTTTGACCGTTGGTGTGAAATGGATCCCTTCTTTGGGTTCTGCTACTCCAAACCCTTTGGTTCTTCCTGATCCCACTATCAAAGTTTCTTCTTTTATTAATCATACTACTAGATATTGGGATGTTAATAGATTAAACACCCATTTTAATGATGCTTCTATTGAGAAGATTGTCACCATTCCCTTAAGCCATATTTGCACTCCTGATAGGAGGGTTTGGGATCTTTCAGATAATGGTAGATTTACCTCTAAATTGCTCACTTTGGACTTCGAGGGATCAGACCTTCCCCTTGTATCTCTTTTTGGAAATGCATTTGGAAAATTAATGTTCCTTACAGAATTCAAGTATTTACCTGGAAAGCCACCATAAATGATTTACCTGCTAGAACTATTTTATATACTAGAATTCCAATGCTTTCTGTTGATTGTACTAGATGTAATGATCCTTATGAATATGTTTTGCATGCTTTGGTTCTTTTTCCTTTCGCTAGTCGTGTCTGGTTTCTCTCTTATTTTTGTATGAATACTCATGCTTTCAGTAATAAATCTTTCGCTGATTGGTTGATGTTTTGGTTAGTTAACCCAGCTTCTAAACTCCCTGAAGGAGATCAATGTTTATTTGCTGCTATTCTTTGGTCCATCTGGCAAAGTAGAGATAACATGTTTTTTCAAAACATCAAAGAAAACCATTCTACTATTCTGATGAGAGTTAGAGCTATGTTGTTATCTAGGAAACTCTGTCCCATTATCTCCCATACTACCCAGTTGGTTATTGTGACAAATGGATGCACCCACCTACTGGTTGGATAAAATGCAATATAGATGGAGCTTATGATGATATTTCTGATCAAGATGGTGCAGGAAATGTGATGAAGGACTTCTCCAACACTTCCTCATTTTGTGCATCTATAGTTTTTGAAGTAAAGTCTGTTGAAGAAGCTAAGCCAGAGCTAATTGGGCAACCTTGAAGAAAGTCGTGGAGAAAAATCTTACTCATATCATCATAGAGAGTGATTCTCAGAATCTGATCAATCAATTTTCTGCTGGCCTGTTTGATGGAGATTCCAGAAAGGATGTTATATTTAAGGATATTCAGTTTTTCTCTTCTAGCGTAGTTGCTTATTTATTTACTTTTCAACCACGAGTTTGTAATTTTATGTCTTATGCCTTTGGGCCAAAAAATATGTCGGTACATTATAAGCCAAACAAAAGTACTACAAATTGTGATAAAGAAAAAAAAAATGCTACAAATCAGGTTCCCTGTTGTCTTTACTTTCTGCTGATTTTCTCTTTGTATTTTTTTTTTCTATAGTTTTTAATAGTGTTCACCTGTTTCTACTTGCTTTACTTCATGTGCCTGTAAATTGGCTATTTGTAATCATGTTACTAGTGTTACCTATATATACTTGTCTATTTCCTGTGTCTGTAATTGGGCTCATTGTAATACTGTTTTAGTTCTTGTTATATATCCTGAATAATTTAGTGTCTTCTGTACTGTCTGTTTCTCCCAATTACAATCCTGCAAATTTATTCTTGTGTCTCTTGATTTTTTGTGTAAACCCTCAAGTATTAAATCTTCTTGCCATCAAACTCTTTTATTCTTGTGCTCATTTTTCTCTCCTCATTTTCCTTGTTTGCCTTTACTTGTTTAGTGCTCTCATCTTAAAGTTCTCACTCCTTTCCTCCCCTGCTCTTTGTATCCTTTGTTTATTTCATGTGATTCTTGTGGAAACATGAAACTTCTGTCCTGGAATGTCCAGGGCATAGGTACCCCAATCATAAAGGACCATTTCTCTTATATTTTCCAAACTTACAATACAAATATTGTTTTCCAGGCTGAGACAAAATCTCAACTATCTCGCATGGATTTATTTTTCAAAAAAAAATCACTTTTTTTGACTGGTTTATCATTCCTTCCGTGGGATTAGCGAAAGGGTTAGCAATAGCGTGGCACAACAATATAGAAATGAAACTAATATATGCACAATTTAATGTGTGCCATTTCGAAGAAATTATAGATGACAAAAAATCTTTCATCACATTTGTTCATGGTGCAGTGGACGCTGAAGGAAAAAGAGAACAATGGAACTATATTTCAAATTTGGTTCAACAATCGGATAAACCCTGGACCCTGATTGGTGATTTAAACATTATTCTTGATCCATATGAAAAATCAAGGGGGAAACAAGGCCATCTCAAGTAACAAACAAAATATCCTACAGATTATAGACTCAATGGGCTTACAAGGTGCGGGCTTTGAAGGTGCACCTTTCACATGGTTAAACAACAGAATAGGCGATGCAAACATTTGCGAAAAAATCTACAGAGCGTTGATTTCCTTTATTTGGAATCAGGTATTCCCGGATACAAAAGTTACGCACTTACCTAGAGTTGGTTCTGATCATACACCTATTTTACTAGATACAAAGCCAAAAAAAATTAAAACTGCAAAAGCCCTTTAGATGTATCAGGTCTTGGCTTTCACACTCTAGCTTAACCGAAGTAGTTAGATCTTCTTGGGAATCTCATTCCACCTACTCAACTAATGACAATTTTTCCCTCAAACTCCAACTATTGTCCTCCGATCTTGCCCGGTGGAACTCGGATATCTTTGGAAACATACATAAAAATATCAGGAACTTAAACAATAAAATTGAGAATATCCATAGATCCGGAAATATTTCCAAAGATATAGATAAGCTTAAGCAGCTCCAAGAAGAACTAGGTAAATGGTACCAGATCAAAAATTACTATTGCCATCAGCTGTCGAGAGATAAATATTTTAAAGAATATGACAGAAATACAGAATAGTTTCATGTCACTGCATCTAATAGAAAAAGAATCAACTCCATTAACACCCTTAGAGAACTTTCCGGCTTATGGCTATCAGACAGAGATCAAATATATTCCCTTCTGATTAATCATTTTCTCAAGTTGGCTCATCCCAAAAAAATAATTGTAACTTTGACATGTCTAGCATCATAAAACAGTGCATCTCTGAAGAAGAAAATTTATCCCTTCTAAAAATTCCCTCAAAAAATGAAATCTGGCTAACTCTATCCAATATGATCAATGGGGAGCGCCTGGGCCAGATGTTTTTCAACCAGGGTTTTTTAAATCCAATTGGGAGGTCTTCGGCCCTGACATTATCAACAAAGTCCAAGAGTATTTTAAAACGGGGATTCTTGATGAGGAGTTGAATCACTCCTTCATAACCCTTATTCCAAAAAATTTAACTCCTCAAACCCCATCTGATTTTAGGCCAATAAGCCTAAGCAACACCATATACAAACTCATTTCAAAAAATTCTTGCAAGCAGATTAAAGCCCATCCTCAACAAAATTAACTCTCCAAACCAATCTGCTTTTCTTCCCGGCAGACAAATCACCGACAACATTATAATTGCCCATGGGCTCATCCACTCAATGAAAAATTCTAAAAAGAAACAAGGCCATCTAGCACTGAAATTAGATAGAGTGGAGTGGAATTTCATAGAAAAATCTCTCCTTAGTCTGGGTTTCGATGAAATGTGGACTGATCTCATCCTTCAATGCATTTCTACAACATCTTTCTCTATCATTATCAATGGCTCCTTTGGTCCAAAGTTTATAACTTCTAGAGGATTAAGACAAGGGGACCCACTCTTGCCTTACTTATTTCTAATCTGCATGGAAATTCTTTTCAGACTACTAGATAAGGCGACTTCCGAGAAGAAAATATTTGGTTTCCAGATTAATAAAGAAGCTCCAAACATCTCCCATCTTTTCTTCGCTGAAGATTGCGTTCTATTCACAAAAGCCGATTTGGGGGAAAAAAAATCTTTTGGAAATCATCTCTCTTTTCGGAGAAATAACAGGCCAAATGATAAATCTACAAAAATCTAGTATATATTTCAGCCCAAAAATTCACCCAAAACATGGAATTTTTTTTTGCCAGAATCCTAAAAGTCCCTTTAATGACAAAGCAAATTTCGAGCCTCTTCTACTGAAATATTACTCAACTCTACAAGGTTGGAAATCAAAACTCCTCTCTCAAGCAGGAAGGACAGTTCTAATAAAATCTATCCTCCAAGCTTTTCCAACGTACCAGATGCAAGTTCTTGTTCTTCCCAAGGAAACTTTAAACAAATTGGATAGAATACAAAGGAACTTATGGTGGAATAAATACGGACAAAAACGGCAAGGAGGTTTCATTAGGGCTTGGAAATATATTTGCGAACCCATTGCGCAAGGAGGCCTAGGTATAAAAAATCCACACCAATTCAACATGGCCCTTCTCACTAAACTAGCCAGCAGATTACTTTTAGAAAAGGAGCAACTTTGGGCAAAAATCCTCAAAGCAAAATATTTCCCTTATTCAAACCCTCTGGAAGAATCAAAATTTTCCAACTTATCGTGGATTTGAACAAGCATCCGAAAAGGGATGGAACTAATCAAAAGAAACTTTATCTGGCAAGTGAAAAATGGAAACTCGATAAAGGTTTGGGAAGATAGATGAATTCCAAATGAGGAAATAATTCCACAACCTCAATTTTCTCAGGGTACAATTCCAACAAAGGTCGAAGAATTCATTACAGAAGAGAACAAGTGGGATCAAGAAAAACTAAACACCTACTTTAGATCGGAAGTGAGGAATAAAATTCAAGCCATCTCTCCAAGAAAAGATGAAGAAGATAACATAAAATGGTTACATTATCAATCAGGACTTTTCTCAGCAAAAAACATTTATAATTTCCTAGCAAACCAAAATCAAGAAAAAGACATTTCCTTATTAGACTTCCTATGGAAAAATATCTGGAGAATACAAGCAATTCCGAGAATAAAACTTTTTGTGTGGAAGCTATCTGAGAAAGCTTTACCCACATCGTCAAGACTAAGGGCCCACAATTCGGATATCGCAACAAATTTCCAAATGTGTAATATGCAAGCTCAGGAAACGAAGATTCACTTGTTTGGAACATGCCCCTTTTCCAGAGACATCTGGTTCAGCTTCTCTTTAGGTCACCTAATCCCTTCAGACAATACGATTTCAATCACAACTTGGGTCAAAAGGTGGATTCAAAACCCAGACCTAGATAATTTAACGGGGAAAATTGCAACAATATTATGGTTCATATGGAAATACAGATGCTCGGTGGTTTTTGAGAAGAGAACCCCAAATCCAGCGCAACTAATAACTCATATCAACAGTTTCTTGCAGTCCATCCCGAAAAAGTTTACTACTAAAGGACCGGACGCCAACAAAAAACAGTTTATCAATGCCAAATGGTCAAACATAAATACTGATTGGATAATCTTTGTAGATGCCTCTTTCAAATAAGATGGCCTATCAATGGGATATGCGCACATATTGTATTCAGTCGACCAACACACCTTCATGCACATTTCAGCTGGTTCAGAAAAAGCCACTTCTGCTTTCCTTGCGGAAGCAAAAGCGTTACTCAAGGTGGTTACATGGATAAAAGAAAATGTGTTATCTAGTGTCACCATTGTAACTGATTGTAAACCTGTGGCAGATAATATCAACAAGGATAACACAAGTCCCCTCTGGGCAGCCGAAAACACCATGCAATAAGTAAGGAAAATTCTTCACGAGCTTCCACAGGCAAAGGTAAAGTATACTAACCGAAAATACAATTCAGCAGCAGACAAAATTGCCAAGGGAGCAAGGATAAGATTCTTAAACATTTATCCATGAAGATACAACAACAAATCAAAATTACTAGCATTGTTTCTAATATTTTGGATATAAACGAAATGGTAAAGCTTTTGTACTACTCCCTCCGTTTCACAAAGACAGACAGCTTTGACTTTGCCAAAATATTAAGGAGACCATACAATTTTACTTGACTACCCTTAGTTACTTACCTATTTTATTTTAATAAAAATGCTAGTAATAAAGACTATCCAAAATTGTTGTGAGAATTATAAATACGAAATATAAAAGGAAAATTTAAAAGATATCGAATTTATGAAGCATAAACTTTATAAGGAATTTAATTTTTAGAGTTAAATGTATATTTTCTTAAAAGGAATGAAGGATATATTTGTTTCCTTAATTATATTAATTTCATTAATATTTTAGATTGGGTCACGTTAAAAATGGATTTATCTTCCCCCTTTTAATGACAACAACAATAAATGAAAACATTAAACAATCTTGCACTATCAACCGTCAGATGAGATGACTTTGAAACTCAGCCATTAGATTTCCAAAATTAGCTGACCAAATTTGGTGTCTGCACATTAATTATCAACCGTTAGATGAACTGATTTTCAAATTCCTCCGTCGGATGAACTGGCTAAAGTTGGTGTCTACACAGGGTTTTCTGTAAATAAACGCAACTTTAAGGGCTGCAAAAATTGAAAAGAAATTTGGTCGTCTTCTTTTCTTCTCTTCTCCGTTCTCTTTCGACAAAAATCACCACCATCTGTGTTTCCAGATAATCGCTCCACCACCAAAACCATCACCACCACCACTACCACCACCAAATCGATGCAGAAACCGCCACTCCTTTCATAAGCATCATCTCCACCATAAACCCCACCACCTTTTTCGTATTTCTCTCTTGACAACCACCAGCATCATTTTGGTCAATTTAGAGAAGAACATTTTCGATCAATTTCGATCAACATCACGGATTAGTATCCACTAAAAAGGTTTCTTATATCACTTTCTTTGTTTATTCTTCTTATATTTGATTATACATGTTAAAATCTTACAAAATTAGAAATTAGGGTTCATAAAATTCAACTTTTGGGGAGGTTTGTCAGAATTAGAGTTTAATAGTTCAATGTAGATAGTAATATGAATTGGGTTTAGATTAGCTTTATAGAATTCGAATTTGAAAATTTTGATTTTAATTTGTATTTGAGTTCCAATAAGTCAATCTAGAGTGTTGTGCATTTGAGGTATTGCTCAAGTCGTTTGAACTCTTTTTGATATCTTATGACCTAATTCTGTGATTTCTAAATTAATGACCTAATTTGTGTTTTCTTACTCTCATATATCTGCAGTTGGATCGTTCCCTGAATTGTAAGGGTTCTCATGTCTATATTAAAGTTCTGAAGATTTCAATTTTCCAGTTTTCAGTTTCGAACCCTCCTCCTCCACCACTTTCAGTTTCTTAGAAAAAACAATTCAATTTGTATGGCAGAAAACTTTCAGTCTCAGATGCAATGCTCATCACATAAATTACAGGTATATATGTATTTCCACATCCCTCTTCTTCTTCTTCTTCTTCAAAAAGCAAGTTAACTATGTAATACTTGCAACATTAAGGAATAATACTGTCAATTACCTACCGCTTCTTGGTTGAGTAGTCGTGCATCTTGAATGAATAATCTTGGTCCTTAGAACTACATGCATGAAGTGGTATTGGTTCCAAGGAAAAATGTATTCTTGCATTCGGTACCCATTTCGACTTTTCGTAGTTATTGAAGTTAGGGCATAGAATGGTCTTTGTGCACGAGGTGACTGAATAATGAAATGTGGGTCCAGATTGTCCTGTACTTAGTGGCATTTTTAGCCTTTCTTTACAGTTAAATTTTTTATTGTGTTGAACATGATTTTACACATATTGTATTATTTATAACTTCGATTCTTAGTTGTTAACTGAATATCATTCACAGGTTCTGAGAATGGTAGAGGAGAAAGCGAGATTTTTATTGTTGAATGCAAGTGCAAGTACAACGATCTTCCTAATTGGAATATATTGATGCCTAATTGGAGTGTCATGAACACACTAGTCAACTCCAGACGAGCTTAAGGTAACGGTGGTTACTAATTCTAATTCAAAACTTGCAAGATTTACATACTTATTTGTTCATATGAGGCCTGTTTTCCTACAGACACATGAACACCAGGCTTAACTTGATACTTCAAAAAAAACATGAAATGCCAATTCCTCCATTGATGCAAATACTTTCATTAGTAGTCTATAGCTAGAATTGTACACTTAATTTTCAAATACATATATGTGGATATTGAATTACTTATATGTGAATAAGAGGCTTTACCTATGCAAGTAGGTGAAGATACTCTATGCTGAAAATAAGCCTTATGGGTTGAAGTAATTTGTTCTAAATATGGTCTAAATCATTCAACACTATTTGCTCGGTAAATTACACGATCATGCTATTGATCTTGATAACTAGATGTGTCTTCATGGGTATGCTGGGTTGATAACTGGACGTGAAGTTAACATTTCGTTTTGGCATAACCAGAGGGCTACTGATTACCCTTTGGCAAAAAACTTTCTTAGATTGTACAATGAACATATGTAGTGTTTACTTATAGGATATCTCCCCACCTTTAATGAGCGCAAGCCAAATCGAAAAACGCTTAACCAACTTTGGTTTATGCACGTATTTTTCGTCAATGGCAGAAATGTTTGTTGCAAGATACATACAGAAAGTGTGTATGCTCTTTATGTCTACTTAGTCGACTAAAAGTGTGTGTACCATTGTTTCTGTATCTTGCAACAAACATTTTAGTACCATCTTGCAACAGTAAAGTAACATTTTAATTCAAAAGGATAAGCCTTTATGTGTACTTAGTTTTAGTTGTGTATTAAACGTTAAGGTGGGTAAACGAATTTTAATAGGTAAGACTGAATTTGGTTGATCATAGAGTAGTTATGATGTTTGATGTATTCACCACGTGCATGTGGGTTTACCCTTTCATTTGTTCTGTTATGTGAATTTGTAAAACCTTATAAGAATTGGATTTTGTTTTTTAGATTAAGCTTACAATTTTTCTTAAACCAAACATGCCAGATAAGTGCAGAAAAAGCAAGCTAAAGACGAAAATGAAGACTACCCCAAGTCGTATCAAAAATGGAAATGTCTATGGAAAAAGGTTTTGTTCATCGACGTGCAACGCACGTGCACTCCACTTGTGAATATAAAGAATTCAAGGATATATTAGAGAGTTCATTGAAAAAGTATGACTATAAACGGTAGATGGACACAATTTTGAAACTGACGAAAAAAGAATAGAGGACGGTCTTTCAGAAACAGAGGGAGTATATTTGTGATTGAATACATATTGTCTTTCCATAAAATAAAATAAAAAGTGGAGTACGACGGAAAGGATGACGTTAAGGCAGGTACACACTCCAAAGTTTGACTCTTTTTCTTCTTTTCTTTTTTTGACTAGTGTTGTGCAACGAGTAACTCGAAACTTCATCTATCATCATAAATACCAAAATTCACCGAAGGATTTTAGATCTCAAAGAACAAAAAAGAAGTGTTTGATTAGATAATGGAAGATTTGAAGTTAATTGGTGTATGGTACAGCCCTTTTGTTTGCAGAGTTAAATGTGCTCTACAATTGAAAGGCGTAAAATATGAATACATAGAAGATGATCTTTCCAACAAGAGCGATTTACTCTTGCAGTACAACCCAATTCATAAGAAAGTTCCTGTTCTAGTTCATGGTGGAAAACCCATTGTTGAATCGTTGATCATACTCGAATACATCGACGAGACATGGCCAGACAAATACTCGATACTCCCTAGAGATCCTTATGAAAGATCTAAAGCTCGTTTCTGGACCAAATTCATGGGAGACCAGGTAAATTATGCGATTTGAAGTTTCTACTGGATTTTTTCCTTTGGTGCTTATCAAATTAATTGATTTTGATTTATTTATTTTGCATATTATACATAGGAATCAACATTTTGGAGTTTAATTAAAACTACTGAGGAAACAAAAGAGAAAAAGATCAATGAAATTTTGGAAATCCTGAAAACGATTGAAGAACATGGCCTAGGTGACAAGAAATTTTTCAGTGGAGATGACATGGGATTCGTAGACTTAGCATTTGGGACCTTCATGCGCTGGTTAAAAGTAGCTGAAGTGATCAAAGAAGTGAAGGTATTTGAAACTTGTACACGTTTGCAGGCGTGGTTTGAAAGGTTTAATGAAGTGCCTGTAGTCAAAGAAATCTTGCCAAGTCAGGATGATTTGGTGGCTCACTACAAACTTAAATATTGTATTTGTTGAAGTAGCATGGCTAGAGTTGTTGTATCAGTGAATTAGCTTGAAATTTCATTAAGAAGGTTATAGCTTCTTAGTTCTTGGAACATCCTCTTTTATAGCTAAATAAAGTGTGAGATTTCAAGTATCAAGTATATGAACTTGTACACTTACACAGCATGGAGAAACACCAATCTCTTTCACTTACTATCACAACAGGAGTTGGTATTCTAAAATAAAATTGCTGTCTTGTAACTTCCTCTTTTATTGCTAAATAAAGTGTGAGATTTCAAGTATATGAACTTCCAGGAGGGGAAATTGTACATTCCTTTTTCTTTTCTAGCATGAAATCTAAATTGCCTCCATTAATGCAATCGCTCCGTGGAAAGATCTGGTATTGCTAAAATCTACACTTGAATTTGCAGGAGGAGGGGATATTGTCTCAGATTCTCTAAACAGGTCGTGATACATTGTTAGTATCTTTATTTGCCGTGTTGTTGTTTTTAACTTGCAGAAGCACTGCCGATCAGCGCTCCATTTGTGTACTTATTTTTCAAACAAAGACGGCTTTCAGATGGCGGATGCGTATTGCTCAGACTGTTAGAGAATCACAGAAGTAGTATTTGACCACTCTGCAGGGTACACAGAGATGGTGGATGCTTATTGCTCAGTTTTGTTCCGAATGCGGGCTTGTTTTGGAAGCTCACTCCATCAATGAGACATCTGAATGGACGACCTTTGCAAATGAGTCTGGTGATAATGACTTGTCCGTGTCGGTGGTCCATCAAACCCTCTCCTCACTGATGGTGGTCTTTCAACTGTTATTTTAAAGCCAAATGGTGCTTCTGGTGATTTTCTGTCATCCTTTCTAGGACGTTGGCAGAATCAGCAATTCAGGATTCAAATCCTGATTGATCTCTTATCCAAGCCTTCAAAACCATCTGACTAGAAGAAGCTACTCTGAGGTTTGAGAAGCAGTAATGGTAAGTTTCGTTCTGTTACTTGTAGTATATATCTTTCATCTTACTCTATAGGTGGTTTAATGGCTTAAATCATTGGTGTACAGATATAACATATAAACCAAATTATCCAATCCAACTGGAGTTGTTGAAGGAACCATTAGGAACACATATAAAGATCTCCATCCTTGCGTTGTTAGGTTTATACCTACCTGGTACGCCCAAGAGGAGCTAAGGAACTTATGCAGCCGTGAAGTTTATCTTGTAAGAACTTTTTGATGAGTAAGTCCTCTCCTTTCTCTTCATGAATAAACTTTTTGAAGGCTTTAAAATCAGTAGTTCTGTTGTAAATTTACAATTTTCAGTACACCTTTGCTTTAACCTTCTTTTCGGTTATGTATGTATGCCACCACAGCTCTTATGGTTGGTAATGTAGGGTCCTTCTCTGCAATGACTTTGCATAGATTCAAGGAATGTTGTTTCACACTGGTTGCTCTGTGGAGATCTATTTATGTTGGGTATAATTTGTGGTGTTGGTTAAGAGTAAGAATCAGACAAGGCTATGCCTGCCAGATGACAGGTTCACTAATCTTAGTTTTTATTTGTCTTCCAAAACATCTACGTAAGTGGATTAGTAGGTTAGTCGAACTAGGATCTTTGAGTTGCCACAGTTTTAACCAGGGCAATAATGTGTCAAGTACAAATCATAGTTTTGGCCAGAGAGTATGCAATACTGTTTGCTATGCTGGGATTTGAGAGTGACACCCAAGATCATTGTAGTATTCATCTTTAAGAATCTTACTATAGGTCTTGAAATTTATCCCAAGTTACACAACTGGAATCCCAATGATACCACTAGCACTCCTTGAAGCCTCACATACTATGCATGCATAAACTACATTGTGATTAAAGCTTAAATCACACTTTAATAGCAGGCTTAGGCTCTATATATGAGAAGAACATCTGAACAGGGCTTACGCAGGTTCTTGAAGATACCAGATTCGTGTTTACAACTTTTTCTCCAAAAACCATGTAAAATCTCATCCAGGTTGCAGGTCAAAACAATACAGAAAGATGCAACTACTGAACCTGCACATACCTTTTGTTCTTTTGTTGACTAAAAATTAAATTACCTTTGAAAAATGCAATTCTCTATGTAATTTCTCCATGGGATTGAAGATCTGGTATCCATCTACCAATGAAACAACATACTAACAAAATCTGTACTTGAATTTGCAGGAGGAGAAATTGTCTCAAATTCTTTATACATATATCTTAGTAACACTGTTCTAATTTAATTTTTATTGTCTTTATTTGCTGTGTTGTTTTTTGTTTCAAGTTTCAAGAAGCACTGCGGATTACGTTTTATTTGTGAATCTACTTTTCAAAGAAAGCAGGTTTTCAGATGGCGGATGCTTATTGCTGAGACTGTAAGAAAAGCATAGAGGTAGTAGCTGACCAATCACGGTGTGTTCCAAATGCAGGCCTGCCTTGGAAGCTTGCTCCGTCGATGAGACATCTGAATGGGAAACCTTAGCAAATGAGTCTGGTGATAATGACAGTTCCTGTTGGTGGTCCATCAAACCCCCTCACTGATGGTGGTCTTTCCACTGTTGTTTCGAATTGTGCTTCTGGTGATTTTCTGTCATCATCCTTCCTAGGATACTAGGACGTTGGCAGAATCGAGGTTGAAATCTTGATGGATCACTTATCCAAGCCTTCAGAGCCATCGCTATTATGTCCGACAGGTCTCTCTCTCGTATAACGTGTATTCCTAATAATTAGCTGTGTATGCTTTACAGTTTACATCAATTGTTTTGTTGTTGTTTCATAATTTTCTATGTAGGCAAATTCTCTGCCATTATTTAGTATTTGCCATATAGGGAAAAAGAATCGAAGATGGTGGTTGCTCTGGGGAAACATATTTATTGGATATCGACTGTAGACTGTAGTGTTGCTTAAGAGTAAGAAACAGACAGGCCAGGGCAAGTTCACTTTTTTTCAAATTTCAATCTTAGTTTTTGTTTGACGAAACAACTACATAATGCAATAGAGATGATAATACTGTGGATCCCCAGAGAACACCGACTTTGTACAAGAAAGGGTAAGATGAGCTTGTTTAGGGAAGAAAGTAGCGGACTGGCCGGCGTTAATTTATAGTCCGGTTGCAGTTTATCATTTAATTTTACTTTGGTGCTGTTAACCATGTAGCATGTGTTGTGTATAATACTCATTCATTCTATTGACTACTTCCACGTTGCAAATTTGCACTGGTCGTACACATACGTCAGTGCAGTTAAGTAGAATATAAGTTAAACTTGGAATTTGCAGTCTGGTCATATTTCAAACTTGGAAAGCCTGAATTTGAAATATTTCAAACTTGGAAACCACTCACGCTAACACGATTGTATTATTGAATCATCTAGAATAAGTTTGGTGACATTGTATTATTGAAGCATCTAGAATAAGTTTGGTGACTTCGACTCCTCCTCACGTAGGAATAGATGAGGCTATAGAAACATAAAACCCCTCTTTTGTACCCATTGTGGGGAGGCACTAACTACTATTCCTTGTCAAAGAAGGGATAAGAATGCTCAAAAATTATTGAAAGGAATAATACTTATCCAGACCTGTTGATTTTAAAATTGAGCTGTGTACCAAATATATATATATATATATATAGCTGAAGAAAGCACATATCTGTTACCAAAAGTAAAAAAGAAGGAAAAAACAGAGAAGACAAAGAAAAGAAAGATCCAGTCCAGAAGAGAAAACAAAGAAAATATTTCATTAATCTGTTGAAATATTTTGAACTTATCTGATTCCTTTTTAATTTTTCTCCGGAGATATGAGTGAGAAGGTGATGAGAGCTGTATGCTATGAAAGTTACGGCAGTGGATCAGAGGGCTTGAAGGTATTATTCTAAGTTAATCTTTTGGTATATGCTATATCTTTGAACGATGTCTCTGATTTTTTGCATAAGGATGCATCTTACGGATGATAAACCTCTGTGAATTTTTGTAACTTCTGTAGCACGTACAAGTTCCTATCCCTAAACCTAAGAGGGACGAGGTTTTAGTGAAAGTGGAAGCATCATGCCCTAACCCCATTGATTACAAAATTCAGGGTGGCATAGCAAGGCCTTTTATGCCCAAAAAGTTCCCTTACATACCAGGTAAATAATCCAAACCAGCACAAGTACTTTAATGTGTGACTGATTTTATACCTTAATGTGTGACTGATTTTATACCTTTTCATAACCTTCTGAAACAACTACTGTATATGTTTTGCAGTAACGGACATATCAGGGGAAGTAGTAGAGATTGGGTCAGATGTACAGTTCCAAGTTGGTGATAAAGTAGTTGCCATGCTCACCTATACTGTGAGGGTTCTTACCCAGCAATTGCATTTTTTTTTTAAATTTTTGAGGAGTTCGTATTTTTGCAGGTCTTCTCAAACTCACAAAAAAAAAAAATGTAATCCTAAATCTAACTCGATGGCAGAATGGAGGCGGCCTGGGGGAATATGCAGTTGCTCCAGCAAAGCTAACAGTAAAAAGGCCTGTAGAAGTGTCAGCTGTTGAAGGCGCTGGTCTCCCTCTAGCAGGACTTACTGCACTACATGTCTTAACCATTCTCGGACACGTTGAAATCAAAAGTGGAGGGAAGGCAGCTAATGTTTTAGTCATAGCAGCCTCAGGTGGAGTGGGTCATTACGTAGTTCAATTAGCAAAGCTTGGAAACAATCATGTGACTGCTACTTGTGGAGCTCGAAATATCGAGCTTCTAAGGAGTTTGGGTGCAGACGAAGTTCTAGACTATACTACAGAAGATGGTAAAATGTTGAGGAGTCCATCAGGGTGCAAGTATGATGTTGTAATAAACTGTTCCACAAGTAAAATCCCATGGTCAACATATAAGCAAAACCTCTCTGAACAAGGAAGAGTTGTGCATCTTAACCCTGACGGTAAGACAATGATGAAGTCTGCTTCTTTGAAGCTCACCGGCTCCAGGAAGAAGGTTACGTCGTTGATGATGTGCCCCAAGAAAAAAGAAGATCTAGAATTCCTTGTTGGATTGGTTAAAGAAGGCAAGTTGAAGACGGTAGTCGACTCCAAGTATCCACTTGCAGAGGCAGAACAAGCTTGGGCTAAGATGATGGGAGGTCACGCTACTGGGAAGATCGTTGTAGAACCATAAAATGCAAGACATCCGGATAAACTCTTGAATTCAAGCTGAAAATCGGGAAAAACTTGTGTAATTGATTAGTTTGAATATTGTGATTATTAATCGGGAAAAACTTATGTAATTGATTAGTTTGAGTATTGTGATTATTGCTAATTAAAACAAAAAACAAAAAAAGATTGTGAACATTTAAGTGTTGTCAGTGCAATCTCTGTGCCATATTTTTTTCCTCAACATCATATAGAAGTGGAACAACTTCTAAGACACGTTGCTCTAAACTTGCACTTTTAATAAGTTTGAAGCTCTAATAATGGAGCAAAGAGGGTCTATTACAAACACTAACAGAAAAATTCAGATACAGAATAGATAGTGTTTTAGGCTTTTAGCTATTATAGAATCCAAAAAAAAAAAAAAAACTACTACTGTACTTGTTACTACTAGCTCATTGCTCATTCATCACAGGCTTGTTTTCGTTGGCCTTCCATTCTCTGCTGTTTAGGCTGGTCTTCCATTCTCCTGGAAAGTAAGAAGAAATTACAAATTTCAATCAGAAGAAGAAAAATGAACCAAAATTCATATGGACAGTGTAAAACATAAAACCATTCACAAGACAAAGGTAGCAACTAAAATTAGGGGATTTCCAAATCAGGCTTCATAACTTCAGAATGAAGCATAATTCATCTTTGAGAATCTTAGTACCATTCATCCGCCCAACAAAGCTTTGTCCTCCACATCTTCCTTGCCCAC
Organism: Papaver bracteatum; assembly: GCA_023529315.1. Taxonomy (NCBI): domain Eukaryota; kingdom Viridiplantae; phylum Streptophyta; class Magnoliopsida; order Ranunculales; family Papaveraceae; genus Papaver; species Papaver bracteatum. The sequence continues at coordinate 1,863,859 of JAJJWX010001044.1, forward strand.
AACTATTTGCTGCATCTTGCGCAACAGTATTTGCTGAATCAGTTCAAATTCAAGTAACATCCAAGTATTATTGATGTACAGTATAAAATTGGGGGTTCTAGACCAACTTTGCATCCGGTTACTAGGGTTTTACATTGTTGAGCTTCCCCAATTACCTCAGTACCAATCACTTTGAACTGCCAAGGGATTGCAGCAACAGAAGACCATTTCAATCAAAATTAGGGATTTTACTTAGGGGTTTCTAGAATTAGACAGTAAAACACCAAATTCAGAAGAAAAAAATAGAGATAATAATACTGTGAATGGTTTCCATTAGATAAATCAAATCAGAACACACATTCAGACATCCCAAAATAAAAACACACAGATCCTAAATCCATCACAAATTCTAAACCCCAACAACACATTTACACAGAAAACCCTCATTCATAATCAAGCACGTTCTCCTCTGATTCTCCTGGCAAGTTGAATATCTTTAGGCATAATAGTAACCCTCTTAGCATGAATTGCACAGAGATTAGTATCTTCAAACAAACCAACAAGATAAGCTTCAGCTGCTTCTTGTAGAGCTGCTACTGCTGAACTCTGAAATCTTAAATCAGTCTTGAAATCTTGAGCAATTTCACGAACCAATCGCTGAAAGGGTAGTTTACGGATCAACAGTTCAGTACTCTTCTGGTATTTCCTGATTTCACGAAGAGCAACAGTTCCTGGCCTGAATCTGTGTGGTTTCTTCACTCCTCCGGTTGCTGGTGCTGATTTTCGTGCTGCTTTTGTTGCTAATTGCTTCCTTGGGGCTTTTCCTCCGGTGGATTTCCGAGCGGTTTGCTTAGTACGAGCCATTTCCTTCAGATGAAAGTTGCAGAGATTTGATAAATTGAGGATTGAGAGGGAATTGTGTGATAGATCTGTGATGAGTTAGGAGTTGGGAATGGGGATTTATAGAGGAGAAGATTTGATTTGGGGGAGATTGTGAATTTTTATCGACGGTTGATAATGCATGGAAAGTTTCATACGGATTGGGATTGAAGTTATTTTCTATTGGTTTAAAAGGGTGTCATGCGGATGGAATTCCCAACGGTCGATATTGGATTCAAAACGAATTTTTATCAACGGTTGATAATGAATTGAAAGGTGTCATGCGGATTATAGTTTTAGAAGGTGTCATATGGATGGGGAAATTGTGAATCTGTGATGGGAGGACATTTAAATTTTGCAAGGATTGATCGGGGAGGTTTTAATCGGGGCCTGACAAATTTTGTTTACACCCAGGGGTGTACCAATAGTACAGGGGAAAATATTGTTTTACTCTTTTTTATTTTTTATTTTTTTTAAAATTTTTTTAAATCAAAAACAAAACTTAAAAAAAAAAATATCAAAACTTTAAAATCAAAATCAAAAAAAAAAAAAATCGATTTTTTTTTCTGCTCAAATTGTATGAAAAGTCGTCATCAATTATTTTTAAAAATTAACGATCACAGTCTAGAGTAAATCATTGTTTCTTTAACGACTCTAAACTAAGTTATTATTTCAAAAAGCGACTCTTAAGAGTCGTCATTGTTTTTTGACTTTCGTTAATTTTTAAAATCAAAAATTAACGATTTTGTTTAGAATCGTCATCAAACAAACAATGAGAGTCGATTTTGGAAATAATAACTCTTAGAATCGTCAAACAACAATGACGATAGAAAACGTCGTTAATATTTTTTTTAAAAATGGTGACGATTTTTCATACACATTTGAGCAGGAAAAAAAATCGAAAAAATAAAATTTTGATTTTGATTTTGATTTTAAAGTTTTGATTTTTTTTTTTTATTTAAGTTTTTTTTTTTTACTAAAAATAATATTTATTTTTATTTTTATTTAAGTTTTGTTTTTGATTTAAAAAATAAAGGGTATAACAGTATTTTCACCTATACTATTGGTACACCCCTGGGTGTAAACAAAATTTGTCAGGCCCCCAATTAAAACCTCTGGCCCCCAATCAATCCTTGAAATTTTGCTGTTATCAACTGTTAATATTTATTTCTAAAGTTTCATTCGGATTCGGAAGGCGTTTACCATAATTATTCGGAAGGCGTTTACCGTAATTAAAAAGAAAAAGGAAAAAAAAATGAAATTTTCGAACAAAAATAGAAATGACCGGTTATTTTAATCTTCAATTTTATTTTTGCATGGGGTGTCGTGTCCACGAAATACAAATAACTTACACCTCATTTTGGGTATATTACGCAAGGCGTCCAATAGCAGTAGAAAATGTATTAGCATGTTATATCTTTATTTCCGCAGAAAGATGTCACCTTCAATCTTCGAGAGTAAATAATCACCTACAATATAAAGAAAAATAAGTATCTGTGTAGAAGTGTGAACGATCTAAACTAGCTTGTAGCGCCCCCTAAGCTAGCAGCTGACTAATCCAAGAGATTAACTAAATAAGAGGCACTAAAAAAATCCAAATTAAACACTTAACTTTCAATTAAGAAATCTGCTACAAAAACTTAGCCCAAAGCTAACCCCTCTCAGAAATATTTATACAAGAAATCCTCTCCAATGATACATATAAAATAGTCATTTGGTTTACAAATAAAATATACAACATAATAAAAATAACAGAAGTTAATCAACTAACGAAGTCAACCCGTGAAGCTTTCATTTTGTGCAACCTGATCTGTCACAGAAACTGAAGTGGGAATAATTAACATTTAACCTTCTAAGTAATCATATGCAAGATTTGGAAAACAATAATGTTTTTCCGAAAATATTAAACAGTGACTAAGTCACTGAAAATAATCATACATGTATACGGAATAAACTCCTTCGTCAAACAATGTATTAATATGGTTGTGAATTCTTAACCGGAAATTCACACCTATTTAGCTATGGATGCCACCAAGACCATGGTGACCAACTCTAAACAATAAAAGTTGAATTCATGTAGATATAAATGTGAAGGAGCGTATCCTATATACCACAAGTGGAAATTCTCATTTCCCATAACAATTCATGTTGTGAAACAATACAAGTCCTTTCCACATCGGGAAAGATTCTTGTTAAAAATTAAATATTCTAATATTCTAGCCAAAGGATTATCATAATGCATTTTAAATACAATATGGAATGCAAAAATAGACAATGCATGAGTTTGTAAAGCATAATATTTTATAAAAATAACAATAATGATTACAAAGAGTAAAATGCATTCCCACACCTTTTTGTCAACTAACAGTCAACATTCAGTCAAAGGTCAAAGTACAGGTCAAGTCAGTGTCCAGGTTCAATGGTCAAAGCCAAACAAGAATCGGTCAACTGAGTCAAATCGGTCAAGGTACACTGAGTCAGGCCTAGTTACTGAGTTAAACTGATTCAACTCAGTCAGATAATTTGAGTCAGATAAAAACAAACCCGAGTCAGACTGAATAAACTCAGTCAGACAGGTCAAGGGTTCTTCTCATACAACTGAGGCTCTAACTCTACAACTCTCAACTACAATCTACTCACTACACCAATTCATTCAATTATAAATAAACTTCAAACTACAATTACAATTACAATTTAGTTTACCTACAATTGCAGTTCCAAGATTTTACAGCAACCACAACTCTAAATTCATCACCAAGCTCAACTACAGTCACCTATAGGTCTAACTCATATTTCTATCTCAACACAATTTGTAATCCAAGCTCTAAGTACTTCAACCAAACCTAACTCAGATCCATTACAACCACCCATCCTACACAATCAAAACTCCAAATCAATCCACTGCCATTCAACTCCCTTAACATCTCCAAGACCCCGTACTTACAAACCAACATCACCTGCAGCTAAATCTCAGCTCCAACAACACCTCTACTTCTTATTCTTGCGATTCCAGTTCATCCGACTCAATCCAAGTCTCACTCACCAAAATCTGCAATTCATATCATAATATTTTCCAACAAACACAATTCATGTACTAACCCAATCCATACCAGATTCCCTGTAATTTTATATGTATCGGCCACAACTACAATTCCAGTTCATATCACTTCAATTCTCAATAATTTAACATAAATTCAAACCACAGTCCAATTTCGATCTATAACAACAAATTCAACCATGATGATAAACTCTTCTCCCTGTGTTTTAGCACAACCTAACCAACACTATTTGATTCACCTACCACATCTGAGATTCAACATTTCATCTTGAATAACACACATCCACCTTGAACACACAATACTAACAACATTCCTTGGACTGTAACTCCATTCCAATTCTGCGACAATCAGCACAGCTACAATCTTATCATCTGCATCTCAATACAACCACCTGAAATTCCATTACATAGGCAATTCAGTTTTACAACCTCTCTACGGATACTACCAACACTAATCATTCTTATACTTCTTAAGTTAAAAATCCTGTAACCCAAGTTCACCCATATCAATCTTGTTCCATCTGCAATAACAATTCAATCCTAACTTTAAACATGTTCTCTTCTCATTAACCACCTTCATTATCTCTGTAACCTCAATAAAACTTATCCAATCTCAGTTCTCATTCATAAATCCAATAATTAAAACGATTCAAATAAAAATACTAGAATTAAGATTGTTTATCGGCTTACCCAATTATTAGTACCCTCTGAACAGCTACATCACCAATTCAATTCTTCTGAAAACCTAATTTCTGTTTTGGGAAAGAACAACAAAACCCTAAATCCCTCTGAAATCTAAATTACACTTCAAACAATCATCTCTACTCAAATTAGAAGTAAACCCATGAATCAATTCATCAATTCAAACTTAATTTCACAATTAAAAGAAATTAGATTGAGAAATATTCATTTACCTTCTTCTCGATTTTCTAAAATGAATCAATACTAGAATTAGTGTTACCACTACTAACTTCTCCTGATTATACTTCTCTTCTCTCAATCTCATAAACTTAATCACTATCAATTTCATCGCATAAACCCTAACTCACTGAGACGTAATTCATCACTACGATTTGAGAATCGAATTCTAATTTCTCTTCTTTACCAACAACAATGAAAACCCACCATCTAATGCTCAATTTCATCATCAATTTCTCACAAATTCAATCCTCTCCAGAAAACCCTAAATCAATTACAACATCATCAATAACTTCTTCTCCCAAGCTTAAACTAACATCAACACCATCAACAACAATCACTACAACCCATATGCTCTATATGCTCGATCTCCTAATCATCGATTGTTTCTCAAACCTACGCCCGATTGAAGAACAACAAAGAGCAGAGAAGGGAAGAAATAAGAAGAAAGAAAAGATTAGAAGAAATGGTCTTCTTCGATTTGGTTTTGGTAGATAATACCAACGGGGAACACTAAACACACACTAGAAGTGATAAGGGAATTCCGGGTCGGTCTAGTGGCAAAATGACTAATTTTCCCTTTATGCTAATCTGAAGATTTCTTCTTCGTCCAGTATCCGAATGACACTTTCGAGTAGTCCATTCCGCATAACTTTTCGAGACCTATCTAACGATACTATTTTCGTAGCTAGATCGTTGTTATATTAATTCCTAATAATTAACGTTCGAGTTACACTAATCGAGTAATTAACGGCTAAGACGTCTCTTGACTAGTCTAATAGCGTTGACGAGCTCGAGGATCGTTACATTCTCCCCACCTTATATTATTTTCGTCCTCAAAAATCGATCAATCCGTCTGGTCTTCATATACTCCCCACCTTATAGAATAATCCCATCTCTTGTCTAAGCGCAACAACATAAAACAAATCACAACCTATATGGCTTTCTACAACTAAAATCTAAAATTTGTAGCTTTAAGTTCAACTACACTGATTTAGATTCTATCAATAGGGAAGTCTAAGTTTCTTACATGAATGAATCTCTATAATGGAAACTACGACTTTTAGATTTGAATTCTCTACACTAATTTATATGTCAATAATTTACTGGTTCTAAGTACTTTGAAGATATTCCATAATAAAGTTTCTCATTAAAATTTGGGATCTATTAGTTCACTAATAGTAGCAAGTCTCCCTTCAATGCCTAGTGATACAAGAATGCAGTTGCCCTGTCTAGGTTCGCGACGCCTGACAATTCCAACCACCTAACAAGTATCACCTGAACATATCAGAATTACCAACCTCACTATTCCCCAGTGCTGGATTAACTAAGTGCAAACTTATTACGATTAACCAAGTGTTAATTTGATTTTATCAAAATTATTTAATCTTTACTAGTGTATGTCTGATAATTTGCTTTGTAAAATATATAAGCAGTTCACATCATTTTAAGAAATTTAATTATTCGAATTATTTATCTTACCTTTTATTTTATTATTATTTATTTATTTTAATGAAATCAAATTTCAATTCCAAATGAGACTATATTATTATAACTAGATAGATTTTAAATTCATGTACTAATTAAAAATAATTTAACGTTATATCGATTATTCAAATATTACTATCATTATTTCTAATGTATCTATTTGCTTATTTAGTTATAATAAGTAACCGTTAACAATTTTTCCATAATCATTTGGTGTTAATACTTTCATCATTATTATAACAATTATTTCTTATTACCTAAACCGATAAAAGTTAATTTGTAATTAATCATAACGCTAAGTTTAATTTTATTATTAATACTCGATTTGTTTTCATCTAACTTTATTTCCTTAAATATATTTTAATGTTAAATAATCCTTAAGTTGTACTATTAATAAAAATTACATTTTGTTATTACTATCCAATAATTATTATTCAAATGATATTTACAATAACTCTAAATTTTATATAATTATTAATATTATTATTTGCTTATCTTATCAAGAATTATTGTCTTAGTTATATTATCAATTTCATTATTGTTTTTACTCGCGTAACGAAAACACGGCCAGAATAACTACTTAGTACTGATACTTAGTTTAATTTTATTAAGCCTGAATCTTGTAAATATAATTCTACTTTCACAAAAGATGGTTAGAACAGATTTTATTTATTCAGATTGAATCTGTATACTATATCTTGTTAATTATTGGTGCTGGTAATTTAATTTGATTTAAATTTGAGTCTGCATAAAATTTCAATATGTCTTAATAGTCTTCAGATTTTGGGGTATAATAAGTATCTATTAACAAGCAAATATATTTTCCTTTAAAACTAAATTTGCATTAAGCATTCAAGTAATATAAATATCACTTCATGTGTATAATTTAGTGATTTAGTGAATCATTTATTGGACAAAAGATAATTTGTTATAAGATATTGTTAACAAATTTAGTCTTTATTTTATGCATTATATGACCTCACGTTTTTAAACTTACCTAATATATCTTATTTTAACTATTTGGTTTAAATATAAAACATATAATTCTAATTTATTATTAATTAACTTTGCAAAACTTAACCGTAGATAAGCACTAATAATTTTCCCTTGCTATTTAATTCTAATCACTATATATTTGCTAATGATATTTTAATTTAAATGATACTTAATATAGTACTAATTTAAACTCTAACAATTTAAGTTTGTCATACTAATAATTTTTTTTTTTTTTTTAAAGATGATTAAATTTATTTACGAAGAAGGATCCTATCAATTTACGAATTTATTTTCTTTTAATCCTAATATTACAATAAACAATCAAATACTATTATTACTATTTCACGTATGTTTGTTTCATTTGAAAGGATTTACTGGATCATTTGTTAAACTAAAGGTGATTTCCGTACAAAATTTCTAACAAATTGAGTCTTTTCATTTTATATATTATATCCTCGTTTTCTTAAGTCTAACGTCTAACAAGTATTACATTAGTTATCTAGTTTAGAAGTAAAACTTATATTTTTAATTTGTAATTAGTTTAATTTACAAGACTTAACCGTAAACAAGTGTTATTAAATTGTTCCATAACTATTTAATTAATCATAATTATTATTTTTATCGTTATATATATCTTTAATGAATTTTAGTTAAGTTAAGTGCAACGTGACATTAATTGATAAATGCTTACAAAATTTTATTAAAAAATTTCTTTACTTTTATTATCATTTATAGTTACCGTCATAATAATATTTTATTGTTAACATTGATGGTTGAAATATTATTCTAACTACTCTTAAAAATATTATTAACATTTATGTGATTATAAATTATCGACCCTACGTATAAGGCAAGATACTAAATAAATTTCTACGTGACTTTCAAGATTTATCAATAAACTTGTTCTCTACATTTTTAATATTGGTTTGTGTACTTGTTCATACTTTTTTAGATTAATTATTCTCAAGTTCTTATTAGCTAAAGTTATTGGTGTACCCTACAATTTTTACTTCATTGAAAATACAAACAACCAACCAAGCCAATCAATCAACCAAAAATTATTTTAATTATTAATAGCTTTTAATGATTAAGATTTATCTCGCAAACCCAACCTAGTTCTAAACTAATCTAGTTCACTAACTGGCACTGGCTATTCCTATTGTCTACCATATAAGATCTAATAATGAGCTCTGATACCCCCTAAGCTAGCAGCTGACTAATCCAAGAGATTAACTAAATAAGAGGCACTAAAAAAATCCAAATTAAACACTTAACTTTCAATTAAGAAATCTGCTACAAAAACTTAGCCCAAAGCTAACCCCGCTTAGAAATATTTATACAAGAAATCCTCTCCAATGATACATATAAAATAGTCATTTGGTTTACAAATAAAATATACAACATAATAAAAATAACAGAAGTTAATCAACTAACGAAGTCAACTGCGTGAAGCTTTACTGCGGCAACCTGATCTGTCATCATAAATCGAAGTGGGAATAATTAACATTTAACCTTCTAAGTAATCATATGCAAGATTTGGAAAACAATAATGTTTTTCGAAAATATTAAACAAATGACTAAGTCACTGAAAATAATCATACATGTATATGGAACAAACTCCTTCATCAAACAATGTACTAATATGGTTGTGAATTCCTAATGCAATTCACACCTATTTAGCTATGGATGCCACCAAGACCATGGTGACCAACTCTAAACAATAAAAAGCTGAATTCATGTAGATATAAATGTGAAGGAGCGTATCCTATATACCACAAGTGGAAATTCTCATTTCCCATAACAATTCATGTTGACGACGAAACAATACAAGTCCTTTCCACATCATGGAAAGATTCACAGAAATAACAGGATTATCATAATGCATTTTAAATACAATATGGAATGCAAAAATAGACAATGCATGAGTTTGTAAAGCATAATATTTTATAAAAATAACAATAATGATTACAAAGAGTCAAATGCATTCCCACACCTTTTTGATGACAAGCCACGCCTACCTAGCGATCCACGATCCACTGGTTCTTCCTTTGAATCGATCGTTGTTAAAAATTAACTGTTAATCACACAAGAATTCTAAGATTCTAGCCAAAGTGGCTCACACAAGAATTATATAAATCTAACTAATAGTCCTAAGCCCATTTACATTTTTATACCCTTTTATTATCTATCTTAAGCCCATTTAAGGTTCTTCACATCTTCATAATCCATCTCTTGCATATCTAAAGATCTACCAATTCATTGGGTTGATTCTCTAATCCAATAGCTAAGTCTTATGAATATCTACAACTTTGTAGAAGAAGTCAAAGTCTAATTCAGACCATAAATGGTCCAAAATATGTAACTAAGGATACATGGCACTAAGCCCAAGTCCACTAGACTCAGCCCATTACACAAGTACTGACCCAACTGGGTCAACTAACGGTCATTGATGGTCAAATGGTTCAACTAACAGTCAACGTTCAGTCAAAGGTCAAAGTACAGGTCAAGTCAGTGTCCAGGTTCAATGGTCAAAGCCAAACAAGAATCGGTCAACTGAGTCAAATCGGTCAAGGTACACTTTGAAGTGGGCCTAATTCCGAGTTAAACTGATTCAACTCAGTCAGATAATTTGAGTCAGATAAAAACAAACCCGAGTCAGACTGAATAAACTCAGTCAGACAGGTCAAGGGTTCTTCTCATACAACTGAGGCTCTAACTCTACAACTCTCAACTACAATCTACTCACTACACCAATTCATTCAATTATAAATAAACTTCAAACTACAATTACAATTACAATTTAGTTTACCTGCAATTGCAGTTCCAAGCTTTTACAGCAACCACAACTCTAAATTCATCACCAAGCTCAACTACAGTCACCTATAGGTCTAACTCATATTTCTATATCAACACAATTTGTAATCCAAGCTCTAAGTACTTCAACCAAACCTAACTCAGATCCATTACAACCACCCATCCTACACAATCAAAACTCCAAATCAATCCACTGCCATTCAACTCCCTTAACATCTCCAAGAGCATGTACTTACAAACCAACATCACCTGCAGCTAAATCTCAGCTCCAACAACACCTCTACTTCTTATTTTTGCGATTCCAGTTCATCCGACTCAATCCAAGTCTCACTCACCAAAATCTGCAATTCATATCATAATATTTTCCAACAAAAACAATTCATGTACTAACCCAATATATACCAGATTCCCTGTAATTTTATATGTATCGGCCACAACTACAATTCCAGTTCATATCACTTCAATTCTCAATAATTTAACATAAATTCAAACCACAGTCCATTTTCGATCTATAACAACAAATTCAACCATGATGATAAACTCTTCTCCCTGTATTTTAGCACAACCTAACCAACACTATTTGATTCACCTACCACATCTTAGATTCAACATTTCATCTTGAATAACACACATCCACCTTGAACACACAATACTAACAACATTCCTTGGACTGTAACTCCATTCCAATTCTGCGACAATCAGCACAGCTACAATCTTATCATCTGCATCTCAATACAGCCACCTGAAATTCCATTACATAGCCAATTCAGTTTTACAACCTCTCTACGGATACTACCAACACTAATCATTCTTATACTTCTTAAGTTAAAAATCCTGTAACCCAAGTTCACCCATATCAATCTTGTTCCATCTGCAATAACAATTCAATCCTAACTTTAAACATGTTATTTTATCATTAACCACCTTCATTATCTCTGTAACCTCAATAAAACTTATCCAATCTCAGTTCTCATTCATAAATCCAATAATTAAAACGATTCAAATAAAAATACTAGAATTAAGATTGTTTATCGGCTTACCCAATTATTAGTACCCTCTGAACAGCTACATCACCAATTCAATTCTTCTGAAAACCTAATTTCTGTTTTGGGAAAGAACAACAAAACCCTAAATCCCTCTGAAATCTAAATTACACTTCAAACAATCATCTCTACTCAAATTAGAAGTAAACCCATGAATCAATTCATCAATTCAAACTTAATTTCACAATTAAAAGAAATTAGATTGAGAAATCTTCATTTACCTTCTTCTCGATTTTCTAAAATGAATCAATACTAGAATTAGTGTTACCACTACTAACTTCTCCTGATTCTACTTCTCTTCTCTCAATCTCATAAACTTAATCACTATCAATTTCATCGCATAAACCCTAACTCACTGAGACGTAATTCATCACTACGATTTGAGAATCGAATTCTAATTTCTCTTCTTTACCAACAACAATGAAAACCCACCATCTAATGCTCAATTTCATCATCAATTTCTCACAAATTCAATCCTCTCCAGAAAACCCTAAATCAATTACAACATCATCAATAACTTCTTCTCCCAAGCTTAAACTAACATCAACACCATCAACAACAATCACTACAACCCATATGCTCTATATACGATCTCCTAATCATCGATTGTTTCTCAAACCTACGCCCGATTGAAGAACAACAAAGAGCAGAGAAGGGAAGAAATAAGAAGAAAGAAAAGATTAGAAGAAATGGTTTTCTTCGATTTGGTTTTGGTAGATAATACCAACGGGGAACACTAAACACACACTATAAGTGATAAGGGTATTCCGAGTCGGTCTAGTGGAAAAATGACTAATTTGCCCTTTTTGCTAATCTGAAGATTTCTTCTTCGTCCAGTATCCGAACGACACTTTCGAGTAGTCCATTCCGCGTAACTTTTAGAGACCTATCTAACGATACTATTTTCGTAGCTAGATCGCTGTTAGATTAATTCCTAATAATTAACATTCGAGTTACACTAATCGAGTAATTAACGGCTAAGATGTCTCTTGACTAGTCTAATAGCGTTGACGAGCTCGAGGATCATTACATAGCTGAAAGAAATTCAAAGCGCAGATAGCTGGGAAAATTTGTTGGTATTGGCAGGTTCACGGCGCGGACAGCTTGGAGAGGCAAAGCGTGCGTGGATGACTTGGAATGATAGGGCCGCGATAATGGAGCGTGCGGCCTGGCCTGGCGGCAAGGCTAGGCGTACACGGACGTCTAGGCGTGGTGGGTCCGTGGAAAATGGAGTGGATGGCTTGATCTAGGGAAGGCAAGCATGGTGGATGGCTTAGCGCGTGGGGCCAAGGCATGGCGTGAGCGGTCTTGGGCGTGAAAATTGGTCTTTGCGTGACCGGTTTCCTCTTTTCTTTTCTTTGCTCAAAATAGGAAATCCTTTCCTTGTTCAAACTCCCGCGTACCATGTATATATAAAAGGAGGGTCGGCTTCTCTTTTGTTTCACGCCTGTTTATTTATCTCAGACATGTGGTAGCAGTAAAGCAAAGCGGACAAGCAAATCCCAGGTATGCCTTCCAATACTTCTTCTTTAACTTGTTTTCTCTTTTCTTTTGTGTTGGTGTAAACCCTAGTTGTAGGCATACCGCTTGGTTGGCATGCCTTGGCGCGGTAGGTGTGGCTGGCGTGGTTTTCCATTGGCACAGGGGTGCGGCTAGCATGGTTGGCATGCCTTGACGCGGTAGGTGTGGCTGGCATGGTTTGCCATTGGCACATGGGTGTGAGAATTATGGTTTTAGCCTGTCGAAACCCTAATTAGCATTAAAAAAAAGGTACCCTGATAATTTTCTCGCAGACAAATTAAAGGTTTCAATAAATTTGCCTGGTTTGGACATTATTACTCGGGTTCTCGTGACGTCACTATCTGACTAGAGTTTTACGATTTTACCCCTAAGCTAAAAACTACCATCAACAACTACCATATAGTTAAGTTATTATGAGATGATTGATATTTCTAGGCTATTCTTCGGGAATATAAGACCGGATTATCCATTGGTTCATGTTCACCTTGATTTATCAAAAGACGAAACAAAAAAATCGTAGGTATTTATGTGGGAGACAGATTTATCTATCAGAATAGACTTTTCTATGGGAGACAGATTTGTTTATAAAGTCTTCGACTTTGGTTCGTAGCAATTCTTATTTGTGGGTGAGATCAGCTAAGGGAATCAAGTGCGTAGAGTCCTGGTGGGATTCAGAAGCGTAAGAAACGCGACTGTACCTTAATCGGTGTTAGAATTGGTTAGGGCTCAATTACATTCCAGTTTGAAGTTAACTTGTAGTAGGATAGTGTTTGTAGTTTCTTAATACAGTGTGTTGTTCAAATGTGGACTAGGTACCGGGGGTTTTCTACTGTGCAGTTTCCTCGTTAACAAAACTTCTGGTGTGTGTGATATTTCTTTTCCACATTATATTTTTTATATAATTGAAATATCACAAGTTATGCATAGTTCAATAAATTGGTAAATTTAACCTTTGGTTGTTGATTAAAATTGATTAACACTTGAACATTGGTCTTAGGTACCGTTCAAGTTGTTTCTCAATAATCAGGCTCATGAATTCTATTTGTTTGATTTGCTGATTACATGCATTGAGGAACAAGGATATAACTCTTAGATATATTTTCTTGATTGAGTCTGACTGTCTAGTTGATTCTCTTGGAATTATATTGGAGTTAGTCCATATAGATTGCATAAAAAAATATTGGGTGTGGTTGTTAGACCCCCACTTTTTTAATTCGTATCAGAGATAACAAACACGCTAAGACCTTATAAGTTTGTGTTTGTAGCGATCTGGTTAGTATGGACGAGTCTATATCCAACAACGTACCAGTTCAGAAATTACCAGATGATTTTCGTAGCTTGGATTCACATGAGAGAACTGTCACATCTAAGTCAATATCTAAACATTCTCTTGATGGAGAAATTATTGATAACTGGGAAACACGCCTAGAAGAATAAATGGATGAACTTTCTGACGAATGGGACTCTGATATTGATAGAGTTGTTGATGAGGAAGTCTTAGAATATGTTAAGTTATTGAATCGGGTGGGAAAAATTAGATGCCAACTTCTCATGTCACACCTTTTATGACTAATCTATGTCGTAACAACAAGAAATCGAAAAGGATCTACGAGGGTCTTTAAGTTTCGAATTGCTCTTGCGAATCGATCCTCAAAGATTCTGAGGAAAACCTGAGTAGAAAGTCACTTGAATATGATAATGTTTATCAAAAATACTTCTTGTTGGAAGAGAAACTTGTAGATCTGAAGCAAGGATTAACTCTCAATAGAGTTGTTTCAAAGACAAAGAAAGTGTTTTTCTCTCTCGAGAAAAGCAACTTGAGGCTGATTTAACTGCTGCTCTTGATAAAATCAAGATGTTGGAAGAGGACTTGAAAAAGTTCAATACTAGTTCAAACAAATCAACCACAATGCTAGGACCAAGTAAAAATCAGTATGATACACGAGGATTAGGCTATAAGGGAATAGATGCTTCAAGTATTAGCAAAGAGGTAAAAAAATTCAAGGGTACTGATTCTTCTGAACAAAAGGTTTATACTGATGGAAAAAGGAAATACCTTCACCGGTAGTTAAGGTTCTAAATAACAAAGTATATCAACCTCCAAAACCAGCACATATAAATCTGGGTAAAAACTTTCCTTATATTTGTCATTATTGCGGAAACAAAGGTCACCTTGAAAGAAAATGTCGTTTTCGTATAAGGAATGAAAAACTTCATGATATTCTTATTTGGGTGTCAAAATAAGTGATTAAACATATATCATATGTTAAGGCCAACACCACATTACGGGTTGTGAACGTCCAACCTTTAGGCAAAAGAATCAGTGTTGTGATAAACCTATATTTGCCTATAAACGTCATAAGAATCCTTTTCACGATCATAATGATTATCAAAAGGATAAATTTGTAAAGATGAAGACAAGATCCGATGTTCCCAATTGGAGAAAGACTAACTTACAAAAGAATAGTCAATCAAATTCTCTTCCAAGAATTATAGAAGAGAGTAATGGGAAGAAGGTTCTGGTTGTTCCTTGATGTGAATCAATAATGTTGTAGAAAGTGGTAGTAAGGTTGTCGTTCACTCGGACTTGATGAGATTGATTTTAAGAATTAATAAATAAAAGAAAATAAAAATATATACAAATATTGTCACAAGATGAAGAGATGTGATGGGACTCAGGATTCGGCCAAACTCATAACAAAAGGTTCAAATATTAATTCTTTTAACAATTATCGCTCAACAAATAAAAACATAGACTCTTATTTTTGCCAAGGTAGATTCTCAAAATATCAATTGTAAATCCTAAGCATGGGACATCAAAACAATTAAGAAAGCATGACCCATCAAATGAAATGATAACTGATTAATCAAAATCATAATTCAATTTTAATTAGTGCAAAAGTCATAAAAAGAATTAATTAAAATTACCCACGTATAACATTCGGCTTCCTCCATCGTCCCAGTGATGGGGTCTAGCTCCGCATGGTGAAAACACACTCAAAAGTTGATTTCATTGCTCAAAAAGGTGTTCGCAAGAGGAAAGAGTCTAAATCAGTGTGTTTTAACAGATATAATCATTACTGTAACCCAACCGTTACAAGAGAACACTAACAGACTGTTGCGACTCGAAATAATTGTTACAAAAATTATTGCAAAGCTATTGGATTTGAATGTATAGGCAACGGTTTATGCGACTGTCTAAATATGTTGTTTTGTGTTCTTCCTCTTCTTCTTCGCTTGAAAGTGCAGAACTCGTCTGCAACTTCTTCTACGGATCAGAACTTCACCCCTCACTCTCCATACCCCTTCTACTCGACCCCAGTAGCCTATTTATAAACCTTTGGACCAAGAATCTTCGCTCAATACTCCGGAAAATCTTCCCATATATCGGCAGTAAATAAAAAATAATATCGGACATTTTCTTTACTTTCTCGCCTCTTCACACGTCTGCTGATGTCGACATACTCTCAGGTCATTTTTTTCATGTTCCACTAGAAGTAAAACTCTATCAATCCACACGCCAACTACACAGAACTCGTGATGGAGTAACCAAACCCGAGTAACCTTGTTTTCTTCACTAAAGATTATCCAACCAAATCCAGATGACTTTGAAGCCCATACCACGCCTGTATATCTCAGTCAATTGTTCCCGTGAAGTTTTAGCCATTGAATGACACTATAACCCCTCTGAATCACGAACTGGAAATCTGTGAGAATTGTGAATATTTTCGCGCCTTCTCTGAAATTTAAACGAAGAAGATGGGTGATGTGGAAAAAAATGGGCTATATATAGCCTGGGTGACACAAAGCAAAACTGGGGATCCGTATATCAAATGTCCTCTGGGGTATTCTGAGCAACTTTTCGAGCCAAAATTTCCAACAATATTTATTTCCAATAAATACCTAAAAGCACACAAAACACCATAATAAGGACGAAAACGAGTACCAACAATACGAAATATTGAGGACAAATTAGACACATAAATGCGTCTATCAAAAAACCCCAAACTTATTATTTGCTAGTCCTCGAGCAAAACTAATAAAAAAATAAAACCGAGTTAATCTCGGGAGGGTTTACCAGAGGTGTGCCCACAAAACCATAACTTCTAATTGGTCACAAGTATCCAAAGATCTATGAGGACATACAAATTCTCAACCTATCTCCAAGTGACTAGAATGCCAAAGAAGGGTGCCAGCTCTAAAGCTGACTGAAGAAAAGGGGAGAGACATCCGCAACACTGCTAGATAAAGAGATATCCGCTACACAACTAGATAAACATTGTAAGATGCGTCCGCTGATTTACAGCTGGATCAGATTAGGAGAGAGAAAAATATGAGAGGGACATCTGCTACACAGCTGGACTTATTACGTGTGATGAGTTAAACCAGTGCTATAAAGATCTTGTGTCAGATCGAAAGCGGACTAACAAAGCAACCAAATGTATCTTTCTTCAACTCTATCATAGTGCTCAGTAGAAACAATGTCTTCTTCGGTCTTCAACTGTTTATGATAAACTATCGAACCTCATAGAACCTTGACAATTGACTCCTCTCTTTGATTTCTTGCTTGACATAAAAATTTCTACTTCCCTATGGCCTTATTGAACAAAATTTAAACTCCTTTCTTCTTTTTTCTTTTTTTCTTCATTTTTTCATCTTTTTTTTTAATAGAGTAATAACAAGACAAAAATTTACATGACCATCATAGAAGGACTTTAACACTTGGATCTTCGCAATTGTAATGTCTTAGTATCATGAACTTCAACAACTTATATTGTTTTTTTTTCTTGCTCTTATAACTTCTTGTAACCCTTGATTTTGAATTCTTATTTTCTATTGTTGCTTCTAAACCTTAACGTATTCAACATTCTTCATAGATTTTGATATCGCTCCGTTTGTTAATGATGATAAGTTTCTACTGAGAGAGAGTCGTAATCCAGTAGCTAAGACTACATTGTGAGGTTGCTTTGTCTTTCTGGCATTTCCTGACCTACTTGGCTTTCCATCATGGATGGTTAGGACCATCACGGTTACCCTCTAAAAGGAACAAGTTCTCTCCTGAATTTCAAGGATCTCAATGTCTTTTTCTCTAATATCTCAATAGGTTGTTATCCCTAGCATTCCAATTTCTATCTTTTCGGTGAGAAACAATATGTAAACTTAGCTAACCGGATACCATGTGACGCTAGAAGTTTCAAAAAATGCAACTAAAAAGTATTTCCCCACCTCAAAACTTAAATCTAACATTGTCCTCAATGTTTTAAAGATGAAATTAAAAGCATGAACAAGGAGAAACTGTTCCCACTTGAAGAAAATAGTAAGGAAAGATATTACCGCGTTGCAAGAATATTGGGTCACCTCCCAAGAAGTGTTAAGTTTAAAGTCTTCAGCCAGACATTGGAAGAATTAGTCACCTCATAGAATCATATAGTAGTAGCCGGAATAATTGTGGGTCATCTGGATCAAAAAGTATTTCCCACAAGAAGAGGAGACTGTAACAGACTAGGAAGATATCCAACACACCCTTATATATTTTTTCATTTAAGACAACTATATCTAGTTGTGTTTCGGGTTCAAGCTCTATAAAAGGGTCTAGATAAAAAGTTTTTATCGGATGAATTTCCTCAAAGGCAGGATCCTGAAGATCGGGTTCTAGAGTCTTGAAATACTCAACTAAGAACTTAAAATCACATAACAATAACCTGAATAACTGGGGATCCTCTAAGTCAATCAGATTTGACTCACACAGCTGACCACGGTGGTGGTCATTCATAGAAAAATGTGTCGACCCTAATCTCCTAAAGTAATTAGGTTTAGTATCAAAACTTAATAACTGACACATTTGTAACTCATATGTTCCCACAATTGAAAGAAAAGTTTTTGGTGGGAAAACAAAATTAATTTTGGTATCATAGTTGCGGAAAAGTCTGTTTAAGTCACTTGTGGTGAGCAAGACTTTGTTCACCCCAACACAACTTGATATTTTTGTAAGTGCATCCTCACCAAGGAGTTTTGTATACAGTGAGGGAAGCACGAGAATTGGGGTGCACATATTGTGTTAGGTATGATATTGAATTTTGGTAAAGCCATAGGATTCACGATTGGATTCTTCTAAAAGGTTCTTAAATGTCCAGGTTCGAAAATAGTAGTTTGGGATGTTTGGCCTTCATGGTATACATACCAGGTATGCATACCATCATTTAAAATCAAAATTCGGGGACTTCAGTTTGCATACCTATTTGCAAACTGCTCCAGGTCACGAAATCCCGTTTGCAAACTGGTTTGCAAAATTTTCTAGTCTTCGGTAATCGATAAAAAGCTTGTTTTGGCAGTAACTTCTTCTTCCGAACTCGGAATGACCTCATTATTTTTCCATTCTCTTCCTCTTTGAATTATCTTCAAAATGATGATAAGAATTTCTGATTTTGGGTGAGTTAAGATTGGTGTTTGTCCCACCTCTTTTTTTTGAGTGTTTTGCTCTGTTTCGTTGCACTTGTTCCACTTCTCTCTAATAATGGAAAAATGTATTTTATTATAAATCCTCTTTCGTGCCAATCTCTAATAAGGGATTACTATAATGAAGAAAAATTCTTCAAGAGAAGCATCTGTTAAGAAATGTTCTCATGTCTTGCATTCATCTAATAGGGCTACTAGTTTAAAACATGGTTCTTCCGATGTTTCCCTTCCACGAACCTGTTCCTTTTGTGGGAAAATAAATCATTGTGATTCTCATTGTTTTTCTAGGAAGAAATATATTTTTGAGCTTCAAAATCTACTTCCACAATGAATTTCAGTTCTACAGAATACCAGAATTATCATGCACAAGGTCTCTAGAGTCACTACTCTAGAAATTACCACAGGAATCGTGTCTTTCTTAATGGTGCTAGTTTGTGCACTACAAACTTACGCGTTCTTAGTGCTATTGAAAATAAGTCTGGTAAATCTAAGTCTAGAAGGTGGAGATCTCTCCCTTATAATCCTCTGGAACCGATTTCTATAGGTCCTAGACTTAATCCTCAGAAAAGTTCCTCTGATGTATTGTCTAAAAATGTTATGACGAATTCTTCTGGAATGAGAATTATCCAAAGAAAGGTAAGGAATACTAGATTCAAACTCTCAAATGGTATTTAAAATTTATCTCCCAATAATCATGGTGGGATTACATCTCACTTTACTACCTAGCTCTAGGTAATTTCATTCTTGTATCTAACTTGAGAGTTACAAGGATGACATTTCCGAGATGCTCAAGTCTACTGTAGGTTACCATTTGTCCTGTGTTTGATTTGTCTGTTTTATCTTTTTGTGGAGGTTGAGTCATTTCTTGACTTCCTGTGTCTAATATACCTCTTCCTTATGCTCTGATTATTTTTAGTTATTGAGTCATGGGTGTAAGAGATATCTAAAAACATTGAGTATTTCTTTTTCTTGGATCTATCCAGATCCATTAACCTTTCACTTCCAGTCCACAAACGTCCGTGTCTTTCTTGGGAGTTTTAGGGTTTCCATAACAAGGGTGTTCTTCTCTTGTTCGTAAACATATATTTTGTTTTTTCCTTCCCAAATAATAAAAAAAAAGGGGAAGAAAAATGGAGAACTCATCAAGACCTCAAGAAGTGGTGAATCTTGAGATGGAAGAAGACACTAAAGGATGTGATTCAGTTCAAGAACTTGTCTTGAAAAAAAAGATTAAAAGGAAAGAGTACAACTCTTGGATTGGAGAATCTGTCAAGGATTTAATTCTTTTTCAGAATGACTCTAAGGTCGAATTTGCAAATCTTCAACTGCAAATAAATCAACTTATTAATGGTCAGACCAAAATCCTTGATAATCAAAAGATCTTGATCAAGAATCAAAAGAAAATCATCATGGACTGTATCAAAGCTAGGCGTCTTTCCCGCATTGTTGATCGAAAATTTAATGTTTTAACTTGCTAGAGCGCTGCTCGGTTAAAATCGCAAGCGTTGCTATCTCAAGCTTGTTGTCAAGTTTAGTTACCAAAACTATAAGTCTTGATTTATAGTATACTTATTGCTAAGTCTCAGACTAGGATAGAAAGTGTAGTTGAGCTCTAGACTCTGCGACGTTCATCATATAAAGATGAAAAACTACTCAAGGAACTGGTGGAACTTCATCGACTAAAAGGTATGTGGAGACTTGAAATTATCTATCACATAAAAAGTCTATATACTCTATCTCCTATCTTGAGACAAAAGTCGTATTGCTATATAGACTTCGATTATACATATTTGCTATTTCAAGTCAAGTTTATCTCGCTCTCGAAATATGTGTTGGTAAGCTTTCACTTTGGCCAAGTTCATCTTTACAAGTGACGAAAGTCATGTTGATTATTTCAGTATCTTGAAAATTGCTTTGATGAAAAATAGTGAGTGAATAACCTCTATTTAACATCCTTTAAGAATGTTTCAATGATTGAAATAAAGAGTTTAGAACATGTAAGCATATTTGTATATAAGCATATAATGTGTTCATGCATTAGTGTATAAGT
Source organism: Papaver bracteatum (assembly GCA_023529315.1). NCBI lineage: Eukaryota > Viridiplantae > Streptophyta > Magnoliopsida > Ranunculales > Papaveraceae > Papaver > Papaver bracteatum. Next base: position 1,885,061 of record JAJJWX010001044.1, read on the forward strand.
CCAAAACCGAGAACCGAATGTATGCTTACTTGTGTTTGTACTAAATGGTTGATGAAGACTGGGTAAGTATGCGTACCCATACGCATGCTGGCGGGAGTTCACTTCCGTGAATTTCTGATGAGTTTGGAAATCAAAACCAACTCAATCCAGTTACCTAAGTATGCGTACCCATATGCATACTTGCGGAAAGTTCACGACCGTGAATTTCCGTCTAGTTTGGAAACCAAAACAAACTCAAATCTGATAGATTAAGTACGCATACTTAAGTGTTACTTTCTAAAATTGGTTTATTCGTGAACTTAAATTATATAAACTAAGGAATGCATATTTCCAAACCGTGGCTATGAAGTTCATGAATAGATTCGAGTAAATCAAAACCGATTTTTTCTTCGATTGTGCCTTGTATACTTCTATGAGATCTAAGCAATTGAACAACTCTTGAACTAGTTCATTTGAGTCATTTGAACTAGTTATGGTGAAGATGAATAAGGTTGATATGAAATTGCTCATATGACTATCAATTTGGTTAACTATTGTTGAACCAACGACTTGTACACGTTTAGGTACGGTTACACAAACCTAAATGACGTATATTTCATTTGTGTATAACAAGCTAAGTTTGATCTAACGATTGAAAGATATTAGCTTGAATATAATCAGGTTTTCATCTAACGGTGAATATTGAATGCTTTGTTACCAGGATAACTTAGATTGCAAACCCTGATTTGAAGACTATATAAAATAGAAATATAGCAACTGGGAAAGTGAATCCCCACACCTCATGTGTGATACTAGTTGTATAATCTAGAGTCGATTCTCCTTTAACCTTAGGTTTCTACCGAGACCCTGTAGGTTAACAACGACTTGAATACTTCATTAGGATTGCGAAGCCAGGCCCGACTATTTTCTCTGTAGTTGCGTGATTTGATCTTGCTGATTCTATCGTATTGAGTACAATTGAGATAAATGACTCGAGATTAATTTCTATGATAAGCAAGATAAAAACAAATCACAAACATCTTCATCTCATCATTTGTGATTCCACAATATCTTGTTTCGCTAGTCGATTAAGATTATTGTGAGGTGATTGATAATTTTAGGATGTTCTTCAGAAATATAAGTCCAGGTTATCGATTGGTTCCTGTTCACTCGATTTATCAAAATACGGAACAAAAACTCTTAGGTATTTATGTGGGAGCCAAATTTTTTTTATTCTTGTAGACTTTTCTGTGTGAGACAGATATGTTTATTAAAGTCTTCGACTTTGGGTCGTAGCAACTATTAGTTTTAGTTGAGATCAGCTAAGCTAATCAAGTGCGTAGTATCCTGCTGATATATGAGATTGTACCTTGGATCAGTGTGAGATTGATTGGGGTTCAACTACAGTCCATACCGAAGTTAGTTTGTAGTAGGGTAGTGTCTGTAGCGGCTTCATACAACGTGTGTTCAATCTGGACTAGGTCTAGGGGTTTTTCTGCATTTGCGGTTTCCTCGTTAAAAAAACTTCTAGTGTATGTGTTATTTATTTTCCGTATTATATTTTGTTATATAATTGAAATATCACAGGTTGTGCATTGAATCAATCAATTGGGAAATCCGACATTTGGTTGTTGATTGAAATTGGTCGATACTTGAACATTGGTCTTTAGTACCGTTCAAGTTAATTCCTCTTGTATTCAATTAGACTCGCAAATTTCTATTTTGTTGAGTAAGGATTGAATCGAGAAATTGAGATATAACTCTTTGATATACTTTTTATTAAGATTGAGTCGGACTGTATAGTTGATTATCTTAAAAGTATATTGGAGTTAGTCCATATAGATTGCTAAGCGAATTATTGGGTGAGGTTGTTGTGCATGCCCCCACTTTTTCAGTTGGTATCAGAGCAGACAAACACGTTTTAGACCTTATAAGTATGTGTTTGTAGTGATCTGGACTATATGGACAGAAGTGCTATCTCTATAAACGTACCACCAGTCTTCGATGGCTCAAATTACTTATGGTGGAAAGATGCTATGTGTTCCTTTCTTCAAGTGCGCATGATTTTCAATTATGGGTTTATGTAGTTAATGGCTATGATGCTCCAATTGTGGAAGTGATGCAACCGTATCGAAAAATATTGGTGCATATGACGCTGCTGAGATACTTGCTGCAAATAAAAATTCTGACGGTTTGAATACCATCATACATGCCATTATCCCAGATCTTCAGCACCATGTTACTAAGTTCACTCGGTCTAAAGATGTTTGGGATATCTTAGAAACCGTATTTGAATGGAATACCAATGAAAAGGAAGCCAGGCTTCAAAACCTAAATTACGATTGGGAAAACCTTCGTATGGCAGATGAAGATTCATTTGATGAGTTTAATCACAAAGTGTTTGAAATTGTTAATGCATCTTTTGCATTAGGTAAGATTATTCCTGAAGAGGTCATTGTGATGAAAATTCTCAGATCGCTGCCATCTAGATACCATTCTAAGAAGTATGCCATCGTTGAAGGAAATAACCTTGATGCTCTTTCCAGAAACACACTGGTTGAGAAGTTAAAGATCTTTGCTCATGAGCATCCATCCAAATCTGCGAAGGTGTTGATGGTGGATTTTAGTTCAGGGCTAAAATTGTAAAACCAAATTTAATACGCTGACATCCTGCAAAGGGTAAAGCCGTTTGATAATGCGCTAACATCCTACAAAGGGTAAATCTGTTTGATAAGTGATGAGTACCTCTTCACTTTATTTATTTGAAGCAATTCAATAAATACACAAAATTCACCCAGAATGGTGCGTGCAACAGAAATCCCAAATATTCTGTGATTTTTTTAGCATTAATAATTAATGCATGATTTGTCTAGTATTTCCTGTAATTTTCTCATCTTAACTCTCATTATTAGCATGACATGACGACTGAGTGTTCACTCTCAGCAGAGTAACATGAATCTCCAAGTGCCAATTCTGAGACGTGCACGAAATACCCGTACATGCTACATCACTCTTTAAAGAGAGTCCCCCATCGACGCGCTTAGGTTAGCCGATTGAGCATGCTTAATTTACTTAAGGGAAATCTGGATTGTCCATATCAGTCTCAGAAACGATCATGGCCACGCAATTTAGCAAGCATAGCCAAACCCTTGCAAAAAAAGGCAATTTTTGTGATGACCACCGGCGGGCCCACTTATGCCCTAGCCTTTAGAACAATCACCATACTCCCCAGCGCCATTAAACGCTAACCCAAAGTTGAGTGGCCGCGCTGTTTTGGGAGAAGTTCGACGAGCATAGACTGTTTAGGACAGTCTTAAAACCATCACAACCGTCCAACTTCACCAGCCTGGTTGGACGGATTAGATCATCCCATGAATGATCAACGAAGCACTAACGCACACGTTGCGGGCCTATTTATCCTTCACCCGATCGGTATTCTCACGACGAGGTCATGGAGCAATGAAATGATTGCTCAAACCATGGCAGGCGTGATGTTTCTAAGGATTGCGGAATTCCACTAGTGTCTTAAAATCGATCACAACCATCCAACTTAGCCAGCCTATTTGGATGGCTTAGATCGCATTTAGGACCATCAGAAAGGTGCACATACATTCATCGTCAGCCCAACATGGGCCCCACGTGATCGGTCTCTCCAGAGGAGGATCACGGTGTGCCAAACTGTTTGGCCAAAGTCACGTGTGCGTGACTGATTCAAAACCCTAATTAGGGTTTGCGGCAATGCACATCTGTCGTAGTTCGATCGTGACCATCCATCTTCACCAGCCTAAACAGAGGGTGTAGATATAGACTCAAGAGGCCCCAAGGATGTCAACGTGATCACTGTGGGCCCACATTTACGTGTGCGGCCGACTTATGCAGACTAGGGCCCGGCGCCTCAAAACGCACGCCCAAAGGTGGCATGCCACACGACTTTTAAACCTTTGCGGCAATGTATTTCTGTCGCAAATCGATCACGACCACTCATCTTTGCCGGTCAAATTGAGTGGCCTAGATCGAATCTTTATGGGACCGAGAGGTGTAGGCATGCACGCCGACAGGCCATCTCCATGCATGCATGGTCGGTCCCACCAAAACTAACGCCCATGCTTGGATTCGATCAAGACAAAGAGGGGATGTTGCGCATCTCTAAAAACCCTAAAATCCATCAACGTTAGCAAATATGTGCCATAAATCATCTCGTCCGTCCAACTTTGCCAGCTTGGTCAGACAACTTGGATTAAAAGTTAGGCGATCAATGAAGCCCTCAATGATTACCGTTCACTACTCTGTCACAAGGAGTGATCAACCAGATGATGGCCTGCCTACACGGCATCTAAATGATCATTCGTTGTCATTTTAAGACGCTTAATCCGCGACTTACTCGATCAAGCTTTAAAACAATGATGATTTATGCATACCGATTGTTTTGAGCTGCTTGCTTATTACATGCATCGAGCATGCACGTATTTCACGAATAACAAATCCTTAAATAACTTAGTTATTTAACTTAATAGCACCGTATGCTATTTCTTGCAGCGGGTCCCATGACTCGACCCACTCATTCGAGACATCAAACATGTCACAAATTGGGGGATACTTGCCGGGGTATTGGTCTAGCGGTTTATAGCGTGCGGCGTGCAACACACCCATTACGAGAACGTGTCAGGAAGCATGGACGTAATGATGATGAGGGAAGTGGCCAAAGGCGTGATCGTGTGACAATCACCTATACGACCCCACTACTCAATCACTCAACTTCCTCCACTTCATACGAGATGAGGATTGCACTCAAATGACTTGTATAAATAGATTCTTCGACCTATCTTCAAACAACACAGAAAAAACCAAGTGTTGTCATGTATCCAGAAAACACCTAGAACTGATAGCTTACATTGTGAAAGCCAGTTCAACATTCTAATACAAGTCATAAACATCCAACACCTTCATAATATCGACATCTTCTTTGCTTCCCTCCCTAAGATCAACCCCATCTCCTTCACTTTGTGACCGAAGAAAGTATGAAACAACCATTTCTTGGTTTAGGCCAGAATTGTATAGATTGATCTCTCGAATCAAAATCACTCATGTGCAGTGCATTTGTTTATGGTTTAGATTTGTTTCTCATCCTATCAAAAACCGCAGAAACATCGGTTGTGAAGTCAATTTCTTCAATACTCAATCCCATTTAGATGATTTCAGAGTGGTTGGTCTTAGGACTCCCCCAACAATTTCAAATCCCGGTCGAAGTTCCTCCAATGAAGATACCCCTCTTCCCAACGGTGTATCTGATGGTGTAATCGGAAGAATCCCAATATTGATCGAGGTAGCACGGGTGCAGGAGATTCACACGAAGAACATGGACCTGATCAAAGAAATAATAAACGGCATACTCGATCTCCTCATCAAGAAGACATCAGATATGAGCGGTTCTCCTGTCACAGAAATTTTTACATTAGGGACTGATCCTCACAACGATCCTCCTCAAGTAAATAGTTTAATGATGAACCAGAGGCCGGTGGATCAGGAAGCGACTTCTCTAGTGGAAAGTTTATGCGAACTTTTACACCTCTCGAAGAATCAGCGGGCGGAGACGTTTGCTACAATCAACCAGATAACCCTAGACGTGCATTTAACTCCTTTGCGTCCAGAAGCCTTGAAAACATCACAGATGTCTATGAATGATGGCGGAAGAAGGTCACAACTGTGACCTAAACGTTACCGCACGCATCAAGGATTCAGATTTCAAAAGGGCCCTCACCGACATGGGAGCATCTTTGAATGTGATTACTCTCAAGACACTCAGGACGACCAAGGTTCGACCAAGCAAGATCGTGCGATAGCCTAACACGATGACAGACTTTGAAGGAAACCAAACCAACACATTCGGGTATGTCAATCTGAATTTATATGTAGGGCCCGTCAATCAAAGGTGAAATTCGAAGTCATAGAAAAGGAGCTGGACTACCATATAATAATGGGGAGACCATGGCTTCATGGAAATAGGATCGTACCCTCTATGTATCACCAATGCCTAAAGAATATGCTAAATAAAGAAGTTGTTTGTATTCATCCATCATTGTCTCCTTACACACCACTATGTGGAGCGAAATTGTTTGAACCAAGAGAAACTCTGCGGGAAGAATCAGACAAATTTCATTGCACCCTACTCCCCACGTGGGCGTCAATCCAGGAAGAGGACGACTTGCATCATTGAAGGCTAAGTCCCACGATATATATTTGCCGACAAGGCGTACCAATTCTTCTTCATCATTTGAAACCACGACTCACTCTCACACTAAGAGGGAGAAAACTTTTGTGGCGAGCCGTGATTAGAAAGGGAAAATCGTGTACTGACGCCGCTATTAGCAATTAATATGGGAGACTGTTACCCAGTATCTCCTCCCAACGGAATGCTACAACAACGATGAGCCACAATAAGAAGTGCTAAATTCTCCACGACAGCTGCAAGATGGCACTAATTCCACAACTGATGAGCTCGGAATCGTTAACATAGGGAATAAGAAATCTCATATGCCTATCTCCACCAGCCCAACCTTGCGTACGGATGAACGAACGAAGATCGTGGAACTTCTCAAAGAGTACCATGACATATTCATTTAGACGTACGAATAAATTTCCGGTTTAGATTAAAAATTGGTCACCCATCATCTACATGTCATACCTGGATCCAAACTGGTTAAATAATCTCCGAGGCAGTTCAGACACGAGGTAGAAGAGAAAATCAAGACTGAGATTCAGAAGTTTCTAGCTGTTGGCTTCATCAAACCCATTCATCATCAAACCCATTCATCATCCAACCTGGTTGTCTAATGTGGTTCCGGTAAAAAATAAAAATGGACAGATCAGGTGTTGTGTGGATTTCAGAGACTTGAACAGATGCTACCCCAAAGATGATTTTCCTCTACCTAACATCGACATGTTAGTGGATTCCACCAGCGGACACGGCGTGTTCTCCTTAATGGATGGATATAGCGGCTACAATCAGATAAGGATATATGAGCATGACACGAGTAAGACAGCTTTTCGAACTCCTCTCGGAAATTTTTATTATACTGTAATGCCATTTGGTTTAAAGAATGCCGGTGCAACGCATCAACGCGCTATGACGGAAATCTTCCACGACATGATGCATAAGCAAGTTGAAGACTATGTGGATGATATAATAGTCAGATAAAAAGCTCGGGCGGCCTACACAAGAGTCTTACGACAAGTGTTCGAGTGCCGTGAATACAAGTTGAATATGAATCCTTTGAAATGTGCTTTCGGCGTTTCTTCAGGTAAATTTCTGGGATTCCGGTTGACTGATGAAGGAATCAAAGTGGACCCATCCAAGACTCAGGTTATCCTCATGATGCCGCCTCCGCGAACTGTGAAGGAATTACAAGGCTTCATGGGCAAGGTGAACTACATTCGACATTTTATACCTGGTCTATCCCATCTTGTTGCTTCATTCACTCCCTTGCTGAAGAAATGAGCAAGTTTCGTCTGGAACACACTACAACAGGAAGCGTTTCGGAAGATTCAACGAATATTATAATCTCTAAATCATCATAAAGGGTTCTCCTATTATGTCAGCCCGAACAAGTGTTTGTGCATTAGTGTATAAGTCCAAAACCGGGAACCAAATGTATGCGTACTTATGTGTGTACTAAATGGTTGATGGAGACTGGGTAAGTATGTGTACCCATACGCATACTGGCGGGAGTTCACATCCATGAATTTCTGTTGAGTTTGGAAATCAAAACCAACTCAATCCGGTTACCTAAGTATGCGTACCTGTACGCATACTGGCGGAAAGTTCACGTCTGTGAATTTCTGCTGAGTTTGGAAACCAAAACAAACTCAAATCCGGTTACTTAAGTAAGCATACTTAATTTCTAAAATTGGTTTATTCGTGAACTTAAATTTATATAAACTAAGGAATTCATATTTGCAAACCATGGCTATAAAGTTTATGAATCGATTCGAGTGAATCAAAACCGATTTTGCTTCGATTGTGTCTTGTATACTTCTATGAGATCTAAGAAATTGAACAACTCTTGAACTAGTTCATTTGAGTCATTTGAACTAGTTATGGTGAAGATGAATAAGGTTGAGATGAAAGTGTTCATATGGCTAACCATTTGGTTAACTACTGTTGAACCAACGACTTGTACACGTTTAGGTACGGTTACACTGTAGATGGGGCAAAACGAGTTGCTGGTTTTTATGGAATTGAGGGGACAATCGTGCGGAGGAAACTCCTTGAACTGAGTGGACTGTTAAACCTCACACAAATGCACTGCAAGAAGGGAGTGCATTGAATTCGAGAGATCAATCCTTAGTACTCCGGCCTAAACCAAGACAATGCCCATTCGAGAGTAAATTCGGTCACAAGAGAGGATGGGTCGATATGTAGGAAGGATGCTGAGAAATGTGTGAGATCAATGGTGATCGAAGATTATAGGTGTGTTGTGTATTCTGAAATAATATAAGTTCTGAATGATTGAATTTGCTCTGTTAAATGTAATTGCTCAGATGTTGAGTTGTTAATATCTTATTATCTGTTTGACATGAGATTTTCATCTCTTCAATCATAATTCAGAGACTTATTTATATTGCTAGAATTATAAACACCATGATCCCATGAAGTGTGACAGTTGATGGAATCAAAAAGTGGAGAAGTGGAAATCGTGTTAAAACCAGTTGCTCAATATGCGGAGACTTGGTTGAATTTTCATCCACTACTTTGTTAACTCCTCCAACTGATTGCACGACTTGCACATATTCTCATCGTGTGTATGAAGACATGTGTCGTAAACCGCCAGACCAAAACCCTAGTTAATATCCCCACATATGACATGATTGATATCTCGTGGTTTTAGTTAGTCAGTTGATGACTTTGTGGGACGATGAGTCCATGTATTGTTAAGTTGAACATGATTTGAAAATATTTTGAAACCCACGAATTGAACATGTCTGTTGAGACAGTTCAATTTGATAGCTAAAGTGAACAAATATTGTTCATTTGATGAGTCATTGAATATTGATAGTTGAACCAATATTCCTTGATGCGGGCAAATGATGCTCATCTGAGCAAATATTGCTCGTTGGTGAGTCACTGAATATTGATAGTTGAACCGATATTCATCAGTGCGAACAAATATTGTTCATTTGAGCGAATGTTGCTCATTTGATGAATTGTTGAATATTGATAGTTGAACCAATATTCCTCAGTTTGAGCAAATATTGCTCATCTGAGCAAATGTTGCTCATTTGATGAAGTATTGGTAGCAGAACCAAATAAATATTAATTTAAAATACTGGGTACTGAACCAAGTATAATTGATTAGAGTGCGGATCATGGTATCAACATAAAATTTAGTGTTTGAATATGGAATTATGAACCTTGGATTCAAAACCCTAATTTGATCAATTGTTGAATTGATGATTAATTGATGATTTATTGAAAATCATTTATGAAATGAAGGAGGGATCGGCTACATGGGATGACAAATCGACCATGTATACCTAGATGCTCAAGTGAGCAAAATTCCAAAGTCTCTTGAAGACCTGTTGATTTTTTGATGAAAGGACGATTAAATGCTGGTTTAATCATTAAAATAATGCTCGTCTGAGCCTTAGGTGATAAAAACTAATTAATTATGAAGATATGAAGGTCTGATGGCCCTAGGTGGTCATGGGATCGACTGACGATCATTTTATGAAGTTCCAAATTGTTTGGAAGAGTTTGAACCTAATATGAACAAATTAGGTCAAATGATGAAAATATGTGGGACCGGCCTCTTGCAAGACAAAGAGCCAACCTTGGTTGGTTAAGGTAGTATACTCGCGTCACCAAAGTGTTCGTGTCTCAGTCTTGAGAATTTTGATATTTTTTGATGTGTGTTTGAGCAATCATTTGGGAAAATATGAAGAAATCAGGGATATTTGCTGAAACTGAGGAAACTTCATGAGGTGAAGGAAAATAATAATAAAATGAAGGAATCATGAAGTGTGGTACCGGCTATGGCCAAGGCATGGCCGTCCGGAAAATGAGCCCGGTCCCAAGGCACTTTTCCTAGTTTTATTATATTTTTCATGATTTTATGGAAATACCATGAAATCAAGGAGTTTGATGAAATAAAGGAGTTTTCCTTGAAGTGAAGGAGTTTCCATAAGATTAAGGAAACAAATAATATTAATAATAATAAAATCAGGGCATGTGGGACCGGCTTGGGCATGGTCGGCCGGCTAGGGCCCGGTCCCGTGAGCTTTCCCTAATTTTATGTATTATTTTCATGATTTGAAGGAAATATCATGAAATCAAGGAATTCCATGGGATTAAGGAAACATAAATAATAACAATAAAAAAAAGGGGACATGTGGGACCGGCTAGGCACGATCGTCTAGGAGCATTAATTATTAGAGATTCGAGTGATATGAGCTAGTTGAAGCGTCATATTTATTACGTATAGTATAGTCAGGGAAAACACGTTGTTGCATCCCGAAGACATTATCGCTCTATACTAGCAGGCAAGCTGTCTAGGAGCCGTTCAATCATAATGATTCTATACACATGTATTTTATATATTCAGGGAAAACATTATTACATCGTGAAGACGTTATTGCTCTATACTAGTAGGCAAGATGTATAGGAGCCGTCCAATCGTTCGATTCTATATAAAAGTGATTAATGAAATTGCTCAGTATTCATGAGATAGTCGTTGCCTCAGTTGAGAGACTACATATCTACATATGCTACGAGAGACAGTATTCTCAGACAAAGGTTCTTGCGGCATGAACTTTCATGCTTCAGTGAGAGACATGAGCCTCAATACTCATCTGATTGTTGGATCAGAAGTGTGTACAATTATGGTTTTATGATTTTAGCCTTTGTCAAAAATACACCATCTACATTAAGTCCCGTTCTTAGTGAGGGACAGTCATGTTCCTCAGTCAGCACTGGATGGTGATTTTCCAGTTATGAACGAAATACGTAATTGAACTTAGTCGTAAGATAAGATGTTACCGAATTTTCGATTGCGCGAGTGAACTACGGCTTGAACGAAGATCCCAGTGGAATGGTAGAGCATCATCTGATGAGCATGAATTGGTGTAGAACCGCTGAATTGATGACGGAACCTTGGTCGATTTAGGATTCACGGTTCCGGGCCCATGAAATGAAATCCTTGTTTTAGGAATAAATGCTCGTTCGTACGTTAGTTTAAGGAACAAACAAATAGACCTGGATCTAATGATATAAAACTTTGTCTATGAGCTTTCATGAAAATCGAAATTTTTGTTTTTTAAATATGTGAGATTTCACAAAGTGGAATAAACTCTCGTTTCAAAGGTGGATGCTCGTACGAGAGAATTTTTTATTTTTTTTTGAATAGACATGCTTTTGTTAGTTATAAAATTTTATTTATGATCTTTCATGAAATTTTTTATCTTCGATCTTTCGGAAATCTTTGACAATATACTCTCGCTTCAAAGACAGATGCTCGTGCGAGGGAGCAAAAATATATAGATATATTTTTCAAATTTACGTGAGTTTCACGTTAAATATTTATATACTTTGTAAAATCATGTTTTGATTTTGAACAAATATTGAAAGTAGACAATTATACATGGTGAAATAATGTCTGTATGTGAGTTTTCACAATTGTAGAATGGACGTCTATCCAATTTTTAAAAAACCAGTGGATGTTAAAATTCACGTGAGTTGTTCACGGTTTTATGAACATCAAGTCATGATAATGAATTTTGCTCGTCTTTGCAGGTTTGAAGGAACGAGCAAGTTTTCGAAATTCTGACATTATAATCACTATAGCTAGTGAAATTGTAAATAGGTAAGAGTTGGATTGTTACCATTTTTATAGATGCTGATGTGAGCACCTTTGTTATGCTTTAATTTCACCGCTTTGATGAAATTTGCACCTCTGAATGACATTTTGAAGTATAAATATCAAAGGATACCGCAACTACTTTGCAGAGATGTCAGTTATGAGACTCCTTTTGTTGATGAAGAGGAAGAAGCGGTGACTAAGAGTTCTCCAAATGCAAATGATGAATTCTTCTTGGTCCAATATAAACCCGAAAAACGTCATCCAGGTTCGAGCACTGTAAAGTCCCATATCTCTTTGGTGAGTTGTTAGCGCTCCTTACATCATGATTTTTTCTTGTCCGTGCAATTATGATCACGAGACCAAGGTTTGTTATTTCTTTTCAGAATTTTGCTCCATCAAGCCTTAACAGTCTTCAATTCTCTGCTAGTGAACAAACGGTTTCTGAATCGAGTGTTGAGGAAGAAGTCGACGTAAGTACTTCTTCATATAGTCGTTCATAGCATTCCTTGAATGAAATATCACTAATTGTTGTTAATGTATCTAGGAGGAGATTTCCATGGAACGAGGGAGTACTGATGATGTCCATTCTTCTTCGGAGGATGGTGAAGAAGAAAACCCCGGATTTCGAAACCGAGTGAAAGCAATGATGTTTCCAATCATGATGTTGGCAATTCCGGTCCTTTGAGCACTTTAGGGACCACTCCAGTATGTACCCATTGTATATTTTCTTCATAGAAGTATAAAATTACTGATTTGTGAATGAATGAAAAAGTACCCATATGAAATGAATGAAAATTTTGCCGAAATTTGTCACCAGAAAATTCAGACTTCATCCTTTCAGTAAAAACGATATAGATTCTTCGTACGATGTCATATTTTCGCGATCTACCCATGTTTTTTCATTTCCAGGAAATTTCCAAGCTTTAGTTAAGAAGATTTTTGAGTTTCGAATATGTTTAGGGGACGAAATAGGCGAAACAATAAACTTCCAGGAGACTTCCAGAAATTTTCAGCTGGCATGTAGTCCAATATTTTGGCCACATATCTTTGCTCATTTCTCCAATTTCTGTGAATTTTGGATATGTTGTAGGAGACATCCATATGAAGAGAATGGCATAATACCTATCCATAGATTCTTCATAAATTTCTCCCATCTCACTTCTTTGTGCGGGACAGTATAAAATTACCTCATACGAGCACTTTTGTTATGTCTTTGGACCATTCACTTTGTCTTGAATGGTTGGTGAAGGATTTCAATGCCATTGATTCATTTGAGATCAGGACCCCTTGATTGATACATGAGCATGGTGCTTGCAGCCACCTTGTTTCTGTCAGTCGTAGAAATATCACTTCTGAAACCCTGGTCACGGGACCATAACTGAGGTTGCACTCAAGAGGGGGTGGTGTAATGACCATGGTTTCTTGTCCCGGTGGTAGAATTCCTTTTATGATGAATGATTAACACATGAGAGTCTGGTGCCACAGGTCTTGGACTGTGAAACTTATCGTCATGATCAGTGGACCGTCAGTCCTCAGTATTTTGTTAAATATCTCCGTTTCGTTTATCTTCTTCTGGCAAGACTTGGATAGAGGACACAGGTAGAAAAATTGATGTAAAGACCTAAGTGGTTGAATTTGGAGGTACCTTGATGAAGTACTTAGTGGAAAGACCTGGTGGACACCAATCGACTGTGGAAGTTATGAATCCCGTCTAAGAATTGATGCTTGCATGTTGTACGCTCTAGAAGCTGTAGGAACCTCATACGATGTCGGAATTCGTGCTTGACCCCAACTTTTGAAGCTAAGAGATTGAGTTATTACATGAGAAAATAATCACTCAATTTAGAGTTGTAGAGATCATCCAACAAAGTGTGCACATTTGTAATTTGTAATCCCGTATAAAATTTTCAGATTTCGTAGACCTGACGGTAAATGCCATATCTTTCAGATCGTATGTCTGATTGATGCGCCCTTTTGGTATGTTGTATAAGAAACATAGACGAACATCTTTAATTGAGGAAGCATTGTCCCATTCCTTACCCATTGGTACGTTTTTGTAAACCCATGTACTGAAGTGCGTTGTATCTCATTTGTAGAGGTGATGAGAACATCTTGTAGAAGACTTTGGATCATGTCCACTAGTCGTACAAGATTTGGGAAGACTTTCATGTGAGCATGTTATCAGGTCTACACATCTTGATATGAATAATTGGTTCTTAGAGAAGTTCGCTTCATGTGTAACACTTCAGAGAATGGTTAGTTGATGAAGCCCTGTCATGAGGATGTTGCTCCTGAGACCGTTGTTGGTGCTGAGACCATGGAAGAATTCCAGAGACCAAAAAGGATAGTTGGAGGGTTAAGCATTCTCAAGATGAATAAAGACCGGTACTGCCATCTTCTACAACAACGTCGATTCACTGACGAAGCCAGATCACAGTAAAGTCATATTGTTCACAAGAATTCGTCTATAAGGATAAGATCTTTTTAACTTATCCTTATAAGACATTACTTTCTTTATGGCGGAGTTGATGCGATACTTGAAACTCCTTTTCCGGTTGAGGAATTCATTTGCAACCTCTTTTAAGTTGATAACATGTTTTTCATGTTCAGGAAAGCTTGTGTCACCATGAATTTTTTTAGGAACGACATCCTTGTTAAAAGACCTTTTCGTTCTTGAGGACTTGATTCCTTCGCAGAAATACACTTTAACAGTTGTGGCAGCATCTTTTCTGGTAACACTTCTAGTTGTAGGAGCCATAAGCTTCAATGGTTCACAACCAACGATGGTAACTGAAATATGAACCTTTCTCAAATAAATATTAGTTAAAAAAAACATTTTCCTTTTAATCATTTTTCAAGTCGAATCTCTTATTTATTCCACAGCAGAGTCGCCACTGTAGAAATCGAGGCCTATGCACGGGTCGAGTGCCGGTCTATTCTATGTCCCCAGCAGAGTCGCTACTGTAGAAATCGGTCATGTAGCATGGGTCGAGTGCCGGTCCATTCTATGTCCACAATTGTTATGGGGCGAGGTCCATGTGCTCATCCGTTCGTGGATGTTCACCGCACAAGGTCGTACAGAGGTAGCTTCTCACTAGTTCGTTAGTAAGGGTGATAACTCTGCAAAGAGGAAAAGAGAGGTAGATTGGAGTTGCCACCTGACTAAGGGGAGTCAGGACCCTTTAACTAGTTTGAATTCTTTTGAGGAAAACAAAACCTAGTTATGACTTGCATGTTTTTGGTCTACTATCAGAGAGTTCGGGGTAAGGAGATTCTAGTACGGGATGGGAAGGTGTTAGGCACCCATCAACCGCCCAATCGTAAGATTGGCCTCTACTTCATGATTAAAGGGGAAAATGTTTATAATTTATTGAGAATAGATTTTCATGCATGAGATATTTAGAAAAGAGACATAGTTAGAAGTTGGGTGGAACTTCGACTATGGAGATGTGGTTTCTATCTTTTATGGTGGTTTTTCTTTTGTGGTGGTTTGGGTGGAAACCTTAGCTTTTTGATCCTTTTGTTGTGGTTGGGGTGGAAACCTTGTTTTGTGGTTTGGGTGAAAACCTTTTTTTTGTGTAGGGGTTTTGGGTGGAAAACCGTGTTTTTGTTGTGGTTTGGGTTTTTGATGGTGTTGTTTTGGTGGTTTGGGTGGAAACCTTGTTTTTCAGTGGTTTTGGGTGGAAAACCTTGTTTTCTGGTGGTTTTGGGTGGAAAACCTTGTTTGGTGGTTTGGGTGGAAACCTTGGTTTTTTTGAGAAGAAATTTGAATGAAATTTAAAAATTAAAACAATTAACCTGCAGATTAGCTCAATAAAATAGAATTAATGCAAACCTTATTTTTTGACAATGGGTCTAATGTGGGAGGGAATTCCGCTTTATACCCACACTTTGATTTATCCCACTTGGAAAATTAATAATAAAACACAATTTTTTTATGTAACACAAAGAGTAGTCGCGGTGTTACTACGAAATGGAGAACCATTTCGTTCCCGTATGACTACATAATTTACTGAAGAGATAGACAATTAATATACTGAAATATGATATTTAAATTTGAAAGGATTCTTACGGAGATTTCTTGCTTCCGTTAAGTATGCTGAAAGTAGTTAAAGTACTAGCAATTTAATGCTAATCTTTTAAAAACTTAAAGACAATACTTGATTTAATCTTTCTATATTTTTTGGGTTTTCTCGAAATGAACTATAAATGCACAAGACAACGATAACTATTGTGTAGGAAGAAAATTTGATTTCTCTTTGATTAAATGACACAATACATGGAGACTTGGAGCATGTGAGAAGAAATATTTTCTATTTGAGAAACAATAATTCTTCTTGGTTTGGGTGGAAACCTAGATTTTTGGATTGTGGTTTGGGTGGAAACCTTGTGTTGTGGTGTGGTTTGGGTGGAAACCTTTGTTGTTGTGTGGTTTGGGTGGAAACCTTGTGTTGTGTGGTTTGGGTGGAAACCTTGTTGTGAAGTAAAAGAATAAGACTTGTTTCATCTGAGAAGTGGTTGTGTCAGAAGCTGTCTTTTTTTCTCTTCTTTTGTGAAGTATCGAGTGAGTTTGTTGAGTGAAGTTCCGTCTCTATTTATAGTAGAGGATCCCCGACACATTCCCCTAATTTTCCATTCCGCATGCATTTAATTGGTACGGCGCCGAAATCTTTCGAATTATTTTCTTCTTCTTTTTTCAACATTGTCGCTCGTGATTGTCCTTTTTTTTTGACAAAAACATCAGCCTCATGTCTCTCTTCCTTCGCATGCAAAATTGGAATCGTCCTTTTTTTTTCCTTCTTTTTTTTCGGCGCCAGTCCTTTTCTTCTTCTGCATGCACAAACAAATAAACATAATTCCCAATGTTACTGTTTGTCACTATTTATAACAGTTTGGCACTGTTTACCACACTGTTCAACACCGATCACACTGTTCAACACCGATCACACTGTTTGATACTATTCGGCACTGTTCACACCAAATATCTCATTCTTTCTTTTTTTTCTAAATTGTCGACGCCTTCTTTGTTTTCTTCTACGGCCGTGAAATTTGAAGCTGAATTGTCCCTTGTATTTGGCTTCAAAGCATAAAACTGATATTTTTCATGGAAGGTGCGAAATTGGGGTGTCAACAATGTCTCCACTAATTCCAATTATCTTTCAGAGATTCTACCTGGTGATTTACTAATACTAATACAACTGATTTTTCATGTATTAGTATTATATTTGTTTCCTGTAAGCTGATTTTTCATGTATAATAACTTTTTTATAGTTCCAGCATTAATATTCATGTCTTGAGTGCTTAAGTAAATATTTTATTCAAATATCAATGGTGTTTCTTTATGGTGTAAAATCAAATCCAGCAGCAGCAAGAGCATCATCATATCTTACCAAGGAAACTAAGACAACAACAACAATAACTAGACCAATATCATCAACAAGTTCTTCAATCACCTCAACTGCTACCATAACTCCAAATCCGATTCGGTTCGATTCACTCTGATTCAGACCTCCGAAGACCTATTCAGAAGACCCATGTTACTTTGATTCCTGTTAATTTAATTTCTGTAAATACTGGTATTTTAAAAACCTTAGTTCATGGTAATTGAATGTACATGTTCTTGATAACATCTGGTTGGACCTGATCCAGTCACTGCTTTGTTCAGTGATTCATATTGATTTTGTTTCAAAATCAATTGTGCATGTTGATGTTACTTGGCTCTCTGGGAACTTTGAAATGGTACTAATGTTTGAAAGGATTGAAATGTTCAAGAACTGGTGGAGATATAATAGAGATGATGAATGTAATATGATCTTGAAAATCTGCTATAAGGTTTTCGATTTCCAAAATCGGCGTTTGCAATATATCTGAGGTTCGCCTCTTTTCCGAAAAAAAGAGAGTAGCGCTTTGGAATCTAGAGTGTTGTGCATTTGAGGTGCTGCTCAAGTCGTTTGAACTCTTTTTGATATCTTATGACCTAATTCTGTGATTTCTAAATTAATAACCTAATTTGTGTTTTCTTACTCTCATATATCTGCAGTTGGATCGTTCCCTGAATTGTAAGGGTTCTCATGTCTATATTAAAGTTATGAAGATTTCAATTTTCCAGTTTTCAGTTTCGAACCCTCCTCCTCCACCACTTTCAGTTTCTTAGAAAAAACAATTCAATTTGTATGGCAGAAAACTTTCAGTCTCAGATGCAATGCTCATCACATAAATTACAGGTATATATGTATTTCCACATCCCTCTTATTCTTCTTCTTCAAAAAGCAAGTTAACTATGTAATACTTGCAACATTAAGGAATAATACTGTCAATTACCTACCGCTTCTTGGTTGAGTAGTCGTGCATCTTGAATGAATAATCTTGGTCCTTAGAACTACATGCATGAAGTGGTATTGGTTCCAAGGAAAAATGTATTCTTGCATTCGGTACCCATTTCGACTTTTCGTAGTTATTGAAGTTAGGGCATAGAATGGTCTGTGTGCACGAGGTGACTGAATAATGAAATGTGGGTCCAGATTGTCCTGTACTTAGTGGCATTTTTAGCCTTTCTTTACAGTTAAATTTTTTATTGTGTTGAACATGATTTTACACATATTGTATTATTTATAACTTCGATTCTTAGTTGTTAACTGAATACCATTCAGGTGTTCGAGAATGGTAGAGGAGAAAGCGAGATTTTTATTGTTGAATGCAAGTGCAAGTACAACGATCTTCCTAATTGGAATATATTGATGCCTAATTGGAGTGTCATGAACACACTAGTCAACTCCAGACGAGCTTAAGGTAACGGTGGTTACTAATTCTAATTCAAAACTTGCAAGATTTACATACTTATTTGTTCATATGAGGCATGTTTTCCTACAGACACATGAACACCAGGCTTAACTTGATACTTCAAAAAAAACATGAAATGCCAATTCCTCCATTGATGTAAATACTTTCATTAGTAGTCTATAGCTAGAATTGTACACTTAATTTTCAAATACATATATGTGGATATTGAATTACTTATATGCGAATAAGAGGCTTTACCTATGCAAGTAGGTGCAGATACTCTATGCTGAAAATAAGCCTTATGGGTTGAAGTAATTTGTTCTAAATATGGTCTAAATCATTCAACACTATTTGCTCGGTAAATTACACGATCATGCTATTGAGTACTGATAACTAGATGTGTCTTCATGGGTATGCTGGGTTGATAACTGGACGTGGAGTTAACATTTCGTTTTGGCATAACCAGAGGGCTACTGATTACCCTTTGGCAAAAAACTTTCTTGGATTGTACAATGAACATATGTAGTGTTTACTTATAGGATATCTCCCCACCTTTAATGAGCGCAAGCCAAATCAGAAAACGCTAACCAACTTTGGTTTATGCACGTATTTTTCGTCAATGGCAGAAATGTTTGTTGCAAGATACATACAGAAAGTGTGTATACTCTTTATGTCTACTTAGTCGACTAAAAGTGTGTGTACCATTGTTTCTGTATCTTGCAACAAACATTTTAGTACCATCTTTACTGTGATAAAGTAACATTTTAATTCAAAAGGATAAGCCTTTATGTGTACTTAGTTTTAGTTGTGTATTAAACGTTAAGGTGGGTAAACGAATTTTAATAGGTAAGACTGAATTTGGTTGATCATAGAGTAGTTATGATGTTTGATGTATTCACCACGTGCATGTGGGTTTACCCTTTCATTTGTTCTGTTATGTGAATTTGTAAAACCTTATAAGAATTGGATTTTGTTTTTTAGATTAAGCTTACAATTTTTCTTAAACCAAACATGCCAGATAAGTGCAGAAAAAGCAAGCTAAAGACGAAAATGAAGACTACCCCAAGTCGTATCAAAAATGGAAATGTCTATGGAAAAAGGTTTTGTTCATCGACGTGTAACGCGACGCACTCCACTTGTGAATATAAAGAATTCAAGGATATATTAGAGAGTTCATTGAAAAAGTATGACTATAAACGGTAGATGGACACAATTTTGAAAACAGACGAAAAAGAATAGAGGACGGTCTTTCAGAAAGAGAGGGAGTATATTTGTGATTGAATACATATTGTCTTTCCATAAAATAAAATAAAAAGTGGAGTACGACGGAAAGGATGACGTTAAGGCAGGTACACACTCCAAAGTTTGACTCTTTTTCTTCTTTTCTTTTTTTGACTAGTGTTGTGCAACGAGTAACTCGAAACTTCATCTATCATCATAAATACCAAAATTCACCGAAGGATTTTAGATCTCAAAGAACAAAAAAGAAGTGTTTGATTAGATAATGGAAGATTTGAAGTTAATTGGTGTATGGTACAGCCCTTTTGTTTGCAGAGTTAAATGTGCTCTACAATTGAAAGGCGTAAAATATGAATACATAGAAGATGATCTTTCCAACAAGAGCGATTTACTCTTGCAGTACAACCCAATTCATAAGAAAGTTCCTGTTCTAGTTCATGGTGGAAAACCCATTGTTGAATCGTTGATCATACTCGAATACATCGACGAGACATGGCCAGACAAATACTCGATACTCCCTAGAGATCCTTATGAAAGATCTAAAGCTCGTTTCTGGACCAAATTCATGGGAGACCAGGTAAATTATGCGATTTGAAGTTTCTACTGGATTTTTTCCTTTGGTGCTTATCAAATTAATTGATTTTGATT
The DNA here is from genome assembly GCA_023529315.1 of Papaver bracteatum. Taxonomy (NCBI): domain Eukaryota; kingdom Viridiplantae; phylum Streptophyta; class Magnoliopsida; order Ranunculales; family Papaveraceae; genus Papaver; species Papaver bracteatum. Next base: position 1,905,559 of record JAJJWX010001044.1, read on the forward strand.
TATTTATTTTGCATATTATACATAGGAATCAACATTTTGGAGTTTAATTAAAACTACTGAGGAAACAAAAGAGAAAAAGATCAATGAAATTTTGAAATCCTGAAAACGATTGAAGAACATGGCCTAGGTGACAAGAAATTTTTCAGTGGAGATGACATGGGATTCGTAGACTTAGCATTTGGGACCTTCATGCGCTGGTTAAAAGTAGCTGAAGTGATCAAAGAAGTGAAGGTATTTGAAACTTGTACACGTTTGCAGGCGTGGTTTGAAAGGTTTAATGAAGTGCCTGTAGTCAAAGAAATCTTGCCAAGTCAGGATGATTTGGTGGCTCACTACAAACTTAAATATTGTATTTGTTGAAGTAGCATGGCTAGAGTTGTTGTATCAGTGAATTAGCTTGAAATTTCATTAAGAAGGTTATAGCTTCTTAGTTCTTGGAACATCCTCTTTTATAGCTAAATAAAGTGTGAGATTTCAAGTATCAAGTATATGAACTTGTACACTTACACAGCATGGAGAAACACCAATCTCTTTCACTTACTATCACAACAGGAGTTGGTATTCTAAAATAAAATTGCTGTCTTGTAACTTCCTCTTTTATTGCTAAATAAAGTGTGAGATTTCAAGTATATGAACTTCCAGGAGGGGAAATTGTACATTCCTTTTTCTTTTCTAGCATGAAATCTAAATTGCCTCCATTAATGCAATCGCTCCGTGGAAAGATCTGGTATTGCTAAAATCTACACTTGAATTTGCAGGAGGAGGGGATATTGTCTCAGATTCTCTAAACAGGTCGTGATACATTGTTAGTATCTTTATTTGCCGTGTTGTTGTTTTTAACTTGCAGAAGCACTGCCGATCAGCGCTCCATTTGTGTACTTATTTTTCAAACAAAGACGGCTTTCAGATGGCGGATGCGTATTGCTCAGACTGTTAGAGAATCACAGAAGTAGTATTTGACCACTCTGCAGGGTACACAGAGATGGTGGATGCTTATTGCTCAGTTTTGTTCCGAATGCGGGCTTGTTTTGGAAGCTCACTCCATCAATGAGACATCTGAATGGACGACCTTTGCAAATGAGTCTGGTGATAATGACTTGTCCGTGTCGGTGGTCCATCAAACCCTCTCCTCACTGATGGTGGTCTTTCAACTGTTATTTTAAAGCCAAATGGTGCTTCTGGTGATTTTCTGTCATCCTTTCTAGGACGTTGGCAGAATCAGCAATTCAGGATTCAAATCCTGATTGATCTCTTATCCAAGCCTTCAAAACCATCTGACTAGAAGAAGCTACTCTGAGGTTTGAGAAGCAGTAATGGTAAGTTTCGTTCTGTTACTTGTAGTATATATCTTTCATCTTACTCTATAGGTGGTTTAATGGCTTAAATCATTGGTGTACAGATATAACATATAAACCAAATTATCCAATCCAACTGGAGTTGTTGAAGGAACCATTAGGAACACATATAAAGATCTCCATCCTTGCGTTGTTAGGTTTATACCTACCTGGTACGCCCAAGAGGAGCTAAGGAACTTATGCAGCCGTGAAGTTTATCTTGTAAGAACTTTTTGATGAGTAAGTCCTCTCCTTTCTCTTCATGAATAAACTTTTTGAAGGCTTTAAAATCAGTAGTTCTGTTGTAAATTTACAATTTTCAGTACACCTTTGCTTTAACCTTCTTTTCGGTTATGTATGTATGCCACCACAGCTCTTATGGTTGGTAATGTAGGGTCCTTCTCTGCAATGACTTTGCATAGATTCAAGGAATGTTGTTTCACACTGGTTGCTCTGTGGAGATCTATTTATGTTGGGTATAATTTGTGGTGTTGGTTAAGAGTAAGAATCAGACAAGGCTATGCCTGCCAGATGACAGGTTCACTAATCTTAGTTTTTATTTGTCTTCCAAAACATCTACGTAAGTGGATTAGTAGGTTAGTCGAACTAGGATCTTTGAGTTGCCACAGTTTTAACCAGGGCAATAATGTGTCAAGTACAAATCATAGTTTTGGCCAGAGAGTATGCAATACTGTTTGCTATGCTGGGATTTGAGAGTGACACCCAAGATCATTGTAGTATTCATCTTTAAGAATCTTACTATAGGTCTTGAAATTTATCCCAAGTTACACAACTGGAATCCCAATGATACCACTAGCACTCCTTGGAAGCCTCACATACTATGCATGCATAAACTACATTGTGATTAAAGCTTAAATCACACTTTAATAGCAGGCTTAGGCTCTATATATGAGAAGAACATCTGAACAGGGCTTACGCAGGTTCTTGAAGATACCAGATTCGTGTTTACAACTTTTTCTCCAAAAACCATGTAAAATCTCATCCAGGTTGCAGGTCAAAACAATACAGAAAGATGCAACTACTGAACCTGCACATACCTTTTGTTCTTTTGTTGACTAAAAATTAAATTACCTTTGAAAAATGCAATTCTCTATGTAATTTCTCCATGGGATCGAAGATCTGGTATCCATCTACCAATGAAACAACATACTAACAAAATCTGTACTTGAATTTGCAGGAGGAGAAATTGTCTCAAATTCTTTATACATATATCTTAGTAACACTGTTCTAATTTAATTTTTATTGTCTTTATTTGCTGTGTTGTTTTTTGTTTCAAGTTTCAAGAAGCACTGCGGATTACGTTTTATTTGTGAATCTATTTTTCAAAGAAAGCAGGTTTTCAGATGGCGGATGCTTATTGCTGAGACTGTAAGAAAAGCATAGAGGTAGTAGCTGACCAATCACGGTGTGTTCCAAATGCAGGCCTGCCTTGGAAGCTCGCTCCGTCGATGAGACATCTGAATGGGAGACCTTTGCAAATGAGTCTGGTGATAATGACAGTTCCTGTTGGTGGTCCATCAAACCCCCTCCTCACTGATGGTGGTCTTTCCACTGTTGTTTCGAATTGTGCTTCTGGTGATTTTCTGTCATCATCCTTCCTAGGATACTAGGACGTTGGCAGAATCGAGGTTCAAATCTTGATGGATCACTTATCCAAGCCTTCAGAGCCATCGCTATTATGTCTGACAGGTCTCTTTCTCATATAACGTGTATTCCTAATAATTAGCTGTGTAGGCTTTACAGTTTACATCAATTGTTTTGTTGTTGTTTCATAATTTTCTGTGTTGGCAAATTCTCTGCCATTATTTAGTATTTGCCATATAGGGAAAAAGAATCGAAGATGGTGGTTGCTCTGGGGAAACATATTTATTGGATATCGACTGTAGACTGTAGTGTTGCTTAAGAGTAAGAAACAGACAGGCCAGGGCAAGTTCACTTTTTTTCAAATTTCAATCTTAGTTTTTGTTTGGCGAAACAACTACATAATGCAATAGAGGTGATAATACTGTGGATCCCCCAGAGAACACTGACTTTGTTCAAGAAAGGGTAAGATGAGTATGTTTAGGGAAGAAAGTAGCGGACTGGCCGGTGTTAATTTATAGTCCGGTTGCAGTTTATCATTTAATTTTACTTTGGTGCTGTTAACCATGTAGCATGTGTTGTGTATAATAATACTCATTCATTGACTTCTTCGATATTGCAAATTTGCACTGGTCGTACACATACGTCAGTGCAGTTAAGTAGAATAAGTTAAACTTGGAATTTGCAGTCTGGTCATATTTCAAACTTGGAAGCCTGAATTTGAAATATTTCAAACTTGGAAACCACTCACGCTAACACGATTGTATTATTGAATCATCTAGAATAAGTTTGGTGACATTGTATTATTGAAGCATCTAGAATAAGTTAGGTGACTTCGACTCCTCCTCACGTAGGAATAGATGAGGCTATAGAAACATAAGACCCCTCTTTTGTACCCATTGTGGGGAGGCACTAACTACTATTCCTTGTCAAAGAAGGGATAAGAATGCTCAAAAATTATTGAAAGGAATAATACTTATCCAGAATCATTTCAACCTGTTGATTTTAAAAATATATATAGCTGAAGAAAGCACACATCTGTTACCAAAAGTAAAGAAGGAAAAAACAGAGAAGACAAAGAAACGAAAGATCCAGTCCAGAAGAGAAAACAAATAAAATATTTCATTAATCTGTTGAAATATTTTGAACTTATCTGATTCCTTTGTAATTTTCTCCGGAGATATGAGTGAGAAGGTGATGAGAGCTGTATGCTATGAAAGTTACGGCAGTGGATCAGAGGGCTTGAAGGTATTATTCTAAGTTAATCTTTTGGTATATGCTATATCTTTGAACGATGTCTCTGATTTTTTTGCATAAGGATGCATCTTACGGATGATAAACCTCTGTGAATTTTTGTAACTTCTGTAGCACGTACAAGTTCCTATCCCTAAACCTAAGAGGGACGAGGTTTTAGTGAAAGTGGAAGCATCATGCCCTAACCCCATTGATTACAAACTTCAGGGTGGCATAGCAAGGCCTTTTATGCCCAAAAAGTTCCCTTACATACCAGGTAAATAATCCAAATCAGCACAAGTACCTTAATGTGCGACTGATTTTATACCTTAATGTGTGACTGATTTTATACCTTAATGTGTGACTGATTTTATACCTTTTCACAACCTTCTGAAACAACTACTGTATGTGTTTTGCAGTAACGGACATATCAGGGGAAGTAGTAGAGATTGGGTCAGATGTACAGTTCCAAGTTGGTGATAAAGTAGTTGCCATGCTCACCTATACTGTGAGGGTTCTTACCCAGCAATTGCATTTTTTTTTTTTTAAATTTTTTTTTGAGGAGTTCGTATTTTTGCAGGTCTTCTCAAACTCACAAAAATAAATAATCTAATCCTAAATCTAACTCGATGGCAGAATGGAGGCGGCCTGGGGGAATATGCAGTTGCTCCAGCAAAGCTAACAGTAAAAAGGCCTGTAGAAGTGTCAGCTGTTGAAGGCGCTGGTCTCCCTCTAGCAGGACTTACTGCACTACATGTCTTAACCATTCTCGGACACGTTGAAATCAAAAGTGGAGGGAAGGCAGCTAATGTTTTAGTCATAGCAGCCTCAGGTGGAGTGGGTCATTACGTAGTTCAATTAGCAAAGCTTGGAAACAATCATGTGACTGCTACTTGTGGAGCTCGAAATATCGAGCTTCTAAGGAGTTTGGGTGCAGACGAAGTTCTAGACTATACTACAGAAGATGGTAAAATGTTGAGGAGTCCATCAGGGTGCAAGTATGATGTTGTAATAAACTGTGCCACAAGTAAAATCCCATGGTCAACATATAAGCAAAACCTCTCTGAACAAGGAAGAGTTGTGCATCTTAACCCTGACGGTAAGACAATGATGAAGTCTGCTTCTTTGAAGCTCACCGGCTCCAGGAAGAAGGTTACGTCGTTGATGATGTGCCCCAAGAAAAAAGAAGATCTAGAATTCCTTGTTGGATTGGTTAAAGAAGGCAAGTTGAAGACGGTAGTCGACTCCAAGTATCCACTTGCAGAGGCAGAACAAGCTTGGGCTAAGATGATGGGAGGTCACGCTACTGGGAAGATCGTTGTAGAACCATAAAATGCAAGACATTCGGATAAACTCTTGAATTCAAGCTGAAAATCGGGAAAAACTTGTGTAATTGATTAGTTTGAGTATTGTGATTATTGCTAATTAAAAACAAAAAACAAAAAAAAGATTGTGAACATTTAAGTGTTATCAGTGCAACCTCTGTACCATATTTTTTTCCTCAACATCATAGAACTATAGAAGTGGAACAACTTCTAAGACACATTGCTCTAAACTTGCACTTTTAATAAGTTTGAAGCTCTAATAATGGAGCAAAGAGGGTCTATTACAAACACCAACAGAAAAATTCAGATACAAAATAGATAGTGTTTTAGGCTTTTAGCTATTGTAGTAATTCACATACTACTGTACTTGTTACTACTGGTTCATTGCTCATTCATCGGAGGCTTGTTTTCGTTGGTCTTTTTTTTTTTTGATGCAAAAGAAACTTTATTGAGGAATCAGTTGATTACATTGTTGTCCTGATCAATCCACCCTTTTATGTCCGGTGGAATATCATACTGAAAGATGAAATGGGACTTAGTGACTCTAGCTCTTTTAGCTATTTTATCAGCAGTACCATTTGCGTCTCTTCTAACAGAGATACATCTCCAATGATTAATACTACTAAGTAAAAACTTGATATCTAAAATAAAATATTGGTTCATCCAATGAACATAAGAATTATGCTCATTGATAGACTTAATGACCACCTCACTATCACTCTCAAAGATAACTTTATTAAGATTATTAGTTCTTGCCAATCTAACTGCAGCCAACATAACTTTGCATTCAAGCTCTTCAACTTCAATTCCTTGCTTCATTCCTCCATCCATGTATTCCCCTTGAACTCCAAAACAGCTCCCTTCCAAATTCCTAATAATTAGTCCAATACCACCTTGAGAATGCAATTGCTTAAAAGAAGCATCTAAATTGATTTTCAAGTATCCGTCATCAGGAGGTATCCACCTTTGGACCTGAAAAGCATTAGTATTACTAACCGAAGAATGAGAACAAGAAATATTTAAGCTATTAATTCCTGCAACTGAAAGAACCCTGTCTGGATTCTTGTTCTGAAAAAGTTTTCGTTGGTCTTTGGTCTCTGCTGTTTAGGCTGGTCTTCCATTCTCCTGGAAAGTAAGAAGAAATTACAAATTTCAATCAGAAGAAGATAAATGAACCAAAATTCATATGGACAGTGTAAAACACAAAACCATTCACAAGACAGAAGTAGCAACTAAAATTAGGGGATTTCCAAATTAGGCTTCATAACTTCGGAATGAAGCATAATTCATCTTTGAGAATCTTAGTACCATTACCATTTACTGCCTTGGTACCCTTGAGATTATCCCCTTCCAAGTAAAGATGCCTTGGTTTGTGCTTCATTGCCTATTCATTTGCACCCCCAACAAAGCTTTGTCCTCCACATCTTCCTTGCCCACAACTATTTGCTGCATCTTGCGCAACAGTATTTGCTGAATCAGTTCAAATTCAAGTAACATCCAAGTATTATTGATGTACAGTATAAAATTGGGGGTTCTAGACCAACTTTGCATCCGGTTACTAGGGTTTTACATTGTTGAGCTTCCCCAATTACCTCAGTACCAATCACTTTGAACTGCCAAGGGATTGCAGCAACAGAAGACCATTTCAATCAAAATTAGGGATTTTACTTAGGGGTTTCTAGAATTAGACAGTAAAACACCAAATTCAGAAGAAAAAAAATAGAGATAATAATACTGTGAATGGTTTCCATTAGATAACACACATTCAGACATCCCAAAATAAAAGCACACAGATCCTAAATCCATCACAAATTCTAAACCCCAACAACACATTTACACAGAAAACCCACATTCATAATCAAGCACGTTCTCCTCTGATTCTCCTGGCAAGTTGAATATCTTTAGGCATAATAGTAACCCTCTTAGCATGAATTGCACAGAGATTAGTATCTTCAAACAAACCAACAAGATAAGCTTCAGCTGCTTCTTGTAGAGCTGCTACTGCTGAACTCTGAAATCTTAAATCAGTCTTGAAATCTTGAGCAATTTCACGAACCAATCGCTGAAAGGGTAGTTTACGGATCAACAATTCAGTACTCTTCTGGTATTTCCTGATTTCACGAAGAGCAACAGTTCCTGGCCTGAATCTGTGTGGTTTCTTCACTCCTCCGGTTGCTGGTGCTGATTTTCGTGCTGCTTTTGTTGCTAATTGCTTCCTTGGGGCTTTTCCTCCGGTGGATTTCCGAGCGGTTTGCTTAGTACGAGCCATTTCCTTCAGATGAAAGTTGCAGAGATTTGATAAATTGAGGATTGAGAGGGAATTGTGTGATAGATCTGTGATGAGTTAGGAGTTGGGAATGGGGATTTATAGAGGAGAAGATTTGATTTGGGGGAGATTGTGAATTTTTATCGACGGTTGATAATGCTTGGAAAGTTTCATACGGATTGGGATTGAAGTTATTTTCTATTGGTTTAAAAGGGTGTCATGCGGATGGAATTCCCAACGGTCGATATTGGATTCAAAACGAATTTTTATCAACGGTTGATAATGAATTGAAAGGTGTCATGCGGATTATAGTTTTAGAAGGTGTCATATGGATGGGGAAATTGTGAATCTGTGATGGGAGGACATTTAAATTTTGC